>OY728155.1:1634508720-1635721249 GCA_963277665.1 Viscum album | reverse complement strand
TTAAAAAACCAGGTTTGACATTTTAGAACCTAAGTGGCGTTCTGTTCTAATAAAATAACTATTTCTGATCAATTTCTTTAATTAAGTAATTTCAAGGATACATAAGTTTTTGGATTGATTTTAAAGTAAAATAACTCTGAATTTTGTACTAATAATACAAAAAATGTCATGTGAATCAACATTATAAATTATTTTGGTGAAAATATTTTTTACTCTTAAAAAACATTTTTTCAAAAAGAAATGTTTTTTTCACTGAGATTTGTGTACTAGTGTTAAAATTAATTTTTTCTACCTATAAAAATTGAATCCTATAAAATATATTACATATATGTAATTATAATAATAAATATTATAAACATTTTAAACTTATTTTTAATAAATAAGTTAACATGGAAAACGTTTGTCACCATGATTAGGGTTAAAGGGTTTAAGGGGGGGTTAAATGAGATAAGGCATAAAATATCTATAAGAAGTTTCTAATTTTTATTTTTTGATTGGATTTTTACCTTGCCTTGTATTATATTTGAAATTGGATTAAATTGTATCCACTTTCCTTGATAATGATATTTATTATATTTACAAGTTCTTGATATTTATAAGAGTGTCAATCCTCTCACTTATAAAAGGGAACCTCCTCTCTTCACTTATATTCACACATTAAACCCATTAGATAAATAAATCACTAAAAAATAACTTTAAAAAATCCTTATCTACAACTTATGGTATTTTTTATTACCAAAAACCCATCCAAGAATCCTTATGGTGTTTTTCAAAAGAGATTATTCAAGGAATAGGTATATATTCTTACCAAGATTTTTCATGTTTCTTTCTTATCAAAACTCATAAAAATATTTCATAACCATATTAACATAATTAAACAAATGTATTTACTATAATTAAAAAAATTAATGGTACGACCATTTTCTATCTCCTTTCCATCTAATGGAAAATGAAAATACATTAATGTGTATGTGCGCATTACCTCATCCATGAAGCGTTGTATTTCATTTTTCATAATTTCCTCTCATGTTTGGTTATATATATAGATTTATGAATATATATGATATTTATTACATAGTTTTTATTCCTTAAATATTAACTATTATCTAATTTATTTCTCTCTCATTCATCTATAGATGGAAATGTCGCTCATGTATAGGTACGGACTACCGCCTCCACAAAGAGATGTAATTTATTTTTCATAACCACATTACATGGATAGTTCTAAAATTTTATTTGATGTATAAATATGATATATATTAAATTATCAAAATTAAATAGTTGATGAAACCATGAACATGGTGAGAGTATCGTAATCTTTGAATCAAGACATGCATGAGAAACAAAACAGTTAACGCCTAAATAATTGATTTTAATAAAGAATTATGAGTAAATTGGTTAGAATTTATTAATAAATAATTTACATAAATATAAATATATATATATAGGGATCTAATACTTATCTATAATAAATATAAATTTATTATATAGGATCCTGGAATGCGTCAAACCAAGTAAAAATCCATGGTAAGGGTTTATGTTACAATCCCTTTTTTATTTAGGGTTTTTATGTTTAAATTTACATTGGGGTAATTACATTCTCTTTATCTCCTAAACCCCATTTATTTTCTTATTATATTATCATTTCTTGATTTTTTTAAGCTTTCTTTCCATTTTCACATTCTTTGATACTCAAAAAGGAAAAAAAAGTTTTTTATCAAAATTCAAATTATTTATTTCTTTGGGTCAAGAATAAATTCCCTCTATATCCATATTCCTTATTTTGATACAATTATATAATTTTATATACATTAAATAATCCTAAAGTTTAATTTAATTTAACTTGTAATTTTTATTCAAATGTTTAAAAGGAACTTTTTTAAGGTTTTCCATACAAGTCATTTTTTACATTTTTTAAAAAAGTGTGCAAATAATGTTTTTTTAAGTTTACCAAATGAAAAAAATTTCCCTCCATCATCAAATTTACTCATTATAAATATTATTTTACATGTTCTAATTTTTTTTAAAGAAAATCCTATTCTCATTGCTAGGGTATTATTTAGTTTTTTAAAGTTACTAAAGGAAAATGATATTTCTCTTTATGTGAAAAGAGACTACGTAATGTAATTATAAAGTGGTTTCTTATAACACCATGATATTTTATTTTTTAGTACCTAAAATTAATACTATGTTTGATTGTGTGTACCACATGTAATATATCAAACCATACTTTACATACATTGTTACTACTTCAAAATTTAAGCACACTTATTACAACATATAACAAAACCATGAAAGGACCGTATAGGTATAGTGTCTTTAGAAACTGGAAAGCATAAACAACTGGTTCATAAAGCATCTACATTGCCTCCCATTTATTTCATCGTATCTAGAGTCCCTTTTTTGGCATATTCTACTAAATAACCTTCTTCCTGACCTGGGGAAATAAAACATACAAAAGGGTGAGCTCAAATACTCAGTAATAGTAAATAAAAGAAATATCAATCACATCATATACAGAAGCACATAACTTTTGGAAATCTTAACCTGCAAAAAAGATCTTAATTTCATAACATGGGATAAATCATAGTAGTGAAATGTAATCCCAATAATCATAACATAAAACATGAAACTTTGTGTCATACACACATAATCATTTAGAATCATTTCTTGTTAGTCAGGACTCATTTCCAAGACTATCGTAGTAGACAAAGTCCACTTCTGAACCGAGTTCACTCCTCGTTTCAGTCCTGTTTCACTGAACCGGTTTAACCTGCCGTTCCAGCCATGTCTATCTCATGAGATATAAAATCTTTAACCAATGCATTGGAGTGAGATATAGGTACCACCCATATCATAATTATACCATTCTTATGTGTTCCACAAAATCATAAACCATACATCATAGCATAATCCATGTAATAAAAATGGGAATCTGAAACATCATGACATCATAAAACAATTCATATAAGATAAAGGAATTCATAAATATAATTCCATCACAACATAATCAAATCAATGTAATAATAGGGATAGAAATAGAACCCTTTATTATCTTAGATGGAAAATAATTTTGATAAAACACTTGAACTCCATTCTTGAGGAAAATATCCTTTCTGCTTCAAAAACACTTTTCCTTTCTTAACATGTCGTACAATTCTAAAATAAAAGAAGTTGATTAAAAATAAACTTGAAAACTTGTAAATTAAGCTTCTTGGAAATAATTTTTTAAAAATTCATTCATGCCGTATAAGTTAAAAAAAACATTCTTCGTACTTTTGTCGGAAAATTCAAAAAGTACTTTGTACGAAAAAAGACAAAAGATTCCTTTCATATCCTTTACTAAAAACTCACCAAAGGGTAAAATTGGATTTAAACAATTTTAGGTGGATGTAAATAATATTACATATTGAGGAAACATGTATGTGGATGATAAAATACACCCCAGTAAATACTAAAGTATAAACAATCTTGGATAAAAAAGAGATTGTGATATTTCCCTTACCTTAGGTCCGATTTGCCTCATAAGTGTCTGAACCTCCTGTATAATGATTTAAATAATGTTATTGAATTATTACAGAATCATAATAATTGTTATGATATCATATATGGTCATATTCTTAGCTTCTTATTAGTAATATTTCATTACAACTTGTTATTTGTGTGTTCATTACTTTTTCTTCTTATGTGTGTTTTGTCGAATAAATTCTTATTCTTCTCTTTAGGTTATAGATACCTCATTTCCATAATTTTATTAGTGTAATATATATCATATTCATTCATTAAATTCATTTATATAATCATTATGCAATGAAGATCATGTAGAACGAGTCGCATCACATCGTGGAGACGGTATTCTGTACGTACGCACAAGCGATGATATCGTTCCCATGATCATGGAATTGTATTGGAGTGTATGTATACTATTTTAGAATCAATATCAATTTACAATAATCATATATAGTCATTATTTACACCATTATACCCATCCAAGTAAGGTGGTGGTGGAAAGTAGATTACACCATGGCGTGGAGACGGTATTCCGTACGTACGCACGGGCAGTGATTTCATTTTCCGTAAAATGGATAGATGGTGAAATAGGTTTGTTTCATACTTATAATAACATATCAATATATAAGTGATACTGATGTTATTACTTCATAATGAAACAACTAAATAAGAAGAAGTGGAAGAAGAAATAAAGATGAAAGAATCGGTAACGGACATTACCTCTTCTTTGAAGTGCTTCTTTGAGACCTCCTTTTAGGGCACTAAAATTGGTCTTTGAAGAAGACCAGAACCTATAGGATGTCACTAGGGAAGTGGAGAGGAGAATGTGTTAGGGGTTGGCCGAGCTTGAAGGCTCAAAGTGGTGTGAGGAAGAGAGAGAGGAGGTTCCCTTTTATAAGGGAGGAGAGGGGCACCTTTGGAATAACAAAAAATATTATTTTATTATAAAGCCAAATTCGTTTTTAAATAGCTCCAAATTGATTTATTTCGAAGATAAGGTGGGGATGGGTCGAAATACTCTCATACAATAGAATTTAGACAAGTTTAGGTTCCTATTTGGACCTTATCATTTAGATTTAACATTAAGTTAAATAATTTTACTTTTACCGTGTCTTCTTGTGTTCTTACACTATAAGGTTAATAAACTTACTATAACACTCCAAACGAACCCCAAGTTGTTTATTATTAATATATATAACCTTATATAAGTCATTTGGCAGAACCTTATATTTTTAGGAATAAAATAACTATTGATAATATAATATTTGTTTTAAAAACTATTTTATGTCAATTTTGACACTATTTAGTAATTGATTTTTGTGAAACTCATAACAGAATGATTAGTTCGAAAAAAGTTAATTAAATCAATAATAACGTGTCATATTAACCTATATAATTAGTTTAATTCATAAAAAGTCTTAAATTACATTTATCTGGGTATTTATAACATCAATTATGTCAATATTTCATTAATAAGATAATTACTGCATCATCTTTGTGTCATAAATAAATTAAATTATTTAATGTCTAAAAATTACAAATAAAATACCATTATGTAGGAAATATTTTTATATTTATAATGAATATTTATAGTTGAATTTATCTTATATATAACCTTATATTAAAAATTATTTACTTATTAAACTTTGATTTTAACTATTTTAACCCTTCTTTAAATAAATTAATAATAAATGTCCAAATCTAATCCAAGTGGGCCTAAATGGTCATATGTTATTCCTAAGTTTGTTTTTGGTCGAATTACACTTATCCAATAGAATTAGGACATGTGTTAGGGTAATAATAATATCATTTTTACCCTTAATTACTCTATTTACTTTTAACCGTGGTAAATAAAAGTAAAAAGTTATTATTCACCAAAAATTATTTTCATCTCATTGAACCACATTTTACTTACTGACATCAACCGTGTCTCTCGGATTTTTGAAATTCAACTCACAGAAGTGGTAAAATTAAGTTTTATGAAAAATTCAGTTTTTTTAACTACCACTTAGTGGTTTCACTATTCATCAAAAATAGAAATTTTTTAGAAAAATACCAAAATTTCACCCTAGGATAATTTCGATATTCCGAATCCAAAAATGAAGTCCATTTTGAAAAATAAAATTTATAAAATTTCAAAAATTGGTTATTACTATTCATAACGACTAGTTTTAATAATATTTTATTAGCATATCATTGTTTAGTGAAACTCGGTATTGCGTACGACGCAAGCTATCGAGGAAGGTCGCGATTTCGTGTAAAGCAAGCCAAGCAAGTGTTGTGTGTAGAAAAATATTCCTTTGATGATTTAAATAACATAAAAGTCTCGGGTGTTACATTCTACCCCCCTTAAAATGAATTTCTCCCTCGAAATTCGTCACTTTGTAACAAACAGATGAGGATACCTCTCCCTCATCATATCCTCAAGCTCCCATGTAGATTCTTCTAATTGGTGGTTCCTCCATAAAACTTTCACCAATCGAGTGGTCTTGTTTCGTAGGAATTTTTCGCTATGATCCAGAATCTCTATCGGCTGTTCTTCATAAGAAAGATCCCGCTCCAGCGGTACAACTTCTGAGATGAGTACATGTGAAGGATCAGGTATGTACTTTCTCAGGAGAGATACATGGAACACATTGTGAACTTTAGAGGGATTCGGTGGAAGCGCCAATCGGTAAGCTACCTTCCCAACACGATCCAATATTTCGAAAGGACCGATATATCTAGGGCTCAACTTCCCCTTCTTTCAAAATATCATGACCCTATTCCAGGGAGATATTCGTAAGAACACTTTATCACCCACTTCAAACTCCAGGTCTTTTCTTCGGTTGTCGTCATAACTTTTCTATCAACTCTAAGCTGCTCTTATGTGTTGTTGAATAGATCTGACCTTTTCTGTCATTTCATCAACGAGATCGGGTCCTAATATCTTTCTTTCCCCAACTTCATCCCAGCAAGTTGGAGTCCTACATTTCTTTCCATAGAGATCTTCATAAGGAGCCATCTGAATACTAGAGTGAAAGCTATTATTATAAGAAAATTCCACCAAAGGTAGGTGTTGATCCCAACCACCTTTGAAATCCATAGAGCAAGCTCTCAACATATCTTCTAGAGTTTGAATTGTTCTCTCAGACTGATCGTCTGTCTGAGGATAATAAGCAGTGCTGAAACTCAACTCTGTATCCAGAGTATGCTGAACACTTCGCCAGAACTTCGAGGTAAATCTCGGATCCCGATCAGATATAATAGAATGTGGTACTCCATGCAATCTTACCACTTCCTTTACATATATCCTGGAAAGCTGATCCAGAGAGAAATCCTCTCTAATAGCAATGAAGTGTGTAGACTTTGTAAGATGATCCACTATGACCCAGATAGAATTATTGCCTTTGGATGTTTTAGGAAGTCCTGTGACAAAGTCCATAGTGATGATTTCCCATTTCCATTTGGGTATGGGTAATGGTTGTAACATCCCCTTAGACTTCTATCTCTCAGCTTTAACTTGTTGACAAACCAAGAATCGAGAGACATATTCAGCAACATATCTTTTCATGCCATCCCACCAAAAGTACTCTTTCAGGTCCCTATACATCTTCGTGCTTCTAGGATGAATAGAGAATGAAGAACTATGAGCCTCATCCAGCAGCTCCTTCTTTAATTTGGGGATGGGAGGAACACAAACCCGATTCCTGAACTTTATTATCCCATCACAATCAAGGTTGAATTCAGGAACATTTCTCACCTTCTTTTGTAACTCGACATCTTCTTTCTGTGTCTCTTTAATCTTCACATGTATAGATGGTTGAACATTCATTTGAGAAAGATAAGATTTTTCCCCTTTCATTATAATTCCAAGATCCATCCTTTGTAAATCCATAAATATTGGATCTTTTGTGATCCTCATCATGGATAAACTGGCATGGTCTTGTCGACTTAATGCATCTACCACCTTGTTTGCTTTCCCAAGGTGGTAATAAATTGAGTAGTCGTAATCCTTAATCAGCTCCAACCATCTTCTTTGGTGCATATTCATCTCCTTTTGTGTGAAAATATACTTTAAACTTTTAGGATCAGTATAAATATCACACCTCTCACCATAAAGGTAATGCCTCCAAATATTTAATGCAAATATTACCGCAGCTAACTCCAAATCATGAGTTGGGTAATTTTTCTCATGTATTTTCAACTATCGTGAGGAATAAGCTATCACCATATCATTTTGCATAAGAATACACCCCAATCCCTACTTGGATGCATCACTGTAGATCACAAACCTTTCTCCACTACAAGGCAGTGTGAGCACAGGTGCACTGGATAACCTTCTTTTCAACTCCTTGAAATTATCTTCACATTCCTCCGTCCAAACAAACTTAACTCCTTTCCGAGTCAACTTGGTGAGTGGATTAGATAATCGTAAAAAATATTTCACAAAACATCGATAATATCTATCCAAACCAAGAAAACTTTGGATCTCAGTTACTATTGTTGTTCTCGACCATCTTTTGATAACCTCTATTTTTGCTGGATCCACAGATATCCCCTCTTTTGAGATTATGTGACCCAAAAATGAAACTTTTTGAAGCCAAAATTCACACTTGGTAAATTTGGTATAAAGCTTCTCCTTTCTCAGGGTCTTAAATATAATTATCAAGTGATCTTCATGTTATTCCTTGCTCTTTGAATAGACAAGAATATCGTCTATAAATACTACCACAAATTGATCAAGATAGTCTCTAAAGACTCTATTCATTAGATCCATGAAGATATCAGGGGCATTAGTAAGACCAAATGGCATCACTATAAATTCATAGTGTCCATACCTTGTACGGAAAGTCGTCTTTGGTATATCCTCCCTTTTGACCCTTAATTGATGATACCCTGAACGAAGATCAATCTTGGAAAAGTATTGAACTCTGTGTAGTTAGTCAAATAGGTCATCAATGCGCGGGAGAGGATATTTGTTCTTGATAGTGATCTTGTTAAGTTCTCAAAAATCAATGCAGAGTCTCATTGATCCATCTTTCTTCTTAACAAATAGAATAGGTGCTCCCCAAGGTGATGCCCTAGGGCGTATTAACCCCTTATAAATATTCTCTTGGAGTTGCTTCTTCAATTCATGCAACTCAATTGGGGACATTCTATAAGATGTCTTTGAAATAGTCAAAGCTTCCAGTACGAGTTCTATTGAAAACTCAACTTCATGATTTGGTGGAAGACTCGGTAATTCCTCTGGAAAGACATCATCAAACTCCCGTACAATGGGCATATTCTTAATCGTGAGTTTCTCACCAACCATTTGAGATAAAAAACCTTCATTTAGTGGAATAAATACCCATAAAATGGAAGAAATTTCCACTGGAAGGTTATGTTCATCCTTGCATCGATAGATGAGCATAGATTGATCTGGAATATGAAATGTGACTTCACTTCTTTGGAAATTGTTATGAGCTCCATGTAGAGAAATCCAATCCATGCCAAGAATCACATCAAATTCCACTATAGGAAGGATCACAAGATTTTTAGGATGCACTTTCCCACAAACGTCAATCAGAGAAGAATTATAAACTTTTGATGCGACTATTGTTCCATTAGGGGTTGTCACAACTAACTCAACATCTAACTGTTGAGGTAATACAGTGATATCCTTAGAAAATTCTTCATAAATAAAGGAGTGGGTGGATCCAGAATCAAATAAAACATTTGCTACTTTAGAGTGGATGGTAAGTGTACCTTTCACCGCATCGTTATCGTACTCCACATCGCAGATAGAAATTGCATGTGACTTTCATTTGTCTTTAGCCTTAAGAGTTTGTTGACGTCGACCATCATCATCAACCCTTGGATTTGGTCATTGATTGGAATAATGCCCCATCTCCTTGCACTTGAAACATTGAAGTGTTGTAGGGTCATTCTATGTATCCCTTCCTTTGTTTTCATTATTAGACATATTCTTCCCATCATTACGGCATTCAAATGCTTGATGACCTTCCTTTCCACATTTGAAACATTTACTTGTCCCTTTAAGACAACTCCCTCCATGTTTCTTTCCACACTTTGAGCATAAGGGAAAGCTCATATTCTTTTCAATGTGCTCTTTATATTTTCCTTTGAATTCCATTTTCCTCTTCTTATCAAACCCATATGACTGATGGGTTACTCCAATCTCCATCTCGACTTTGAGAGTACATCGAATGATTTCCTCATAGCTGTTGAAGTCCCTTATGGCAAACGCCCTTCGAAGACTTGGTTTTAAGCCACTAAAGAATCGATCGATCTTACTCTCAGGTTGGACAATAATACCAGAAGCATACCTTGCAAGTCTTGTAAAATTTGCTTCATAAGTACCAACAGATTCATCATCCTTTTGCTTCAGTTCAAGAAACTCTTTCTCCATCTTTGTTCAGAGAATACGAGGAAAGTACTTATTAAAAAATAAGTTCTTGAACTCATCCCATTACATGGAATAAATTTCATCCCTTTGCCTCATATTCTTAATAAGATTCCACCATTGATCAGCATCTCCTTCCAAATGATACACTGCTAGGATGACTTTATCATGTTCAGAACATTGAAGAACTGAAAATATCTTTTCAGTAGTACTAATTCATTGTTCAGCAACTAATGGATCAGTAGACCCACTGAAAGAAGGTGGACACTGCCTCATGAAGGACTCAATAGAATGTTGCTCCTTCCTTTGCTAGTTTGGAATTCCTACATGATTCATAGCTTGAGAAAGTTGTGTGAGCATGGCTACAAGATTTTGCATTCCGGATCCCATAACGTTTGGTTGCTCTGGGGGACAATCATTGCATTTCCCATCGCATTCCGCATTAACACGGTTCCTTCGGGTTCCAGCCATTGACTAAAACGAAGAAGAATATTGTGAGCAACACTAATTATAATAGGAAAACCACATAATCAAGAATAAAATTTCACACTTAAGGTCTTATCCAAGGTTATTCATGGTCATTTCTAAAACACTAAAATTGTGTTCTATGCTTAGAATTATCCTTAGGGTTCTTACTAAGGCTTTCACATCCTAGTTTCCAAAGGTTGACAATACCTTTCCTCTGATACCAACTATAAAGACCCATACTTTACATACATTGTTATTACTTCAAAATTGAAGAACACGTATTACAATATATAACAAAACCATGAAATTACCGTATAGGTATAGTGTATTTAGAAACTGGAAAGAAAAAAAAACTGGTTCATAAAGCATCTACTTTGCCTCCCATTTATTTCATCATATCTAGAGTCCCTATTTTGGCATATTCTACTTAATAAACTTCTTCCTGGCCTGGGGAAATAAAACATACAAAAGGGTAAGCTCAAATGCTCAGTAAGAGTAAAAAAAAGAAATATCAATCACATCATATACATAAGCACATAACTTTTGGAAATCTTAACCTGCAAAAGAGATCATAATTTCATAACATGGGATAAATCATAGTAGTGAAATGTAATCCCAATAATCATAACTTAAAACATGAAATCTTGTGGCATAGACACATAATCATTGAGAATCATTTCTTGTTAGTCAAGACTCATTTCCAAGACTATCTTAGTGGACAAAGTCCCCTTCTGAACCAAGTTCACTCCTCGTTTCAGTCTTGTTTCACTGAACCGGTTTAACCTGCCATTCCAGCCATGTCTATCTCATGAGATATAAAATCTTTACCCAATGCATTGGAGGGAGATATAGGTCCCACCCATCTCATAATTATACCATTCTTATGTGTTCCACAAAATCATAAACCAAACATCATAGCATAACCCATGTAATAAAAATGGGAATCTTAAACATCGTGACATCATAAAACAATTCATATAAGATAAAGGAATTAATAAATATAATACAATCACAACATAATCAAATAAATGTAATAATAGAGATATAAATAGAACCCTTTATTATCTTATATGTAAAATAATTTTGATAAAACACTTGAACTCCATTCTTGAGGAAAATATCCTTTCTGCTTCAAAAACACTTCCTTTCTTAACATGTCGTACAATTATAAACTAAAAGAAGTTGATTAAAATAAACTTGAAAACTTCTAAAGGAAGATTCTTGGAAATAATTTTCTAAAAATCCATTCACGCCGTATAAGTTAAAAAAACATTCTTCGTACTTTTGTCGGAAATGTCAAAAAGTACTTTGTACGAAAAACGACAAAATATTCTTTTCATATCCTTTACTAAAAACTCACCGAAAGGTAAAATTGGATTAAAACAATTGTAGGTGGATGGAAATAATATTACATATTGTGGAAACATGGATTTGGATGATAAAATACACCCCAGTAAATACTAAAGTATAAACAATCTCGGATAAAAATGAGATTGTGATATTTCCCTTAACTTAGGTCTGATTTGCCTCGTAAGTGTCTGAACCTCCTGTATAATGATTTAAATAATGTTATTGACTTATTCCAAAATCATAATTTTTGTTATGATATCATATATGGTCATATTCTTATCTTCTTATTAGTAATATTTCATTACAACTTGTGATTCGGGTGTTTATTACTTTTTGTTCTTATGTGTGTTTTGTCGAATAAATTCTTATTCTTCTCTTTAGGTTATAGATACCTCATTTCCATAATGTTATTAGTGTAATATATATCATATTAATTCATTCAATTCATTTATATAATCATTATGAAATGAATATCATGTAGAACGAGTCGCATCACATCGTGGAGACAGTATTCCGTACGTACGCACGAGCAATGATATCGTTCCCATGATCATGGAATTGTATTGGAGTGTATGTATACTATTTCAGAATAAATATCACTTTACAATAATCATATATAGTCATTATTTACACCATTATACCCATCCAAGTAAGGTGGTGGAGGAAAGTAGATTACACCACGGCGTGGAGACGGTATTCCGTACGTACACATGCACGGTGATTTCATTTTCCGTAGGATGGATAGATGGTGAAATAGGGTTGTTTCATAATTATAATAAAATATCAGTATATGAGTGATACTGATGTTATTACTTCATAATGAAACAACTAAAGAAGAAGAAGTGGAAGAAGAAATAAAGATGAAAGAATTGGTAACAGACATTACCTCTTCTTTGAAGTGCTTCTTTGAGACCTCCTTTTAGGACACTAAAATTGGTCTTTGAAGAAGACCAGGACCTCTAGGATGTCTCTAGGGAAGTGGAGAGGAGAATGTGGCAGAGTTTTTCTGATCTTGAAGGCTCAAAGTGGTGTGAGGAAGAGAGGGAGGAGGTGCCCTTTTATAAGGGAGGAGAGGGGCACCTTTGGAATAACAAAAAATATTATTTTATTATAAATCCAAATTCGGTTTTAAATAGCTCCAAATTGATTTATTTCGAAGATAAGGTGGGGATGGGTCGAAATACTCTCATCCAATAGAATTTAGACAAGTTTAGGTTCATATTTTGACCTTATCATTTAGATTTAACATTAATATAAATAATTTTACTTTTACCGTGTCTTCTTCTGTTCTTACATTATAAGGTTAATAAACTTACTATAACAATCCAAACGAACCCAAAGTTGTTTATTATTAATACATATAACCTTATCTAAGTCATTTGGACGAACCTTAGATTTTTAGGAATAAAATAAAAATTAATAATATAATATTTGTTTTAAAAACTATTTTATTTCAATTTTGACACTATTTAGTAATTGATTTTTGTGAAAATCATAACAGAATAATTAGTTCGAAAAAAGTTAATTAAATAAATAATAACATGTCATATTAACCTATAAAATTATTGTAATTCATAAAAAGTCTCAAATTACATTTATTTGGGTATTTATAACATCAATTATGTCAGTATTTTATTAATAAGATAATTACTGCATCATCTTTGTGTTATAAATAAATTAAATTATTTAATGTCTAAAAATTACAAATAAAATACCATTATGTAGAACTATTTTTATCTTTATAATTAATATTTATAGTCGAATTTATCTTATATATATCCTTATATTAAAAATTATTTACTTATTAAACTTTGATTTTAACTATTTTAACCCTTCTTTAAATAAATTAATAATAAATGTCCTAATCTAATCCAATTGGGCCTAAATGGTCATATTTTATTCCTAAGTTTGTTTTTGGTCGAATTAAACTTGTCCAATAGAATTATGACATGTGTTAGGGTAATAATAATATCATTTTTACTCTTAATTACCCTATTTACTTTTAACCGTGGTAAATAAAAGTAAAAAGTTTTTATTCACCAAAAATTATTTTCATTTCATTGAACCACATTTTACTTACTGACATCAACCGTGTCTCTCGGATTTTTGAAATTCCACTCACAGAAGCGGTAAAATTAAGTTTTATGAAAAATTCAGTTTTTTTAACTACCACTTAGTGGTTACACTATTCATCAAAAATTGAAAGTTTTCTGAAAAATACCAAAATTTCACCCTAGGGTAATTTCGATATTCCGAATCCAAAAATGAAGTCCATTGTGAAAAATAAAATTTATAAAATTTCAAAAAGTGGTTATTACTATTCATAACGGCTAGTTTTAATAATATTTTATTAGCATATCATTGTTTAGTGAAACTCGGTATTGCGTACGACGCAAGCTATCGAGGAAGGTTGTGATTTTGTGTAAATCAAGCCAAGCAAGTTTTGTGTGTAGAAAAAGATTCCTTTGATGATTTATATAACATAAAAGTCTTGGGTGTTACATGCAATAATGAACATAAATGAATTGTGTCATGTTATAGAAATAGTATTAATTAAATATAACATTTATAGCCTAGATGGTAGATTGGTGGGTATGAATATGTTTAACCAGAGTATGAAATATATGTAAAAAGTTTTCAATTAATAAAATTAATAATAAATAATACATTAATCAACATTTTCTATAAAAAAAGATAAAATCGTTTGAAGGTAAAAGATATATTTTTTATAAAACAACTTTGATGTGTGAAATGTATTTTTATCTTACTATATTTAATGAAGAACTATTTATAATTTATTATAGTAAAATTAATATATTATATATTAAATAAAATTAATTAATACTCATTTCATTGTAGTTATTAGGCATAGAATTAGAAACAAAATTCATTTTATGCTTTAAAATACATTTTCTTTAAAAAAATGTTTTTATTTCATTTTGTGTGTGGATACTATGATTAATTTCTAACACTTTCAGAAATTTTATTTTATAAAATTTAAATTAATTTTTAAATCATTATTTCAAAATAATTTTGTGATGGTGATGGGATTTTTTTGTAAAGATGGATTTTTCGATGAATAGTGAAAAATATCGATTTTGAAAAAACTATCATTTATTTTCTTTTAATAAAAGTAATTTCAATTATCCATTTGGTTATTTATTTATTTTCAAGTAACATATGTTCAATTTTATTAAAATGTATCCCATTAATTCCATAAGAATAGGAATTATATTTTATTTTGGTATAAAATTATTATTATGCTTAAAACAGATATCTCTATAAAAATAGTTTTTCCTTGAATTTTGTAAACTAATATAAAAAATAATTTCTACCCATTATGAAAATTTAATCTTGAAAAATGTATTCTATATTTTGAATCTTAATATCTATATTTATTAATCATTTAAATTTTATTTTTTGTCATAATGAATAGTAAACATTGTAAAAATTTGTCCCCACTGTAATGGGTAAAATAAGTTAATTAAGGTTAAAACATTATGATAGGATCACAAAATAACAACATAATTATTATTTAATGATATTATTTCTAAAAATATCACTTAGCTTTTAATATATTGCAATTTAGAGATACTTTCCTTTGATTATGTCCCTTATATTATTTTAAGTAATGAATAATTACAAGATATCACTCTCTTTCTTTTAATATAAATAATATATTTTCATAGTGATAAAAACAAGTTATGTATGTCTATAAATTTTTACTTTCAATATGAATAATTTATTTTTATAATATTAATTTATTTTAATTTTTAGTGATGGTATAATTTTCATGAATGTTTATATAACGCCAACATAGCGCTTATGCAATTAGTAAAAGTATATGATTTTAAAAACATTAAAAGTAATATTTTTGGGATAAATTATTTTTTAAAAAAATTATTGGTTAATAATTAGGGATTATTTGTGTTGAAACTATTTATATTTTAACTACATTTTTATTTGGTATGTTTTAATGTCAAATTTTGTGAACAGTCTTGAAAATGATCTTAAATGGTATTTAATCTTTGAAAATTATTTTCAAATCATAAAAATTTTGTTTTTACATAATTATGTGGTAAATTTTATATAATATAATTCATTTTTCATTTATTTTTTACTTTTTATTTTTAAAATTACATTCACGGCCATTGAAGATTGAAAATTTATGAAAACACCATTGATATTTGTCTATAAAAAAGAACTAACTTCAGCCTATTCAAAACACAAATCAAGTTCATTTTTTCCTCAAAAATCTACTCAAGTACCTATATAAGATTCCAACATCATGTCCTCATTCTCCTAGAGTGACAATAAACCTCTCCTTAAAAGGATTTAAGCTCAATCTAAAGGAGGGTGTTGAAAGAAGATGTGTAAATCATAACAAATTGCATTTAAGTTTATTTATTCTTCTACCTCCTTTAAATATATCATAACCATGATTATATAATAAAAAGATTATATCAAATATAATTATATTTTATTATTTTTATGGTAAAACCCTTATCCATAACCTTTTCCATCTAATGGAAAATAAAATTATCGCTCATGCGTTTGTATAGACTATTATCTTCACATAGAGATGTAATTATTTTTCTTCACTGATTCATAAGGATGATTAAAATTATACATAAAATGGATATATTTAATATTTATATAATAATTATTATTCTATATATATAATCTTACATAAAATCTTACCATTCCATTCACTGTAAAATGATAACATTGTTTATGCGTATGTGTGGACTGCCACCTTCACAAAGAGAAGTAGTTTATTTCTTATTACCAACTCAGGTGGATGGTTATAAGTATGGAATTAAGGAATAAATATGAAATTTAGAAAATATTTATGATTTTTTAAAAGTAAAATATTATCTACTTTATTTATTTTCCACCCAATTGAAAAATGAAAATGTTCTTCAGGCGTAAGTACGAACTACAGTCTCCATGAAATGATGTGCTTCAATTTTCATGACAACCTTACATAAATGGTTATAAAATTATATTTAATTTATAAAAATGATAATTATAAATTTTTTAATATTCCATGTATGATGTAATAATCGATAATTTGTCCAAGGTCAATGTATTGAAGTTATTTTGAGGTTAAGAACCAAAAAAACCCAAAACATATGATGTAAACATAACTAATTTAATACTAAATAAAACATAATAATAATTTAAATAATATTAATAATATTATGGTAATTAACTTTTAAAAGTTTCTTATGAAAATATACAATTGATATAAATTTTTTACTTTGGAATGTAAAATATATACATGGAGAGTTGGGACTCTAGATAAGGGATTTATCTTCTTAATTCCCTTTCATTGAGACTTATGCCATTTTCACCACACATTTTATTTTACATAGTGTTTATACTTACATATGTATACCTTTAATCATTATTCAAGTGAAATTAAATTTATTAGTGAATAATTTTGAAGTAATCTTCTTCAATTCCCTTTAAATTTTAAAGTTACTAAAGTGGTAATAGATTTCCTTAAAACCTTGTTTTAAAATTATCTTATCAAAATATTTCTATTACATTTCCATATTCTCTAAAATGTTTCAAGTATGTTATTTAAATAATCTAAAAGTAAATTTTAAACAATACTTATCTCTTTATAAAGGTTTTAAAAATGATTATTTTAAACATTTTTTGTACGTGTCATTTTTTAATCTTCTAACCAAGGTGAAAAATAATGTTTTTTAATGTATATGGAATAAAAATATTTTTCATCTATCATTTCATTCCTTTATTATCAATATTAATCTACAAGTTTCAATGATTTTTCAAATAATATACTTTTACTTTTGTTTTTAGAAATTTTAATTTTTAAATGTTTTTAAAATAAAAACATATTTATTCCCATTTTTATAAGACAACTCGAAGTTGTTTTTATTATGGGATGAAATTTCAATTTTATTGTTTTTATGATGAAAATTTAATGTTATTAAATATTTTGATTTTAAAACATGACACATGGGTGTTTAAGAAATTGGTAATGGGAACTGAACTAAAACCCTTATAGTATTATGTCTATTATGTGATGGGTGGGTCCGTTAAATCCCTCCAATGCATTGAGTAAAGAAATAAAGTTAAATTATGTAATTTACTCATGGGATAATGTGGATGGATTTAATTACTATTATAAAGTGATGGAGTTAACTATTGTAAGTTAATCCTAATATAATTTTAACCTATTTAATTACTCCTATGAAGTGAAAAAGTTACAAATAATAGTTACTCCTAAGAGAATAGTATAATAATCATCTTAGGTGATTCCTTGATAAAATTATGATGCACTAAGTTTCCTATATGATTTATCTATTCTAGAAAATTATTTTTCATATAAATAATCTGATTCCAAAATATAACAATGATTTTATGATTTAAAGTAAAATTTATGATATTTTAAAGGTAAAATGTTTGTTTTCATGTCAATTCTTTTATGAATTATGATTTTCCTTTATGATTGATTACCATATTTTTAATGAAAACATTGGGCCTAGAATTTTATTTTATAAGTAGTAAAATTACTATTTTTATCTCAAAATTTTATTATATAAAAATACAAACATCCTTATGGGTTTTCATGAATTTTAAATGGATTAATGAGTTTATTTTATTTTTATATTCCTTTTGAGGTTTATTTTTATCAAACCATGTTTCAAATATTTTTCAATGGTTTTAAATTTGTGTAGGGATTATAGCCAGGTCAATGGTGACACTTCTTGAAAAAATAAAAAATTTCTTGAATGAAGTAGGAGTGTAAACATAATAATATTTTTTTGGAAAAAATGTAAATTGAGTGGAAGTTTTCACCTAATATTTTAAGGGTATGATATGTAATATTTTTTTATAAATATATAAAACAATAAATATAAAATAAAAATATAATTTAAGAAATTGAAACTCTTTTTATAAAGCAGGTAATTATGGGTTGTTTAAGGAATGGGTCTTTATAGTTGGTATCAAAGAAACTTTTTAGATAAATTTAGAGGTTATGATGATATTTTAAGAGTTCAAAATACCATAATGGGTTAGTAAATCTATTGTTGATCATAATATTAAATGTATAGATACCCCATTTTATAATTTATGTGATGGGATTTTAAGATTATTAAAGATATTTTTGGATAAATTTATGGGAATACAACCCTGGGTTTTAGTTTTTGTTTAAGTGAAAAGGTTATTTGAGGAAGGATTATTTTTTGTGTAAATATGTTGAAAGGTATTGATAACCTTTAGGGTTAATAAATTATTTAATTTTGAAGAGATTATGGGTATTTGGGATAAATGGTTAATAAATTTTGGGAGCATATATTTTATCATATAGGTAACCATGGATTAAAAAATGATTGGGTGACTAAGTGATTAAATTTATTTTTGAATTACTTCACTATATTAGAAACATTATATAATTATGGTAAATGGGAATATTATTGGATAATATAGGATTTTTTAGGAGGAATAATGGTTGAATTATCTTTTGGGACCATATATGATTTTATTGTGGTTTTATGGTGATTTAGTTTATTTATAAAAAAATGTTAGTGTATTTTGGATATTATATGATTAAGTCATATAAATTTTGGGTATGTGACTTTAAGATTAATTAATGTTATTTGAAGATAAATTTTAAGTTTTTCTTGGAAGAATATGTGATTAAATAATTCTAATTTTTAGGGTTTTATCTTTTAATGGCCTTTTTATTTTATTTTTTGAAGAGTTTTAAGGTTATTTATTTATGGAATTGTTTAAGTTAAACATTGTGTGTTATTTGATGAGGCTTTAGAGATTAATGAAGTATTTATTAATATTTTTTATTATTTTAAATTGATCAAAAAAATTAGTTTTAATATATGAGAAATAATTTCTTATTATTTTTTGGATCATATAGTTTATTGAAAGATAATATCAATGATTCAAGCATGAAAAAATAATTAGAGTTATTTATCATTTAGAATATGAGATGAAGTAGAGGTACAAAACTAATGGAAATGAAACTGAAGGAGAAAAATATTCTTAGGTTTTTGAATAAAATAAATTAAGTATGTTTTCTCTTATTCTCTATCTTGTTGGTAAAATAATTACTCGAATCAAATAATAGGAAGATAAATATATTGCTACTTATTTAGAAAATATTTCTCAAGTATGAAGGTATGTTTTGTAAAACTATTTCTCTTGAACTAGTCTTATTATGGTCAATTCATGTCTTATAAAGTATTTAGTAAATAATAAATTTCCTAGTCTAAACCAATATATGAATGTTATTTTTTGAAATGAAATTTTATCAATGTGGATTAAAAGTTATTTTTTCTACTAATATATATATATATATATATATAATCTATCCCTTTTAATTGATTTTCAATATATTTTATACCATTTTAATCAAACAAATGAAATTTTTTTGAGTTATTAGCTTATTATTGAGGGTAGAATGTAGAACTCTAAAATTTTATTTAATATTTCTTTAAATAAATACTATGTTAGATTGTGTGTACCACATACAACACTGATCTTAAAAAATCACAATATACTATATAAATATTATTATTTAAATATGACTATGTTAACTTAAACATTAGTTTGGAGGTTTATGAAATATATGTAGATTTTTCTTTATTAATAAAATGAATAATAAATCATTTCTTGATTATCAATTGATTAGAAATGAAGAAAATATCTTTTGAAGGTAAATGATATATTTTTCATAAAACAATTGTGAGCAATGTATTTTTTATCTTAATAGATTAAATTAATTACTATTTATGAATTATTATATTTAATTTAATTGATTATATATTCTATTAAAAATAATTAAAATTCATTTTATTATAGTAATTAGGTAAATCAAATAATAAAGTCATTTTATTCTTCAAAAATATATTTTCTTCAAAAATGGTTTATATTTCATTTTGTGCAGGGATTTTATGAATAATTTCTTCCACTTTTTGAATTTTTTTTTTAAATGTAAATAAATATTTAAATTGGAGTTTCAAAATATCCATTTGATAAATTATTTTTATTTTGCTGAAAAATTGATTTTTGGGTGAATAGTGAAAAATATAGATATTGCAAAAAAAGTCATTTCAGTTTTTTAAAAAAAGTAACATAAATGTTAAATATAGTTTTTTATTTGTTTTAATATCAAAATATTATCATTATATTAAATATAATCCAATTAAATTCACAATATTGGGAATTATATTTTATTTTTTCTATAAAATCATTTTTATGGTTAAAACAAGTACTAGTCTAAAAATAGTTTTTTATTGTGCTTTGTAAACTTATAATAAAAGTAATTTATAAAAAATATGGAAATTAAATATTTAAAAAAAATTAAATTTTTAATTTTGATTTTCAATTTTAGTAATGAGTTTGATTTCATTTTTTTATCATAGTGAATAATAACCATGGTAAGAATCTGTCACGTTGGTAACTGATAAAATGGGTTAAATAAGTTTTAACTTTTTGATAAGGTCAAAAAATACCATATTAATTCTTATTTTATGATATTATTTAGAAACTTATCACCTAATATTTAAAAATATTCTAATTTTGGGGCCACTTTCCATTGATTAGGACCTTAATATTATTTTAAGTAAAGAATAATTACAAAATGTCGCTCTCTTTATTTTAATATCCCTAATATGTTTTTATAGGGATAAAAAAGATGTTTTGAATGATTATAAATAGTTATTTTTTAATATTAATAAATTAATATTATAGTGGTGATTTATTTTTAATTTTTAGTGATTCTATAGTTACCTTTAATTCTTATACAATGTCGATGTTACGCTTGTACATGTTGTAGAAAAATAAAGTAAATGATATTAAAAACATTAAAAGTTATATTGTTTGGATAGATTATGGTTATATAAAACTTTATTAGATAATTATAAGGTATTAATTATAATTAAAGTATTTATATGAGAATTAAATTATTTTATTGATGTGTTTAATGTCATATTTTGTGAATAGTCCTACAAGTTACAATAAACAATATTTAATGATTAAAAATATTTTTAGTTAATTGTAAATTAAAAAAATACTATATTTACATTAGATTATGATAATATTTTAATCCTATCATTAATGAATAATTTATTTTTTTAATTTTAATTTTAAAATTACATTTATAACTCTTAAAGATTTAAAATTTGTGAAAACGTCATTGATTGTTTTCCTATGAAAATGGACTCACTTCAACCACTTCAAAACACAACTCATGTTCTATTTTATCTAAACAATATTCCAAAATACCCCTCTAAAATTATATTCCCATTTACCCAATCTTATTTAGTGACCATAAACCTTTTCTTTAAAGGTCATAATCCCAATATAAAGGATGATGTCAAAATAATAGGTCTAGGTCTTAATTTATTTCTTTTAAGTTTAATTATTTTTCTACCTCCTTTAAATAAATAATAATCATGCTAATGTAATAACACCAATATCTTCACCATACATAATTTTTTTAAATTTTAGGTTAAACCCATTTTTCATCCCTTTTCCATCCAATTGGAAATGAAAACATCACCCAAGAGTATGTACAAACTATCATCTCCACATAGCGATGTAATTAGTTTTTCATAGCCCCTTTATATGGTTGGTAAAACTAATGAATAAAATGAATACATATGATATTTATGATATTTATGAAATAATAATGTTTTTTAAAGATAATATATTACTTAACTTCTTACCCTTTTATCACTTGGAAAATTATAACGCCGCTTATGCATACGTGTGGACCACCACCTCCACAAAGAGATGTGATTCTTGTTTAATTAACACCTCACATGGCTGGCAATAATGATGAAAATAATGAATAAATATGAAATTTATAACATATTTATGATTCTATAAAATTAATTTATTATCTACTTTATTTCTTTACCACTCAATATAGAAATTAAAACATTATTCATGAGTACGTATAGACTACCATCTCCCAGAAAACGATGTGATTCATTTTTTATGACCGCATTACATGGATGGTTATAAAAAGTATATTTAATTTATAAACATGATAATAATAAATTTTTTAATTTTCTCTAGATGATGAATTAATTACCACTTTGAACATGGTAAACATATAAAATTTATTTTGAGGCTAAGAACCAAACAACCTCAAAATGTCTTATATAAAAAATGACTTAATAACTAAATAAAAATTGGTAATAAATTAAATAAATTGATTGATATTAAGGAAATAAATTTTAAAAAGTTATTAATAAAGTATAAAATTAATATAATTTTATTATTTAGAAAAGTAAAATACAAATCTGGTGATTCGGGTCTAGAGGTAAGGTATTTCTCGTCTCAATTTTCTTTCATTGAGACTTATGTCATTTTAACCACATGTTTTCTTTTTTGAGTGGAATATACTTCCATATGGATTGATTTTAACATTAAATTATGAAAATTAAATTTCTTAACAAATTCATTTAAATTAATCTTCTTTAATGTCTTATTGATTTTAATATTACGAAAGTGATAATGGATTTCCTTTAAAACCTTGTTATAAAATTTTATTATCTAAATATTTCTCTTATATATTTATGTTCTTTTAAATAATTTAGTAAATTTATTAAAATATTTTCATAGGATATTTTCAACAATCCTTGAATCAATAATTTTTTTTTGAAAAGTAATTTTTAAATGTTTTATGTATTGGTCACTTTTTACTCATTTTACCAAAGAGAAAAAATAATGTTTTTTTAACATATATAGTATAAAAAGATTTTGATACCATCATGTTCTCTATTAATTATCAATATTCCTCTACAAGTTTCCATAATTTTTAAAAGAATATACATTTCCAAATATTCTTGTATTTTTTAGTTTTAAATTGTTTTAAAAAGAAAATGACATTTCTTCTCATTTTTATGAGATAACTAAAATTAATTTTTCTTATGGGTAAAAATGACAATTTTATGGTTTTTATTATAAAAATTTTAAGTTATTGTATTTTTTGATTTTAAAAAATGACATGGGTACATTATTGATGAATGTGGGAATGTGGAGTAAACTTGAACCCTTATAGGTCATTATCCATTAGGTGATAGGTGGGCCCATTAAATCCCTTCAATGAATTGGGTAAAGTGATAGAGGTAACTAATGTAAGTTAATCCTAAGAGAATGTGGATAGAGTTAATTACTCATATGGAGTGATGAAGTTAACGTTTGTAATTTACTCCTATGAGAATGTGGATGGAGTTGAATACTTTTATAAGATTATGGATTTAACTAATAATATTTACTTCTAATAATATGTTATAATTATCTTGTTAGGTGATTCATTGATGAAAGTATGATGTCATAAGTTTCCTACCAGTTTTTTATATGCATTAAAAAGGGTTTTCATAGAAATATTTTATTTAAAGAATTAAATAATGATTTTATTATTCAAAGGAAACTTCATGGTCTTATAAAGGTTAAAGGTTTGTTTTCTTGATAAAGCTTTCTTGGATTATGATTTTACCTTTATGCTTCCTGAAAAAATGTTTAATAGAAACCTTAGGGATTGAAGTTTATTTCATGAGTAGGTAAAAGATTATTTTGGGATCAAAATCTTATTATGTAAAAAATATAATTTTCCTTTTTTTTCTCGTTAATTTCAAACGGATTAACAAGTATCCTTTCGGCTTATATTTTTTACTGTTCTTTTTTTTCTCATTCCACATTTTCAAATGCTTTTAAAATTTCTTAAAGATGCGTAGGGATTATATCAAGGTCAATGGTGAAATGTCTTGAAGGAAGGAAATGTTTTATGAATAAAACTATAGTATAAACCTAATAAACTATTTGTTTGAAACAAATCACATTTAGTGGAAGTCTCCAATTAGTATTATAGGGATTTTATATGTAAACGTTTTTCCCAATTCTCTAAAACTCTAAACCAAAAATATCCTTGAAATCTAAGAATGTAAAACATTGTTATAAATAATTTAATTATGGGTCTTTTAAGAAACATGTCCTTATATTTTTCATTTATGTTAACATCCTTTAAATTCACTTATTCTTCAATGATACCATCACCCATATTTCTTAGGATGTATTATGATAATTTATCGACTAGCTAAAATATTGACATTTTTATGTTAGTTTTCCAATATATATGTTTATTAATTACTAATTAATGATGATTATATTGATTCATAAGTATTACTTCTAATTTTTCTATTCCTTTATTTTTTGAAATCACAAAAACTTTCATAAAACATGTTTACTAAATTTGTATGTCCCAAGTGTTTTAGTGCGTTTTTTTAGAAAACATTATATTTTACCGAACATAGAAAAAGTTTTAATGTATTATGAATATAAACATATTATTCTTCATTACGACCATTGAACTAATTATGTGTCTGATAAATAGGACATACCTTTAATTAGGCTAGGACTTAGACTTTTGTATTATTTTTTACTAAAAAATAGTCATGAATATCAAACTAATACCAGTACCGATAAAATTGGACTAACCCTCAAAAGTATTATCATATTGAGAAACATCAATGAAGTCTATCAAACGGACTAATGTATATAATCATAATATATAAAAAAATATCATAAGGAATAGATTTAACACTATTGTGGTGTTAATCAATGAAATGTTATACATTTATTTTTAGATGTTCTTTTAAGTGCTAGCTATCAGAAGCCATTGCAACAAACTCTAAAATATGACCATTGGATATTCGCCTATAAATAGTGATTCATTTGAAGAGTTTGAATTTGATTTCATTCATAACTCATGTTTTTTGAAGATTTCTAAGTGTGAACTACTCATTATTAGTCTTTGTAATTATTTATATAGATAGTAGTTATAAGGAATCCTTGTCAGGGTTGTTTCCTTATGAGCATTTTCTTTTATTTTCACGTCTTATAATTGTTACAATTGAAGTATTATGTGGATAGGAAGAGATTGAATCATATCCATAAGATTAAGGTATTCTAAGGATAGTAAAACATACATCAATCATCATATCGAGGGATTCTAGTGATAGGAAGACATGGCAATTCAAATCCTCGTATCGAAGGATTTCCTAGTAAAGAAAGATAGACCATTATAAGAGTTATAAAACTATGGATACCTTTAGTCAAGGTTATTTAAGACCTTACTATTAAGGTTAAAAGAGGTAAATATTTTTAATATAACTTGTAATTTATTATTAATATTACAAGCTATTGTATTATTATTTTTTACATGTTTTTTATTCTTATGTGAATGTAATATAAAGATATTCATCATTCTTAGATTTCTATTTAATTTATTTTATAGGTGTAATTGTTAATATTATTAAAAAATACTTTTATTTAATCAAATACATTTTGATTTATTTTATTTTATTTCGATATAATTGAACATATTCAGGTTTTGATTTTTATACTCTGATAATTAGACTAAGTATGAGTTTGATAAAGTTAATTTAATATGATTTTTTAGTTTTTTAGTTTAATGTGATTTAAACTGAGTTTTTAAAAATAAATTCACCCCACCCCCCCCCCTTTTTTGTAAGTATATACATCATAATATGCTCTTACGATCCTAAAATTGTTATCAAAGAGGGTTCTACTACTTATACCTTCTGAGTTTTTACTTCTTCTATCGACATCAAGTTTTATTATTTTTTTTATAAACATATTATATATAAATTTTTATATACTAACATGTACTTGTGGAAAAGTGTTCTTATTGTTTTTAATATTAAATCCTTAATGTTGGCTCTATATATAATATAAATCTAAAAAGACCACCTATATTTTATGGTACTGATTATTATTAATTGATAGATAATATGAAAACTTTTTTATTGGTACTTGAGTTTATAATTTGTTAATGATTACTAGAGACTAAAATATTCCTGATAAGGAATTCACTTATTTTACAACATTAAGAAAAAAAGAGTATCATCTAAATTAAAGAGTAAGGAATAATCAATTTTGTTCCATAAAAAGTATATATAGTCATATATCTTCATGTGAAGCTGCTGATAGTATATGGAAAAAGTTAAAAGTCACGCACTTTGGTATTTCTAATGTTGTTGAGGCTAGAAGAGTTATACTTAAGGAAGACTATCAAGAATTTGACTTCTTACCTAGAGGATCAGTTGAAAAGACAAACTAGAGTTTAATCACTATCATTAATAGTTTACAATATATTATTGAAAAAGGCCTTGATGATGAAATTCTAGTTTGAAATATTATTGATATCATTCCAAATGAGTGTTAATAAAAGAAAATTGTGGATGAGATAAGAAATTTTAATAATATTACTCTTGATTATCTTATTGGAACTCTCATAAAATATGAGGTAAGACTCAATAAAGATTTTTAGAAAGCTAAAAAGAGAAATATAGGTATTTTTTTACTACTAATTATATTCCTACTAAAATTAAAACACCTGATAAAGTTGTTAAATCTTTGAGAAAGAATAAATTTGTTATTAAATCAAATTCTAGTACATGATAACATTTTAAAAATGAGTAGGATAACCTCACCAGAAAGATGAAAAGGATAGTTGGGAAGGAATATTTTCAATATTGATAAAAGAAAATTCATAAGGATAAAAGTGATAAGAAACATTTATAAGTAACTTGTTATGAATGTAATACAGATGAACATATCTGACCTGATTGTCCAAAGATGAAAAAAAGATATAAAGGAAAATAATTCATAAATAAATTCCAAGAAATACTACAAGTCTATATCCAAAAAAGTTTTGAATGCTTCTGGCACATAGAGTACCATTGGTGCTGATTATTTTGAAAGTTCATCAGATAATGAATGCTATGTGCAGAGGAACATTAGTCTCTTTTCAAATGTACCCATGGGAAATAATTACATCATGGAAAAGGTACATAAAGATAAATACCTTAAATTATGTATTTAAATGATAATTATCCTGATTCTATATATCCTGATGAAAAATCTTCTTTGGAATAAGATAATACTTTACCTAACAATGATGAGGTTTCTGAATTTTCAAAACTTCTTGAAAATTAAAATTGAATGATTTTTAAAAAACTTGATAATGTTAAAGGAAAACTTGATATGGTATATTCAAGGATATCCCTTTTGACTAATGACATATCAATTCTTTCCAAAGAACTTGATAAAACTATTTCTGAAAAATATACTGTATCATTAGATTTTGAAAAGGTATTTTTTGAGAAAAATGGTTTAGAAACAAAACTTAGTTCAAAAACTAATACTAATAAGGATAAAAATTTAGTTATATAACTAAAATCCTAAAATTCTAGTTTGAATAAACATTTATCAAAGTTTACCACTAGAAGTAAAAACTTTTCAAAAATGTATAAATAAATTATACCTCATCGTAATAGTTCTAAAATGGGTTTTACAAACAAAAAACCATGTTTTAATAAAAATTAATTTACTCTAAAAAGTTCACTTTTTCACTAAGTTCATAAATAGTGGGAACTATAAAAATAATTTTTATTTAAATAAAATACAACCTTTAGGTTTTTATAAAAATTACCTTTCAAAGGATATGAAATTTTCCAAAAACAAGGTTGGATAACTACGATTACACAAAATTTTACATGCTAACAATACCGGGCCTAGGAAGGTTTTGGTTCTGAAAATCAAATCATTTTTTGAGGAAAAATATAGTACCAAAAATAAAACAAATATGGTACATGGATAGTAGATTTTCTATAAGCAATACTGGAAATAAATATTTCTTCAGGTAAATAATCAGGATAAAATGTGGAAAAGAGGCTTTTAGAGATAATGATCAATGAGAGATTATTATAATAGGTAACATTGTTCTTCTTTAAAAAAATATCTTATCTAAATTTTTTTATTTGTTTTAGGTCTTAATAACATCCTTATATAGATAATTCCATTAAGTTATAAGGGTAACCTTGTGATATTTAGGGATGATATATATTTTGTACATAGTTCCAAGGATGAATGTATTTTTTCTATCAATAAATATGAGAATATCTATACACTTAACTTAGAAAACCATATGTGTGAAGACATTCCTTGCATTAGTGCAATGGAAGATCAATCTTGGTTATGGTATAGAAGGTTAGAAAATTAAAACCTTATAAAATTATCTTTGTTGACTAAGAAAGGACATACTAAGGATATACTGAAACTTAGGTTTGATACTTAACATTTTTGTGACCCTTGTCAATATGATAATAAACATAAGTAAAGTTTCCAATCTATTAGTGATTTCTCAAATTATGATGCTTTATATTTAGTGTCAATGGACTTATTTGATCCTACAAAAACTAGAAGTATTGGTTGAAAATAATATATATATATATATATATATGTCTTAGTTATTGATTATACTAGATATACTTAGGTTTATTTTATAACAAAGAAAAAAATCCTTTAGTTATTTTAAAACTTTTGTTTCCAAAGTTAAAAATGAGAAAAACCACTCCTTGATAACTATTCATAGCGATCATGGTTTAGAATTTGAAAATTCTTATTTTGAAACTTTTTGTAGTAGCAAAGTTATTAAACATAAATTTTTAACACCTCGAACACCCCATAAAAATGGTGTAGTTAAAAGAAAAAATTTAATTCTTTATGATATTACAAGAACAATGCTAACTGAATACTCAGTTGCTAAATTTTTTTGGAATGAAGCGGTTAGTACTACCTATAATACTATAAATTGAGTTTTAATTAGACCTGATATTAATAAAACTCCTTATGAGTTGTGCACAAGGAGAAACCCAAAATTTTCTTAATTAAAATTTTTTGGTTACAAAGTATTCATACTGAATACTAAAGATAATTTACATAAATTTTCACCCAAATATCATGATGGGATATTTTTAGGTTATTCCACTAGTTATAATAATTATTTATATTTTAAAAAAAAATCTTTTATATATGAGGAAATAGTACATGTTAAATTTGATGAAGCGAACCCTTTTGTTTTCAAACAAACTCAATCTATATCCTCAAATGTTATTCAAAAAATTGATTTTCAACTTTTTTTCAAAATTCTTTCTCATAAGAAAATAACTCAAAAATTAGTTTCTAAAGTTATTCCTGAGGAATATTTTCTACCTATTATTGAGTTATAGACTTTTGAAAACCTAAAAAGGTAGTTGTTTCTTAGGAATTATCCTTGTGAAAGTGTCATTGGTGATGTATATTAACTAGTTAAGACGAGAAGCTTCTTAAGAAATTAATTTTAACATCTATCTTTCCTATCCCAATTTAAAAATAAGAATATTGATGAAGCTTTAGATTTTAATTATTAGATTAAGTAAATGTAAGATAAAATAAATTATTTTGAAAGGAAAAAAGTGTGGACATTAGTTGAATGACCTTTAGAAAATTCTATAATTAGATTAAAATGGGTATTTAATAATAAATTTAATTAAAATGGAATAATTGTTAGAAATAAAGCTATAAATGTTTCAAAAGTATATAATCAAAAAGTTGGGATAGATTATGAATAAACTTATTCTTAGATAACAAGACTTGAAGCTATTTGAATACTTCTATACTTTTCAATATTCTATAATTTCAAACATTTTCAAATGGATGTAAAGTGTAATTTTATTAAAATAACTATTTAGGATAAAGTTTATGGTGAACAACCACCTATTTTTGAAAATAAAAACCATCCATAATATTTTTATAAACATATGAAATCTCTATACGTAACTAAATAATTCTCTAGAGCTTCGTATGATAGATTAATTGGATTTTTAAACCAAAACAATTTTGTTAAGGGAGCTGTAGATCCAACTCTTTTTATAAAATAATTTAATAAAAATATTATGATTGTACAAATTTATGTTGATGAAATTATATTTTTTTCAACTAAAAAATCTTTAATAGATTCCTTTTTGGGTCTTATGAAGTCTGATTTATAAATGAGTATGATTGGTGAGTTAACATATTTCTCTGGTTTTCAAATTTCATAAAAACAATAAGGAACTTTTACATCTTAACAAAAGTATATAAAATATATTATTAAGAAATTTGGATATGAAATTACTAAAAGTATCAGTACTACTATTTTTACCTCCAATACTTGAGATCTTTATGAGGCTGGTAAACCAGTTGATTAAAAATCTTTTAGAGATATGATCGTAGGTTTAATTTACTTAATATATAGTTGACCGGATTTAATGTTTTTGGTATACTTATCTTAAATGTATCAAGAAAATCCAAAAAAATCCCATCTTAAAGATGTAAAATGATTTTTTTTATCTTAAGGGGAAAATATATTGAAACCTTTTCTATTCTTCTATAAATTTTTTTAATTAAAAAAATTAAATGCTAACTTTATTGTATATAGAATGGATAGGAAAATTACATCTATAAATTTTAATTTCTTATGAGATTATTTAGTTTCTTGGTCATGTAAGAAAAAAACTCAGTAGAAATTTCCACTACTGAAGATGAATATGTGGCAGTTAGAAGTTTTTGAGCTCAAGTGTTGTGGATGCAACACATACTCAATGAAAATGGCATGAGTTTTATTAAAAATGAAAAACTTTATTATAATACAGGTTTCATTACATTAATTAAAAACTCATAACATCACTCAAGTTATAAAAATATATATATAAGAATGAATTTTTTTGGGATCAATAATTTAAAGAACATATAATTTTACAATTCATTGAAATACAAGAATGAGTTACTGATATTTTTAAAAAAATCATGTAGTTTCGATAGATTTGAATACATTAAATAGAATCTAAGAATGATCAATGTTAAGTGATCATTAATATCTACTTTCTTTTTACCCATATCTTTATATTAACATACTCCTTTTCAAATCTAGTATACATATAATTTATTCTTTTCAAAAAAATAGTTTTTCTTAAAACTTTTAGTTTTATAAAATTGTTAGTTTTTATAAAACTTTTATCGTAATGAGTTTTCCAAAATTATTATTTTTTAAATATTATATTATTAAAACCATTGTAATAAGTTTTCATAATAAAATTATCATAATTATTTTTTTATTAAAAACTATCATTATTTTATTTTATTTCAAAACTATCGTAATATTTTTAGTTTACAAAAACCTAGAAGAACGGTTTCATCATACTGATGAAACTTTCTACTCTGAAAGATACACTTCTATTCTATTAGTTTTTTCACTATTTTATTAAGTTATTTTATAATTTTTGCAGTTATTATAATTTAATTTTTATAAAAAATTTGTTTTCAAAATTCTAAAACTTTTATTAAATGGAATGGTCCTCACTCTAATAAAATTATTAAAAAACTAAAGGGTTAAAAAATTGTTTTAAAACTTTATTCAAATCAATGTTGACTGTCAGATCAGAGTGATTTTGAATCTCAACCATTGGTTATATTTTAGAAGCTTAACTATCAACCCTGATGCCTATATAAAGGATAGTCACCTCATGTCCCACATTATATCTCCAAAGTTTTTGAACCTAAATTGATGCACCCTTCAAAGGTCCCAGTCCGAAAATCTTTCTTTACATTCATTATTTTTTATTAGATCTTGATCTGAAAAAAATTGAGGAAGACTTTTCTAAGTGGTTTGTATTTAGGGAAAGGTTGATTGAAAGGATGTGGTATAAAAAATATGATTCTACACTCAAGAATATAATTTTATTCCAACAATGGGAGTAAGTTTTTGTTGAAAATCCTTATAAGGATTTTTACCTTTACTATCTAGAAGTGGTTTCAGAATTTTATGAATCTATATAGTTTTCTAAAGTGGAAGGTAAAGATAAATTATCTTTCACAGTGTTTGGTAAGAGTTATAAGTTGTCTTACAGAATGTTTTTTGATATTGTTATAGTTCCCTTAGAAGGAGAATCTTACTATCCTTCTCACAAGCTTCCAAACAATATTGTAACTTTTAACAAGAACAAAGTTTAAGAATACTTTTTTTTTGAAACATGAAAAGGTTAATAAATTATCCCTCTTGACTCAAGATAAGATATTCCTAGCTCTATGGATGGAAGGATACTTTATTTTAATGAAGGTTTACTGAGATACATTAAAGGTATTAGATGTATTTTTTTTGTATTTCTTGGTGAAGATATGGAAGATCGACTTTTCTAAGTTTATCTTTATAACAATGAAGAATATGAAAACAACTTCAATAAAAAATATTATTATGTTCTTGGAAATTATTAATAATATGGTTGTTTATTGTATGAAGGTTTTCAAAGTAAGAAACAAATCATACCTAGTCTGAGAAATAATTTCCTTTATCAATGATGATGTAATTTCTAGAATGAGATTGGTTTTTGATGAAAAGTCAAAAAACATGTGGGAAAACTGATGGTTCTGCACCAAAGGCTCAATAATCAAGGAAACCTAAGGAGGGTAATAAAAAATAAAATAATGGAACATACTTCTTCTCCAAAAAAGTAAAATAAAGAGAATAAGATGCTAGATGAAGTCATTAAATTGATTATAAAACATAAGTCATAGAAAAAAATTAGGGGATCTAGATTTCAGAATCAACCCCACTGAAGCTAAGGCTTTAAGTATTTGGTTTGTAGATAATGTTTAGGAATAAGAAAATAAAAATAAGTAAAGATATTATAAGAAGAAAAACTTTGTGAAAAAATGATGAAATGAGTAGAAAGATCTTCTGAGAATCCAGTAATCCCAACTTCCCACACTGATCAGATAAATTCATAGGTAGTATTTGTTTTTAAAGAAACTGATTCTATTCACACTGATATCACTTCTGTTGTTGAAAAGGGAAATGAATATTTTTTTGTCTAAGAATCGGTGTCAATCATTACAGAAAAATAATTGGAACCTATGTTACTTGGGAAAAACGATTTGAGAATAACAAGGCAATTACAAGAAGATCTTGATAAGGAAGTTGAAGAAGTGGTTGAAGGAAAAGAAAAAGAATAAAAAGAAGGAGAAGAAGAAGATAAATAAGAATATAAATTACTAGAAGAATAGGTTGAAGTATAAGAAGAATAATAAGAAGAAGAAGAGGAGGAGTAAGAAGAAGAAGAAACGGAAGGAGATGATAAGGAAGAAACACACTCTAATACTATTTCATTAGAATCGTCATTAAGTTTACCCTCAAAGATTGTAAATACCTTGAAATTCTGTGGAAATTTTTTTCTTAAATACATGGAATTTTTACGGTGTGCCCAGAATCAATTTCTGAAGTTTTGTTTAGGTACATTCAGTAAACGTGCGAGCGAGATTTTATAACTTTTGAATCGGTGCTCAGAATTGAAATCTGAGGGCACCGTTGAGCTTGCAGTGCCGATATTCGCTTAAGAGGATTTTCACTGTGACGACAATCGGTCGAGAATGAATGTTAATTTTTGAGTCTTTAAGAAAAAGTTAAATAAAAATAAGTGTGAAGCTTATTTTTATGCTTGGTGGTTAAAACCTCCAAGGGTGGTTAGAGGTGGAGGCCACCACACCATAACCTCCCATGAGAGGTTATGGTGGTGGGGACCACCTACAAATAACCTCCCTTGGGAGGATATCTTTGGTGGGGACCACCCGGGCTTGTAACCCGTGGAACCCCCCCCCCCCCAATTATGTGGGGAGAACCCTTGAACTTCCCTCCTTAAGTTCCAACCCCCCTCAATTAATTAATTTAACCCTTTCAATTAATTAATGTAACCCATTTGAATTTTTTTGAATTTTTGGGGCCACTAATTAAATAATGGATTAACTTAGTCCATTATTTCTGGATGGCATTTCTTTTGGTGGATCTTTGGGAAGGAGAATAACACTCCAACGAAGAATGATCACCGAAGGAAGAAAGACACTTCTTCCGCCAATGAAGAACCTTCGGTCGAGGGATGAAACTGTCGCCCACGAAGAACGCTGACGTCGTCATCTTCGACTTCGTCTTCTCCGAACTCTCCTCCCACCATCAATGATCGATAAAAAAAGTATGAGTTGTTTCATGATTGAGTTTTACCATCCGTTCTTCGTCGTTAGATGTTCTATTTGGGGCTGATTAATACCACCATACTTTGGAGTGCTCGGGCCGCACGAACACGGCCCGACCCTCCCCCTTTGTTTGTCCTCATTTGATGAAGAAAATGATGGTGCAATGGTGCCACCGGAAGAGTGATCCACGGTGGAGAAATAGTGGTCGGCAACGGCCCGGTCGTGAAGAAACCGGCGGTTCAAGGCCATCGGGTCGCCGAAAGGGAGGGGCACCGTCGAGCCTCATGGAGGAAAGGGCAGCAGCCAGTCTGGGCCGCGACTGAAGAGAGATGTGTCGTCGTGTCGCGCGGTGGAGGAGATTCGCTGATAGGTCGGGCCGCGGTGAAGGGGCGCAGCACCGGCGTGCCGCACAGAGGTGCAGAACCGTGGCTAGGGCGGGCCGCATCGGAGGAGCAAGGGCGATCGGCTGGACAGGCCGCCGGTGGTGGGGAGCAGCTGGCCGCTCGGCCAGCCGAGAGGAGCGGGACCCCGTTGGGTCCCGCATGAGCTGGACCGGTGCCACCTAGCACCAGTTTGGGTTCCCACCCGAATGGCAAGGTCGTTCGACATCCAAGTGGCACACGGTTTTTCCCCTTGGACACGGCTAAGGCGGACCCCCCGCGGGCCACTGGGCCGCTGGGCCACCCAGCGCGGGCCGGGCCGCCCCCTCGGTCCGGGTCTGACCCATGGACCGGGTCGGACCCGCAGACCTGGTCGGACCCCAGTCCAGACCCAAGTAGGGCTGGGTCGGGTGGGGTCAGTCTGACTGGGTCGGACCGGACCCAGACCCGCTATGGCTTGTTTTCACTTTTTCACCCATATCTTGGGCTATGTGTGTCAGATCGAAGAACTGTCTGCGGTGACAGAAAGCTTAGAGAGAGTCGGTTATTTTGGAATATCCCACTTGTGGTTTGGACACATTTGGGGTGCATATGGGTTGGTTTTAACCTAAAATCCAACCGGGCCCCGAAATAAAAATGTCAATAACTCACAGACCGGGCGTCCAATCGACGCGCCGTCTGTTGCGTTGAGATCCCTATGATGAGGCGGACCTTTGAGATACTTCTACTTGGGATTTCATGACAGTAAGATTATTGACATGTAGCTTGTTGAGCGGATCCTCCCGGATACAAGCGAGCGGAGTACAGATACTTAGAAGTTGGCTGATACCTGATGACCGCTGACCTTTCGACTCGGAGTGTTTCGACTATCCCAGTGGGGAGCGCCACTATGTGATTCAGAAGACCCACGGTATTCGACAGGAGGAGTACCTTAGCAGGATACGAGGGGAATCACCTCTCTGTGATCGCAGTAGACCCATAGTGGGGAGCGGCTCTGTGTGATGCAGCAGACCCACGGAACTCGATAGGAGGAGTATCACAGCAGTCTAGGAAGGTGGAAAATGCCTCTGTGTGATGCGGCAGGCCCACTGTACTCGATAGAGGAGTACACCATTAGTCAATGTTCCGACAGTGCGACTGGGATTGTTACTTGATACTACCCCCTATAATAAAATCCTGGTCTAAGCTGAGTCAATGACTTTTGAGTTTTCCACATGATTGAGATGGGTTACTAGATAACTTAGGTATATGTATGGGCATATACCTAAGTAATGGTTATCCATTGAATTCATACTTTTTGGTTTATCCTTGTTGGATTTTGTGATACCTTGAGGGTCTCGGGGTCCCTACTGAGTATCGTTATACTCACGCCTTCATAGGATATGACCGTACCTCGTTGTGTTGGTTGCAGATGATGGACATCGCTAACTAAGGCGGAGAGTAGCAGGACTGGACGGTACCCAGAGGTGGAACACTCGGCGTGACGGTACACAGAGTGGACGGACGAACGTGGAGTGCTAAGGAGTCCATCTGTACCTACCCTTCAGGTAGGGACCCTGGAGGATGACCTAGTAGCTGCTTTATTTTTCTTCAGTTGTAATTACTTTCAATTGTACTTGTACTTTCCTGCAGGGCTTATATTTCAGTCCCCTTTTACTTTCCATCATTTCTTTTGTATACAGTTTTACTTAGTGTTTTGCTTCCAGTTGTGTACTATGATGTGTTTTTTTACAGTTTTAAAGTCAATGCCTTCCCAGTTTTGGGATTTATGCCTTTGGTGCTAGTCGCCATCCCCTGGCCTATGGAAAGCAGGCTTGGGATAGTCACGATATGGGCCCTGGGGGACAGGTCATGAAAAAGATTGATAAGGATGAAAAATCATAAAGTATTCAATATGATTAATATTCATCAGAATAAGAATTAGAATCATCATCAATTAAAGACAAATAAGATCAACATTTTTTTTAAAAAAAGTTGATGGTTAAGTTGAGACTCATAAGGATGTGAGATCGTTGAACTACCTGAAGTTTATATGGAAGTTGAAAATGTAGTCTAAAAGAAAGATAAAAATGAAAGGAAATTATGTTGAAACTAGAACCAGTAGGATGAACCCTCCCAAACCTTCTTCAAGATCATAAAATTCAAAGGCTACAACAGCATAGAAATATTTTTATTTTATTTTTCAATCCTTTAGGAGTCTAGAAGTAACAATTCCTTATTTTCCTAACCTTTATGCAAGGTGTCAAATAATTCAGAATAGTATTAAGGAGAAATCAGAGTCTATAAAATTTGTAATAGAATCAGTTATTCTGATTGAGTCAAAGATAAAAAATTTTCAAAAAAATCAGGAATCACAAATGGTCAGGTAATCTGGTGGAGAAACAGTATAACAAGGTTGATTTAGATATTTAGATTCATGATGAACAGTTTGATGAAGAAAAAAAACTCATGTTAGAATCAGCTGATTATTTCAATAGATTATCATCAGACATGGTAGATTGAGTTAGGTTTGTTTAAGAGTTCATAGATTTTACTAATAAATATATAGAGGATGTGAATTTTCTAAAACAAAAGATCTGATATATAGAGATAGAGTTAAGGAGTATTAGATCTAGTGAAGATAAAGTAATAATTTTGTGGGAATAGAAAAAATAACTTTTTGAGGATGTTAAAAGTTTCAAATATCAATATTGGACTCAAGAAGAAATAATTTTGAAGCTGGAGAAATATGATCTTGATTTTAAGAAGATGAAGGCTTCTGTAAAGACTTTGATGAAGAAGTGAACATTTTTTTCTTTTTAACTCTTGATGTATTAATTTTTGTAAAACATTTTATAATTAATGAATTATATTTTCATATAATTATTTCATGTTTAAATGTTTTTTAATTCTGATTGGTTATATGTTTTTCATATTTTTCATGGATGATTAGTCAGTTCAATACATTGTTTCACAGGTTACTTTTATAACATTTCAGGAATCTTTGGACTCTTCCACATTCCTTTTTGAAAATAACAATGGGATAGATAGTATTATAAAAGGGGTATAATGGTATATTAAGGGGTATGTAGTTTTATTTAAAAGTTAAAATGTATATAAAGGGGGATAATATCTTTCAAATGGATAATTTTTTATTATAACAGGAAGATATTATCCTAAGGGTGAGAAGTTTTATAAAGGAAAAACTATTCTAAATAATCTCCATCATATTCAAAAAGTTATAAACTCAGGGGGATTTAAGTTTCAAAGAATAACTCTAAATATTAATTTATTAAAATAAAAAAGGACTATAAGTTTTTTAAGTTATTTTTACATTTATGTTTTGGGGTTTGTTCTTTCCAAAAAGGGGAGATTGTTGAGTAATAAGTATTAATTATCACTTTTCTATTCCTTTAGTTTTGGAAATCATAAACACTTACTTAAAACATATTTTTTAACTTTTTATGTCCCAAGTGTTTTAGAATGTTTTTTGTATAAAATGTTATCTTTTACCACATGTAGAAAAATTTCTAATGTATTATGAATATAAACATTCTATTTTTCATTATGGTCATCATATTGAGTATGTGTCTGATAAATTGGACTTAACTTTAATCAAATAAGGAGTTATAAATTTTCATTATCTTTCTTACTCACAAAATTCATCACTATCAAGCTGATAATGGTACCAATAAAATCATACTGACCCTCATAAGGATTATTGTATTGAGAAACATTAAGGAAGTCCATCGGACTTACTGAAGTTTATAATCAGAATACAAAAAATTATTTATATCATAATGAATACCTTTAACATTGTAATGGTGTTAATAAATATGATGTAGGAAATCCAGTTATAGATGAGGTATCAAATACCAGTTGTCTAAATCTATTGTAACAAAATCATAAATATGATCATTATAGCTTCGCCTATAAATAGGAAGTTATTTAAATATTTTGAAGCTGATTTCATTTTCAACCTACGTCATCTGAAGATTTATAAGCATGAACTTATCATTATTAGTATTTTAAATTATTTAGAGAGTTGGTAATTCTAATGAATCCTTAATAGGGTTTTTCCCTTACGAACATTTTCTTTTAAAATCACATCTAATCATTGTTATGATCGAGGGCTTCTAGGGATAGAAATATGATCAATATGATCCATCGTATTAAGGGATTCCAGGGATAAGAAGATAGACATTAGTCATTGTATAGAGGGCTTATAGAAATAGGAAGATAGAGTTATCCTAATCATTATATTGAGGTATTTCCTGGTAAGCAAATACAACCCTTTATAGGAGGTATAAGACTATCGATACCATTAGTCATGGTTATTGACTACCTTAATCTTAAGGTTAAAAGAGGTAAATCTTATTATTATATCTTGTAGGTCATTCTTAATAATACTAGCTATTTTATTACTTGTTTTTACAAGTTTTCTATTACTCTATGCATATAATAGAAAGATAATCACTGAATTTAACTTTCTATTCAATTGGTTTATCAGAGTGATTGTTAATATGATAAAAAAAGACATTTGTTTAATCAGATATATTTTGATTATGATTATTTTATTCTGATATAATCAAAAATATTATGGTTCATGTTTTCTTACTCTAATAATTGGACTAATTATGAGACTGATAAAGTTTCTTTAAATAGATTTTGGTTTTGTTTAGTTTAAAGTGTTTTAAATAATTTTTTAAAACTAAAATTCACCCCCCACTCCCACCCTTATAATTATAGTCATCATTAAGATAATCTAATGATCTTAAAGATCATGTATTGTATTTTTATTTATCCCTTTAATATGATAATTTAATTATAATTCATAAGTGATATGTAACAGTTCCAATTTTTTTATTATCCCATTTTCATATTTTAAATAATATTTATGGTTCTAGTCAAGGAGTTAGCTTGTTGTTTTGAGAATTGTATAGCCCTAATAGTGATATATTAAAAATATTAAATATATTGACTCACATGTTTTTTTAATGTTGAAAATAATGGATTTCCTCCCTAATGGAGTCTTGAATAGGGAACCTTAGACAACTATTGAATCCATAACATGGGCTTTACCATAGGAATGACATACTATTCATTTTCATCGTGTCTCTAATCAATTTAGAGTTTCTAGAGGATACTAGAGGAATTAAATTAAATAATTAATTTAATTTTATAGGTTAAACATATAACCTATAATAAACTCTATATGATCCCTATTACAACCATTTTCTAGGGTTAGTCTCATGATATTAGGAGATTAAGAGTGAGGGATACCATCCACAGGATGAGACTTCAATGATGAACAAGAAAAGTTCATGGATCAGCGATCGGGATCAATGGAACTTGTCATCAATAATGATTTGGATTTCTTTTTCATTGTTGATTAATCCAACGTCGAGATAGGGTTCTTATTTTATGGATTTATTCTCATATTTGGATATTTTTATGTTTGAAGATAAATTATTCTAAGAATATAATTTGGAAATGACGCAATCATGGACATATTAATTTATTCTTTTCCTGGAATAATAAATTTGGAATTTATTTTTCATGCAATTTTTTTATTTCCTTGATTCTTCATTTTTTTTCTCATTGATAGTGGCCATATCGAGCACTGTCATCATTGATTACTCACCATAAGTTTTTTATGAATTCTTACCACCTTTATTCATCCATTTTTCATTAATATTTGATTTTTTTATCTGATTTGAAATTAATCCATGGACCAAATAGATGAGAAATCCATGACTGGATCCTCAGTATGTGATGCACGTTTTAAACTAAAATGAAACTTATATATTGAAAACACACATTTGGAGTTATAACTATCACATCATGCAATATATTAAGGTTAATATAATATCTACACATCCCAAATTACTTATGGATCATTTTCTTAAATTATCAAAATAATCTGAATGTGTTTTCTCTATTTTGAGTATGTCACTTGTATTTTTTACTAAAAGTTAATTTTAAACTAGAAAAATGCGCTTTGAGTCATAACTATCACATCATGTGTCAATTTGATGTGAGACTAATTTCTACATGTACCAAATGACTTATGAATTTTTTTCCTAAATTATCAAGATAATCCAAATTTTTTTCTCGGTTTTCAGTGAGTGACACTTTTTAAACTAAAATGTCAATTTTAAATTGATAATGGGAACTTTGAGTCATGTTAAGCACATCATGTATAATATTGAGTTATGTATGATTCTTAAACATTCCAAATGACTTGTGGATCATTTTATTTAAGTTTCAAAAAAATCCTAATGGTTTTTATCAGTTTTGAATACATCAATTGTCTTATTTTCTAAAATTAATTCCAATTTTAAATAAAAAGACACACTTTGAGTCATACTAGTCACACAATGGGTCATATCAAGGTAATGATAATTCTTAAACTTCCCAAATAACATATGAATCACTTTACTAAAGTATCAAAACAATCTTAATTTGTTTTCCCATATTTGAGTGCATCACTTATGTATTCTTCTAAAATGTACTTTTAAACTGGAAACACGCACTTTAAGTCATACCCAATGACATCATGTGTCGGTTTTACATGAGACAAATTTATAAATGTCAAAAATGAATTATTATTTTTTTCCTAAATTATCAAGGCAATAATATCATGTGTACTCAGTTTTCAATGAGTGGCAGTTTTTGAACTAAAATGTCACTTTTAAACTAATAACGAACACTTTGAGTCATATCGGGCACGTCATATATCAGATTGAGGTGGGAAAAATTTTTACACATCCAAAATGACTTTTGGATCATTTTAATTATGTATCAAAATAATTCGAGTTTTTTTTCTTGGTTTGGAGTATGTCACTTGTCTTTTTTAATAAAATTAATGTCAACTTTAAATAAAAAGCCACACTTGGAGTCGTACCAGTCACAACCTGCATTGGATTGAGGTGAAGATGATTCCTAAAAATAACAAATTACATATGAATCATTATCATAAAATATAAAAACAAACAAAATGATTTTTCTCAGTGTTCATAATATCACTTATGTTTTTTACTAAAATGTCATTTTAAACTAGAAATGTTCACTTTGAGTCATACCGGTCAAATCGTGTGTCAGTTTTATGTGATATTAATTCCTACACATAAAAAATTACTTATAAACCATTTTATAAATTATTAAGATAATATGATCATGTTTTATTGATTTTCAGTGAGTGACACTTTTTGAACTAAAATTTAAATTTAAAATTTATAACATAAAGTTTGAGACATATGGGGAACATTATATATCGGATTGAGGTGTGGATGATTTATAAACATCCAAAATGTCATATGGATAATTTTCCTAAATAATTAAAATAATAAAATGACATTTTATTGGTTTTTATTATGTCAGTTTTCTTTTTTATTAAAATTAATGTCAATTTTAAATAAAAAGATACACTTGGAGTAATATTGGTCACACCATGTGTCAGATTTAGGTTTGGTTGATCTTTACACATCCCAAATGACTTATGAATTGTTTTACTAAATCATAAAAATAGTATGATTGTGTTTTCATGGTTTTGAGTATGTTACTTGTGTTTTTTACAAAAATGTCATTTCAAACTCGAAACATACACTTAGAGTCATACTAATCACATAATCTATCATTTTGATGTGAGACTTATTCCTATACATCATAAATGACTTGTGAATAATTTTTAGAAATTATCCAGACAATCCGAGTTTATTTTCTTGGTTTTTAGTGAGTGACACTTTTTAAACTAAAATTATGATTTTAAACTGATAACAGACACTTTGATTCATATCAGACACATTGTGTATCATATTGAGGTTTGGATGATCCTTTAACACTAAGAATGATTTATATATTGGTTTCTTAAAGTATTAAAAAATATGAATGCCTTTTCTTGGTTTTGGGTATGATAGTTGTCTTTTTTACTAAAATTACTATCAATTTTAAATAAAAATACACACATGGAGTCATATCGGTCACATTGTGCATCATATTGAGGTGAGGAATATTCCTACACATCCCAAATGAATTATGTATCATTTTACTAAAGTATTAAAATAATAAAATTACTTTACTTGGTTTTGAGTGCATCACTTTTATTTTTTACTAAAATGTCATTTTAAATTAAAAGCACAAACTTTGATTCATATTGGTCACATTGTGTGTTATTTTGAAGTGGGAATGATTCCTACATATCAAAATTGACTTATTGTTTTTGACAATTTCGTCGGGGCGCGCGTGCATCCGTCCATCCGCGGAGGAGGACGCACTGCACTGTTGCCACGCATTCCCACTTTCCAAAGGCGGGTAGCATTCGCTCCTTATTCAGGGACGTCTACTCATTGATCGAAACGGGATGATGGGATGTTGGTTCTTCCTTCCGTGGATTCCTCCTCAGAACTAATCACCTAGTATGGGTCTCCCTCATAGATTTAATACGTTGTTCGTGAATCTCATTCCCAGTGCCATATCTTCATGGATGCCGGTTAATTACACTACTTCTGTCGGGACATTCCAAAGGGTCTAGTCAGGGCAGCAACATTCAGTTGGGGGAGTAGTCACGTTGATGAATCAGTAGTGTGTCTGGATACTGGGGAACCCGGCATGTCTGTCTGTTATCCCTGGTCACAGGGCTTCTCGAGGGCATGGAAGCTCGAGGCATCCCACATCGAGCGAGGGGAATTATATGCCATAGACACATATCTGAGGTTTTCCTCAGCTTCCTGTGTTTAACAAAGGGTATGCCACAAGTTTAACGTCCAGCGGAGAGGGATCAGCCCGATCAGAGCATTAGCTAGAATGGATCAGATTGAGGGATTTCTCTTGAAGGGGTGCCAATACCGGGACCATCCCATGGGCGGCTGTAAAGAGGAGCGGACTGACATGGTCTCGGACCGACATGGTCTCACCGGGATATGACGGTCCGGGTGAGAATCAGGGTGGATGATGGATGGACGAATGAAGTGGAGGAGGGAAATGAAATGGGACCATCCCAGGGGGCGACAGTGAAGTTGGGCTTGAGCCTTGAAGAGGCTTCCTTCGTATCCACATGGCAGGGAATCAAAGTCCGCGTAGTTCGGGATGGTGCCGGTGAACCGACATGAAGGTGGACCATGGTCCGATGGGTGTCGTCAGCGAGCCGACGTGAAGGTGGACCTTGGTCTGAATGGTGGTGGGCTTGAACCTCTCGAAGGCTTCCTACATACCATGCCTTGACATGAATCAAAGACCTCATAGTTCGGGGGGTGTTATCGGTGAACTGACGTGGAAGTAGACCCTGGGATCCACTAGTGGTGGGGTTGAACCTCATGAAGGCTTCCTACATACCATGCCTTGACATGGATCAAAGACCTCATAGTTCGGATTGGTCACAATGGCTTGCCATCGGACTAGAATGCAGTTTAACGTCATGTTGGATGAGAGTGCACCCTGACGTGAATGAACGACGGACGGTGGGCTTGAACCTCGTGGAGGCTTCCTACGTACCATGCCTTGACATGGATCAAAGTCCCCGTAGTTCGGAATGGCGGTGGGTGTCGGTGAACCGACGTAAATGAGGCACCTTGGTCCGATGGGAGATGGGCTTGAACCTCTGGGAGGCTTCCTACGTACCATACCTTGACATGGATCAAATTCCTCGTAGTTCGGGTGAAAATGGGGGGGGGGGGCTTGGCACACCGACAAGGAGATGGTCTGGGCCAATGATTTTTGGGCTTGGACCTCAAGAAGGATTCCTACATACCATGCCTTGACATGGATCAAAGACCACGTAGTTCAGGTGGGCATCATCGGCAAACCGACATGAAAAAGGAGGACCAGGAGGATCCTAGTGGTGGTGGGCTTGGGCCTCGTGGAGGATTCCTATGTACCATGCCTTGACATGGATCAAATACCTCTTAGTTCAAAGGGTTTTTCAGTTTAATGTCATGCGGGACAAGGGAATATAGTTTAACGTCATGCTGGATGAGGGCATGCAGTTTAACGTCATGTTGGACGAGGGTGGAACTCAACGTGAATAAACGACCAAGTAGTGGGCTTGAACCTCGTGGAGGCTTCCTACGTACCATGCCTTGACATGGATCAAAGGCCTCGTAGTTCAAATGGTGGGGGTCGGGGTCGGTGCTCACTCTAAGCCCACGTGAGTCATGCTCGGTGTGAGAAACAAGAGGTTGCAGGGACCTGACGATCACGTTGCGAAGGAGGCGTCCATGAGAAGCGAATAGGGGCTTATGCATTAGGCGGCCCATGGTGTTGGGACTTACTCCAGGATGGAGGCCCGAGGTGAGGCAAAGCTCAGCGAAAGAGGGATTTGGGACCAATGATTATTGGTGCCTCGTTCCCTATCATTCCCTCCACTGACCTTGGTAGTGGGGAAGTACGGAGATGCAGGGGTGCATCCATCCGTTGGGGAACTAGGGTCGCCCTTCTCCTATGAACACACGCCACTCTGATAAGGAGGATATCAGCCCTTGTAGAGGGGTGATTCCACTCCCGTGGAGACGAGTGGCGTAAAAAATGTTCAAGCTGGGGGGACCCTTCGTGCGAGGCACGAGGTCGGGTCACAGTTTAACATCATGAGTTAAGGATGTGATGCTTGGCAGTTTAATGTCCTGAAGCTCGGACGAGGTGGGTTCACTCCGCACCCCTAGGACATACATAACCGGTACCCTCTGGTCGTTGGGGGAGGGAAGGTACTGGAAAGGCCATGGTCAAGGGGGTTGTGGAGCGAACCATCGAGGGGTCCACGTTAGCATGGCTATGCGAAGAAGCAATTTCCATTAGCATGCCTATGTGAAGAAGCATTAGGCGAAGCAACTCTACGAGTGGTATTGTCCATGGGACTTTGAAATCACATCGTGCATACCTGGAGGGTCGCATTGGAAGAATAATTGTCAAGCAAAGGAGTCTACTTCGTGAAGTGGAGTGCCTTGGCCTTAACATGGGGCATAGGTTTGAGCGGAGGGTGCTTCGCAAAGTGGAACAGTATTCGCGGAGCACTGCCTCGTGAAGAAGAGGTGCCTCGTGAAGTAGGGTGCTGCAAAGCAGTGTGCTTCGCGATGTGTAGCGATCCTGCCTTAGCATATGGATCACTAGTACAGGTTCGGTTTTTCGCGAAGCATGAATGCTCCGTAGCTGCCCGAGTTCCCTTGGGAATCCCCGTCCTTCGCGAATGCCCTTGAGCTTCACAAAGGGAATCCCTCTCGGAAGAGGGGCTCAAAACGAGACAAAGAAAAGGCGTCACACGAAGTAGAAGTACCTCGCGGAGCTCATGATTCTCGGGGGAAAAGAGTGCTTCACAATTTGGGATAGGAGAAGCTGAAAGGTCGGATTTTCCATCCTTGGGACTCTGGGGGAGTCCAGTATTTATAGGCAAGGGGCGTCGCGAAGCCAAACTCGCGCGCCACCTCAGGTGCTTCGCGGCGCGGTCGCGAACATCAGCGTCGTTTGCGGAGAGTTACCACCTCTCGAGCTTCGCGTCGGTCTCGCGATCGTCAAACTCATTCACAGAGAGTTACCGCCTCCCAAGCTTCGTGTTGGGCTCATGAAAATCAAATGCGTTCACGGAGAGTTACCGCCTCTAGATCTTCGCGATACCGCGATGCTCGGGGTGATTTGCGTTGGTGCTTCGTGAGGCAGTGAGTCGGCCTTCTTTTCTGTCCCTTCCTTTCGTGCAATATTTTGGCGCCAACAAATGCCCCCCCTCAGACTTGGAGCCATGGAGGGTGAAGGGTCGAATTCTGATGGGAAAATCTCCAAAATTGTCGGTGGTTCGTGATGCGACTTCGCGAAGGGGGCCCGCGGTGCGGACCGGGGCCACGGGTCCGATTGCGCCGCGATGCTCCGTGCGGGCGGGGCGTGCCGCGATGCTCCGGGGTTTCCGCCTATAAATAGGTGGGTCTACCTCTTTTGTATTCACGTGACTTCTTTATCTTTTTGTGCTCTTGATTTCGTGAAGCTCCGCGTACTCTGCGCCTACTCTCCGTAAATCGAGCTTCGCGGCGAACCGCGGGTCTCCGACTCCACGTCCATGCCAAGCGAACTTCTTCTTGTCGGTCTAGGCCAGACTTCGCAGCTTCGTCTTGCGACCGACCTTCGCGAGCCGTCTTCACGATCCAGCTTCGCGATCCTTTCTGAAAAAATTCCTTTCTGAGTGTCGGAACTTGGAATGGCCCATCAAGAGGCTGTATTGGGGGTGCTTGCAGATGCCGCCTGTCGGGATGAGATGGCCAACTGTCCAGGCCTTGGGGAGATGGTTTGAAGCCATTTGGACCATACTTCTTTGACAGATCTGCTATCGGAGGGTCAGAAGAATTATCCACAGTGTAAGAAGCTGCCATTATACGGCTTCGGGTTGAGGGATGACGTCTTCATCCCTAAGGCAAGTAGGGATGAACCAGCTTGATGGTTCAGGAGCACACCATGTCAGCACCAATGGTTCAGGGTGGCCAATTGTCATGCGCAGGAGGACTTCACACCCGTCACCGCTGATTGTCTCTACAACCATGTAAACGATATTGACGGGAAGCCACTGCAACTGGAGACGTCCCCACCTCTCTACCGTACCATACTGAAGGCGGCTTTGCAGGATTCGAAGAAGGGATGGTCCGATGAGTGGGACCTGCGCCAGGGCGGCAACTTTACTGATGACTGGGCCTGGGCCTACTGGGTAGGCGCCTCATGTGAGGAGTTTGGGGCCGAGCTGAGGAGAGTGGGGTTATATGAGGCAGCATGGGCCTCCCAATTCCACATTTTCCAACCGAAGAAACTGATGCCGGAATTGCTGAGCAGATGGTCGTCTAGGACCAATACCTTTCACCTGCATCACGGGGAGGTGGGCATCAGCCTGTGGGATGTCCACCAGATTTCTGGGGTTCTGATCTTGGGGGCCATGTATGATGAGTTCCTCCCCGTCATCAGCGCGTGGGAGGATACGGAGCAAATGTCGTGACTGGCATTAGTGCTGATGGCACTCGTCCCTGGAGAGGACAAGGAGGCAGTGAGGGATGTCCACTTTAGGAGATGGTTCAAGTGCTTCCTGAATTTCCTAGAGAATCGAGAGTTCCCTCTGAGGCCTCGAACTTGTCTGAGGGCGTCTCAACGGGGTAAGGGGCACTTGTATTGGCGGGTCATAGAGGACAGCCAATGGAAGACTTGGGGTTTCAGTGTCAGCACTGAACAACAGTCGATAGTCAGGCTGGCGGCATTCATCGCGGCTCTCATCTACGGTTGGATTCTACCAGTGAAAGATACAAACATGGGGGTGCGGCCTAGATCGTTTATTATGGCGTCCATGTTGGCCATGGGGCAGCGGATCAATCTGGGGATTCCAATGCTTGCCAAATTGTACAGAATGATGCGGCACATTAGCGAGCGAAAGAAGCCACCAAGGATATACGGGCCCTTCCACCTCATGTATGGGTGGATCGCAGTGCACATCAGGGGGATTTATGAGTATCCAAACCCTATTTCACCGCCTGGATCAAACTTCATCCCCTCCATCCTGAATGCGGTTGGGAGCTTCTCGTTCAAATTAACCGTGCTGATGGTGCTGAACCAGGTGTGGAGGGCAGATGAGTTTAATTTCCACCCCTTCCCATTGCCGACGGGGATACTTACTGACGACGGGCGGGGAACGGAGGAACATTGGGCTTACCTTCTGGCCTTTCGAGGTGGAGTTTTGGTGGCACAAGTGGATCGTGAGCCACTTTTCGAACCGTACACCCCGCATCAGTTTGCGAGGCAGTTTCGGTGCCTCCAACGGCTGACCTCGCAGGTCTACTGGGAGGTGCGTCACGAGGAGCACCTATGTGTGATGAGGTAGTTGTGGATCATGTTCACACGGGAAGATGGGAAGATGCGAATTGCATTGCCTCCATCCACCTCCGCTTTCGGATTGGTGAGTCAGTATGCCATTATTTGGGAAGCTTCTTACCCAGGGGAGATGCTGAAGCAGCCAACTATTCGGATAGGTGACGGTGGGCCTACTCTATCTCGAGGTCGGGGTCGGAGGGCAGCTAGGGCCTCTCGCGGTAGCGGGGCTGCCATGGTAGCGAGACCCGCACCGGCCGAGGGTGTGGCAGCAGTGGCAGATCCGGTGATTCTAGAAGAGCAGGTCCATTCAGAGGGGCAGCCACCGAGGGGATTTTGTAGGATATCCACTCAGGCTCCGGGGAAGCGCATGCGTCATATCGACATGGAAGAGGATGCTGTCTTCTCGGAAGCCTGGGACATTTGGGATGTCAACTGACAATTCCTCAGCCCACCCGAGATATGGGCCCACCTGAATCGCCTTGGGATGGAATTACCGGGCATAGTCTCGGTCCGAGCTGGATTCATGGAATCTCCAACGGAGGCAGAGTAATACTTGGACAAGCTGGAGGATTACGTTCACTCCAGTGGTGTCCCTCTACCAATGACAGACCGGGTGAGGGTACTGCTAAATCGAACGGTCCCCCCACAGTTATCAGCTGCTGATCTGAGGGAGCTATTCCCCCTGCCGGATGAATCAGAGGACTCCTCTCTGGAGGATGAGGCTGGAGGAGGGAGTCCGTTAGAGGAGGACGAGGTCGAAGATCAAGGCTCAGATTCCGACGATTTCGCAGAGGCTCTCGAGGTATCATTTCGAACTACTTTCCTTATGGTCCGTTCTCAGGCCACTATGGACTTCTCACCGATGTTTGATCCATGCAGGAGGAACTTTTTCACAGGCCTCATTCTCGCCCCTCAGTGGGTGATGATGCGGGACCTTCAGAACCCGCACCTATGGCTATGTCCAGTTCCGCGTCTGGTGGGACCAGAGCACCCGAGGTGGCTCCTCTGGAATCTCCAGACCTTCCAACAGTATACGGAGGGCCTCGCCTCGGGGTCCCGTCAGTACTGGCTCAAGAGTAGCGCCAGGAGGTCGATCTCCATAAGTTTCATCTACCGGTTTCCTTATCTTCATATGTATACTATGCCAACTAACGTTTATGTCCCTCTCTGTCGTACAGTTCTTCGACTGGTGTGGGCTGTTGCGGCAAGACTAGTCGGGATGTCTGGTGGCGTCCCTCCTAGGGGCATTCCGGTGATGGTGGCGATAGTCCCCCCATCTCCTCAAGCTGTAACACACATCATCACTGGAGGGACCACCAGTAGGGTCGTGCCCAAAGTCATTGAGGTGGACTCTGAGGAAGAGGATCAACAGGTCGGTCCCAATCCTGTCACGCCTGCTTCGGTGCCAGATGTCGTATTGGGTTCAACACCAGATGTAGATCCTGCCGAGGATTTCTTGCGGGCGTATCCCGCGTACGAGCCTGCCAATATTGTAGACTAGGACGAAACGGCCTCCGAAGAGGAAGACAGTAGCATAGTCTGCCGCCGGTCGTGGAATCTAATCACGCGCTTCATCAAGGACACCCCCAAGCGCAATGGCTTGCCGAAATGGACAGACTCTGCTCGCAGTTGCGGGAACTGTGTGCTGGGGGAGTGGATTCCCAACATCCTCACGCACTCATCCGAGATCTTATGGTTGAGAAGATCCAGGAGCATGATCTTTGGCTCAGTGTGGGCTGGCAGCAGAGGAAGGAGACCAACATCAAGAAGCTCCAGGAGGCTGAAAGTGAGGTCCAACAGATGCAGACCTGGGCAGATGAGCTTTTAACCTCTCTTAATGCACAATCTGAGCTGATCTCATGGTTGAAGGCCCAGCTGGAAGAGGCAGAAGAGCATATGAGGCAGGCCTCTAGAAAGACAGATGTCGTTCAAGCTGGCGTAGAGAGGTCCAAAGCCAAGGCTGATGAACTGCGCCCCGCCGCTGCTGAGGAGGAGTGGGAGCTAAGTCAGCGGTAGCAATCCTTGGATGCCACAAGCCAACAGGTGGCGGATCTACAACGCTCTATTGATGGGGTCAACCCGTCCATGGGGGGAGTCGACCCCCGGGTATTGTAACAAACCAAAAACCTTTTATTGCTACTTTCGTGCTTCAATTTCTTCTTTCTTTTTATTTAATGTCGTAGCGTGCACAATTTCCACTGTTTGAATCGCATCGTTACATCCCTACAATGTTTGCGGGACGTTCAGCAATAATTCCCCAAGCCCATGTGGGTCTATCCCGATGTGAGAAACAAGAGATAGTTTCCTTCTCGTCCCACCTAACATAGGAGTGGAGACCATGCTCTGGGCATCCGGGATTCGGATTACCAGCCCAAATTTCCGAAAGATGGGAGAGGCTTGACCGGAGAAGGAACTTTTCAGAACAGCCGAATTACCGTTTCTTCAGTGTGCCCTCATGCACAAATGGTGCAACACCAGGGGCACTGGAATCAGTCCGAACAGACGGAAACGGGAATCGTGAATTACGATGCCCAAGATTCGGAGCACTGTGGGAATGGAATGACAATAAGGGACAACCATTAACCATGGAGGAGAAGCGGTATCCTTACTGTGTTAGCCTATTATGGGGACAAAAATGAGGGTCAACTGTTGACCATGTTCGAAACACGGGACCATGTCACAAATATTGTCGGTCAATATTTTGGGACATTGACCCAGGACAGTTGGCGGACCATAGGTCAAACATCCATACTGTTAGGGGGTCCTTCCAAACATGACCAGTCTTCTGGAACGTTGGCCCAGGATGGTAGGTGAGCCGATGCGGCATGAGACCAAGCCGTTAGGGGGTCCTGTGAGACATGAAAGGGGACGAGGGTCCGAATAAGGGGCACGCAAAGTGTGGAATATGGAGTGATGGTTTGTCCGAACAGAATCCAACACTTAGGTAGTTACACCACCGTGGTGGGAGTACACCATATGGGTGCATTGGTTTGATCATGGATCATCCCTTCTTTCAGACAGGGCCTCTCTGGCGAGGGGATTTATCGCTTCCCAATGTAATCTTGGGGCATTCTGAACTTGTTTAGCGCGGAGTCATAGTTTAGTGTTATGAATTGAGGACACATGGACTCCTATAGTTTAATTTCATATGATAGGAAGTGGAATAAAGGGGAAGATCCTAAGGAGCATGTGGTGCGGTAGATATGAAACCGACGTGAATGAGGACTTGGAGTCCAAATCACACCACGTACCCCCGGAGGAAACTCTTCAGGTCGAGGGACCAAGAGTGAGGACTAGGTTGGGCCCAAAGCAGAGTGGTCAGACATTCCTATGTACCCCATGAGGATGGGAATCAAGACATACGTAGTTCTGAAAGCGTAGTTTAACATCATGCGGGACGATGAGAAGCCTGGCCGGGTTGGTACACATCCCGCCAAAACTACTAATCCCACGTGAGTCGTGCTCGGTGTGGGAAACAAGAAGTAGTGGTGGGAATTTCTTGACACATAAAAGGGGCAGGTTAGGGAAAAGGGATTCTCGGTGAATACCGGCCCAATGACACTAACACGATCATGTAGTGCACCTAAATGCGCGAAGAGAAAGAGACGAGTATAATGGAATTCCACTTGAACATGAGGAAGTGGAAATGTGTGAATCATGGCGCTCAAAATTCAGATCTCGATGATGGTAGCGTGACGATGGAGGAAAACTGTTGACTGTGGTGGAAACCCAGCATCCATATCGTGTTAGCCTAGAATGGGGACAAACAAATGAGTTTTGACTGTTGACCATGTTTGAAACACGGGACCATATCACAAATGTTTCCAGAGATCCATAGGGATGTTGGCCCGAAACAATTGGAGGGCCCTTAGGTCCAGAATTCATGGATATCCCTTAAGCCTAGTATCCATGTCGTCTGAGGGTCCTTTTGGATGTGGAAGAGGATGAGGATCCAAATAGCGAGCTCACGAAGCTTGGTCATGGGACGAGGGGAATGTCCGTATGAAAATCCCACACTTCGGGATCTTTGTCGAAACACATCTGAATACGACAACAAGACGTATTAGATAGGGGGAGAAGAGTCCTTTCCCATAGGGAGATCTTAGTTTAGGATCGTAGAATTCGGACCATGGATGGGAGGAGACATAAGAAGCACATGGTGGAGTAACTCAAACACCTGGCATGAATGGGAATAGGGGGTGTGTACGGTGCGGTGAACAACCTGACGTGAATGAGGACGTAATCCCATATCACACAGCATGACCTCCTTAGGAGAGGTTTTTTGTCAAGGGACCAAAAGCGAAAGTTAGGTTGGGCCCGCGGGGAAGTGCCCGGGCGCTCCTACGTATCTCATAAGGATGAGAATCAAGCCTCACATAGTTCTTGATGGGCCTTAGACCATAAATGGGTAAATGGAGTAGGGGACACATGGAAACGAAACCCAATGTGAGGGAGGACTTAAGCCCTACTTACCATGCGTTCCCTGGGGAAATGCTCGAGTCGAGGGACCGAACACAAAGGTTAGACTGGGCCTATGGGGAATTTCCCGGGCGCTCCTACGTATCTCATGAGGATGAGAATCAAGCCATACGTAGTTCTGAAAGGTGACATGGTAAGATACCAGTGCCAGGGGAAAAGGGGAGTGCGAGCGTGGCCCTTGCACTAAAAGAAGCAGAATTTGATAAATCTTGTTTGTTCTTTCAGGTGAGTGGTTTTTTTTGTAAAGCGACAGGCCTAGAGTAGTAGGTTGTGGTGTCTCCACAAGGATCAAGCCATGATGGGCATTGAAAAATGGCATGGCACATGACCAATACCCAACGTGATGTCCTCTACAATGCGGTCACCACAATGCAATGCCATTTTTCGTCATGCGGCCAGGACAATAATGTCACAGTTTAGGGTCGTATGATAGGACCAAGCATGCATTTTATTGTCATGCAGCACAGACGTAGCAGAGACGATTCTAGGTGGGGAACGTGCGTAGTGTTATAAAACACAATTTATGGAGACATGATCCCACATCACATTGTATGCCACTCGGAGAGGGAGACCTTAGGCCGAGGGGCCTATATATAGGTAAGAGATGAACAAGGGGGAGACAAGCTCCCCAAATGGGTTTTACCTGAAGACAGGGAGTCTGGGCGGTCCTATGTATCCCATGAGGATGGGAATCAAGCTGAATGTAGTTCTGGATGGATCTTAGTTTATGGTATTAGAGCTCGAACCATGAATGGTAACAACCTCCCAAGTTATCACAGACGTCAACTCGATCCCTAAGCCCACGTGAGTTAAACTCGGTGTGGGAAACAAGGGGGGGAATCCTCATCTCAATACTTGTGGAATCCATCAGAGGGGAGTTCGTAGAGAGCCCTGAAGGACACCTTTGACATGGCTTGTTTCCCCAACATGCAGACGTGCATGGAGGAAAAGTACCAAGAGTTCTGAGACTCTACTTGGACATGATGAAGTGATGAAGGGTGTGAATTGTGTACCTGACATTTTGGGATTAATGGGTTGGCGTGGCGAGAGAGAAAAACTGTTAACCATGGTTGAAACGCAGCGTCCATATCGCGTTAGCCTGAGGTGGGAACAACAAACGATCATCGAACGCTGACCATATTCGCAATGCGGGATTTTATCGATTTGTTGTCTGAAACCCTCGGGGGCGTTGGCCCGTAATGGTAGGAGAGCCCTTGGGCGTAGTATCCAGGCCTTTCTTGGGGGTCCCACCGGGTGTGAAAGATGATGGAAGCCCTGATGCAGGGATACACAAAGCCTGTAAAGTGGGTGCGGACGTGTCCGAGTAAAGCTTGGCATTCCATATAATAAACTAGATTACTGTTAGGCACATTGGTGAACCGCCGAAAAGGGATTGACGAAACAGCTCAGGAGGGAGAGGTACACGACGTGGTCATTACGAGACCAACATGAATGAGGACATAATCCCACACCACACCATATAATCCTCTCATGGAGGAAGGGTAGGCTAAGGGGCCAAGATGGGATGAAGATTACCGAGAGATGGGGCTGGACCCGAATCCTAGATATTCATGTGGTCCTACGTATCCCATGAGAATGGGAATCAAGCCACGTGTAGTTATCTAAATGTAGTTTAACGTCATATAGGATGAGGAGGGGAGTAATATACCCCCAAACAAGGGAGGTGTACAGTACAACGAATAAACCGACGTGAATGAGAAAATAACATTACGCCACACCATACACTCCTATAAGAGAGGACCTGGGCCGGGGCCCGAAAAGGCCAAGGGGCCTGATGGTTAGGCATTAGTCAGGAAGGCCTGAACTTCTTGTAGTTTAACGTCCTGTAGTGAGGACGAGGGTCGAGGACCCGAGGAGGCCAAGGGGCCTGAGGCTGGGCCTCGTAAGGGAAGGTGTACAGCATGGTACATGATCCCTACGTGAATGAGGACATAGTCCCACACCACACCGTACACCCTGGGTAAGAGGTTGGGCAAAGGGGACCGAGAAGGCCAAGGGGCCTAAGGTCAGGCATCAGTCAGGAAGGCCTGACTGGTTCGCAGTTTAACGTCTTACATGAGGACAGGGGCCGGGGACCCAAGGAGGCCAAGGGGCCTGAGGCTAGGCCTCGTAAGGGAAGGCGTACGGCATGGTACATGATCCCGACGTGAATGAGAACATAGTCCCACACCACACCGTACACCCCTTATAGGGGAATTGGGGTCGTGGTCCTGATTGCTAGCAGCACCCGGGGGGAAGTTTGTCACTTTGGGATGGGGTAGAACGAATCATTGTACTCGATGTTTGGGACATCTCGGGGTGGACCCGAAGATCTAGGACACTGTTGACCGTGTTCGAAACACAGCGTTCCTATGGTGATCTGATATGGGAGCAACAAATGAGTATCGACCGTTGACCAAATCCGCAACGTGGGACTTGTATCGGCTTGTTGCTTGAAAACCCTGGGGGCGTTGGCCCGTATCGGTAGAAGAGCCCTTGGGCGTAGTATCCATGCCATTCTTGGGGGTCTCTCCGGGTATGCAAAAATGATGGAATCCCAATCAAGGAGTGGGTGAAGCATAGCTGTATCCATCCACGAAAGAGGGAAACATCTCCCGGGGGATGTGCAGCCGGGTCGAGGCTTGCTCGACGTGAGTTGGGGAAAAAGTGTGCACTCTGCCATATGTCTTGACCCGAGGGGAAGATTTTAGCTTTCGGTATGGGCCAACGGACGAAGTGCCCAGGAGTTTCTACATATTCCATTAGGATGGGAATCAAGCCATACGTAGTTTTTGAAGGCCATGCAGTTTAGCGTCATGCGGTGAGGACGTGGGAGGATAGAAGAACGGGAGTGGGCACATGGTGTGACCCTTACAATCCTTGTGTGAGCGGGGTTGTATGAGCGGGGCTAAGAAAGCCTAATCCCCGCTACAAAAAGATCCTCTAAGGAAACTATTCCCAGGGGGATAGTGGAAGAGAAAAGCTTGGGGATGGGCTCAAGACAAGGCGTTCGAGCGTTCCTACGTATCCCATTGAGATGAGAATCAAGCCACACGTACTTCTTGAGATGCATTTTAACGTCATGCGGGATGAGGATACATCTCATTTGGGGATATGTAAGGTACGACAAGTAATTCGACGTGAATGAGGACGTAGTCCCACACCATACCGTACAATCCCGCAAGAGGGTAAGTCGGGGAAAACCAAGGGGCCTGAGGCCAGACCTAGTCAGGGAGACCTGACCAGCTTGCGGTTTAACGTCTCGCAGTGAAGACGGGGGCCGTGGGCCCGAGGAGGCCAAGGGTCCTGAGGCTGAGCCTCGGTCAGGAAGGCCTAACTGGCTTGCAGTTTAACGTCTTGCAGTAAGGATGGGGGTCGTGGGGACCAAGGAGGCCAAGGGGCCTGAGGGTGAGCCTCGGTCAGGAAGGCCTGACTAGCTTGCAGTTTAACGTCTTACAGTAAGGATGGGGGGAGATCTTAGTTTAAGTTCATAGAGCTCGGACCATTTTTCAGTTTATCGTCTTGCAGGATGAAGATGCAGTTTAAGGTCGTGTAGGACCTTACAGTTTAAGGTCATGTTAGACCATAACGTGCAGTTTAAGGTCATGCAGGACCTTAACGTGCAGTTTAAGGTCATGTGGAACCATAACGTGCAGTTCAAGGTCATACGGGACTATAACGTGCAGTTTAAGGTCATGCGGGACCATCTAGGATCAGGCGAAGTACCGCTTGAGGAACCTGGCATTGGTGGGAGGGGTTATGCGCTCTCCATCCGTGGTCACCAAGGAGTACACCCCGTTGGGGTAAACCTTATGGATGATATAAGGCCATTCACATTTGGGTTCTAACTTGGGCGGTTTCCTACCGGGAATCATTGGCGCTCGAAGGGCCAGTACTAGTTCGCCCTGTAGAAAAGAGTGGAGACGAGCCTTCTTATTGAAGTCCCTCGCTATCTTATCATGATGCCTTTCCAGATTGTGCAGGGCACGAAGCCGGTTCTCGTCTAGTGCTTCTAATTCAGCTAGACAGATTTCGGCTAGCTCATCTGATGTCTGGTGATCATAGACTACAGTGCGTAACGATGGTAGCTGGATCTCAATGGGTAGGACGGCCTCAGCTCCATACACCAGGGAATATGGGGTCACCTGGGTAGAGTTGCGAGTCGTCGTCCGATAAGCCCAGAGGGCATTGGGGAGCTTGTCCGGACAACTTTTCTTATTCTGAACAATCGTCTTATGCAGAATGTTAGAGAGAGTCTTGTTGAACACCTCGATATTTCTGTTTGCCTGCGCGTGGTAGTGGGAGGTATGGTTCGAACGGATGTCGTACTTGGCATACAATTTCTTCAGTTCAGCCGCTAGGAAGTTGGTTGCATTATCGGGGAGGATGGTGTGAGGGACCCCAAACCGGTGGATAATATTGTAGCTCACAAAGTCGACGATGGAATGGGCCTTGACCTCTTTGAGTGGAACTGCCTCTTCCCACTTGGAGAAGAAATCTGTAGCAGTCAGGATGAAACTACACTGGAGGGCTGTTGCCGGTGGATACGGTCCCACTACATCAAGTCCCCATACCGCAAACGGCCAAGAGTACTTGGTGGGGTGGAGGGGTTCTGGTGGTCGATGCATGAAGTTGGCGTGAACTTGGCACGCGTGGCATCTCTTGGCATACCCAATACAATCGTGGATCATAGAGGGCCAGAAGTACCCCAACCTCTGGATTTGATGGGACAGCTTCGGCCCAGCTTGATTGGCGCCACAGGAACCAGTGTGAACCTCTTGCATAACTTGAGGAATCTCTACTCCTTGAATGCAACGGAGGAGGACGCCATCGAATATCTGCTTATAAAGGATCTGTTCAAGACTGGGGCCGCTCTGGAGGGAAAATTGCAGCGCGCGGTGTCAGATTCTCTCGCGCTCGGCCCGATTGTCTGGGAGGCGACCATTTTGGAGATACTCGACAAAAGGTGCCCTCCAGTCGTGAGTGGCTTCAACCACTGTGTCTGACGAACCCGGGACCCCTGACGTAGAGGGTCCGACGGTGAGATGACTTATCCGCAGGCTATAATTGTCCTCTTGGGTGATGGTGGAAATGACTCTCTAGTGTGCCACATGTATGATCAAATCATCTTGCTCGGGTTCTGTGAGCGACGTGGCTAAGCCAGCCAAGGCGTCTGCTTGACCGTTCTGTGACCGCGGGACATGGGTAATCTCTAGTCGAGAAGAGAACTGGTCCATTAGGCGGAGGGTGTACTCCAGCAACGGTACAAGCTCCGGCTTCCTGACGACGTAGTCGCCATTAACCTGTTTAATGGGGCACATGGATCTCAAGGGCCAACTCGAGGCCGGTGATGAGAGCCTGGTACTCTGCCTCATTGTTCGTATAGCCTTCTGACAACAGGAACGAGTATAGTAGGACGGATTGCACTGGGGTAATGAAAACAATACCTAGGCCCACTCTGTTGAGCTTGGGATCGTTGATCCACCTACCGGTGGGGCTCCGGGAGGCACCGTCGAAATGAATTTTCCCACATGAGATGGCATGATCGACTGAGAGGATCGTCTCATCAGGAAAATCCAGGTCCAGGGATTGATCCGCGGAGGTTGGATGGGCAGCTAAAAAGTCTTCCAACGCCTGTCCCTTAATGGCCTTCTGAGGTATGAACCTGATATCAAACTGCTGGAGAATCACCGCCCACCATGCTAGTCGGCCAGTCATCATGGGTCGGTTCAGGATGTACTTCAGTGGGTCTACCCGGGAGACCAATTGCACCTCATGGTGCTGCAGGTAATGTCGCAACTTCTGCATGGAGAAGACGAGTGCAAGGCATCTCTTTTTGATAGGGGAGTATCTGACCTCCGTATCGAGAAGCATGCGGCTGAGAAAGTAGAGACTGTTCTCAGTACCCTCGTTATTCTTCTGGGCGAGCAGTGCACCGAGGGATCTTTCCAGGGCGGTCACATAAAGGACCAGCAGATTTCCAGAGACAGGTGACCTCAAAACCAGAGGTTGGAGTAGATACTGCTTAATTTCCTTGAAGGCGGTCCAACACTCCTCATCCCATTCGTAGGCAGCGCCCTTCTTCATGAGCCAGGAAAAGGGATTACACTTGCCGGCCAGATTAGTGATGAATCGGCATATATAGGCTAAGTGGCCTCAGAGGCCTCGAAGTTCCCGAATGTTGCTTGGGGGAGGCATTTGGCTGATGGCCTTGATCTTCTCTGGGTCGATCTCAATGCCTCGGTATCTAACAACAAAGCCCAGAAACTTCCCAGAGGTGACCCTGAAGTCACACTTCAACGGGTTCATCTTCAGGTGATAGGAACGGAGGAAACCGAACACCTTCTCGAGGTCTTTGAGATGGTCCTGGTGCTGACATGATTTGACCACTAGGTCATCTACGTAGCATTCCACCAGCGTCCCGAGAATTGGCTTGAATATGTGGAGCATGGCCCTCTGATAAGTGGCACCTGCATTTTTCAAGCCGAATGGGATAACCTGGTAGAAAAAGGTACATTGGGGAGCCCTGAAGGTAGTGGAATCCTTGTCCTCAGGGGCCATCCGGATCTGGTTGTACCCAGAATACCCATCCATGAAAGAGAGAGCTTGGAACCCAGTCGTGGCGTCAATCAATAACTCTTTCACTAGGAGTGGGAAGTCATCCTTTGGGCAGTGGTGATTAAGGTCGCAGAAGTCGATGCAGAATCTAATCTGCCAATTCTTCTTCCTGACTGGCACAATTTTGGCAAGCCACTTGGGGTACTAGACTTCCTTAAAGAAGTTGGATTTGATAAGCTTGTCAACTTTAGCCTCAACCATAACACCATGAGAAGGGTGAATCTTCCTGGGAGGCTTCTTAAACCCATGATGGTTTGCCGGGAGGCCCAGACGGTGAACGACTACCTGGGGATCTAGTCCTGGCATCTCGTTGTAACTCCAGGCGAACACGTCACGGTGTTGTTTGAGGAAGTCTATGTACTGTTTCCGCTCCTTGGGGGACATGGCTGCACTGATCAATGTGGGTTTCGGATCTGCCTTGCTACCAAGGTTCACCTGCACCAGTTCATCATCCGTGGTAGAGAAGCCTTCCTCAAAGGCGGGGGGAGCATCCTCCAGGTCTTCCTCTCCACCCGTGGGGGGATTTCCCATGATGGGAGGCACTTCTGGGCTATCAAAGCCTGAGGGGAAGCTCGTGCCGGATTGGGTAGCAGTGGTCATTATATTAGGAGACTCACTCGCCATTGAGACCATAGCAATGAAGGCATTCAACCCTATCCCATCTGTTCTTCGACCTAAGGGGCCACGTTTGATGATATCAAAGCAGTGGTGATGTGTCGGCCTGAGTCGATTGATTCCAACCCGGCGGAAGAGACATGTATGGCGCACCACCATTGCCATAAGTTTGACACTCCGGTACCGTACAGGGGTAGGAGGTTCCGGGATCACCTGAGCCTGGTTGATGTAGGAGTATGAGGTGATTTTCCACCGTCACATGGACATGGGAACATGCCTTCCTTGTGTACCCGAAACAACAAAACATTGCCACATGTCGGGGGTCATGGCCTCCAATCGGTGGATTGGGAGGATGTAGGTGTCATCCATGCTTGCCCAGGGATCACTTGTGACCGGGGCGGGTTCATCCTCACTTACTAGGATTTTCTTATCCTTACTCTTGTAATAATCAGCATCCAGATAGTGGGCCTCACAAGAGGCGAAAGGAGACGCATCTCCTTGGAGCATACCTACCTGACCATTGAGTGAGTATTTGAGGTACTGGTGATACAACGAAGGGACCGCTGCATGCAGATGGAGCCATGGCCTTCCCATCAATGCGTTGTAGGTGGTGTCCTGAGAGACGACCATGAACTCAGTGCTGGCAATTAGGCCACCAAACTGAGTCTTCAGGCAGATCTTGCCGACTGGGGTTTGCTCGGTCCTGTCGTACCCCTGGATTCGGAGGTTAGAGGGAGTTAAATCACCTTCAGATAGACCCAGCTTTCGCAATGTCTGAGTCGGAATTAGGTTGATTCTGGAACCCGTGTCAACGAGGCAGTGGCGGACTTCCACACTATTGAAGTGGCCAGTGATGTACAGCGGGAGAATATGCCCCCGTATAGGAGGGTCCTCATCTTCACCAGAGAACAAGATAACCGCCTAACATTCGGCATTCTCAATTGTATCGGCATGGAAGGCTTCTGTAGCTGCTACCTCGGTCTCAAACTGGAGGGGGCTCCTTAGGGCCTCAGCAAGTGCCTCATGCATTTCAGATGACAGGAAAAGGACCTCAAGGATAGAAATCCTCGTCGGAATGTTGTCCAAGTGCTTCAAGACATCATACTTTTGCGCCAAACGCAAACCTCTGCCTACAGGAGGTCGTTAGACACTTAGAGGCATAGCGGGACCTGCCGGTTGAGTCGACGGTTGGCTAGTACTGGGTACATCCTGCTGCCTACTAGTTGAAGCCTGGAGAGTATTCACCGGACTAGGATCATATAGTAGAGGCTGGCTTGTAGCCGGGAAAGACTGCCTATGATACGAACGAGGTAGCTCTCCCTGATCTAGTTGCACAAACGGTGGTGGAGGTAGAGCTAAGGGCGTCAGATGGGGTTGCGCGTGCTGAGCTCTGCACTGAGCCTATTGTCTGGTCTTAGTAGCGTGCACGGCTTGGCTGAAAGTGCCCGCTGACGTACCTCGATGACCGGTGTGGTTGCAGTTCCACTGACGTTAACGTCGGCTGGAAACGTTGGGGAGGTTCGCCTGGCGTTCCCCCTCGTCGGGAGTCATATAGGGCTTTACCAGCTCCACGGTGTTAACCGAAGCGTACCCCTAGCTGTCGCTCGACGATTCATCCACCACCAGGTGTATTCTGGGAGGAATCCCCATTTTAGGGGGCATAAAGTCACCGAGAGTGCGGGATGACGACGGCACCGGCGGAGCGCGTTGCTTCTTCGCACGTCGTCGCTGCTTGCCCTTTTGGGAAGAGGTCGGCTGTGAAGACACTGCAGAGGTACCGTCTACTTCTTATGAAGGTTCTGACTCCTTCAGGTGTGACCGGATGATACCATGGGCATGAACGAAAGTTTTTCGAGCCATCCAGTCATCGTATTTCTAGGATCCGTGGTTGGGAACCGGCTGCCACTCACCTTCGTTGTCGCTACCGATCTCCGACCCTGCAAAGACACCCGCCACTTGTGTTGGTGTCGGGCCCAACCTGACTATGTTTTTGTTGACCTGGTCTTGAATCCAGTCTTTAAACACATAGCATTTCTTGAGGGTGTGCCCCAAAATCCTATGATAAGGACAGTAGTTGGGGTGATCAGTGAGATTTGCCTCTGTCGGCCTTCTGCACTCGGGCAGGCGCACAATCCCTTTCTCTAGAGAACTTCGGAAGTCGCCAGGGACCCGATTTTCGTTGAACGAATAAGTTTGGTGCCTTCATTCCGTATAGGGGGCCCTGGGGGCCTGGCTCTGATGAGGGGCCGGAGGGGCCTACCGAGGAGGTGGCGCCTGATTGTCTCGCCTAGGTGGAGGTGGCACAATGCGCGGGGGAACCTGTCAATTCTAAGGCGGTCGCTGTTGGGCAGGATCCTATGCTTGAGGTGGAGGACCTCTGCGGGGTTGTGGGGATGGTGTCGCTGGCAGTAATTCCAGCTGCCTAGGGGCTTCTACTTGGGACACCGTGGCGAGTTCGGCTCTGGCGGTCCTCCTGGCTGGGATCATAGGGGGCAACGAACGTGCCTGACTAGCCTGTTGCAGAGCCTCCTCAAGCCGCTGAGCCTTATCTGAGAAATCTCTAATCCCTCCAGGGTAGTTCTGGGTAATCAGGGAGGGTACCAACTCCGTTTTGACGTTCCCCACACACATCATCAGTAATTTCTCCTGAGTCAGTGGCATATCGAGGGAATATGTAAGTCCCTTCCACCGGGTGATGAAATCTGCGACTCGCTCATCAGGCCTTTGCTTGCACTTGAAGAGGTCTGCAATGCTGGTCTTCCACGTGGTGGAGCTGAACTGGTATAGGAACTTCCGGAAAAGATCCTCCCAACCAGTCACCGATCCGATAGGGATCTGGTTGTACTAGACGAATGTGGTACCTTCTAATGTCTATACGAAACATCGGAGCTTGGAGGCTTCTTTCTAGGTCGGGGTCCCCAGCATGGGGCCACACCTGGAATAAAAATGATTCAACCGCTGCGGTGGGTCCCCTGTCCCATTGAAGGGTGAGAAAGTGGGGTTCCCAAAACCGGGGGGTGAGGGCATATCATCCACCCACGTGGGATATGGGTTGCCATCCGGTGGGACCGCCACTTTCCGCGTTTCCAACGCTTCGAGGCGGGCTGTGAGTGCCACTATAAGATCATCCGGGTGAGGGTCCCTGTCTTGACAGGGATCCCTAATCACAAGTGCGTTTCCAGGTTCTTCAACACAGTAGATGGAATCAGCATCTCATGGATCGACTGGCGGAACGACCTGTGGGGTGACTGGGCGAATCCGGACTGGATTCTTCATATTGCCCCGTCGTTCAGGGGGGTTTGGCGAGACGTATCGCGCCCTCTTTCCATAAGTTTCGGATTCTGCCCTGTCTGCGGAAGTAGTATGATTAAGGTTTCACGGAGGCATCTCACCGGGTGGAAATTGTTCATGCCCCTACTGCCCCAGCCTGGGATTGCCACAGTTGGGTCGCCGCTCTGCAGCGCGCTCAGCCAAGAGTTCATCAACCAGCCTCTTCTACTCAGCAAGCTGCTGGCGTAACGTGGCCTTCTCAGGATCTTTGTCCGTTTTCTGCACAGAGGTAGACAGGTCAGAGTGCTTGACAGTTCTGACAAGCTCCTTACCCTTGCCGGTATTTCGACCGAGTACCAGCGACTCGGTGGGTACAGGGAGGCCTAGCAGGTTCCTCTGCTGATGGGTAACCCTCCCTGATGGGTCCAGCAGTGGAGGTACGCCCTCGGGGGGTAAGTCCCCATCAAGGAATTCAAGCTCGTCTTCCTTGTCCACAATGTCAGCCATGTGGACCGCGACCCCTTTTGAGGGCATGTCCTCAATGTCGCATAACGAATCAGGCTGCCTTTAGATAGGGTTGAAGAGGAGAGCGGCGTAGTGTCCCCAACCACGGACTTGCACATGGGGGGTAGCTTCCCTGATGACTCTTCGGAGTACTTTGAAGCTTTAAACACATTTCCGTTGAAGGGCGCTTTGACGGCCTGGCGACTCAGGGTGCTGGGCCACAAGGAGTGCAGCCAAATCGATCAGGCGGCATTGCTCGCTGATTTCTTCGAAGTGCTATCGACTTCTGGGGTACACAACCCACTCGTAACGAATGCGGAAGTGTGTCGCCCATAGGGTTCGACAAAAGAACCCCACTTATTCAGGGGTAAGGGACTCTAGTACGTGAAAGTCCAGCGCTGCCGTCGGCCAGAATTTCTCAGGGAAGTGATCCGCTGCAAGAATACTCCAGAATCTCCTGGGTTCGGACTCGAGGTCTGGCCCTGTATTGACCCACTCGTCAACCGGGGTCGGCTGAGGGACCGGTAGCGGTAAGGAGGCAGACCTCTAGGATAGTAAACTCGGAGGCGGAGAATACGGCGAACGAGTTGACTGGCCACTGAATTCCGGGCCATCCTCTGAAGAGTGAGGTGACCTGGCCACGATGTCACGATACGATGGGATGATAGCCACAGCTTCCATCACAGGAGTCGCGGCTACCGACAACAGGTCATGTCGTCGCTCTACCGTTGTTGACCCCCAAAATAGCTCTCTGTGGTCTCTGGTAGAGGTAGAGGGCGCTTCTGGTGACAATGGTGGTGATTGCATGATCGAGACCTACGGAATTCCCAAGATTTCTTCCTCCTGGATGTACCTGCGGAGAGAGATGGGAATCTGGTGGACCTCATAATCCAAGAGAATGAGGCTAACATGCCTGGTTCCTGCCCCAGTCCTTGATACGGAGGAGCGGGGAGATGGTTCCATCACTGAGTCGCATTCCGATTCAAAGTCGGAGAAGCGGGCAGGCTTGATCTCCACTCGGGCCTTCCCAGGACTCTTCTTGTGGCAGCGACAACCCGCTCTCCTGCCCCATGGTGGCTCTTCGGGACAGGGTTGATCCCAAATAGGTAGCCTTGGGGCGGCGATGGCGCTGTGGCGGAGAGGGCCCCCGCTCGAGATAGCCGAGGTGTGAGGGGCGCCGGGGAAAATGTTGAAGGGTACATGGGGAGGACCTCCATGGACAGCACCCATGTGGGTGGAGCCTCTATTGGAATCGGCAGGATCATGGGGAGGACCTCCATGGTCAATGCGGGCGGAGCGAGGCTGACCTTCACTCCTCGAGTTACTGGGGCGAGGAGGACCTTCGCCCGTTGCAGAGAGGACGTAGGGAGGGTCCCCACGTTGGAGAAGGACCAGATGGACAGTGCCTTCAGATCGGTAGTCGGGGTAGGAGGATGGACTCCATACCCTGTATAGTGGGCGCGGGAAAGGTTTCCGCGCCTAGCGTCACTACCGCGGGGCAGTTCTTCCTTCGGGATGGGGGTAGCACGAGTCATACCTCCATGAAGAGCTTCGGAGTGGGTAATTCCCACGCTCTATGGAGTAGTGGTACGGGGAGGGCCTCCGTATGGGGGGACATCACCGCGGGTTAGTTCGCGGCGATCACCACTTGGGCCTGCAACCCGGAGAGTCAACCCAGCCTGCTCGTGGGGCAGTTGGGGTCTTGATCCTAGTTGGTTGAAGGAGTGCCCCTGCTCAGTGTATGTAGGGGCTCCATGATGCACGTCGGTGGTGGCTCGGGCCACTGTAGCTGTTGAAGTCGACACACCTGAGCGAGCGACCTCAGCCCGGGCCCGGTGCTGACGTCGGGTCAGACGAGCTGGCGCAGGTGGTGAAGGTGCATGGCCTGTCTTCTCTTCCTGCAGAGTCAGACGGCGGCGCTGACACAGCCGGACGGGAGCTCTTTCCTGGAGCCCTTGGGTTGGGACCCTTAGCGGGTCGAGTCGGAAGGCGCCCACCTCATCAGCGTAAGGCGAGGAGTCGTCGAGGCGTTCCGGGGAGAGGCTCCTGAAATGGTTGAATGTTGGGGTGGGGAGCAGGGTCTCCCTACGCGGCATGTTAGGGCGGCGTTGACGGCGAGGCCTGGATGCCTCCAGGTCTAGGCGGTCCATATCCCGAGTTGGGATGACCCCTTCCTCCTCGTACCTGCGTACGAGGTTTTTGATCACCCTTCGCTGGATGACCTGTGATGGGGAAAGGGGGCGTGGGCACCCCATATTATGCGATGTGGCGGCCGTCGTGGTGGTAGCGGTGCCATGTGGGGTGGCTGTGGCGATATTTCCCCTGCCCCTGCGTAGGTGAGCGGGCGGTGATCATGTCTCTGTAACAACAACCTGGTTCCTGAGAAACAAAGGGATAAACTCATCAGCACTGCGAGGAAAAGGATTGACAACCAGTGCCCCAACGTCCTTCCATTCTCCACGTCTGTAAGAAGGATCCACACCAACACGTTGTAGAACGGAGTACCCCACGTTCTAATATCCCGAATTACGGTGAGTTTCACGACAGGCCCGTTATTTGCTCGGTAGGAACAGGCGCCGGATATCTGGATCCGGTGACACGTCAATCTACTGGTACCTCGAACGCTACTAATCTCCACATTGAGGAGAATACATTCACATCGGGTTCACCATTTCTGTTTCCGATGCTTTCGCCGGGGCGCACGCGTATCTGTCCGTCCGCGGAGGAGGATGTGCTGCACTGTTTCCCCGCATTCCTGCTTTCCAAAGGCGGTCAACATTCACTCCTTATTCAGGGACGTCTACTCCTTGATCGAAACGGGATGATGGGATGTTGGTTCTTCCTTCTATGGATTCCTCCTCAGAACTAATCACCTAGTACGGGTCTCCCTCATAGATTTAATACGTTGTTCGTGAATCTCATTCCTGGTGCCATATCTTCATGGACGCCGGTTAATTACACTGCTTCTGTCAGGACATTCCAAAGGGTCCTGTCAGGGTAGCAACCTTCAGTCAGGGTATTAGTCATTTTGAGGCATCAGTAGCGTGTCTGGATGCTGGGGAACCTGGCATGTCTGTCTGTTATCCCTGGTCACAGGGATTCTCGAGGGCGTGGAAGCCTGAGGCATCCCACACTGAGCGCGGGGAATTATATTCCATAGACACATATCTGAGGTTTTCCTCAGCTACATGTGTTTAACACAGGGTATGCCACGAGTTTAACGTCCAGCGGAGACGGATCAGCCCGATCAGAGCACTAGCTAGAATGGATCGGATTGAGGGATTTCTCTTGAAGGGGTGCCGATACTGGGACCAGCCCATGGGCGGCTGTGAAGAGGAGCAGACCGACATGGTCTCGGACAAACATGGTCTCACCAGGATATGATGGTCCGGGTGAGAATCAGGGTGGATGATGGATGGTCGAATGAAGTGGAGGAGGGAAATGAAATGGGACCATCGCAGGGGGAAACAGTGAAGTTGGGCTTGACCCTTGAAGAGACTTCCTACGTATCCCCGTGGATGGGAATCAAAGTCCGCGTAGTTCGGGATGGTGCCGGTGAACCGACCTGAATGTGGACCTTGGTCCGATGGGTGTCATCAGCGAGCCGACGTGAAGGTGGACCTTGGTCCGAATGGTGGTGGGCTTGAACCTCTGGAAGGCTTCCTACATACCATGCCTTGACATGGATCAAAGACCTCGTAGTTTGGGGGGTGTTATCGGTGAACCGACGTGAAAGTAGACCCTGGGATCCACTAGTGGTGGGCTTGAACCTCGTGAAGGTTTCCTACGTACCATGCCTTGACATGGATCAATGACCTCGTAGTTCGGATTGCTCACAACGGCTTGTCGTCAGACTGGAATGCAGTTTAATGTCATGTTGGACGAGAGTTCACCCTGATGTGAATGAACGACGGGTGGTGGGCTTGAACCTCATGGAGGCTTCCTACATACCATGCCTTGACATGGATCAAAGTCCCCGTAGTTCGGAATGGCGGTGGGTGTCGGTGAACCGACGTAAATGAGGGACCTTGGTCCGATGGGAGATGGGCATGAACCTCTGGGAGGCTTCCTACGTACCATGCCTTGACATGGATTAAAGTCCTCGTAGTTTGGGTGAAAATGGGGGGGGGATTGGCACACCGACAATGAGACGGTCTGGGCCAATGATTTTTGGGCTTGAACCTCCGGAAGGCTTCCTACGTACCATGCCTTGACACGAATCAAAGGCCACGTAGTTCAGGTGGGCTTCATCTGCGAACCGACGTGAAAAATGAGGACCAAGAGGATCCTAGTGGTGGTGGGATTGGGCCTCATGGAGGCTTCCTACGTACCATGCCTTGACATGGATCAAAGACCTCGTAGTTCAAAGGGTTGTGTAGTTAAATGTCATGCGGGACAAGGGCATACAGTTTAACGTCATGCTGGATGAGGGCATGCAATTTAACATCATGCTAGACGAGGGTGGAACTCGACGTGAATAAACGACCGAGTGGTGGGCTTGAACCTCGTGGAGGCTTCCTACGTGCCATGCCTTCACATGGATCAAAGGCCTCATAGTTCAAATGGTGGGGTTCGGGTCGGTGCTCACTCTAAGCCCACATGAGTCATGCTCGGTGTGAGAAACAAGAGGTTGTGGGGACCTTACGATCACGTCGTGAAGGAGGAGTCTGTGAGAAGCGAAGAGGGGCTTACGCATTAGGCGACCCATAGTGTTGGGACTTACTCCAGGATGGAGGCCTGAGGTGCGGCAAAGCGCAGCGAAAGGGGGATTTGGGACCAATTATTGTTTCTTCCTCGTTCCCTATCACTCCCTCCACTGACCAAGTTAGTGGGGAAGTACGGAGATGCATGGGTGCAGCCATCCGTTGGGGAACTAGGGTCGCCCTTCTCCTATGAACACACGCCACTCTAATAAGGAGGATATCATCCCTTGTGGAGGGGTGATTCCACTCCCGTGGAGATGAATGGCGTAAAAAATGTTTGAGCTGGGGGGACCCTTCGTGCGAGGCACGAGGTCGGGTCACAGTTTAATGTCATGTGTTAAGGACGTGATACTTGGTAGTTTAAAGTCCTGCATCTCGGACGAGGTGGGTTCACTCCGCACCCCTAGGACTTACATAACTGGTACCCTCTGGTCCTTGGGGGAGGGAAGGTACTGGAAAGGCCATGGTCAAGGGGGGTTGTGGAGAGAACCATCGAGGGGTCCACGTTAGTGTGGCTATGCGAAGAAGCAATATCCATTAGCATGCCTATGAGAAGAAGCATTAGGCGAAGCAATGATACGAGTGGTATTGTTCGTGGGACTTTGAAATCACATCGTGCATACCTGGAGGGTCGCACGGGAAGAGGAATTGCCAAGAAAAGGAGCCTGGTTCGCGAAGTGGAGTGCCTTGGCCTTAGCATGGGGCATAGTTGTGAGTGGAGGGTGCTTCGTGAAGTGGAATAGTATTCACGAAGCACTGCCTCACGAAGAAGAGGTGCCTCGCGAAGCAGGGTGCTGCGAAGCAGTGTGCTTCGTGATGTGTAGCGATCCTGCCTTTGCATAGGGATCACTAGTACAGGTAGGGTGTTTCGCAAAGCATGAACGATCCGTGGCTGCCCGGGTTCCCTTCAGAATCCCCCTCCTTCGTGAATGCCCTTGAGCATCGTGAAGGGCATCCCTCTCGGAAGAGGGGCTCAAAACGAGACAAAGAAAAGGCGTCACGCGAAGTAGAAGTAACTCACGGAGCTCATGATTTCCGGGGGAAAAAGAGTGCTTCGCGATTCGGGAGAGGAGAAGCCGAAAGGTCAGATTGTCTGTCCTTGGGACTCTGGGGGAGTCCAGTATTTATAGTCAAGGGGTGTCGCGAAGCTGAACTCATGCGCCTCCTAAGGTGCTTCGCGGCGTGGTCGCGAACGTCAGCGTCGTTCGCAGAGAGTTACCGCCTCCCGAGCTTCGCGGCGGTCTCACGAACGTCATACTCGTTCATGGAGAGTTACCGTTTCCCAAGCTTCACAGCGGGCTCGCGAACTTCAAATGTGTTCGCAGAGAGTTACCGCCTCTGGAGCTTCGCGAGATCGCGATGCTCGGGGTGCTTCGCGTCGGTGCTTCGCGAGGTAGCGAGTCGGCCTTCTTTTCCATCCCTTCCTTTCATGCAATATTTTGGCGTTAACACTTATAAATAATTTTTCTAAATTATAAAGACAATATGAGTTTTGTTTCTTGGTTTTTAGTCTATCACTTGTCTTTTTTACTAAAATTAATGTTAATTTTAAATAAAAAACACAGTTAGAGTCATGCCAAGCACATCATGCATTAGATTGAGGTTTTTTTTATTCCTACATGTCAAAAACGGCTTATGGATTTTTTTCCTAATTTATTAAAACAATATTAATATTTTTTCTCAATTTTGAGTATGTGATGTTTGTTTTGAACAAAAATGTAAATTATAAACTAAAAACATACAATATGAGTCATATCAATAACAATGTGTATCAAATTGAGGTGTAGGTCATTGAATATGTGATAGGTTTTTTTCATTCAACCATATAAAATAAATAAATAAAATAGAGAACATGCTTCTCTCTTATGGAAGATGAAATCTCATGTTTCCTCAAAAAATTCATGTTTCAGAAAGGATGATTTTCTTATTCCATTAGAAATGAACATTCTATCTCTTTTCAAGCTTGTTGTAGATAGTTGAAAAAACAATATAAATTCCCAAAAGATCTGTGAAAAAACTAAATAAGTATTACATAAAAATTATAAGTAAATTAACTTACAAATAATAGATAAAATTATAAAAAACAATTAAATAAGTAGTTGGAATTCACGTTTTCATGATGTTTGTATACATTCTGGGCCCATTTCCTTTAATTATCTAAGTTGCATCCTCAAAGTCAAATCTCTCATGAGCATGATAATATATAAATAAACCACCCCAACTCGAATAAAAATAAACCTATATAAGAAAAAAAATATTATATTAGTAATAATAAAAATCAATAAATTAAACATAAATATGAACCAATACTTTACTTCTATGGAAAATAATTTTACTATGAAAACATCAATATTGGAAAGCATGTATAAGTGAATAATGTTTTTTAATATTTAGAAAGAACTAACCAACAAATTTTTAATTTAAATCACTTAATTTCGTTGATAAAATATACATATAAGTGAATGTAGATTAGATCTTAGGGAATGTGTTTTCTCAATTTTGAGTATATGATGTTTTTTTAACTAAAATGAAAATTATAAAACAAAAAAATACAGTTCAAGTCATACAGATCATACTATGTATCATATTGAGGTGTGGATGATCGATTATGTGATGTGATTTTTTCTTTCAACCATTTACGCCATGCCAAAAAATAAAGAAATGTTACATTTGGATGGAAGAGGAAACCCTATACCGCATCAAATGCCTTATCCAAAAGCAACATGTTCTCTCTTTTCTGCCTTACAGCAGATGGTTGAAGAATAAATATGACTTCCCAAAAGATATATGAAAAAAATAATTTTTATATAAAAATGATATGGAAATTAACTTCAAAATATTAGATAAAATAGTGAAAAAATTAACTAAATAAGTAGTAGGAATTCACCTTTTCATGATCAAAGTAAAGAAGTGAATCATCCTTGTTAAGGAATTCATTTTTCATGATCTCTATGAAAATTAACAAAATAATTATTAGATAAAAATGATAATGAAATTAACTAAAAAATCATATAAAATGATGATAAAATCAACTAAAGTAAATTTATTCAAGTTATATATCATTAAACTATAATATAATTATTCTATATCATATAAAAATAAAATACAAGGAATTTAGTCAATCTTACATGACCCCAAAAAAGATATTTTAAAAGCCAAATCTAAACAAAATTATATATTTAACCACTTTACAATAACATAACATTCACTTATTAAAAAAAATTACCATAAATACTTTTATCCTTTTGGGTTGGTGTAGAACTCATATAAAAACATTTTCCTTTTTATTTGATACAAATAAATATCATAACACATTATATATTCCGTGATTCTACTAAACATTAGTGTATCTTTTATTTCTTCCTAGAAAACATTAACCATTAGTGTAAACATATTAGCATTCATTGATTGAACTAAAATAAATATTTACATTTGTGTTTTTGTGGAACATAATAAAATCTATCTTTACCTTTCACCATCATAGGCATTACAAACTCCATGATAAAACATTTTCCTTCTTTGATGGAAAAAACTTCATTGTGAAAAATTATGTATTTTCAGAAGACACTAAACTCCATTATAAATTTTTTACCCCTTTTATAGTATTAAACATAAGTATATCCATTTATAGAATCGAAATGGCACAAAAATCTAGTGTATCTACTAAGTCGCCCTAGATTGTGCTATAGATTAGTATATCCTTTTCAATATTCTAGCTGATGATAAACTCTAACATAACATCATCATTATTTTTTCATCAAAATGGGAATATCCATTTTCTCATGTATTTTTTATTGAGAATGATGATGGGTTGTTTATTAATGAGCTTGCGAACATGGACTATTTTACATAATGAATGTGCACATGCATATTTGTGATGAACTAGTGGACATATTTTTTATGGTGAGATGGTGAAAAGGTATTTATATGCATAATACAGATAGGTTAAACACCTCTACTCATGTAATTATTTTGATATTTTATATGATATAATGGGGGTGATTTAATTTATCATCATGTTTATTCAAAAGAATCAGTTTTTTTCATTCTATTTCACTAATTAAAACTTGGTGTGTTAATTATATGGATCTTACAAGAATTTTTGATATTATATCATTCTACAAATTCATTTTTATGGATTTATTCATAAAGTGATTTCTTTTCATTTGATTCCATGTTTCCTTTGACACCGACCCTCTTTGAGGACTATGGTCTCTCAATGCTGGTTGTCTTCCTATAGTTCTCTCATACACCTACTGGAATTGGTGGTTGATTACACACATATTTATTTACACATTTGATATGGATTATATTTTTTTATGATTGTACTGGTGTTGTATTACTCTCAAGTTACTATTGGATCCACTACTTAATACATGGTTAGTTTCTATATGGTAGTTATATGTCAACTTTTTGAACTGCATATGGTTGTAATGTTAAATTATTAGTTTTCTTTACATTTATCTTCTTTATAGTTTCAAAGTGAGAGCTCTTTAATGCTTGTGATGGATCTTTATCCTCAAGAAAATGAAATTATTGTAGACATGGTATATGGAACTTTCCTTCTATTTATGTTTTTATATATGAATTCATTTATTCGTGCATGTTTTATTTCTAAGATTCCACTTGTATAATTTCTAAAAAAAAATAGAAGTTGCCTCAATTATGAAATTTATAAATTATGAATTCCTACATTATTAGTGTAAATTCTATATAATAATATTGAACGGGTGCTTATTTTGGTTATTATATGCTACTAATACCCTTTGTTTGTAGTGTAGATATAAAATGGGAAAGCAGATGAACCTTTTTTCAGTTCGTTCATGGTGAGGGGTTTCTTTCACACTTAAATAATATATGATATTACTTGGAATGTTCTAATAGAAATAACATCCTACGATAATCGGTTTTAAAAAATAAGTGATGTTTCTTTTATTCTAAAAAAATTCCTCCACTTAAATTCCTGTACAAAATTACATAAACAAGTAGTAAAGAACATTTTTTTCAATAAGATTTCACAACACATTCGAGTGGGGGTCGTGCCGTGGCTCCCCAAGTCTGTCTTCAATAGGCCATGGGCTGGTGACTATCACCAATTAGGCATATCACTAACATTGGAGGTATTACCTAAGTACCTATACACATGCACACATATCCAAGCCACATATGTTGAAATGTAAAAAAAACACTAAGGAAAAAAAATTCATGCATACTACTAAACCCAACCGACAGAGTACAATGGGAAACCAAAGTGTAGTAAAGTAAACTGGGGTGGAATACAAGCCTACCAAAATATAGAGTCTGAAAACTAAAAAGTCCAACCTATAAGAAAAATAGGTATTGGAACTATTTCCCAAAGCCATAGTAACACCTTGGCCTACCTAAACTCACAAAGATCTGTCTAGTCCTAGTCCTTCCTGGACTCCTTCAAATGGTCACTCATCTGTACAATACATGACACGTGCAGAAAAAGTCTGTGTAGGGGTGAGTATAATAATACTTAGTAGGATACCTCGAAACCAAAAAGAAATACACAAAAGAAGATACAATCATATCTACACATTATATATATACAACACATATAACAATAATATCTAGGTATACTCAAACCCATACCCATAGTCTATAGTTAATTCACAACTACTACATATCATCACTAGGGATTTAGTACGAAGATTCCACAAAGAACTCATTTGATAGGACACACTCCTGAGTCTGATAACACTAATGAAATCTATTTGAGAAGTACTATTTGTCTTGAACTGTCATGAGAGAGATACACTAATAGATCTAAAGAGATAATATGATACACTGATTTTGGGATAACTCACTCCATGAGTGGGGAAGATCATGATACATAGATGAGAATCACTTTTAGGTCCATGGGGTGATGCCAAGACTCGTCTAGATTCACCTACTAATTACAGGATTATAGTCAGGTAGGTTTGGTCATGTTGATACCAAGACTATACTAAGGAAATAAGAATGGATAAAGGATCCTACTTCGGGCCTCTCAGAGGGTATTCCAACTACTCTATCCAAAAATTCATGTTGAAGAGATACTATCAAAACTTCAGGGGAACGAGCAAGCGAAGCACCCCCAATGAGAATTATTCAAGATACAGTGGAAAAGATATTCAATTCATATAGGAAGGGGTACACATTGTGTAGTAGGGTCATACGTCATGTCCCTTGACCTCAGGTATTTCCCATGTTCAACAGCTTGTGTCATCAAAACATGTCAAGTAGAAGAGGTATAAATGGTGTGTAGAAAGATTTACATGATGTGTTCTACTATCCAGGGTCCACTCCATGTATGTTTTTCATGTTCTAGTACACAGATTCAAACCATGTACTCATGTTCTTGTACCAGAACATGGGGTATTCTATGTAACTAGTTCGGCCAAGCCATGTGGTGAAGTACACATTTTGTAGGAAAGTCGGGTAGTCCACCCCATGTCCGTGTATCATTATAGATACACACAAAGTCCCGGGGAAGGACCCCCATGCCGTGTGATAGGTTTCATGCACTATGTAACTTTGTTTCCCTCTAGAATTGGGGATGACCCCATTGATTTAAGGTTCAAACATTCCAAGTGGTTTATAACGGGTTTGTTCGTAGAACCGGAAACATCCAATTATTCCATATCCATTTGAACCTACTTTCCAAAGGTAGGTGCTCATTAGTTGTAGAATAATGAGGCTTAGGAATTTTCATTGGTTGAGAGGATGGAAGGTCAGACTCATCACACCTTTTTGAGGGGAATTATTGTCTACTTCGGGACTCTCTTTATAGATTTAAGTTATGTTCGTGAATTCTTATTAAATTACCAAGTATAAAATAAGTTTTCCTTTAGATCTGACAATCAATGATTGATATGTAGGAAATTTAGAGAATCTTTTATATGCATTCGAGGTTCTTCATTTATAGAGAATCATCTGTATTTGTTAGAGATTCTTAGTCAATGGTATCCTTTGATACATAAAAGTCTCTTGGTCATTATAATGACCATACGGGTTTTAAAGCCACTCAGTGGGGTACTTTAAGTTTATTGTCATTCAGAAGGACATGAATTATTTCAAAGTTGGGATCGTACCCGCAGATGGGCTGCCTACGTATCCTTTATTTTGGAAAAATAATCAGAACCCACGTAGTTAAATTAACGGAGTATGATGTTTATGATTGATGGCTCATAGAAAGATGTCATAATTACTTTTACACTCTAAGCTCACGTGAGTCATGCTCGGTGTGAGAAACAAGAGGTATTGGTAAATCCAGAAAATTGTTCCATGAAAGATTAAATCATAAGAAATGAGGATTAAGATTTACTTCAGGGAAGAAATCCAGGAACAGGGTCCATAAAGGTATATGTTCTTCATGGAGATTTGGATACTCTAATCTTGGGTCTTACTCCTAAGGAATATGCCCAAGTTAGGAGGGGACTTATGATTCGGTTTTATCCCTAAGAAGGAAGTCCAGATCAAAAGTAAATTAGGATTTTTTAAGAGACTTGGGGATTACTCCTAAAGAGGATTCCCATAATTAATGGGAATTATGACTGGGACTTACTCCTGAAAAGGAGGCCCAGGTTAAGAGAATTATGGTTGGGACTTAGTCCTAATAAGAATGCCTATTCTTGAGAATTATGACTGGGACTTACTCCTGAAAAGGAGGCCCAGGTTAAGGGACTTGGGGCTTACTCCTAAGGAGGCCCAGATTAGGGGACTTTGGGGCTTACTCCTAAGGAGGATGCCCAGATTTGAGAATTATGATTGGGGTTTATTCCTGAAAAGGAGGCCCAGTTTAAGGGGTTCTCTCATCTTAAAGGATGAGGTTAAATGAATGAAATTTCAATATTTAGTGATATAAAGATGTGTAAATCACTAGGTTTTGAGAGATATTCCACAGAGTTCCTTTAAGATAAGGAATTAAAATCAAGAAATCATGCCATAAATGGCTTTGAAGAGTGTCTTGAGAACTGAATCATGAATAGGAGAGGTAGAATGGCATAAGAAGGGTTAAATGGGCAAGAAGGGCACCCAAAAATGTAGGGGCGCGCAAGTCCTGGCTGGCGCGTAGGTATTGTATGGGCGCGCAAGTCCTGGTCGCGCAGGTACACCTGCACGACACATGGGTACTTCTGTGGTTGTCAGTCCTTAGGGTAATACCTGGGCGAGACATGTCTCAAACCCTTGGTATTATCCCTAGAGGCTTTCCAGAAGAGGGCTCGCAATTTCTGGTGAATAATTAGGGTGACTTGCAAGTGTGTCCATTTACCATAAGGGTAAAAACACCTTAGGCGCGCAAGTGTTAGTGGATTATAACACTTAGATCTTACTCCTCTTGTTTAGACCTTCCATTATAGGTAAAGAATTACCTTAGAAGTGTTTAGAAGACCTGAAGAAGAGACTTGGGCGTTCAGAGCTCTATATGTGAATTCTGGAAAAAAATCCTCTTCCAATGGGGGGCCCACATGGTCTATTTATAGGCTGTAGAAGATCCCGAGCGGTTATCACTTAGGGCGCACAAGTCACTTTCACGACAATTAGGTGTCACGCAAGTGGAATTGCATGACAGTGATGGAACTTGCACGACACATGTGCTTTTTAAGCCTTGTTCATGCCTTTGTCTATTTTTGATGTTTTCTTCAAAGGATGAATCAATTTGTGCTAAGTCATTTCCCTTTACATTCCTTTGGACTATGTGACGAAAAGGAGTGTCAAAAAAAGTCCCCCCTCAGAGTTGGATCCGAAATAAATGAGGAAGTGACTCTGAGGAAAAGAAGAAAACCAAAGGAAAGGTGGCGAGCAAGTGTTGATGGCGCAGAGGGTGGCGCGCAAGTGTGCGACCTGGCCTATAAATATGTGGCCCCATTTCTATACAAAGCATCCGGATTTCAAACTTTCGAGCTCTCTCCGTGCAAGTTACCTTCGCCACACAAGTTGCTCTATTTTTCGATGTTTCTTTGATGTCGCGCTGCGTTATAGGTAATAGGACTTGCGCGGTGATACTTGCACGCCAAAAACTTGTGCGGCGCATTAAAACTTTCACGACACATTCATACTTGCGCACCTTAATGCCTTTTCCATTTTTTCTGAAATTTCTTCACAAAGTTTATAAAAAATCAATCCATTTAAGAGTTAATTTATTCAACTCTTGTGAAGATTTAATGTCTCCCCAGAGAATCGGAATAGCTGATGGACTATCTAGAAAATGGATTGATGACATGATGAACATTATTGGCCATGATTAATATGATATCTACAACAACACTCTCCCAGATTTGGCTAATTACTTGAAGAAATATCATCTTAATTTCCCACAGAGCATCTACCTGCCTCTATATGGTCATGGTCATCTGCAAGGAGTCAATGTTCCAGATGCAACTAATTATATGCCTGAGATGCAGCTGCACTGCTACTCCTCTATTTCAGTTATTTTGTGCATTAATAGCAACAACATTGGCGTGAACTTTCAAATTTTTCCAGCATGCCATTTCCTTACAGATATGAAAATGGAAAACCCATGGGCTGAAATGTTTTCCACTGCCGGTTGGTGTAGAGAAGACAAATATGGTATTAGAACAATATCTGAAAAGATTACTCTATCCAAATGGATCTTTCCTTTTAATGCTTCATTCTTAAATCCATGTATCTATCTTCCAAGTATTTTGGACAGAAACAGAGTCATTGTTTGATCAGTAGAAAATTTTCTCAAACCGCACTCAAGAACATTCTTTTACAATTGTTCCAAGAAGATCTGGTACCACTACATCTCTTATGGTGTCCATTTGAATGAATGAATTCCAGGTGGCTGCTGATGAAGCTCAAGATTCCGTAAATCAAATGAAGAGTTATGTTTAATGTCCTTCGTAATTTCTAAAAAAGAGAAGAGACTTTAGTCTGTGGATGTCCTTCTAACTCCTGTGCATCAATGAAAAACACTTTCACCTTCAATCATTTGTACCTACATTCTCTTTTACTATCTGCTTTAAATTTACTTAAGACAATGGGCCTAGTGATCATAGTTTGATTTTTTTAGTAGGATTATTATAAATAACCCTACAAACTTTGAATCTTTTAATTTCTCGATATTACCTAAATCATACAAAATGTATGTTTAGTGAGCAGGAACTTGAATTTTATTCAGAGTTCCCTTGTCTTTTGTGGGTAGTTTAAATTCATGCACGTCAGACATAAAGAGGCTAATGTTTAAGGTCGAAATAGCTTTGACCTAATGAATTAGAATTGACTCAATTCCTTGACAATTCATCTGAAAACATAGTACCATACTCAAGTATGAGGGAAAATATGTAAACTATGACTTAAGAATATTTGAATCTGAGGAATGATATGAAAAAGAGCTAAAAGGCATTAGAATAATTAGTTCCCAAGAATGAAGTTACCATTATTTAACAAACCCGTTAGGGGGTTGAATTATGCAGGGCCACCTAAGGGCATTGGCTGCATAGTCAAATAAATAGCATCTTTTGGCTGATAGGTCTGTTATGTAGACTACTTATACAAGGCCACCTAAGGGCAAGTGCTACATAGTCAGGAAAAAGAACTCTTAGAAATTTACTTTCCTAGTGCTAAAATCCAGTGAAAGTTTATGGAGATTCAAATTTTCCAAAGTATAGAGTTTGCTGTATGGAAGCAGGTACTTGAATATGGAGAAGATATTTCCAATCAAGATTATCGAAGAACTAGATGAATATCACTCCTATGAAGGTCTGACCCAAATATAGGGAAGGAGAATATAAACCATAGACTTTAATACTTTCAGATCATGAAAAAGGATATGGGACAAATATATTAAGGATGGATATTTTTGCAGATCCCTACATATTGTCATTTAAGACAAATAAGGACAAAAGAGGCTTTCTTCCCAGGAATGAAGTTACCAGTATCTAAAAAACCTGTTAGGGGATTGAATTATGTAGGGCCACCTAAGGGCATTGGCTGCATAGTCAAATAATAGCATCTTTTGGCTGAAAAATCTGTTATGGAGACTGTTTATGCAAGGCCGCCTAAGGGAACATACTACATAGTCGGGAAAAAGAATTCTCATAAGTTTGACATTTTTGTGACTAGAAGTTAAAAAAAGGGTTATGAAGATCTGAAAATATTTAAGGTGAGGATTGTGAAACATAAAGATGGGTATTGTCCAATATATGAAGAGATATACAAATCAATACTAACCATAATCATGTTGTGGCTGGGTCTTGAATGCAAATGATGGACTTCACTACGTATCCCATAAGGATGGGAATCAAGCCATACGTAGTTCTTAAACTACAGTTTAAAGTTGTGTGGGACAAAAGGATTGGAGATCTTAGTTTAGGGTCATAGAGCTTTGACCATTATAAGAAATACACAGTGTGTGTTTTCATGAGGACTTTTCATCCAGGGGACTGAAAGAGGAATTTGGGGTCAGACCCAAAGACTTGGGGCTGGATTCGAGGGACACTCGAACATTCCTACATATCCCATAAGGATGGGAATCAAGCCCATGTAGTTCTAGAAATACCCTCTGTACAAATTTTGTTCGTACATGTGAAGGATTAAAGGGGACTTTAGTGAAATGATGGTTTAACCCAAGATAAAAGATTCGGGCATTGTCATGTATGCACATAGTCTTTAAAATGAATCATGATTGAAAATTAATGTAAATAATGATTCCCTCTCAGGTGATGGTATAAAAGAACATTGTAGTTTATTGTCATACTGGACAAAAGTGTTGTATAGTTTAACGTCGTATAGCAAGGAAGAAAGTGAACCAATGTAAAAATATTGATTCTAGGGGTGGTTTCACAAATCAACATCGTATGAGATGGAGGTGAACCAATGTGAAGAGATTGGTTTTGGGATTGAAACTTGGGAGGTTGCCTACATACCCAGCCTAGAAGGCAAGGATCAAAGTCTGTATAGTTCAATTAAAGAATGAATTAGTGATCAAGTTGTTCTTGGGGACAATGATCTAAAAAATAGTGTTGGGACTTACACGTGATTAGTGGCCTAGAGAGAGTGTTATGGTTGAAGTTTTCTCTAAGCTCACATAAGTCATACTCAGTGTGAGAAACAAGAGGTAACAACAACCTTAACAACGCACAGTTTAATGTCTGGTAGGAAATACGAAGGGACTATGCAGTTTAAAGTCTTGCAGTTAGGACTATTGGTGCTGTACAGTTTAGTGTCATGTAGCAGGGAAAAAATACAGTTTAACGTCATGTTGGACGTATTAGAGGACTTTCTATACAGTTTAGCGTCATGTAGTTAGGATGATGGGGACAACACAGTTTAATGTCATGTTGGAAAAAAAGAGGACTGTGCAGTTTAATGTCATGCAGTGAGGACAAAAGAGTACACCATTTAATGTCATGTTGGACGTATTAGGGACTTTTTCACATTTTTAACCTCATGTTGGATGAAAATGGGACGATACAGTTCAGCGTCATGTTGGATGTAAGTGCCAATAGTTTAAGTTCGTATGCATGGACCGTTGGTTATGCAGTTTAACTTCTTTCTGGACGTAAGGGACTTCTATATAGTTTAACATCATATAGCAAGGATGATGAAGGGGATACAGTTTAATGTCATGTTGTGTGGACATGATGAGCAGTTTTAATATCATTCAGGACGGTGGTGCAGTTTAAGGTCATACCGGACCATAGTGCAGTTTGAGGTCATACTGGACCATGGTGCAGTTTAAGGTCATACTGGACCATAGTGCAGTTTAAGGTCATACTGGACAATAGTAATGCATTTTGTGTTTATACAAAATACTTCTTCAAAAATCTGGCATTGGTTGGAGTAGTGATGATTTCTCCATCCATAGATATTAACGAATAAGCACCATTAGAGTAGACCCAATGTACTGAGTAAGGTCCTTCCCATTTTTGGCTCAAGCTTGGGAGGTTTCTTTCCTGGTATCATTGGAGTTCTGAGAACTAATACCAATACTCCCTGAGTGAATGAATGAAGGCTCGTGCTATTCGATTCTGATAGACTTCCAAGTGGTGCAAAGTGCACAATCTTTTCTCATCTAACCATTCTAATTCATTCAATCTCTTTTGAGATTGTTCATCTGTAGATGACTGATCAAAAATGGCTACTCTGAGTGAGGGTAGTTGAACTTCAATGGGAAAGGCTGCTTCCGTTCTATATACCAATGAATATGGAGTTGACCGCATTGCAGTGCGGGTGGTAGTCCGATAAGCCCATAAAGAATGAAAGAGTTTATCAGGCCATGACTTATTATATTTATCCGCCATCTTTTGCAGTATATTGGAAAGAATCTTGTTGAAGGCTTCTATCTGGCCATTGGCCACTGCATGATACCGAGATGAATGATTGGATTTTATGTTGTATTCTTGATACAACTTCTTCACCTCAGATGAATAGAAGTTGGTGCCATTGTCCGTCAATATGGTATGAGGGACACCAAATCTAGTAATGATGTTAGACTTGATAGGGCTAACAATGCATTTAGAACTGACTTCTTTGAGAGGTATTGCCTCTTCCCATTTGGAAAAGAAATCAGTAGCAGTAAGAATATACTTAAACTGCTTGGTCGTAGTTGAAGGGTAAGGTCCCACCACATCCATTACCCATGTGGAAAATGGCCATGAGTATTTAGCTGTATGAAGAAACTCTGGAGGTTGATGAATGAAGTTGGAATGTACTTGGCATGAACGACACTTCTTTATGAAATCAACACAATCTTGTATCATTGAAGGCCAAAAGTATCCAAGCCATCGAATCTGATTAGACAGTCTATGTCCAGACTGGTGGGAACCACAGATTCATGCATGCACTTCTTTCATGACAGCCATTGTCTCTTCCCCATCAATGCATCTGAAGAGAACTCCATCAAAACCACGTTTGTAGAGAATTTTCTCTAAGTGATCTGGGCTATCATAAAGAGTAAAATTGACCCCACATCTCCGAATTTGTTCTTTATCGGCTCTATCAGGTGGAAGTGTTTCATTTTGAAGGTATTCCCTGATAGGTTACATCCATCCTTTAGTATGACCATACAGTTCAGGAATGGGACCAATTTCATTAATTTCCTCTATTCTGATTCAAACATAAGGTGAAATTGCACGATGGTGGGAAATACTGATGGTTGTCTCGTCCCAATTTGGATCTTCCAGAGCTGTGGCTATATTAGCCAGTGCATCAACTTGAGCATTTTTTGATCGCAGGACATAAGAAAATGTTAGTTCCAAAGGGAATTTCGTCATTAACTCTATGACGTAATCATGCAAAGGGATTAATTCTTCTTTTCTGATGGCATAATCCCCATTGAATTGTTTGATTACCAGGTCTGAATCACCTTTCACCTTTAAGTGATTCACTTGTGCTTGAAGCGCCAATTCCAAGCCTGCAATGAGAGCTTGGTATTCTGCTTCATTATTGGTACCACCTTACCATAATAAGAAGGAATAATGTAACACTTCCTTTTATGGAGAAATGAGCACAATTCCTAAGACAAATTTGTTGAATTTTGTATTTTCCATTTTCCTCCCTGTTGGACTTCTGGAAGCACCATCAAAATACATTTCCCATGCCTGAGGAATTTCTTGAATAGAGAAGACTTCCTCATCAAGGAGTCCAATATCTGAAGATGTGTCTTCCACTAAAGGGTTTTCATCTAGGAAATCGTCCATAGATTGGCCCTTTATTTCCTTTTGAGACACATACTGAATGTCGAATTGCTGAAAAATAACTGCCCACCTTGCCAGACATCCTGTAATCATTGGACGACTAAGGATGAAATTGAACGGGTTATTGCGAGATACCAATTGGACCTCATGATGTTGCAGGTAGTGTCTCAATTTCTGAACTACAAAGATTAATTCTAGGCAGCACTTCTCAATACATGAATACTGGGTTTCTGCTTCAAGAATAGTCTGACTGAGGTAGTAGAGGCTATTTTCATTACCAGCATCATTTTTCTAAGCAATAAAGGCACCCAATGATCGCTCTAAAGTTGTCACGTAGAGGATAAGTGGTCTTCCTTCAATAAGTGGCATGAGTACCGGTGGACTCAAGAGGTATTTCTTGAGAATATCGAATGCTTCTTAACATTCTTCAGTCCACTGGTAAGTGACTCCCTTCTTCATCAATTTGGTGAAGGTTAAACTTTTTCCTGGCAAATTGGCGATGAAACACCGAATATAGGATAAGTGTCATTGAAGTCCTCTTAATTATTTAAAATTTCGAGGAGGTGACATATCAAGGATTGACTTTGTCTTCTCAGGATAGACTTCAATACCACAATGGTGTACAACAAAGAAGAGAAATTTTCCTGAGGTTTCCCCAAAAGCACATTTTAAGGGGTTCATATTCAAATTATACTGCCGAAGTTTGCGGAATATGACTTCTAAATCAGCCAAGTGATTATAAAATTGTTTGGATTTGACCGCCAAATCGTCCACATAGCATTCAACAAACTTCCCTAAAAAGGGTTTGAAGATACGATGCATGGCACGCTGATATGTTGCGCCTGCATTATTTAAGCCAAAGGGAATTACCCGGTAGCAAAACACACCTTGAGGGGATCTGAAGGCTGTGGATTCCTCATCTTCTGAAGCTATTAGGATTTGATTATATCCGAAATATCCATCCATGAAGGAAAGTGCTTCATAGCCAGCTATTTCATCAATTAAAAGTTCTGTAATCGGAACTGTGAAATCATCCTTAGGAAAATACCGATTAAGATCTCTGAAATCGATGAAAAGTCTAATTTTTCCATTCTTATTCTTTACAGGGAAAATATTATCCAACCACTTGGGATATTGAACTTCTCTGACGAAGTTAGATTTGATAAGATTATCTACTTAAGCTTCATTTTTGGAAGCATAAGTTGGGTGTGTTCTTCTCAAGGCTTGCTTAAATCCTCGATGTTCTTCTGGTAAACCCAAATGATGAGTAGCAACATCAGGATCAATATCGAGCATCTCTGTATAATTCCAAACAAATATGTCTCGATTTTGCTTTAAAAAGGAAATATACATCTCTTGTTCTTCAAGAGTCATGACCACATTGATTAAAGTGGGGCGTGGATCTTCTTTTTTACCCAGATTTATTTCTCTGAGTTCATCCACGGTGGTAGAGATACCCTCTTCAAATGCTGGGGGAGAATCCTTGAGATCTTCCTCTTCTTCTTCATCATGTGTTATTTCTTCCATTTCTACTTGCATAGTAGATGATGAAGCAGAATTTCCATGATCATAAGAGATGTTAAAATTTGATCATTTTGAAGAAGAAGCTTCCATTTCTGACCCAATTGATAATGAAGGATCATCCTTGGGAAATAAAGAGGAGATGATGGATTGAGAATCGACATCATTATTCACCTCCAATGTTGCTATAACTTCTTTTGGCCTGATTGGCTAAGTATAGTCTTGTTGGATTTCAGTAGATGAAATGAAGACATCTTCGTTTGAGATTTCATCATTGCCTGGAGGATCACCAATTTCTCTCATGTTTTCTAGATCGATTGCCGTAATTGACATTATGGATCTTTCCATAAGATTATTTTGATTTGGGTCTATCCTTTCAATTTGACTGATAGGCAACACATAATTTGTACTCACATGCGCAAATGGATTTACTAGAATCTTTTCCAAACCATACGGAGCATTAACTTTGGTAAGCTCCCTTGTTGTGGATTTATCCTTTCCCTTCATGTGATAGAATTACGCCTCATTGTATTGAGACTCACATGTCTTGAATAGGGCCTTATCACCATACAATGTCCCAACTTGACCATCGAAACAATATTTGAGACATTGATGGTATGATAAAGGGATAGTCGCGTGTTGATGTAGCCATGGTCTTCTAAGAAAGATATTGAAGGCTGAATCTTGATCAACAACCATGAAATCTGAATTGGATACAAGATCTCCAAACTGAGTTCTGAGTGTAACTTTGCCCAGTGGTTCTTGTTCATTTTTATCATATCCTTGTAACATCATGGTAGAAGGAGATAAATCAGATTTTGTGATTCCCAATCGACGAAGTGTATGAATGGGCATGAGGTTGAATCCTGAACCATTATCAATGAAAGATCTTCAGACCTCTATGCCATTGACCTTACTAGATAAGTACAAAGGTCTAATATTTCCATGCACGACATCATATTCATCTTTATCAGTGAAAGATATCCCTACATGACATTCTGTAGGATTATTCTCTATGTGATATACTTCAGCTGTAGAAATTTCAGTTTCAAACTCCTAAGGACTTGAAAAAGCATCAATGAGTGCTTCCCGAAGATCCTTTGATAAATTCAAAGCATTCAGAATTGATAACTTAGCCGGTACTTGGGCCAGTTGTTTCAATACATCATACTTTTTATCTAGAGTTCTGCATTTCCCAACAGGAACATGTGGTTTAGCAGGTGCCTTAGAAGCATATTCTTTGGAAGTTGATGCATCTTGTAACGGGATAGGAGTTGGCAATATTTCTGGTTTTGGAATATTAGACCGATTAGATCTTTTTACTTGCTGATAGGAAGAATATGGAACTTTCAACCAGTCTTCCAGAATAACTGTGCCAAGACTGAATTTGCTATTGGTAGAAGAACTTTCTTGTTCTTGGTAAGCTCGCTGAAGGGCTCTACCATGACTTTCTGTTACATACACAGTTTTAGTAGGGGTAGAATTGGAATAGTGGATTCTAAAAGATCCACGTCTTCCCCTCTACCCTGAGCCTCTGGAACTTCCTCTGATTCCTCTGTTTGTTATAGGGAATTACGGCTCATCGAAATCAAAACTGTGACTGGCATATGGATCTGTTAATTGAATCATAATAACAGAAATAAAAATTAAATCTTCATCTGATGAAGACTCTTCCTGACTAGCTAGTTTAGGGTGTACCGTTTGATGGGGCGGTGCCCGTTGCTTCAAATTAGATGGCATGAAATCTACCAGAGTCAAAGATAGCTTAGGCTTTGACACATACTCATCTTCTTCTGATTGTTCCTCCTTGGAATTGTGCCATTTCTTTGAGGATTTTCCCTCTGATGAAGAGGGTTTTGTTGCGGCATTCATGGAAGAAGGCACAATTAGTTTCTTCAATTGTGTTTTCAAAATAGCATGAGTTCAGTTGATCGTCTTTCTGACCATCCAATCATCATATTTTTGTGCATTTTTTCTTTTGAATTCTTTCCACTCACCTTCCTCCTCTGAAACTGTAGCAGTAACACATGCTACCTGAGCTGAAGAACCTTTCAGTTTGACTTGTCCCGGGTTGACTATCTTTTGTAGGAGGTCATTGAAGACAAAACACACCTGGATGGGATGCCCCAACATTTGATGAAATGGGCAATAGTTGGGACGGTCTTCATCTCCTTCCTTGTTTGGCCTCTTGGGCCTTGGAAATTGAACCAGATTATTTTCCAAAGCCGAAATGAAATAACTAGGAACTTGTTCATTTCAGAAAGAGTAAACTTTTTTTTTCAAATCCTCAAATTGTTTTCATCTTTGATCTATTTGATTTTCTTGACGAAACGGCCTCTGTTGTTGGCACTCAGGAGGTGGAGCCCTTCGGGAAGATGACGGTTTTGAAGTAGAAGCAAGTACAGGTGCTTGATTAAGTATAATTGTGGCAGTATCTACTTTACCCATTCTCATTCCTAGAGCTGATGGAATTACACGAGATTTAGCCTTAGTCTGTATAAGAGAATCTTTAATCTGTTGAGCGATTGAAGTAAGGTCTCGAAACCCTCCTGTGTATTTAACAGGGATCAGCAGTGTGCGTAATTCATCACACAGATTTGCCACACATTTTGGCAACAATTCTTCCTGAGGGAGTGCTAAACTTAGGAAATATGTTAATCCCTTCCAGCGAGTAATGAAATCTGAGACCCTTTCATTCTCCCTTTGCTTACAGTTTGTAAGACCAAAAATTGTTGTCTTTGGAAAAGTTGAGATGAATTGAAGAAGAAATCATTGACGGAGATCTTCCCATCTGGTAATTGATCGTGATTTCAAACTTGTGTACCAGACAAAGGTTGTTCCTTGCAAGGTTCGCATGAAGCATCTAAGTTTCACCGCTTCTTGTTGCTCCGGAGTTCCCATCATAGGATCGTAACAAGACACGTAATGCGTTAAATGTTGTTCAGGATCACCTGATCCATTGAAAATAGGGAATACAGGGTTCCCAAAACTTGATGGGGGAGATACTAAATCTACCCATTCAGGGTAAGCTTTCTTTTCTAGTTGAAGCTGCACACGCTTCCTTTCCATATCCTCAAACTGAGCTGTTAATGACTCAATGGTAGTTATTAATTTTTGAGAAACATCTGGTTGAACTTAGACCTAGGCAAGTGTGTAACACCCTGAGATTTTATGAGAAATATTTTTTTATGTCTTATTTTATACGCAACACCAAAGGAATCTTTCACAACACACAATACTGACTTGTCTTTCATTACACGAAATCGCGACCTTCCTCGATAGCGTGTGCAGTACGCAATACCGGGTTTCACTAAACAACGATATATTTTTATGGACTATCCGTTATGAATAGTATTAACTACATTTTAAATTTTATAAAATTATTATTCATCTTATAAATTTTCTATAACATGGCAAGAAAACAAAATAAATTTTTCGGGTAAAATAAGTATTTTTCAAAAAATGCAGTTTTGCCGCCTTTTGATGGCACATCCACATTAAATCTAGTTTTTGATATGTTTATAAGTTTAATTTGAAAAAATAAAATTCTTCTTTGGAATCAGGATATAAAAATTTACTTTCGATAAATTTTAGATATTTTTCTCATAACTTTCATATTTTGATGAATAGTAAGAATACGCTAATTTTTAATTAAAAACAACTTTTTTCATTGAGATAATTTATATGGTTAAATTATAATATTTAATGGTTTTAAAGTATAAATAGAATATATTTTTACCATTTAACATAATATTTGTCATTATCAATAATTTCACATTGAATTCATAAGTAAAAACATTTCAATCTTTAGCAATGTTTTAACTTCTAAAACCCGTTTTCTTAACAATGGGATTAATTTTAAAGTAATTATTGCAACTTATGTGTTTTTAATTTTGAAAAAATGGATTCCATATTTGGAATTAGTAGGTCCAAATTATGTTAATAGTCTATTTTTTATTTTTGGTCATTATGAATAGTAACTATGGTAGATTTTATTTACCTTAGTTGAAGGTAAATCAGGTAATTAAGGGTAAATATAAGATTATAAAATTACCCTAACACCTTCCAAAATCCTATTAGATGACTAAAATTAGACCCATATCACCTAAGGGTCTGATTAGATTCATTTAATATACTTTTTTCCATGAAAATAATTTTATTATTATTAAAACCAAAGAAAGTGACAACATGTCACTTTCTTAAATCTTATAAGTATAATAATTTTAATTTAGGGATAAACTCAATGAAACTTTGAAAATAAATAGTATCCATAAATATAATACAATTATATACATCATCTGAATTTATTTATAATTTTTAGGGATTAAATAATTATCATTAATTATGACACAATAGTGATGTTGAAATTAATTTATTAATAAAAATATCAAATAAATGGTTTTAAAAATATTAAAATAAATATTATATGAACTATTTAATGTTCTCCACTAATTTCCTAGATACATATAAAATTTTATGAATATATTAAAGCTTTTAGTTCGAACATATATTCTATATATATTTTATTTAAATTCAAATAAATGAATAGTGTCAAAATTGACACTATTATTATTTTATAAAAATAACATTTTATAAAATTGTTTAAAAATAACAAAAATATTTAAAAATTATAAATTAAAATTTATATGGTCTGAAATGTCATAAAGTATCAAATTATGGAAAATTCACAACACATATGTAATTATTTACAATAATTTAAAATTTAGAATATTATTACCACAAATAAAATTAAATTGATAAATAAGGATAAATCAAGTTGATAATGTTTAAAATAAATTCCTAACATGTCTAAATTTTATTGGTTGATGATATTACAACCCTATATCATCTAATATTCGGATATGAGTCATTTTGGAGGATTTTAAGTGGGGTTTGGATTTAATATAAACTAATATTTCTTATATTTCCAAAGGTGCACCTCTCCTCCCTTATAAAAGGGCACCTCCTCCATCTCCTCCTCACACCAATTTGAGCCTTCAAGCTCGGCCATCCCCTACCCATTTCACTTCCCCACTTCCCTAGAAACATCCTAGAGGTCCTGGTCTTCTTCAAAGACCAATTTTAGTGCCCTAAGAGGAGGTATCAAAGAGGCGCTTCAAAGAAGAGGTAATGTCCATTACCGATTCTTTAAACTTTATTTCTTCTTCTACTTCTTCTTATTTAGTTGTTCAATAATGAAGTAATAACATCAGTATCAATAATATACTGATATGTTATTATAAGTTTGAAACAACCCTATTTCACCATCTATCCATCCTATGGAAAACGAAATCACCGCGTGTGCGTACGTACGGAATACCGTCTCCATGCAGTGGTGTAATCTATTTTCCACCACCACCTTAATTGGATAGGTATAATGGTGTAAATAATGACTATATATGACTATTGTAAAGTGATATTGATTCTGAAATAGTATACATACACTCCAATACAATTCCACAATCATGGGAACGATATCATCGCTCGTGCGTACGTACGGAATACTGTCTCCACGATGTGATGCGACTCGTTATACATGATCTTAATTGCATAATGATTATATAAATGAAGTTAATGAATAAATATGATATATATTACACTAATACCATTCTGGAAATGAGCTGTCTATAACCTAAAAAGTGGAATAAGAATTTATTCGACAAAACACACATGCAAACATAAAGCAATAAACACCTGAATAACAAGTAGTAATGAAATATTACTAATAAGAAGCTATAAATATGACCATATATGATATCATAAAAATAGTTATGATTTTGGAATAAGTCAATGACATTATTTAAATCATTATACAGGAGGTTCGGACACTTACAATGTAAATCGGACCGAAGGTAAGGGAAAATCTCACAATCACATTTTTATCCGAGTTTGTTTATACTTCAGAATTTACTGGGGAATATTTATCATCCACATCCATGTTTCCTCAATATTTAGTATTATTTATATCCTCCTACAATTTTTTAAATCCAATTTTACCCTTCGGTGAGTTTTTAGTAAAAGATATGAAAGGAATATTTTGTCATTTTTCGTACGAGGTACTTGACTTTTTCGGCCAAAGTACGAGAAGAATGTTTTTTTAACATATACAAACTGAATGGATTTTTAGAAGATTATTTCCATGAAGCATCCTTTAAAAGTTTTCAAGTTTATTTTTAATCAAATTCTTTTAGTTCAAAATTATATGACATGTAAAGAAAGGAAAATGTTTTTGAAGTAGAAAGGAAATTTTCCTCAAGAATGGAGTTCAAGTGTTTTATCAAAATTATTTTCCATATAAGATAATATAGGGTTCTGTTTATATCCCTATTTTACATTGATTTGATTATGTTATGATGGAATTATTTTTATGATACCCTTTTAGGGATTATGTTATGATAAAGTGATGTTTTAGAATCCCATTTTTATTACATGGGTTATGCTATGATGTATGGTTTATGATTTTGTGGAACACATAAGAATGGTATCATTATGAGATGGTTGGGACCTATATCTCCCTCCAATTCATTGGGTAAATATTTATATCTCATTATATAGACATGGCTGGAACGGAAGGATAAACCGGTTCAGTGAAACAGGACTGAAATGAGGAGTGAACTCGGTTCAGAAAAGGACTTTGTCCACTAAGATAGTCTTGGCAATGAGTCTTGACTACTAAGAAATTATTTTATATGATTATGTGTGTATTCCACAAAGCTTCATGTTTTAAGTTATGATTATTGGAATTACATTTCACTTCTATGATTTATCCCATATTATAATCTCTTTTGTAGGATAATATTTTAAAATGTTATGTTCTTATAAATATGATATGTTTGATATTTCTTTTGTTTACCCTTAATGAGAATTTGAGCTCACCCTTTTGTATGTTTTCTTTTCCCTAGGTCAGGAAAAAGGATATTAAGTAGGATATGACAAAAAGGGACTCTATAGATGATGAAATAAATGGGAGACAATGTAGATGATTTATAAACCAGTTGTTTATGTTTCCCAGTTTCTAAAGACACTATACCTATATGGTCCTTTCATGGTTATGTTATATGTTGTAATAATTATGCTTCAATTTTGAAGTAATAACCATGTATGTAATGTATGAGTCGTTATAGTTGGTATCAAAGGAAAGGTATAGTCAACCTTTGGAAACTGGGATGTGAAAGCCTTAGTAAGAAACCTAAGGATATGTCTAAGCATAGAACACAATCTTAGTGTTTTTGAAATGGCCATGAATAACCTAATATAAGACCTTAAGTGTGAAATTTTATTCTTGATTATGTGGTTTTCCTATTATAATTAGTGTTGCTCACACTATTCTTCTTGGTTTTAGTCAATGGATGGAACCCAAAGGAACCGTGTTAATGTGGAATGCGACAGGAAATGCAATGATTGTCCCCCTGAGCAACCAAACGTTATGGGAGCTGGAATGAAAAATCTTGTAGCCATGCTCACACAACTTTATCAAGCTATGAATCATGCAGGACTTCCAAACGAGCAAAGGAAGGAACAACATTCTATTGAATCCTTCATGAGGCAGCGTCCACCTTCATTCAGTGGGTCTTCTGATCCATTAGTGGCTGAACAATGGATCAGTACCACTAAAAAGATATTTTCAGTTCTTCAATGTTCTGAACATGATAAAGTCATCTTAGCAGTGTATCGTTTGGAAGGTGATGCTGATCAATGGTCTAATCTTATTAAGAATACGAGGTAAAGGGTTGAAATTGAGTCCATGGAATGGGATGAGTTCAAGAACTTATTTTTCAATAAGTATTTCCCTCGTATTCTTCGAACAAATATGGAGAAGGAGTTTCTTGAACTGAATAAAAAGGATGATGAATCTATTGGTACCTATGAAGAAAATTTTACAAGACTTGCAAGGTACGCTTCCAGAATTATTATCCAACCTGAGAGTAAGATCGATCGATTCTTTAGTGGCTTAAAAAAGTCTTCGAAGGGCGTTAACCATAAGGGACTTCAATAGCTATGGGGAAATTTTTTGATGTGCTCTCAAGGTTGAAATGGAGATTGGTGTAATCCATCAGTCACATGGTCTTGATAAGAAGACGAAAATGGAATTCAAAGGAAAATCTAAAGACCACACTGAAAAGAAGATGATTTTTCCCTTATGCTAAAAGTATGGAAAGAAACATGGAGGAATTTTTCTTAAGGGGACAAGAAAATGTTATAAGTGTGGAAAAGAAGGTCATCGGGAAATTGAATTTCGAAATAATGAGAAGAAGATGTTTAATGATGCAAAAAAAGGAAGGGATACACAGAATGAACCTACTACACTTCAATGTTTCAAGTGCAAGGATATGAGGTATTATGCCAATCAATTCCCAAATCCAAGGGTTGATGATGATGATCGATGTCAACAAACTCTTAAGGCCAAATACAAAGGAAATTCACATGCAATTACTATCGGCGATGTGGATTACGACAACGAAGTGGTGAGAGGTACACTTACCATCCACTCTAAAGTAGCAAATGTTTTATTTGATTCTAGATCCACCCACTCTTTTATTTCTGAATAATTTTCTAAGGGTATCTTCGTATTACCTCAACAATTAGATATTTAGTTGGCAGTGACAACTCCTAATGGAACAATGGTTGCATCAAAAGTTTACAATTCTTCTCTGATTGAAGTTTTTAGGAAAGTGCTTCCTGAAAATCTTGTGATCCTTCCTATAGTGGAATTTGATGTGATTCTTGGTATGTATTATCTTTCTTTATATGGAGCTCATATCAATTTCCAAATAAGGGAAGTCACATTTCATATTATAGATCAATCTATGATCGTCTATCGATGCAAGGACGAACATAACCTTCCAGTGGAAATTTCTTCCATCTTATGGGTCTTCATTCCACTAAATGAAGGTTATTTATCTCAAATGGTTGGAGAGAAACTCATGATTAAGAATATGCCCATTGTATGGGAGTTTGACAATGTCTTTCTAGAAGAATTACTGGGTCTTCCACCAAATCGTGAAGTTGAGTTTTTAATAGAACTCGTACTAGGTGCTTTACCTATTTCAAAGACACCTTATAGAATGGCACCAATTGAGTTGCAGGAATTGAAGAAGCAACTCCAAGAGAATCTTGATAAAGGATTCATACGCCCCAGTGTGTCACCTTGGGGACCACCTGTTCTGTTTGTTAAGAAGAAATATGGATCAATGAGACTCTGTATTAATTATCAAGAACTTAACAAGATCACTATCAAGAACAAATATCCTCTCCCACGCATTGATGACCTATTTGACGAACTATACGGAGCTCAATACTTTTCCAAGATTGATCTTCATTCAGGGTATCATCAATTAAGGTTCAAAAGGGAGGATATACCAAAGACGGCTTTCCGTACAAGGTATGGACACTATGAATTTAGAGTGATTCCATTTGGTCTTACTAATTCCCCTGCTATCTTCATAAATCTAATGAATAGAGTCTTTAGAGACTATCTTGATCAGTTTTTGGTAGCCTTTATAGATGATATTATTGTCTATTCAAAGGGCAAGGATGAACATGAAGATCACTTGAGAATTGTATTAAAGATCCTAAGAAAGGAGAAGCATTATTCCAAATTTACCAAGTGTGAATTTTGGCTTCAAAAAGTTGCATTTTTGGGTCACATAATCTCAAAAGAGGGGATATTTGTGGATCTAGAAAAAACAGAGGTTATTGAAAGATGGTTGAGACGAACAACAGTAACTGAGATCCGAAGTTTTCTTGGTTTGGCAGGATATTACCAACATTTTGTGAAATATTTTTCAAGGTTATCTAACCCACTCACCATATTTACTCGGAAAGGAGTTAAGTTTGTTTAGATGGAGGAATGTGAAGAGAATTTCAAAGATCTAAAAATAAGGTTAGCCAGTGCACCTGTTATCACACTACCTTACCGTGGAGAAAGGTTTGTGATCTATAGTGATGCATCCAAGAAGGTACAGGGGTGTGTTCTCATGAAAAATTATATGGTGATAGCTTATGCCTCACAACAGTTGAAAATCCATGAGAAAAATTACCCAACTCATGATTTGGAGTTAGTTGCGGTAATCTTTGCATTAAAGATTTAGAGGCATTACCTTTATGGTGAAATGTGTGATATTTATACTGATCATAAAATTTTAAAGTATATTTTCGCACAAAAGGAGCTGAATATGTGTCAAAGAAGATGGTTGGAGCTGATTAAGGATTACGACTGCTCAATTCATTACCACCCTGGGAAAGAAAACAAGGCAGCATATGCATTAAGTCGACAAGACCATGCTAGCTTATCCATGATGAGGATCACAAAAGATCCAATATTTATGGATTTACAAAGGATAGATCTTGGAATTATAATGGAAAGGGAAAAATCTTATCTTTCTCAAATGAATGTTGAACCATCTATACATGTGAAGATTAAAGAGGCACAGAAAGAAGATGTAGAGTTACAAAAGAAGGTGAGAAATGTTCCTGATTTCAACCTTGATTGTGATGGGATAATAAGATTCAGTAATCGGGTTTGTGTTCCACCCATCCCAGAATTAAAGAAGGAGCTACTGGACGAGGCTCATAGTTCTTCATTTTCTATTCATCCTAGAAGTACAAAGATGTATAGGGACCTGAAAGAGTACTTCTGGTGGGATGGAATGAAAAGAGATGTTGCTTAATATGTCTCTCGATGCTTGGTTTGTCAGCAAGTTAAAGCTGAGAGACAAAAGTCTAATGAGATGTTACAACCATTACCCATATCATAATGGAAATGAGAAAACATCACTATGGACTTTGTCACTGGACTTCCTAAAACATCCAAAGGCAATAATGATATTTGGGTTATAGTTGATCATCTTACGAAGTCGGCACACTTCATTGCTATTAGAGAAGATTTTTCTCTTGATCAGCTTCCCAGGATATATGTAAAGGAAGTTGTAAGATTGCATGGAGTACCAATTTCCATTATATCTGATCGGGATCCGAGGTTTACCTCGAAATTCTGGTGAAGTCTTCAGCATGTTCTAGATACAGAGTTGAGTTTCAGTACTGCTTACCATCCTCAGACAAACAGTCAGTCTAAGAGGAAAATTCAAACTCTAGAAGACATGTTGAGAGCTTTCTCTATGGATTTCAAATGTGGTTGCGATCAACACCTATCTTTGGTGGAATTTTCTTATAATAATAGCTTTCACTCCAGTATTCATATGGATCCTTATAAATCTCTCTATGGAAAGAAATACAGAACTCCAACTTACTAGGATGAAGTTGGGGAAAGAAAGCTATTAGGACCTGATCTTGTTGATGAGATGGCAGAAAAGGTCAGATCTATTCAACAACACATAAGATCAGCTCAGAGTCGATAGAAAAGATATGCCGACAACCGAAGAAAAGACCTAGAGTTTGAAGTGGGTGATAAAGTGTTCTTACGAATATCTCCTTGGAAGAGAGTAATGAGATTTGGAAAGAAGGGAAAGATGAGCCCCAGATATATCGGTCCTTTCGAAATACTGGATCGTGTTAGGAAGGTAGCTTACTGATTGACAATTCCACCGAATCTCTCCCAAGTTCATGACGTGTTCCATGTATCCATCCTGAGAATGTACATACCTGATCCTTCACATGTACTCAGCTCAGAGGTTATACTGCTGGAGCAAGATCTTTCTTATGAAGAACAACCGATAGAGATTCTGGATCATAGCGAAAAAGTCCTATGGAACAAGACCACTCGCTTCGTGAAATTTTTATGGAGGAACCACAAATTAGAATAATCTACATAGGAACTTGAGGATATGATGAGGGAGAGGTATCCTCATCTGTTTGTAATAAAGTGATGAATTTTGAGGGAGAAATTCATTTTAAGGGGCGTAGAATGTAACACCGTGAGATTTTATGAGAAATATTTTTTTTTATGTATTATGTTATACGCAACACCAAAGGAATCTTTCACAACACGCAATACTGACTTGGCTTGCATTACACGCAATCGTGACCTTCCTCGATAGCGTGTGTAGTACGCAATATCGGGTTTCACTAAACAACGATATATTTTTATGGACTAGCCGTTATGAATAGTATTAACTACATTTTTAATTTTATAACATTATTATTCATCTTACACATTTTCTAGAACATGGTAAGAGAACAAAATAAAATTTTCAAGTAAAATAATTATTTTTCAAAAAATGCAGTTTTGCCGCCTTTTAATGGAGCACCCACATTAAATCTAGTTTTTCACATGTTTATAAATTCAATTTGACAAAATAAAATTCTTATTTGGAATCAGGATATAAAAATTTACTTTGGATAAATTTTTAATATTTTTCTGATAACTTTCATATTTTGATGAATAGTAAAAATACGATAATTTTTAATTAAAAACAACTTTTTTCATTGAGATAATTTATATCGTTAAATTATAATATTGAATGGTTCTAAAGTATAAATAGAATATATTTTTACCATTTAATATAATAATTTCACTTTGAATTCATAGGTAAAAACATTTCAATCTTTGGAAATATTTTAACTTCTAAAACCTGTTTTCTTAACAATGGGATTAATTTTAAATTAATTACTGAAACTTATGTGTTTTGAATTTTGAAAAAATGGATTCCATATTTGGAATAATTAGGTCAAAATAATTTTAATAGGCTACTTTTTATTTTTCGGTATTATGAATAGTAACTACGGTAAATTTTATTTACCATAGTTAAAGGTAAATCGGGTAATTAAGGGTAAATATAAGATTATAAAATTACCCTAACACCTGCCAAAATCCTATCGGATGAATAAAAGTTGACCCATATCACCTAAGGGTTGGATTAGATTCATTTAATGGACTTTTTTCCCTGAAAATAATTTAATTATTATTAAAACCAAAGAAAGTGACAACATTTCACTTTCTTAAATATTATAAGTATAATAATTTTAATTTAGTGATAAACTTAATGAAACTTAGAACATGAATAACATAAAGAAATATAATACAATTATCTACATCATATAAATTTATTTAGAATTTTGAAGGATTAAATAATTATCATTAATTATGACACAATAGTGATGTTCAAATTATTTTATTAATTAAAATATCAAATAAACGGTTTTAAAAATATTAAAATAAATATTATATGAACTATTTAATGTGATCTACTAATTTCCTAGATACATGTGAAATTTTATGAATCTATTAAAGATTTTATTTTGAACATATCTTCTGTATATATTTTATTTAAATTCAAATAATTGAATAGTGTCAAAATTGACACTATTATTATTTTATAAAAATTACATATTATAAAATTGTTTAAAAATCACAAAAAAATTAAAATTTATAAATTAAAATTTATATGGTCTAAAATTTCATAAATTGTAAAATTATGGAAAATTAACAACACATATGTAATTATTTATAATAATTTAAAATTTATAATATTATTACCACAAATAAAATTAAATTGATAAATAAGGATAAATCAAGTTGATAATGTTTAAAATAAATCCCTAACATGTCTAAATTTTATTTTTTGATGAGATTACAACCCTATCTCATCTAATATTTGGATATGAGTCATTTTGGAAGTTTTTAAGTGGGGTTGGGATTTAATATAAACTAATATTTCTTATATTTCCAAAGGTGCCCCTATCCTCCCTTATAAAAGGGCACCTCCTCCCTCTCCTCACACTAATTTGAGTCTTCAAGCTCGGCCAACCCCTACCCATTTCACTTTCCCACTTCCCTAGAAACATCCTAGAGGTCCAGGTCTTCTTCAAAGACCAATTTTAGTGCCCTAAGAGGAGGTCTCAAAGAGGCGCTTCAAAGAAGAGGTAATGTCCGTTACCGATTCTTTCAACTTTATTTCTTCTTCTACTTATTCTTCTTTTGTTGTTTCATTATGTAGTAATAACATCAGTATCACTCATATACTGTTATGTTATTATAAGTATGAAACAACCCTATTTCACCATCTATCCGTCCTACGGAAAACGAAATCACCGCGCGTGCGTACATACGAAATATTGTCTCCACGCCGTGGTGTAATCTATTTTCCACCACCACCTTACTTGGATGAGTATAATGGTGTAAATAATGACTATATATGATTATTTTAAAGTGATATTGATTCTTAAATAGTATACATACACTCCAATACAATTCAACAATCATGGGAACGATATCATCGCTCGTGTGTACGTATAGAATATCGTCTCCACGATGTGATGCGACTCATTCTACATGATCTTCATTGCATAATGATTATATAAATGCATTTAATGAATAAATATGATATATATTACACTAATACTATTCTGGAAATGAGGTTTCTATAACCTAAAAATAGGAATAAGAATTTATTCGACAAAACACACTTACGAACATAAAGCAATAAACACCCGAATAACAAGTAGCAATGAAATATTACTAATAAGAAGAAAAGAATATAATAATATATGATATCATAAAAATAATAATGATTCTGGAATAAGTCAATGTAATTATTTAAATCATTATACAGGTGGTTCGGACACTTACGAAGCAAATCGGACCTAAGGTAAGGGAAAATCTCACAATCTCATTTTTATCCGAGATTGTTTATACTTCAGAATTTACTGGGGAATATTTATCATACACATCCATGTTTCCTCAATATGTAATATTATTTATATCCTCCTACAATTTTTTAAATCCGATTTTACCCTTCGGTGAGTTTTTAGTAAAATATATGAAAGGAATATTTTGTCATTTTTGTACGAGGTACATTTTGAATTTTCCAGCCAAAGTACGAGAAGAATGTTTTTTTAACTTATACGGCCTGAATGGATTTTTAGAAGATTAATTCCATAAAGCTTCCTTTACAAGTTTTCATGTTTATTTGTAATAAAATTCTTTTAGTTCAAAATTATATGACATGTTAAGAAAGGAAAATGATTTTGAAGTAGAAAGGATATTTTCCTCAAGAATGGAGTTCAAGTGTTTTATAAAAATTATTTTCCATATAAGATAATATAGGTTTCTGTTTATATCCCTATTTTTACATTGATTTGATCATGTTATGATAGAATTATTTTTATGATATCCTTTTATGGATTATGTTATGATGACGTGATGTTTAAGAATCCCATTTTTATTACATGGGTTATGCTATTATGTATGGTTTATGATTTTTTGGCACACATAAGAATGGTATAATTATGAGATGGGTGGGACCTATATCTCCCTCCAATGCATTGGGTGAAGATTTATATCTCATGAGATATACATGGCTGGAATGGTAGGTTAAACCGGTTCAGTGAAACAGGACTGAAACGAGGAGTGAACACGGTTCAGAAAAGGACTTTGTCTGCTAAGATGGTCTTTGAAATGAGTCTTGACTACTAAGAAATGATTTTCTATGATTACTTGTGTATGACATAAAGCTTCATGTTTTAAGTTATGATTATTGGAATTACATTTTACTTCTATGATTTATTCCATGTTATGATCTCTTTTGCAGGATAATATTTTCAAAATGTTATGTTCTTATAAATATGATATGTTTGATATTTCTTTTGTTTACCATTACTGAGCATTTGAGCTCACCATTTTGTATGTTTTCTTTTCCCCAGGTCAGGAAGAAGGATATTAAGTAGGATATGCCAAAAAGGGACTCTAGATATGATGAAATAAATGGGAGACAACGTAGAGGATTTATGAACTAGTTGTTTATGTTTCCCAGTTTCTAAAGACACTATACCTATACGGATCTTTCATGGTTTTGATATATGTTGTAATAATTATGATTCAATTTTGAAGTAATAACCATGTATGTAAATTATGGTTCGTTATAAGGTGCAATGACTGGAGTTTGAATAGGCATAGCAGCTGGTACTGCAACTGATGGCAGCACTGCCAACTGTTGTTGCACTTGACCTGTAGGATTAGACCTGTGAGGGTGTAATGATAGAGGAGGATACTCTTGATCCATCTCAGTAGCTGAAAAAAATTATCTTGTCTGACTGACTCCAGCACATTTAGTAAGAAGACTTCCCTGAAGTAGTTCTGCATTCAACCTCCTCAATTCCTTTATCTCTTCCTCCTATTGTGCAAACCTTTACTCTAGTGAGAGTAATTGGTCTTCTCCAGAGGAATTATATGTAACCCAATTCCTTCCCTTCCCATTCTTTGATCCCTTTCAGAGAGGGAGAAGTGGGTTACTTGAAGGATTACCTAGGTTTTGAGTAATCCTTTGATTTCGTGTACGCACAACTTCTTCATTTGTGTCTGTGCGTACATCTTATTGAGAAGGTACCGCTTCATCTGAATCCCCTGAGTGAGCCTCATCTGGTGGATCAGAAACAATGGCATTGATGACATTGATTGATGCATAACAAATCGCATCCCTTCTATCAACATTTCTGTGATATTTCCTTATTCCATGTCTTTGATGAGACATTTCCTTTTGTTGATGCGATCCCTCAGGAACTTCTTGATTAACCGTAATTTAGAGGTAATCTCTTCATAATTTGGCTCTTTGTTCCTCCTATGTCTTCTTCCCCAATCGATAGAAGACCGACTTTCACTGAGGAGGGGATTGATGATTTGAAAAAGTCCCCAGTCCGGTGGACTGGGGCTATTCCTGCTGTCTTTGCTCAACTCCTTGAATCCTATTTGTTGATTCTGAGGGTTGGTTTAAAAGAGTCCCCAGTCTGGCGGGCTGAGGTGGCTCTTGACATGCTATGTCTGAGACTTTCTTAAAATCTCTATTGATCTTTCGAACCTTAGTCCTGAAATTAGTTGGATGCATCAACTTGCATCCACTTTTATCACCCAGTTCAAAAGACTGTTTGATGATTTCCGACACTTCTGTCACTTGATGATGTGCTTGCTCCATACGAGAGGCTTGTTCAATATTCCCATTTTCTTGATGCAAGAGTAATTCAACAACTTTTTCTCTGTATTTTTGATTTTGAGAGGAACTATTTAAAGCATGTTCTTGGGAAAGATTTTGATTACAAACAAATCCAGGTATTTGTTGCCGGCCATGGGCAATAACATTGCATGAGACCATTTTCGGTGGGCTTTGCTGACTGGAGCGAATAGTGAAATGTAGTGCTCCATGAACTCCCCATCCTCTGACATGAATACCATATGGGGAATTGGCAATTAACTGGCGCAATATTCTTAGTGGGCCAAGGCAAGAACGCTGAAGGTCTCTCTGCTGCTTTTCAGCCTTCGAATATCGAGATACTGATAGAGATGCCAAGTCAATTTGATGTTGTAACCCTCCTATTATATTAACATGATTTTCATATTCATCATAAGATAATACTTTCTTTTTCAACTGACAAAGAGTTTTCCATATCTTGAGATGAATATCATGAATTCCATCTTCTGTCAAAATCTCTGGAATTTCATAATGAGAGTCATCCAGAAGCCAAAACATGACTGGCACTTCACCTTTTTCCAGCTGTTTTCTCATGTTCATCATTTCCTCTTTATCATTCAATGAAGATTCTTCTACCTGATTTGACCAGAGTTGGTGCTTCCTTGTTTCTTCATCAGATTCAAAAAGATTGGTAGAGAAATCACTGATCAAACTAGAAGATGCATGACTTAGGGGTGGTTCGTAGAATGACCTACACCCTGGTCTATCTTCCGATTGAGAAATTATTTCACCTGCTAGTGATAAAGCATCAGACATGACTGGTTTCGCATTTACAAGTGCCTCAAGATAAGAGGGCTTTATCGGCACTACATTGTCAACTGGAGCATTTTTTGGGAAATTTGTATCACTACTTCGGAGAGGAATTTTGTAGTGAAATTCATCATCATGGGGAGTACCACCATGGTGGGATACAGCAAAAGATGAGATCTCTTGCTCATTGGTCTTCTGACCACACAGAGGGTTCCTGTGGCTCTCATCTGAAGATGAAACTTCGAGATCGACCGAATTTTCATGAAACAAGCCTTCATGATGAAGTGTCTATTGAAGACCTTCGGAATTAATGTTCCCATTATTGGGAAATGAGGGAGTAGAATCTTGCATTCCAACATATTACTGTCTGAGGGCTTCAAGAACTCCAGCATCGAGCAAGACCTTATTACAGATTGGCTCTTGATTTCTTGATTGTGCTGGACGGGTCTTTTTCTTAGATGTCTTTTTACTCAATTTAGCAGGTGTGTGTGCCTGCTTAGGAGAAATGATCAAGTTAGGCTGACTATCTCCGCTCAAACCAGGTGTACGTGCCTGACTTGGTTGTTCGTATAATATGGGGGAGTACGCCCCACAACCCTCTTAGACTGGAACAGATATGTGTGTCTGTTCTGGAGTGAACTGTTGATGTGTCACTCCACTGGTAGGGATAGATTTATGTGTCTTTCCCTGAGATGTTGTTGAAGCTATTATAATATCCTAGCAAGCATCCATAATATGAGCAGGGATTTTCTTCTACTCTTTCACCATTGATAGAATATTCTTGGTGACTTCAGCTACCGGAACGGGGATATACGTCCATTCCATGCTTGTATTAGGTGTATGTGCATGCTCCTGTCCTCCTTTTCCTGTCAGTGAATCCTGACAGTACTCAAGTGTGGGGGAAGAGAATTTATTCTTCCACCTGTTTATCACCGGAGCTTTCCGACTGACTTCTCTGAATGCTACCAAGAGACACTGTTGGTAGGCTTGATCAGTACTAGCAGGTGTATGTGCATGCTGATTGCACTTCACCAAACGTGGTTGACGAGATCCATCATATGTAGTCAGACGATCCTACTGACAAGCTAATGACGTATAAACAGGTATATGTTCCTGTCTATAATACTCTGCTAGAATTGTCTGGAGGGATTGGCGTGATGCTGCCAGATGAGTCTGCTGGATAGCGGAATTAAAACAGGCAGGTGTGTGTGCCTGCTAGTTGTTTTCCACCAAGTTAGGTTTGCGGACTTATCTATAGATGGAAGAGATGAGAACCTGCTCACTGTTAACCGGACTTCGCCTCTAGCGATTCTTCTTTCCTGCTCGGGTTTGAGGAACCTAAGCCAAACACCTGGAGTCAGTACCCTCATCATATTGAGGGTGCACTACCGCACGAGTCTGGCGGCAATTGTTGATGGGAGCCCTTAGGAAGGAATCTTGTTTCCTTGAATTAAGGCCCTAAGGGACCTGCTCATTCACCTCCTTAGAATATGGGAGTAAATGGTGATTGCGTTCTAGGGATAACAACCCGAAACAGTTGGAGACGGTGGTTAACACTGCCTACTTCTTGATCACTAGTCATCGTTGTCTGGACGACCGGTGTGAGTTGTTCACTTGGAGGGCTTGTCGGGAAGGCTTCATAGTTGGAATGGTACCGTGTTGATGGTACTCCTTAACCAGTGCATTTGATACCCAGCGTTGAAGACGTTGAGTAGGTGATGTCATCCTTAGAGTGGATGATGATCCAGCAGGAGTAGCAGTAGTGGCATTTACAGCAGAAGTTTTCACAGCAGACGTATTCATGGATGTGAACTTAAGATAAGCCATTCTAGAAATGCATAATATCTTGGAAAAGAGTGCATGTTTGATATAACAGACGTAATAAAGATAAATTCAGCCACTACATCTTTTATATGAGCACATATGTTAATGATTGTTTTTGTTGGCCCTCTCATTGAGTTTTAAATAGGGGCCTAACAAATAAGAAAAACATTATTTTGACTTGGTTAAGGATTCACGTCGGGTTCACCATTTTTTATTTCCCTCTGGAATTGGGGATGACATAATTGATTTAAGGTTCAAACATTCCAAGCAGTTTCTAAAGGGTTTGTTCGTAGAACCGGAAACATCCAATGATTCCATATCCATTTGAACCTACTTTCCAAAGGTAGGCACTAATTAGTTGTAGACTGATGAGGCTTAGGAATTTGCATTGGTCGAGAGGATGGGAGTTCGGACTCATCACACCTTTTTTAGGGGAATTATTGTCTACTCCGGGACTCTCTTTATAGATTTAAGTTATGTTCGTGAATCCTTATTACATTACCAAGTATAATATGATTTTTCCTTTAGATATGACAATCAATGATTGATATGTAGTAAATTTAGAGAATCTTTTATATGTATTCAAGGTTCTTCATTGATATATAATCATCTGTATTTGTTATAGATTCTTAGTCAATGGTATCCTTTGATACATAAAAGTCTCTTGGTCATTATATTGATCATACTAGTTTTAAAGCCACTCAGTGGGGCACTTGAAGTTTATTATCATTCATAAGGACATGAATTATTTCAAAGTTGGGATCGTACCTGCATATGGGATGCCTACGTATCCTTTATTTTGGAAAAGGAATCAGAACCCACATAGTTCAATTAAGGGAGTATGATTTTTATGATTGATGTCTCAAAGAAAGATGTCATAATTACTTTTACACTCTAATCTCATGTGAGTCATGATCGGTGTGAGAAACAAGAGGTATTAGTAAAGCCAGACAATTGTTCCATGAAATATTCAATCATAAGAAATGAGGATTAAGATTTAATTCAGGGAAGAAATACAGGAACAGGGTCCATAAAGGTATATGTGCTTCATGGAGATTTGGATACTCTAATCTTGGGGCTTACTCCTAAGGAAGATGCCCAAGTTAGGAGGGGACTTATGATTGGGTTTCATTCCTGAGAAGGAAGTCCAGATCAAAAGTAAATTAGGACTGGTTAAGGGACTTGGGGCTTACTCCTAAGGAGGATGCCCATAATTAATGGGAATTACGATTGGGACTTACTCTTGAAAAGGAGGCCCAGGTTAAGAGAATTATGGTTGGGTCTTACTCCAAAGAAGAATTCACATTCTTTAGAATTATGACTGGGACTTACTCATGAAAAGGAGGCCCAGGTTTAGGGACTTGGGGATTACTCCTAAGAAGGAGGCCCAGATTAGGGGACTTTGGGGCTTACTCCTAAGGAGGATGCCCAGATTTGAGAATTATGATTGGGGTTTTTTCCTAAAAAGGAGGCCCAGTTTAAGGGGTTATCTCATCTTAAAGGATGAGGTTGAATGAATGAAATATCAATCATTAGTGATATAAATATGTGTAAAATCACTAGGTTTTGAGAGATATTCCACGAAGTTCCTTTCAAATAAGGAAGTCAAATCAAGAAATCATTCCATAAATTGATTTGAAGAGTGTATTGAAGACTGAATCTTGAATAGGAGAGGTGGAATGGCATAAGAAGGGTTAAATGGGAAAGAAGGGCACCCAAAAAGGCAGGGGCGGGCAAGTCCTGGCAGGCGCGTAGGTACTGCGTGGGTGCGCAAGTCCTGGTCGCACAGGTACACCTATGCAGCACATGGGTACTTGCGCTATTGTTAGTCCTTAGTGTAATAATTGGGCGAGACTTTTCTAAAACCCTTGGTATTATCCCTAGAGGCTTTCTAGAAGAGGGCGTGCAAGTTCTGGTGAAGAAGTAAGGCGACACGCAAGTGTGTCCATTTCCCTTAAGGGTAAAAACACCTTAGGCACGCAAGTGTTAGTGAATTCTAACACTTAGACCTTACTCCTCTTGTTTAGACCTTCCATTCTAGGTAAAGAATTACCTTATAAGTGTTCGGAAGACCCGAAGAAGAGACTTGGGCGTTCAGAGCTCTATATTTGAATTCTGGAAAAAATCCTCTTCCAATGGGGGGCCCAGCGGGTCTATTTATAGGCTGGAGAAGAGCCTGATCGGTTATCACTTAGGGCATGCAAGTCACTTGCGCGACCATTAGGCGTCGCGCAAGTGGACTTGCATGACAGTGATGGAACTTGCGCAGCGCATGTGCTTTTGAAGCCTTGTTCATGCCTTTGTCGATTTTTGATGTTTTCTTCAAAGTCTGAATCAATTTGTGCTAAGTCATTTCCATTTACATTCCTTTGGACTCTGTGATGAAAAGGAGCATCAACAAACTCTTCACTACTTCCCAAACCCCTAGCCTCCACTCAGGGGGGGCACATGTCGTGTATTACTGAATACAAACCATATTCATCGGGAAATTCTAGAAACCCTAGTTTGTGCTCTATTATCTCCACTTCTACTATGACCATCATTTTCGACCATGCCTAGTCAGGAAACTTGAGATCTAGGGTCATCTAGTCCCATCATCACAGAAATGGTAATATTCAAGACTTGAATCTACTCAGAAAAACAAGATCATCATCATTCTTCATTTCTGACATAGAATGATATATTGACACCCACCGTCATTCGATATGCTACTACAACCATCATCGTATATCTGTCGAGTCATACGGATGTCGTATTTTCAATATTGGATTATTGCGCCACAAAACTAAGGTACAATGATCGTTTGTTCATAAACCATGAATAATGTGATGAACATGAAGAACGTGAATAACGTGAAGAATTTCAGGGGATAAAAATCACATGGAAAACCCCAAGGAATGATCCTCATTCATTTTTCATTCCATCCTTAATAAATTCCATAATAATGGTCAAGATAACAAAATAGTATATTCTTCCCCAAAATCGTGCTCTATAACCCTCCTGTAATAATGATCATACCGCAGGTCAACCGGTTCGTGGGTTGATCTACATTCATCATTAATTATAAGAATGGGGAAAGAAGGAATTGAAATTCAACACCCTACCTTAGCTTTGGATCATTCACTAAAGAGGTGTGTTTGCCGCATCGTCGTTGTTGGTGTGATTCGTCAAGAATGGCACCCATCGATATCAGATCCAAGACCCATCATCATTTGTCATCAAGAGAATTATTTATGTTCTCTCTAGAGCCTCCAGGAAGTTCTAGGGTTATGATCCTTAACATAGATCCCTACTAAAAAGGATAATTAAAATAAATTTCACTGCATTGATGAAACTTTAAAATAAAATAAATTCTTAATTTATTTTATCCTTTAAAACATCCAAAAATTAAATTTCGCATCGGACCTGCTTCGACCAAGGTTAAGCCACGCCTAAGGTAAATTCACTACTTTGAACGTAATGGTGCCCTTGGACTTATGATCCAAACACCCATTTAGAAGTTATTCCACTTTTTCAAGAAGCCCACTCACATGTGATATTTAATATATTTCAAACATTTATTCCAGGAACACTGAACCTCAAAATCACACATCATCTCAGTTCCTAGTCTCAAATTAATCCCATATAATATTTAAAAATAATAAATAGAAATATCTAGGACATTACATTTTCCCCAACTTGGGGCTTTATGTCCTTGAAAATCCAAAAACAAGGCTACACAAAAATATGTGGATACTACACATTAATATGAGCCCCTCACTCCCAAATTCTCTCCTAGAGATTCTTGTGATACCACCAAATATGCGCCAGGGGAATTGTTCATCCATGAAGAATCATCTCCTACCAATCCTTGATCTTCATTGGTTACTCATCAGAGGTCTCTCCGTCGTCAATTTCCATCTCACATCAATCGATGAAGTGTGATGGGTCATGCACGTACCTCCTCAGCTATGACATGTGGAATACATCATGTACCCAGTCTAATTGTGGGGGTAAACCAAAGTGATATGCCACCTCACCAACTCTATGTGCTATCTGAAAAGGGCTGATAAACCTCAGAGACAACTTTTTTTCCTAGCCAAATCTTTGTAACCCACATCGAGGGGAGGCCCAAAAGAATACATAGTCTCCTTCCTCAAACTCCAAATATCTCTACCATCTATCATTATAATATTTATAACAGATCTTCATGGTCTTCATCTACTCTTGGATGATCTTCACATTCTCAGTAGTTTCTTGTACCAACTCTGAGTCCATGAGTTTTGACTCACCTAGGATAGTCCAGCAATGTGGTGACTGGAAGGGTCACATATACAAATCCTTGAATGATGTCATACCAATGGTGGAATGATAGTTGTTGTACACAAACTCCACCAGTGTAGGTGATCCTCCTAACTATGACTGAAGTCCAAGATACAATTTTGCAGCATGTCCTCCAAGACCTGAATAGTCTACTCCATCTGGAAATCTTTCTATGGGTGAAATTTTGTACGCAAGAATAACTAGATTCCAAATGCCTCTTGTGATCCCTTCCACAATGGGGATGTGAAACAAGAATCAAAATTAGAAATTATCATCGATTGGACTCCGTGGAGTTGAAATATCTCTTGAACATAGAGGCGTCCAGAGATATCTACTGAACTCTGCTCTCGGATAGTTAGGAAGTGAGATGACTTGGTGAGTTGGTCAACTATCACCTATATGGCATGATGTCCCATGTATGTACATGGTAAATCCATCACTAAGTCCATCGATATCTCATACCACTTCCATTATGGTACCTCAAGGGGTTTATTCAAACCCACTATAACCTAGTAATTGGCCTTCACCTGTTGGCATGTAAGGCATCAAGAAATGAACTATGCCACTACCTTATTCATTATTGATCACCAGAACTAATATTGGAGGTCCTGGTATATCTTCTCCACACTTTGATGTACCATAAAAGGGGTTGTATAAAACTCCCTCAATACCTCCTCCTGTAACGCCACTGGTACTACTGTGTGTCCCTTAAAAAGGATGATGTTCTCCCCACCTTGTGAATATCCATTAGTAGCATGCCCTGTGGACATCTGAGCATGTAGGGTCTCACAGTCGGTATCCCCAAGATATTCCTCCCTGAACCACTATAAGGGTTGAGTGGTGACAACCATCGACTGAAGTTAATTTGCATCATCTCCATCTATAAAGGATAATTGTAATGAGGCAAACTACTCTAATTCCTCGTTAAACAATTGTGAACTAGATCTACTACTAAGATAATCTTCCACCATGTTCCCATTCCGAGGAGTGTAGAAAATATTAAATTCATAATCTTGGAGGAACTCTAGCAATATCTTTTTTCTCAAGTTTAGATTATTATAATAGAATATGTACTTTATACTCTTGTGGTCAGAGTAGAGAATAAACCACTCACCCAACATGTAGTTTCGCCACATCTTCAACACAAATACTATCACTTACAACTCATTGTCATAAGTCACATAGTTCTTCTCATGTGGTATCAACTGGATAAAACCATAGGCAATCACCACTTTCCTATACATCAGGATATAACCAAGTCTGGTCTTTGATGCATCGCAGAACACTACATACTCGACACCCTCCTCCATCAATATAATGATCGAACTGTTCATCAAACTCTGCCTCAACTCCAGAAAATTATACTATAACATCTCTATCCATACGAAAGGATTCCCCTTTCGATTCAAAACTATCATGGGTGTTGATATCCTAGATAAATCAAGGATGAATCTATGGTAATAGTCTTCCAGCCTAAGGAATCTCCTTACCTCCATCATGCTCCTAGGTGGTTCCCATGTTTAACACTACCTCAACCTTGGTTGGGTCCACTACTACTTTATCTACTGAGATAATGTTTCCCATAAAGTGGACCACCTAAATCTAAAACTATAACATCAATATTTTCCCAAAAAATTTGGTACTCTCAGAGTGAATCCAAAACCATCTAAAGGTGTCTCACATGATCCTCCTCAGACACTGAGTACACAAGGATATCGTCAACGAAGACTAACATGAAATAATCTAAGTACTGCTGAAAGATCTAATTCATGGGTCCCATAAACACTTCCGGGGCATTCTTCATGCCAAAGGTCCCCACCAAGTACCCATAGTGATCGTAGCATCATCTAAAAGTCATCTTCGATTTATCCTCATCCTGTACTCACAGCTGGTGATATCATGATCAAAGTTCAACCTTTGAGAACCATAATTCTCCTCACAGATGATCAAAGATTTCATCAATTGTTGGTATTGGATACTTATTCTTCATGGTCACATGGTTCAAGAATCGGTAGTCCACACACAGCCTTGTGTTATCATCTTCCTTTTTGGCAAACAAAACTATGCCCGCCCAGGGTGAAACACTGGGTCTCACGAAACCCTTTCTCTATAAGTCCTCCAAATGCACCCTCCGCTCACAAAGATCTACGGGATCCATCTAATATACTATTGCTAATATTGGTGTCATCTCGATTTGTAAATTTATGTATAAGTTGATCTCCCAACATTGAGGTAATCCTGTAACATCTTCTAGAAATATGTCCTTGTATTCCACCACTACTTCTGGGAACTAAAAGTTCACAACATCTACTGCTCAAGGGGTAAGTCTATCCAACTCATGAGTGATCATATACACCCTCTTATGCATGAGCCCATCCTATGATTCCTGTTTTTCCCTTTCACCAACAATGGAAAACCTAATCCCATCATTATGGACACCCAACACATTTCACCTAAAACAGTCAACCTGGGCATGCACTAAAGATATATAATCCATACTAAGAATGAAATTTTAAGTCCTCAACACTTCCACCAAGAGGTTGCAACCGAAACTATCACCTCCAATGGTTAGATCACACTATTTTCATAAGTGTGTGATCATCAAGCCTCCTCCCATAGGTGTCTCCAAGTATAAGGGTTGAGTCAACGGTTCTACCAGAATCTCAAGATCCCGTACAAGGTAAGTGGTGAGAAAATAATGAAAGGTACCTATGTCTATAAGTATATAAGATAAGGTATAAAATACATATATCGTACCTAGGATCATTCATTGAAGTCCTTGGGTCATACGCCTCGACTGTATGTAGTTTCCCCTGCCCTTACCCTCGATCTCCATAAGCCTGGTGCGGACTTCCTGGGGGTGGTTGTGGTGGTATGTAAAAATGTATGTTACCTCCTACAGCTCTCCCAGCTCCTCTACCATGTCCTCTTCCTGGAGGATCTACCTTCTCCACTCGTTTCCTCTACCTAAGTGATCCATCCATCTTCCACCTATCAACAGCTTGACGGTTTGGGAAATCTCTAGTGAGATTTCCCCTCCCATTGCATGTGTAGCATCACCTCTCCCTAGGCTGATTAGATCCAACCTAAGAGCTCTGAACTATAGATCCCCTATCCTAGGACCTCCTTTAATGTCTCGCACGTCAAGATCCATGTTTCTGATTTCAGATCCCTACTGTTGAGATCTCTATACATATCTGTTAGCTGCTGACTGCACTGGCTGCATCTACTCAGCCAAGAAGCTCTCGACCACAAAATATCACTCGAAAAATCCATAATAAGCTGGAATTCATATAAGAATAATGTTTGCTTGGATTTCCTAGCATAGACCTCACTCAATGGTTCGATCCCAAAAGTACTAGTATCTGACCATAACCATCGAGTACCAAGAGAGGATGGTGAACCTCGATGAATATTTAGTCATCATCAACCTACCCAAATAGAGATAAAGAAGCTCTTATATGTGAACTTATCTTAGTGTAACGAGAGAGAACTCATATCTAAAGAGACGATCGAACTCTGTCCAAAAAAGATTCATCTCATCATGAGACTGTGTGGTCAAACTCCAATATCACCTTGATGAACCCTGAATAAGGCTTGCCGCCAGGATCACCATCTGGTCTGCTGGTGTCCTCACTAGATAAAAAGCTCTGGTCACTGCCTCAAGCCATTCCTCATCCTCTTGTGGGTCACTCTTACTTTGGACCTAAGAGGTCTCTATCTCTAAAACTCATGGAGCATGCTCATCCTGCGCTCATCATCTGTAGGTACTGCATGTACCACATGCTGCTCCATTTGTGGTGGTATAGTTGGTTCCCCACTAGAAGGTAACACTTGGGGAACTTATCGTTGTATTGAATCCTCATCCCTAAGGGGGTCATCCTCATGATCGAGCTGCTGAATCCTAGCTGGTATGTGTCTTGGAGGCATCCTGTTAGAAAACAAGATGTATCATAGTCAATGAGTATATCTGGAGAGCTGACTCAAGAAGTACATGAAAACACAACCCATTCCTATATTACTCATGTACCATTATTTTCCCTACAACCATTTTTCTCATATACCGAGTTGAAAATCATTTTATCAGAGTCTTGGTGTATGGATATGTTGGCTCCTCGCACCAACACGGGAGTCCTTGGCCTGAAATACAAACTCAAAACACTTAACACTATTTCCCAAAACAAATATCACAGACTCTCAGTCTTAATGTATAACCGAACACCTCTGATACCACTCTGTCAGAACCTATCCCAGTGGGGGCCATGTCGTGACTCCCCAAGCCCACCTTCAATAGGCCAGGGGCTGATGACAAGAACTGAGTAGGAATATCACTAACGTGGGAGGAATTTCCTAAGTACTTGTACACACACACACACACATCTCTCAGCAACAAATACTAAAATGTAAAAAAATCACTAAGGAACAAAATGCATGAATACTACTAAACCCAACCAATAGAGTACAATAGGAAAGAAAAGTACAGTAAAGTAAACTAGGCTAGAATATAAGCCCACCAAAAGAAATAGTCTACAAACTATAAATTTCAACTTATAAACAAAATAGGTACTCATACTATTTCTCAAAGTCCTTGTAACACCTCAGCCTTACTAAACTCACAAATCTCCGTCTGGTCCTGGTTCTCCCTGAACTCCATCAAAAGGTAGCTCATCTACACAAGACATGACACGTAAGGGAAAATCCTGTGAAAGAGTGAGTATAACAATACTCAGTAGGACACCCGAAAACCATAAAGAAATGAACAATGAAATATATAGTAATATCTACATGGTATATTTCTATAAAAAATATAATAATAATATCTAGATATACTCAAAACCAGGCCCGTAGTCTAGAGGTAAGTCATAACTACTGCATATCATCACTAGGGATTCAGTCTGAACATTATATGAAGCACTCATCTGGGAGAACACACTCCTGAGTTAGATATCACTGATGACATCTTCCTGAGAAATATTATTCATTACTAACCATCATGAGAGAGATACCCTGATAGATCTTAAGATATAATATGATACACTCATTTTGGGATAACTCACTCCACGAGTGGTGAATATTACAATACATAGATGAGGATCACTATCAGGGCCATGGGGTGATACCACAACTCATTTGGATTCACCTGCTAATTAGAGGATCAATGTCTGATAGGATTGGTCATCCCAATACCAAGACTCTAATTAGGGAATAATAATGGATAGAGTATCCTTCACTACTACAAATACGCCCTTTATCAACGCTAAAAATGCCCTTTAACAGCGCTAGAAAAACATTGTTAAAGCCGGCGAAGATAAAGGGGGGGTCCCCTTTATCAGCACTCAAAAAAGCGCTAATAAAGGGGTCCTATATCAATGCTTCCTTTATCAGCGCTTTCGTTTTAGCACTGATAAAGGACCCTTTTATCAGCTCTTTTAAAAAAGAGCTGCAAAAAGTTAAAAAAAATTAAAAAAATTAAAAAAAATTAAAAAAATCATGCCAATCTAGGGGGCTTTATAGCGCTTGATCTCCACTTTTAATAGCACTTTCCACCCCCTCCAGCGCCCCGCACGCACCCCCTACACCCTTTATCAGCGCTAGCCCCCACATCCACCCCCATGCGCATGCCTCTGCCTCCAGTAGGTTTTGAACTCGAGACCTCCCCCATGCGCGCCTAAGCCCTTACCACTACTCTATTTTGATTTGTTTGCTATTTCATGATATATATATATATATATATAGTTATATTTATTCGTATAGTAATATATATTTATATTAATATATATATATATAGTTATATTAATATATATATAGTTATATTAATATATATATAGGTATATTAATATATATATATATAGTTATATTAATATATATATAGTTATATTAATATATATATAGTTATATTAATATATATATAGTTATATTAATATATATATAGTTATATTAATATATATATAGTTATATTAATATATATATAGTTATATTAATATATCTATATATAGTTATATTAATATATATCTCTATTTATATATATATATATATAGTTATAATTATTCGTATAGTAATATATATTTATATTAATATATATATATATATATAGTTATATGAATATATATATTTATAGTGATATTAATATATATATATATAGTAATATTAATATATATGTAGTTATATTAATATATATATATATATCTAGATTAATATATATATATATATATAATTATATTAATATATAGTAGTTATATAAATATTCATATATTGGTATTTTAAATCAAATGGATATTATTTATTATTTAGATAAATCTAATATATTTTATATGAAAGTATGTTTAATTATTTTTTTAAAATATTTAATTTTTAGGTGTGAATATATAAAAAATATGTACATATAGTTATATATTTGATTATAAATAGAATTTCATTATAAAAAATGATAAAATTTCAAAGACATAATATCAATATGAATGTAATACCTTGGAATAAATTCATTCCCCACCAAAAAAATCCAAAAATACCCCCTTAAATGAGGCTGAAAATCCACAAAATGTTAAAAAATCAGGGTAACCCAACTAAACACTCAGTTTTAGAGGCCTTATGGGCCTCTTTTGGCCTCTAAATTCCCTTTATCGGGGTACCCACGGTCATAACTATGTAAAGCTCGTCGCAGGTTTCGATTTGATATGTGGTAGAGCTCAAACGGACACCCGAATTAAAAGTTATGGCTGTTTGAAGTTTGAGTTGTGTTTTCAACATATTTTGGATCTTTTTTTAATTTTTTTAATTTTTTTAGTATTCAAATTGTTATTATTTGACTATTACTCCATAATAATTTGAAAATTATTAATTAAAGATATTTTTTTATTTTTTTAAGAGGCCATTTTCACTAAATAACTTATATATTAAGGGGGGGCACTGGGAAAAACTGTTTTTGTGGTAGTGCTTCTATAGGCCCCTTGGAAGGGATTCCAACTACTTAATTCAAAAAAGTACTGATGAAGGGATCATACTCCTGTGAATAGGAAATGATACTAACTGACCTTAAAGGGAAGGAGAAAGGGCACCAACTCTAATGAAACTTGTCTAAGATAAAGTGGAAAAGAGATTCAATCCATGTAGGAAGGGGCACACTATGTGTAGTAGGGTCACATGTCATGTCCCTTGACCCCAAGTACTGCCTGTGTTCAATGGCATGTGTCATCAGAACATGTGGAGTAAAAGAGGTATAAATTGCATGTAGAAAGGTTCATGCGCCATGTCCTTCTATCTAGGGTCTACTTTATGTATTTTGGACATCTTATAGTACATGGATTCAACCTTTGTACTCATTTCTATGTACCAGTACATGGGGTAATCCACGTAACTGGTTCATCCAAGTCATGTGGTGGAGTACACGCCATGTAGGCAAGCTGTGTACTCCACCCCATGTATGTGTATCATCCGAGATACACACCAAGTCCTAAGGAAGGACCCACATTCCATTTGACAGGTGTCATATGTCGTGGGACTCTTCACTACTTCCCAAAACCATAGCTGCCACTCAGGGGGGGCCACACGCCATATATTACTGAATACACGTCATGTTCATTAAGAAATTACAAAAACCATGGTTCACACTCCTTCATATTCTTTGCTACTCCAATCATCATTTCTGGACATGCCTTGTCCGGAAACTCGATATTCAAGGTCATCTGGTCCATCCATCACTGAATCGATAAGATTTGAGCCCAGAATCAACTCGAAAAACAAAATCATTTGCGTTCTTCATTTCTGACAAAGAATGAGAAATTGAAACCCACCATCATTCAATTTATTGTTGTAACCATCATCGCACCTCTATTGAGTCATTATTATGTCAGGTCATCAATTTTTCATCATTGATCCATTAAACAAAGGTGCATCAACCGTTGGTTCAGAAACCACAGAGAACATTAAGAACGTGAAGAATGCGAAGAATTATGGGGGAGAAAAATCACATAGAACTAACCTCAAATATTTTTCATTCCATACTATATCCATTCTGTAAGAATAATCAAGATGAAAAAATAGTATAATCATCCCCAAAATCCTCTTATCAAACCCTCTCGTAAGAACAATCGAACCGTGGGTCAACCTGTTCATGGGTTGATCCAAGTTCATTGTTAATTTTAAGAATGATGAAAGAAATAATTGAAATACAACACCCTACCTTGGGGTTGGATTGTTCACGGAAGAGGTGTGATCGCCACATCATCATCGTTGGTGAAATTCTTCAAGAATGGTTCCTATCGATCTCTGGTCTGAGAACCATCATCGTTTGTCATCGAGTGAATTCTCCAAGTTCTCTCTATAGCCTCCATGAAGTTACAGGGTTATAATCCTAACCAAGGATCCCTTCTAAAATGGATAATTAAAATAAATGTCATTGGGTTGATTAAAAGTTAAAATAAAATAAATTCTTAATTTATTTTTTCCTTTAAAATGTCCAAAAATTAACTTTCACAACCAACCTACGTTGGAAGAGGTTAAGCCTTTCCTAAGGTAAATTTTCCAATATGAATGCAACGGTGCCCTCGAATTTATGATCCAGGATAAAATTTAGAAGTTATTCTACTTTTCCAATAAAACAACTTGTGTGTGCTTTTTAATATATTTAATATATTTAAAACATTTATTCTTAGAACACTAGGACTTATAATTGCACGTCATCTCAGCGTCTAATCTCAAATTAATCCCATATAGTAATAAAAAATAATACACGGAAAAATTTGATACATTACATAAGAAACCTAAAACACTTTCACAATGGAACTTATATTAAGTGAAAAGTGTTGTTGTAGAGACCCAAATCTTAACGTACATAGACATTACATTACTTTTGCGGAATACTTAGTACATAACAAAAACACAGACACAAGGACCGTAATAGTTTAGTGTCTTTGGAAACTCGGAATATAATCTTCTAATCATGGTGAAAGATCTTCAACATATCCCAAAAAGATCTTCTTTTTTTTAAACCTAAATCCTTTCTTTAAGTCCTAGGGAAAAGAAAACATAAAATGGTGAGCTCAAATGATCAGTAAGGGTAAACAAAAGAAATATCAATCACATCATATTCATAAGAACATATCTTTTGGAAATTTTAACCTGCAAAAGAGAACATAATTTCATAACATGGGATAAATCATAGTAGTGAAATGTAATCCCAATAATCAAAACATAAAACATGAAACTTTGTGGAATACACACATAATCTTAGAGAATCATTTCTTATTAGTCAAGACTCATTGCCAAGACTATCTTAGTGGACAAAGTCCCTTTCTGAACTGAGTTCACTCCTCGTTTCAGTCCTGTTTCACTGAACCGGTATAACCTACCATTCGAGCCATGTCTATCTCATGAGATATAAAATCTTTACCCAATTCGTTGGAGGGAGATATAGGTCCCACCCTCTCATAATGATACCATTCTTATGTGTGACACAAAATCATAAACCATACATCATAGCATAACCCATGTAATAAAAATGGGAATCTTTAAACAACATGATATCATAAAACAATTCATATAAGATAAAAGAATTCATAAAAATATAATTCCATCATAACATAATCAAATCAATGTAATAATAGGGATAAAAACATGACCCTTTATTATCTTAGATGGAAAATAATTTTGATAAAACACTTGAACTCCATTCTTGAGGAAAATATCATTTCTGCTTCAAAAACACTTTTCCTTTCTTAATATGTCATACACTTATAAAATAAAATAAGTTGACTAAAAATAAACTTGAAAACTTTTAAAGTAAGCTTCTTGGAAATAATGTTTTAAAATCCATTCATGTCGTATAAGTTAAAAAAACATTCTTCGTACTTTTGTCGGAAAAGTCAAAAAAGTACCTCGTACGAAAAACGAAAAAAGATTCCTTTCATATCCTTTACTAAAAACTCACCAAAGGGTAAAATTGGATTTAAACAATTGTAGGTGGATGGAAATAATATTACATATTTAGGAAACATATATGTGGATGATGAAGTACACCCCAGTAAATACCAAAGTATAAACAATCTCGGATAAAAATGAGATTGTGATATTTTCCCTTACCTTAGGTCCGATATGCTTTGTACGTGTTTGAACCTCCTGTATAATGATTTAAATAATGTTATTGACTTATTCCAGAATCATACTTATTTTTATTATATCATATATGGTCATATTCTTAGCTTCTTAGTAGTAATATTTCATTGCTACTTGTTATTCGGGTGTTTATAACTTTTTGTTCTTATGCGTGTTTTGTTGAATAAATTCTTATTCTTCTATTTAGGTTATAGATACCTCATTTACAGAATGGTATTAGTGTAATATATATCATATTCATTCATTCAATTCATTTATATAATCATTATGAAATGAAGATCATGTAGAACGAGTCGCATCACATCGTGGAGACGGTATTCCGTACGTACGCACGAGTGATGATATCATTCCTATGATCGTGGAATTGTATTGGAGTGTATGTATACTATTTCATAATCAGTATCACTTTATAATAGTCATATATAGTCATTATTTACACCATTATACCCATCCAAGTAAGGTGGTGGTGGAAAATAGATTACACCACGGCGTGGAGACGGTATTCCGTACGTATGGACGCGCGGTGATTTCTTTTTCCATAGGATGGATAGATGGTGAAATAGGGTTGTTTCATACTTATAATAACATATCATTATATGAGTTATACTGATTTTATTACTTCATAATGAAACAACTAAATAAGAAGAAGTGGAAGAAGAAATAAAGATGAAAGAATTAGTAACGGACATTACCTCTTCTTTGAAGTGCTTCTTTGAGACCTCCTTTTAGGGTACTAAAATAGGTCTTTGAAGAAGACCAGAAACTCTAGGATGTTTATAGGGAAGTGGAGAGAATAAATTGGCAGGGTTTGGACGAGCTTGAAGGCTCAAAGTGGTGTGAGGAAGAGGGGGAGGAGGTGCCTTTTTATAAGGGAGGAGAGGGGCTCCTTTGGAAAAACTAAAAATATTATTTTATTATAAAGTCAAGTTCGGTTTTAAATAGCTCCAAATTGATTTATTTCGAAGCTAAGGTGGGTATGGGTCTAAATACTCTCATAAAATATAATTTAGACAAGTTTAGGTTCCTATATTAACCTTATCATTTAGATTTAACATTAAGTTAACTAATTTTACTTTTACCGTGTCTTCTTGTGTTCTTATACTTTAAGGTTAATAAACTTACTATAAGCAGCCAAACGAACCCCAAGTTGTTTATTATTAATATATATAACCTTATCTAAGTCATTTGGCCAAAACATAGATTTTTAGGAATAAAATAACAATTACTAATATAATATTTGTTTTAAAAACTATTTTATGTCAATTTTGACACTATTTAGTAATTAATTTTTTTGAAAATCATAACAGAATGATTAGTTCGAAAAAAGTTAATTAAATCAATACTAACATGTCATATTAATCTATAAAATTATTTTAATTCATAAAAAGTCTCAAATTACATTTATTTTGGTGTTTATAACATCAATTATGTCAATATTTCATTAATAAGATAATTATTGCATCATCTTTGTGTCATAAATAAATTAATTTATTTAATGTCAAAAAATTACAAATAAAATACCATTATGTAGGAAATATTTTTAGATTTATAATGAATATTTATAGTTGAATTTATCTTATGTATAACCCAATATTAAAAATGATTTACTTATTAAACTTTGATTTTAACTATTTTAACCCTTCTTTAAATAAATTAATAATAAATGTCTTAATCTAATACAAGTGGGCCTAAATGGTCATATTTTATTCCTAAGGTTGTTTCTGGTCGAATTAAACTTGTCCAATAGAATTAGGACATGTGTTAGGGTAATAATAATATCATTTTTACCCTTAATTACCCTATTAACTTTTAACCATGATAAAAAAAAGTAAAAAGTTTCTATTCACCAAAAATTATTTGCATCTCAATGAACCACATTTTACTTACTGACATCAACCGTGTCTCTCGGATTTTTGAAATTCCACTCACATAAGTGGTAAAATTAACTTTTATGAAAAATTCAGTTTTTTAACTACCACTTAGTGGTTTCACTATAAATCAAAAATTGAAAGTTTTCAGAAAAATACCAAAATTTCACCCTAGGCTAATTTCGATATCCTGAATCCAAAAATGAAGTCCATTTTGAAAAATAAAATTTATAAAATTTCAAAAAGTGGTTATTATTATTCATAACAGCTAGTTTTAATAATATTTTAATAGCATATCATTGTTTAGTGAAACTCGGTATTGCGTACGACGCAAGCTATCGAGGAAGGTCGTGATTTCGTGTAAAGCAAGCCAAGAAAGTGTTGTGTAGAAAAAGATTCCTTTGATGATTTATATAACATAAAAGTCTCAGGTGTTACATTCTACCCCCCTTAAAATGAATTTTTCCCTCAAAATTTGTCACTTCGTAACAAACAGATGAGGATACCTCTCCCTCATCATATCCTCAAGCTCCCATGTAGCTTCTTCTAATTGGTGGTTCCTCCATAATAGTTTCACCAATTGAGTGGTCTTGTTTCGTAGGACTTTTTCGCTACGATCTAGAATCTCTATCGGTTGTTCTTCATAAGAAAGATCTTGCTCCAGCGGTACAACTTCTGAGCTGAGTACATGTGAAGGATCAGGTATGTACTTTCTCAGGAGATATACATGGAACACATCGTAAACTTGAGAGAGATTCGGTGGAAGCACCAATCGGTAAGCTACCTTCCCAACACGATCCAGTATTTCGAAAGGACTGATATATCTAGGGCTCAACTTCCCCTTCTTTCCAAATATCATAACCCTCTTCCAGGGAGATATTCGTAAGAACACTTTATCACCCACTTCAAACTCTATGTCTTTTCTTCGGTTGTTGGCATAGGTTTTATGTCGACTCTGAGCTGCTCTTATGTGTTATTGAATAGATCTGACCTTTTCTTCCATTTCATTAATGATATCAGGTCCTAAAATCTTTCTTTCCCCAACTTCATCCCAGCAAGTTGGAGTCCTGCATTTATTTCCATAGGAGAGCTTCATAAGGAGCCATCTGAATACTGGAGTGAAAGCTATTATTATAAGAAAATTCCACCAAAGGTAGGTGTTGATCCCAACCACCTTTGAAATCCATAGAGCAAGCTCTCAACATATCTTCTTGAGTTTGAATTGTTCTCTCAGACTGACCGTCTGTATGAGGATGATAAGCAGTGCTGAAACTCAACTCTGTATCCAGAGTATGCTGAAGACTTTGCCAGAACTTTGAGGTAAATCTCGGATCCCGATCAGATATAATAGAAAGTGGTAATCCATGCAATCTTACCACTTCCTTTACATATATCCTGGCAAGCTGATCTAGAGAGAAATCATCTCTAATAGCAATGAAGTGTGCAGACTTTGTAAGACTATCAACTATGACCCAGATAGCATTATTGCCTTTGGATGCTTTAGGAAGTCCTGTGACAAAGTCCATAGTGATGTTTTCCCATTTCCATTCGGGTATGGGTAATGGTTGTAACATCCACTTAGACTTATGTCTCTCAGCTTTAACTTGCTGATAAACCAAGCATCGAGAGACATATTCAGCAACATCTCTTTTCATGCCATCCCACTAGAAGTACTCTTTCAGGTCCCTATACATCTTCGTGCTTCCAGGATGAATAGAGAATGAAGAACTATGAGCCTCATCCAGCAGCTCCTTCTTTAATTCGGGGATGGGAGGAACACAAACCCGATTTCTGAACTTTATTATCTCATCACAATAAAGGTTGAATTCAGGAACATTTATCACCTTCTTTTGTAACTCGACATCTTCTTTCTGTGCCTCTTTAATATTCACATGTATAGATGGTTGAACATTCATTTGAGAAAGATACGATTTTTCCCCTTTCATTATAATTCCAAGATCTATCCTTTGTAAATCCATAAATATTGGATCTTTTGTGATCCTCATCATGGATAAACTAGCATGGTCTTGTCAACTTAATGCATATGCCACCTTGTTTGATTTCCCAGGGTGGTAATGGATTGAGCATTCGTAATCCTTAATCAGCTCCAACCATCTTCTTTGGCGCATATTCAGCTCCTTTTTTGTGAAAATATAATTTAAACTTTTATGATCAGTATAAATATCACACCTTTCACCATAAAGGTAATGCCTCCAAATCTTTAATGAAAAGATTACCGCAGCTAACTCCAAATCATTTGTTGGGTAATTTTGCTCATGGATTTTCAATTGTCGTGAGGCATAAGCTATCACCATATAATTTTGCATAAGAACACACCCCAATCCCTTCTTGGATGCATCATTATAGATCACAAACCTTTCTCCACTACAAGGCAGTGTGAGCACAGGTGCACTGGATAACCTTCTTTTCAACTCCTTGAAATTCTCTTCACATTCCTCCATCCAAACAAACTTAACTCCTTTCCGAGTCAACTTGGTGAGTGGATTAGATAATCATGAAAAATCTTTCACAAAACGTCGATAATATCCAGCCAAACCAAGAAAACTTCAGATCTCGGTTACTGTTGTTGGTCTCAACCATCTTTCGATAACCTCTGTTTTTGCTGGATCCACAGATATCCCCTCTTTTGAGATTATGTGACCCAAAAATGCAACTTTTTGAAGCCAAAATTCACACTTGGTAAATTTGGCATAAAGCTTCTCCTTTCTCAGGGTCTTCAATATAATTCTCAAGTGATCTTCATGTTCTTCCTTGCTCTTTGAATAGACAAGAATATCATCTATAATGACTACCACAAACTGATCAAGATAATCCATAAAGACTCTATTCATTAGATCCATGAAGATAGCAGGGGCATTAGTAAGACCAAATGGAATCACTATAAATTCATAGTGTCCATACCTTATACGGAAAGTCGTCTTTGGTATATCCTCCCTTTTGACCCTTAATTGATGATACCCTGAATGAAGATCAATCTTGGAAAAGTATTGAGCTCTGCGTAGTTGGTCAAATAGGTCATCAATGCGTGGGAGATGATATTTGTTCTTTATAGTGATCTTGTTAAGTTCTCGATAATCAATGAAGAGTCTCATTGATCCATCTTTCTTCTTAACAAACAGAACAGGTGCTCCCCAAGGTGACGCACTAGGGCGTATGAACCCCTTATGAAGATTCTCTTGGAGTTGCTTCTTCAATTCCTGCAATGCAATTTGGGTCATTCTATAAGGTGTCTTTGAAATAGGAGAAGCACCCTGTACGAGTTCTATTGAAAACTCAACTTCACGATTCGGTGGAAGACCCGGTAATTCCTCCGGAAAGAAATCATCAAACTCCCGTACAATGGGCATATTCTTAATCATGAGTTTCTCACCAACCATTTGAGATAAATAACCTTCATTTAGTGGAATCAATACCCATAAAATGGAAGAAATTTCCACTGTAAGGTTATGTTCATCCATGCATCGATAGACGATCATAGATTGATCTAGAATATGAAATGTGACTTCCCTTCTTTGGAAATTGATATGAGCTCCATGTAGAGAAATCCAATCCATGCCAATAATCACATCAAATTCCACTATAGGAAGGATCACAAGATTTGCAGGAAGCACTTTCCCACAAACTTCAATTGGAGATGAATTATAAACTTTTGATGCGACTGTTGTGCCATTAGGTGTTGTCACAGCTAACTCCACATCTAATTGTTGAGGTAATACGATGATACCCTTAGAAAATTCTTCATAAATAAAGGAGTGGGTGGATCCAGAATCAAATAAAACACTTGCTACTTTAGAGTGGATGGTAAGTGTACCTTTCACCACATCGTTATCGTACTCCACATCGCTGATAGAAATTTCATGGGACTTTCCTTTGTCTTTTGCCTTAAGATTTTGGTGACGTCCACCATCATCATCAACCCTTGGATTAGGGCATTTATTGGCATAATGTCCCATCTCCTTGCACTTGAAACATTGAAGTGTAGTAGGGTCATTCTGTGTATCACTTACTTTGTTTGCATCATTAGACATCTTCTTCCCATCATCGCGGCATTCAAATGACCGATGACCTTCCTTTCCACATTTGAAACATTTACTTGTCCCTTTAAGAAAACTCCCTCCATGTTTCTTTCCACAATTTGATCATAAGGGAAAGATCATCTTCTTTTCAGTGCGCTCTTTAGATTTTCCTTTGAATTCCATTTTCCTCTTCTTATTAAACCCATATGACTGATGGGTTACTCCAATCTCCATCTCAACTTTGAGAGCACATCGAACGATTTCCTCATAGCTATTGAAGTCCCTTATGGCTAAGGCCCTTCGAAGACTTGGTTTTAAGCCGCTAAAGAATCGATCGATCTTACTCTCAGGTTGGATAATAATACCAGAAGTGTACCTTGCAAGTCTTGTAAAATTTGCTTCATAGGTACCAACAGATTCATCATCCTTTTGCTTCAGTTCAAGAAACTCTTTCTCCATCTTTGTTCGGAGAATATAAGGGAAGTACTTATTGAAAAATAAGTTCTTGAACTCGTCCCACTCCATGGACTCAATTTCATCCCTTTGCCTTGTATTCTTAATAATATTCCACCATTGATCAGCATCACCTTCCAAACGATACACTGCTAAGATGACTTTATCATGCTCAGAACATTGAAGAACTGAAAATATCTTTTCAGTAGTACTAATCCATTGTTCATCAACTAATGGATCAGTAGACCCGCTGAATGAAGGTGGACGCTGTCTCATGAAGGATTCAACAGAATGTTGCTCCTTCATTTGATCGTTTTGAAGTCTTGCATGATTCATAGCTTGAGAAAGTTGTGTGAGCATGGCTACAAGATTTTGCATTCCAGCTCCCATAATGTTTGGTTGTTCAGGGGGACAATCATTGCATTTCCCGTCACATTCCGCATTAACACGGTTCCTTCAGGTTCCAGCCATTGACTAAAACCAAGAAGAATAGTGTGAGAGGCAAAAATCATGCTAGGGAAAACAAAATAATAAAGGGGTAGTACCTTCAATATATAACATCTTAGGTTTAATTCTAAGATCGTTAGCGCAATTCTAGGACTATAACCTATACGTATACTTAACCTTAGAGACATCCCTAGACATACCTTAGAAATATCTCTAGGGATCTCACTAAAGTTCTCGCATCCTAGTTTCCAAAGGTTGACTAAACTTTCCTTTGATACCAACTGTAGAGACCTGAAGCTTAACGTACATAGACATTACATTACTTTTTCAGAATACTTAGTACATAACAAAAACACACACATAAGGACCGTAATAGTTTAGTGTCTTTGGAAACTCGGAATATAATATTCTAATCGTGGTGAAAGATCTTCAACATATCCCATAATGATCTTCTTCTTTTTTAAACCTAAATCCTTTCTTTATGTCCTGGGGAAAAGAAAACATAAAAGGGTGAGCTCAAATGCTCAGTAAGGGTAAACAAAAGAAATATCAATCACGTCATATTCATAAGAACATATCTTTTGGAAATCTTTACCTGCAAAAGAGATCATAATTTAATAACATGGGATAAATCATAGTAGTGAAATGTAATCCCAATAATCATAACTTAAAACATGAAACTTTGTGGCATACACACATAATCATAGAGAATAATTTCTTATTATTCAAGACTCATTTCCAAGACTATTTTAGTGGACAAAGTCCCTTTCTGAACTGAGTTCACTCCTCGTTTCAGTCCTGTTTCACTGAACCGGTATAACCTACCATTCCAGCCATGTCTATCTCATGAGATATAAAATCTTTACCCAATGCATTGGAGGGAGATATAGGTCCCACCCTCTCATAATGATACCATTCTTATGTGTTCCACAAAATCATAAACCATACATCATAGCATAACCCATGTAATAAAAATGTGAATCTTTAAACATCGTGACATAATAAAACAATTCATATAAGATAAAAGAATTCATAAAAATATAATTCCATCACAACATAATCAAATCAATGTAATAATAGGGATAAAAACAGAACCCTTTATTATCTTATATGGAAAATAATTTTGATAAAACACTTGAACTCCATTCTTGAGGAAAATATCCTTTCTGCTTCAAAAACACTTTTCCTTTCTTAACATCTCGTACAATTATAAACTAAAATAAGTTGATTAAAAATAAACATGAAAACTTGTAAAGGAAGCTTCTTGGAAATAATTTTTTAAAAATCCATTCATGCGGTATAAGTTAAAAAAACATTCTTCGTACTTTTGTCGTAAAAGTCAAAAAGTACCTCGTACGAAAAACGACAAAAGATTCCTTTCATATCCGTTACTAAAAACTCACCGAACGGTAAAATTGGATTTAAACAATTGTAGGTGGATGGAAATAATATTACATATTGAGGAAACATGGATGTGGATGATAAATTACACCCCAGTAAATACCAAATTATAAACAATCTCGGATAAAAATGAGATTGTGATATTTTCCCTTACCTTAGGTCTTATATGCTTTGTACGTGTCTGAACCTCCTATATAATGATTTAAATAATGTTATTGAATTATTCCAGAATCATACTTATTTTTATGATATCATATGTGGTCATATTCTTAGCTTCTTAGTAGTAATATTTCATTGCTACTTGTTATTCGGGTGTTTATAACTTTTTGTTCTTATGCGTGTTTTGTCGAATAAATTCTTATTCTTCTCTTTAGGTTATAGAAACATCATTTCCAGAATGTTATTAGTGTAATATATATCATATTCATTCATTCAATTCATTTATATAATCATTTTTAAATGAAGATCATGTAGAACGAGTAGCATAACATCGTGGAGACGGTATTCCGTACGTACGCACGAGTGATGATATCGTTCCTATGATCGTGGAATTGTATTTGAGTGTATGTATACTATTTAAGAATTAGTATCACTTTATAATAGTCATATATAGTCATTATTTACACCATTATACCCATCCAAGTAAGGTGGTGGTGGAAAATGCATTACACCACGGCGTGGAGACGGTATTCCGTACGTACGCACGCGTGGTGATTTCTTTTTCCGTAGGATGGATAGATGGTGAAATAGGGTTGTTTCATACTTATAATGACATATCAGTATATGAGTGATACTGATGTTATTACTTCATAATGAAACAACTAAAGAAGAAGAAGTGGAAGAAGAAATAAAGATGAAAGAATCGGTAACGGACATTACCTCTTCTTTGAAGTGCTTCTTTGAGACCTCCTTTTAGTGTACTAAAATAGGTCTTTGAAGAAGACCAAAACCTCTAGGATGTTTCTAGGGAAGTGGAGAGAGGAAATTTTCAGGGTTTGGCCGATCTTGAAGGCTCAAAGTGGTGTGAGGAAGAGGGGGAGGAGGTGCCCTTTTATAAGGGAGGAGAGGGGCTCCTTTGGAAAAACTAAAAATATTATTTTATTATAAAGTCAAGTTCGGTTTTAAATAGCTCTAAATTGATTTATTTAGAATCTAAGGTGGGGATGAGTCTAAATCCTCTCATACAATATAATTTAGACAAGTTTAGGTTCCTATCTTAACCTTATCATTTAGATTTGACATTAAGTTAAATAATTTTACTTTTACTGTGTCTTCTTGTGTTCTTATACTTTAAGGTTAATAAACTTACTATAATCAGCCAAACAAACCCCAAGTTGTTTATTATTAATATATATAACCTTATCTAAGTAATTTGGATGAACCTTAGATTTTTAGGAATAAAATAACAATTACTAATATAATATATTTTTTAAAAACTATTTTATGTCAATTTTGACACTATTTAGTAATTAATTTTTGTGAAAATCATAACAGAATGATTAGTTCGAAAAAAGTTAATTAAATCAATACTAACATGTCATATTAATATATAAAATTAGTTTAATTCATTAAAAGTCTGAAATTACATTTATTTTGGTGTTTATAACATCAATTATGTCAATATTTCATTAATAAGATAATTACTGCATCATCATTGTGTCATAAATAAATTAATTTATTTAATGTCTAAAAATTACAAATAAAATACCATTATGTAGGAAATCTTTTTATCATTATAATGAATATTTATAGTCGAATTTATCTTATATATAACCCCATATTAAAAATGATTTACTTATTAAACTTTGATTTTAACTATTTTAACCCTTCTTTAAATAAATTGATAATAAATGTCCTAATCTAATCCAAGTGGGCCTAAATGGTCATATTTTATTCCTAAGGTTGTTTTTGGTCGAATTACATTTTTCCAATAGAATTAGGACATGTGTTAGGGTAATAATAATATCATTTTTACCCTTTATTATCCTATTTACTTTTAACCGTGGTAAAAAAAAGTAAAATATTACTATTCACCAAAAATTATTTTCATCTCATTGAACCACATTTTACTCACTGACATCAACCGTTTCTCTCGGATTTTTGAAATCCCACTCACAGAAGCGGTAAAATTAAGTTTTATGAAAAATTCAGTTTTTTAACTACCACTTAGTGGTTTCACTATTCATCAAAAATTGAAAGTTTTCAGAAAAATACCAAAATTTCACCCTAGGCTAATTTCGATATTCCGAATCCAAAAATGAAGTCAATTTTGAAAAATAAAATTTATAAAATTTCAAAAAGTGGTTATTACTATTCATAACAGCTAGTTTTAATAATATTTTAATAGCATATCATTGTTCAGTGAAACTTGGTATTGCGTACGACGCAAGCTATCGAGGAAGGTCGTGATTTCATGTAAAGAAAGCCAAGCAAGTGTTGTGTAGAAAAAGATTCCATTGATGATTTATATAACATAAAATTCTCGGGTGTTACAGTTGTGTGCACTTTTCCTTAATTTTTCTCAATCACAACCATATTATGATCCCCATTCTACTTAATTTTATTATTTATAGGCCATCGCTTCATTTCTTACTCTACCTTATACTCCACCTTGTTCCCTATCTCTGCCTCCACCTCCGTCTCTACCTATTCCTCCGCCTCTACCTCTGGCCCTACCTATTTATCTGCTTCTACCTTTGCCTCCTCTATTTCCCAAAAAAATTATTATTTGCAGTCCAGTGCTTCTAAAAAATTATATTTCCTCTATTATAATTATCCTTGAGAAACATATCAAAATTAATATATAAGTATTCTAATGATAATGATTCACACCCCAAATATATTTCTAGAGTCATATCCCATACTAGATCATAATTATAGTAGGTAATCAGCTAAATGTTTTGTTGGAAAACATTCTGAGACCATGTACATTTCCCACTCTTCTATAAACAAATTTACTTCTTATTTTGAGTACAAAAGTCATTTTAAATCTTGGTAGTACTAAGAAAATATAGATTGAAAAATGATTAAGAATTATTTTTAATGAAATTGTAATTACCTTCAAAACATACCTCTTTTTGGATGCTGGTATTCATATGGTTTATGATCTCTTTGATAAATTTAAAAACAAAATATTCAACATAATTTTCATTATATTACTTCAAACACTGAAGAAACATTGAGAAAAAAATATAATTTTTTTTGAAATACTTTTTTATAATTAAATATTTATATATATACCCTAATTTGTTTCCATTTTAAGTAATCCAGAGGATTTTGATGTTCAATCACCAACTTCATGCTATGATTTATCCTAATTAAGTGACCTCCCTATCATACCAAAATTCTTGTCAAAACACATACCAAAACATAAAATTTAAATTTTATCTATAGAATGCTGATTAAAGTGTATTACAAATTCACAATACACATCATGTGTGGTTGATTTGTTGTATATCCATGTTTTGGATCCAGAAATTATATATTTGGGGTATCCAAATTGACTGCGATCAGCATCCAGTTCTACCTAAAAAAACAAAAACAAATAACTAATGAAACAAAAAAAGTTTATTTTATGTGATTAGATTTTAGAGTTTTATCACCGCATTATAGTCATCTAAAAGTTTCTTTCATCTATTATTTTTTCTTAAATTAATCATATAGATATTTTTTTATTCTAAATTTCTTTCTTCTCAAAATAAGTTTCTTTCATAGAAATTATAAAGGGATTAATGAATCTAAATCATTCTTTGCATGGTCTTCCTTTTATATAGCAATAATATAAACACATGTAAAAAAATATGAATATTTATTAACTTCAATAAATATATTAAATTATTTTTTGGACAGACATATAATGAAAATATACCAAATGTATGTATTCATAACTAAGACTCTCAGTCATTCAAACTTTAGAATCTCATTTATATTCTCGAGACCAAGTACAACCCTCATGAAAATTTTATATATTTTTTCTACATATAGAATGTAAGAAATATTTTCATATTTAAATTTGGTCTCTACATGAAGTTTTAATGATAATAAATGTTTCTCTGGAACTGGTGGGGATAGGGTACTCCCAAAAGATCCTTTTGTTTTCTTGGTCGATTCACTAGATTGTCTTTATTTGACCTTCTATTTCACCATAGATTTATCCTTCTGTAATATCATACCTTAGTTCAAATATTCTTTCATAAACTAAAATAGGTTTTTTATATGAAAAAAATTATTAAATATATACCTCACGTATCTTTATAATGTTAGACAGACTTGCTACGAAAGTCCCAATAGCATCATTGGCCATTGTAATATCCAGATCATCAAGTGGAATGGGAAACATAGTGTCCGGATCCTGATCTACCGCAATACCCACTATCATGTTATATTTTGGGAGTTCATTATTGTGTATATTGTCTCCTAGTATATTATACATTTTACCCCTCATAATAAAAATGTGCGTAGGTGTTGAAAGGTAGAAACCACATACAACTTTACCCTGAAAAATTTTAGTAATATAATGTTATCGGAAGTTGTTTGATTTATATTTAGAAGAAAAAGTAATGAAAAATTTTATTACCTAGAGTAAGGTATTCAGTTAAGGGGAATGACTAAACACAAAGATAGTAGAGTCCTTCGGTCCTTCATGTGTGGATCTTTGTTCCTCCACCTTTTTCTTTGATCATTTATCATATATCAGTTTTCCAAAACATACAGAACAATAATATATTGCAAAGAATATGCTTTTTACTTAAATCCTTTCATAATATTAGATATATCTTCTTGTGGTTTTGTATTCTCAAAAAAATTTCTGATACGCTATAAAACCTACTCCCCTAAGGTGAAGATATAGTTTTGGTTGCTTCAAATCTACTGAAAGGGGTTTTTCTTATGGTATGGTCACTGTTGATTCTTGTGTCTAAACCATATAAAAACATATGAACATAAATATATACTTTTATGAAATAATGTTATAAATAATAAATAATTACTATTATTTCATACTCATACATATTCCCCATACTTATTTTTTTTCACCCACTGGTTTACCATCCTTATTTACGCAAGCCTCCTTCCATTGCACATGACATGGGATGGAAGTGGATTAGAATTTTGATTCATCAATATGTTTATAAAAAAAGGAAAATATGTTGTTTCATATCACATAAAACTTTTATTTTTAATTTAAAATACATACAAATTTATTCTCTAGTGAATCATACCCCATCCTTGCTTTGCGATAGGGATACATTGGTTTTCATGCATGTTATTTATTTTCATCACCCTTTTTTTTATTTCATAAATTAACAATTTATAATAAAATTGGATAAAATAAATCATGAAAATAATATATTATCAACTATAATGAACATAAAATGATTTATCATCATGACAACTGATGAAAGCATTCCATGTTTTCAATTTTATAATGTATGCATAACTAACTAATGGACGGGGCTCTACTTTCCCCTTAAAATCCCTAAGATATAGCTTGGTAAGAAGAGTCCAAAAGACTATATGTACCTTTCCAATAGTCATTAAGACATATTTCTTATAGAAATATTCTAAAATAAATGAAATATGAATTAAATAATAAAAATTATAAAAATGTTTCATTATGTAATTTTTCAGTATAATAGAGAAAGCATATCATAACATTACCTTTATATCTTCTCAGAGGTTTTCCTTCATTATAGGTTAGACGCGACACCATAAATCAATTCCAATCATAAAATCCATCCTCATTGTGACCCCAACATAACTAATGAACATTGCCTTGTTGGGGTCAATATGTTGGCCACGTTGATTCAAGCCAAACTCAAATTTTATACCCTTACTTATTTCCTTGATAATTTTATTCATCACTATAATGTTTCATAATTCTTTTTTTTTCATCAATATATTTTTAGTCCTATAATAATTATACTATTTTAGCATTAAAAGTGTGTTATTACCCAATATTTATTATGTCATCATGTGTAGAATACATTTTTTATCTATATGAGTAGTCAAACATTTTATTTAGATTATGTTAATTTAGTAGAAAATAGAAAATATTATCAAGAAAATCATAGTATATTAAAAACACTTTAACCTTATCACTGAACTCTCTTTATTTTTATAAATTTTGAAGGGATTTTTCTCCTCTATAAAGAATCCAAACCCCCTCTTTATGGTCCCCTATAATGTATAAGAAATTGTCTAAATTGGAACTGGAATAAACTAATTGTGATCTCCTAATGAAAGTCTCATCCTTGATTGAATTTTCATATGATGTTATAGTTTTTTTAGTTGCTAGTAGGAAAATTGACCAATTCATGTTTGTTATTGCTAAGAAAAAAAATTCATGCATAGATTGTGATGCCATTATGAATGGATCATCCTTTTACCTTCCATATTGAAATTCACCTTCACAAATCCCCTTCCATCAACTTGCACTACACTCCTATTGTCAACCCATTTACAATGGAAAATTGAAACTTGAAATGTTTTATAATCCAACTCGTATATCTATTCAATAATGTCAAAATATGACATATTTACATATATTGGATTTTTATCCTTTCAACTAGATATGTGCATCACTTCCTCCATAAAAATAAATCCATTGTTTTTCATCGTACTGTAGTTATCATGTTTTTTATAGAATGTATAACGATGAATTACAAAAATAGTGTAAGATATAACATTTTCATTTGGTCCTCTGGAAAGCCATCAAAGTCGTTCAACAATTGAATTCATATTTTTAGATAACTCCTTATATATTTCATCTCGAAACTATCCTATAAACTATTTATTGTGTTGGAACCACGTTGTGTATAGGTTTGTATTTGTTGTAAATAGTTGTCAATGAAATATCAAAATGAAGGAGATCATGAAGTACTCCGATGAAGTAGAGGAGTGGTGATTCAGACGATTGTTGTACTGATCGGAAGTTCAAAGAACATGTGTCAAAGGTGATACATTGTTTACAACAATGCAGAATGTGAGGTATAATCCATCCAAGGATGATTAAAGAAGAATGAGTTCTTTGGATGAAGTCCATGCAATTACTCATGATTGCATGAGAACCATGCAAGAGACTTCCTGATGAATTGAATCGGTTTGCATGAAGTACATCATACCGATTGATGAAGAAGACAATGTGCAAAGATTGGACTTCTGAGATAGTCATGAACATCACATTGTCATAGAAGATGATGATGCTAAAGCTGTTCCTTCAAAGACTACATATCACAATAGTGGAGGTTGTGATAAAAGCAGAAGAGTTGCTGAAGTATACAGATCACCAAGATGAAGCGTTGTTGAGGTGATCGTCCTTGTCGACAAAGCAAACAAACGACATAAAAATTTGTTGGCAAAAGAGTTTCTATGGAGGTAGGTCGAGTTCGAGGGATGTGGTTAATGATCCATGTTTTGTCAGAGAACGTCGACAAAGGAATGGATGATCTGGAGGCGGTATAAAAAGAGCAGATACAAGGTGGCGCTGTTTCCCAGTGTTTGCCAATTTTTTAGGCCTCAAAATCGGAAAATGAAGACATGGATGGTCTACAAAAGGAGGTGCGCGCTAGGAGGAAGGCTTGCGCGAAAAATAAGAGGCTTGCGCGAAATACTTAAGTTGGGCGCGGAAAACAGCGGGATGCGCGAAATAGTTTTTCGCGCAAACAGTATTTCAGAATCAGAACGTTGTAAAATGGTAAAGGCATGGGCTGCGCGAAAAACAAGAACTGTGCGCGAAAAACCAGAAATGTGCGCGAAAAATGTTGTGCGCAGAAAAGCTGGGTGAATTTTTCACGCAATCAGCGTATCGAATCAGAAATACAGAAAATCGGAAAAGGCAAGAGGCGCGCGAAAAATCAGAGATGTTCGCACCATGTGCGCGGAAAATCGAACTGGTGCGCGTAAAGTTAGCTGTGCACAAGAAGGGGGGTTTTACGCGCAGGATCAAAAACATCTATAAATATGAGGTGAACCCCTCTCATTCTGAGAGGCTCGACACTTAGACAAATCCTGAGCTCCGGCGCGCGGAAAAATTAAGGTACAGAGGGTTGCGCGAAAAAGAAGGCGTTGCGCGAAAAAGGGAAGTTTTGCGCGAAAAAGAAGAGTAGCGTGAAAAGCCTTTTACGCGACAAAAGTTATTTTTAAGCGCAAGGTTTGAATTTTACGCGCAAGCCCCCGGGAAGGGTGCGCGGAAAATTTGGGGGTCCCGCAGGCCTTTTGACAGGTGCTTAGCACTCTCAAATCTGCTTTGCGAAGAGAAGAAGAACGATCGTGCAACCAAAATCTGATCTGCACAGAGAGAGAAATATATCGATACACTCAGGTGTCAGAACTGAGAATTGAAGGAAGAGAAGGAGATTTAGTGCATTCAGGTATTGCACTGAAGTAGAATATTGATTTCAAAAGAGCATCAACTCAGGACTCTGATGCAAGAAAAGTCTCATGCTGAACAGGAGACAAAGACTTCAATGCATATCTATTGAAGAGACCTTCACGTCTATAAACTGAGTGTGACTTCACCAACGGCAGTGAGCCAGGGGGAGTCAACGGGAGTGACCCGAGGGACGCAGTGAGCTATCCCTGAACAATTGTAAAGGCAGTGAGCCTGGGACAGAGTGTCTGTACCCGAACATTTGTATCCGCAGCTAGTGAAGCATAGTGGATTTAGGTACGACCGGCAACCTGTCGGCGTATACTCCTTGGACGTAGCCCTCAGTGGTGAACCAAGTAAAAATAGTTGTGTCATCTGTCTCTGCATGTGAATGTTTAATTGCTGATCATATCCATCATACAGGTTTAAGTAGTTCCTACCAACGTGGGAACAAGATCCACAACTTTAAGAAGAAAAAGTTGCCACCCTGATTCACCCCTCCCCTCTCAGGGTGTCCCGGGGTCCTACATATTGTGTGTATTTGATATCTATCCTTCAACCCTTTATAGATTCAAATCTCTAATAATTACTTCATGGGATTTAATGAATGGATCAGCATCTTCACTATTTTGTAAAATTTAATAGTGTGGTTGCTCCCACTCTATGATGTTAATTATAACAACATCTCTTCTAGATATACTTTTTACCATAAGGTGCCTATTGTAACTAGACTTTTCTAGACTGATGTTGTCAACATATGATAGGTAATCAGTATAGAATTCAACATAGTCTTCAATAATATATAGTTCTATAATACATCCTTATGGTCAACTTGGATTCTTGACATACCCTTTTAAAATCTTCATATACCATGAAATAGGGTACATCCATCTATAATGGATAGAACCACATAGTTGAACCTCTATAACCAAGTTAACCATCAGGTGGACAATTATATCAAATAATTATGGTGGAAAGAACATCTATAATTCACATAATATGACTGCAACCTCTTTATTCATGATTGGAAACTTCACTAGGTCACTAACTTTATTGTATATGGATTTTATAAAGAAAAAGAGTCAGGTTAATGTATGTCATACATTTTTAGGAAAAATGAAATGGACAGAAACGGTCATAAAATAATGCATCAAAACAAGGCATTCGTGTGATTTTAGTCCCTATAACTTCAAATTAGTCATTGAAATGACATTATTTATATTTTATAAATATCCCTATGGAACTTCTACACCATTAAAGAAAATAAAAAATTGCAATTTTTTCTATCTGGATAGAGTGTAAGCTGCTAGAAAAAGAAAAGTCTTCCATTTACCCTTTACTAGTAAAACATCATCCATTATCTCCATGTTAATCATTTCCAACCAATTCTTGATTCCATATTTCATTTTTTTAGTAATATTTAGTAATGTTCCCATAACACTATCAAATACATTTTTTCTTCCTACATGAAATCATGAAAATGTCTGATGTACAAACAGTTCTAATATAGTAATACAAATAAAATTCAACTCTAATTCCAACCTTATTTCATAAGGTTTTTCAAAAATGGTTTAATTAAAACAATGTCAATATCTTTTAATTTATCAAATAGTCTATCACCCATTAGTTGAAATGATGTTGTGCCTTGTTCATTATTACCATAAGATGTTGTTATCTAGGATCGATACATATGTCATCAAGGTAAAAAATTTCAAATCCCTAAAAACATAGTATTTGAGGAATGTTTCAACTGAAAAGAGTGTGTGCATTCTTCATAAATGGGACACCCCAAAATTCCTTCAATGTTATAGCCTGAAAATTTTATATAATAAAAAAATTCATTGATCATCCCATAAAACATGGCCCTCAATGTGAATTATTTACTTCTATAAGTGATATCATACATTTTAGCACATGTACCCCACATCAATTTCAAATCTTTGGTCAATGGATCCAAATAGACATCAATATCATTAGCAGGTTACTTTGGTCCATATATAAGAAGATACAACATAATGTATTTTTGATTCATGCATAACCATGGCAGAAAGTTATAATTTTACAACATTAAGGGTTATATACAATGATTAATACTCCATACACCAAAAGGATTTATTCTATCTTTAGATAACGCAAGATGAATTTTTTTTGACTCATTTCCAAATTCAATATACTCATAATCAATTTTCTTCCACTAAGGATAATATTCTAGATGATGTAGATTCCCATCTTTAATTCTTGTATCTATATTACATGTTAATTGTCTCACGGTTTTCTGAAACCTATATAGTCTTTTAAACTTTAGAATGATATTAAATTACCATACATATTTCTAAGGAGTTGATCCATTTTTATTGCATCTATCCATGCCACACTTAGGTAATATTATGATTGATCCATGATCCTTGTGAAATAATATGTAATCATTTGGACAATCATGAATTCTTTTATAAATCATTACCATTGAATTTAGAATTCTTTTCGCATCATATGCTTGATATGGAAGTTCATTTTCTTCTAGTAGAATACCATTCAGGATACTAAGTAGTTATTTAAAGCGGGTGTCTCTCCATCTGATGCCATCTTTCAAATTATATAACTTCAATACTGCTAATAATGTTGTGTATTTAGTACAACTAGTATAAAGTGGTCTCTTAGAATAGCTATTTAACTTCTAAAACAACTTTTTAAAATAAAAAAGGTCAAATTCATTTTCCATTGTCAATTCTTCTATTTGATATCCATCATCTTTTATACTAGTATTAATATCAAATGATCCATAAAACGAAATATCATCCGAATCAGTGTACAGGTTTAGTTTTTCCCTATGCTTAGTTTAACATTTATAGCTTTGATCTATTCCATGAAAAAAATTATTCCAACTCTTCCATAGAATTTTTTATTGAATAACAATAATGTAAACATGGATAAAGGATTTTTGAAGGGTTATATGCATTCTATGTTGAAAACTTTATGAACTCTTTAACTCTAACTTCATACTATTTTGTAAAATGATTAGCGTGGATCCATTTTCAATTCATATTCATACTATTAGGTTCATAAAATATTTATTTTTTATAATAAATAAATAAATTCATAGAATATATTCTTTATCAAAGTGAAAGTTATAAATAATTATAATAATGGGAACCTATCATTAGGTTGTTTCAAATAATTTCAGGATGCTTTGAAAGAAATGGGTAATTAAACTTAAGAAAATAATTACTCCTCTATGGTAGGTGTTCTCCTGTGAATTCATCCAAAATAATCCCTAGTACCCGGTATGGGATGACTACTACTCATAGTAGTTCAAGAAATATAGGTTCATGTCCAAAATATATGGGGGATGAGTCTCAAGAAAAAAATGTGATAATAACTATTTAGGATATGAAGATGGTGAGGATGATATTTGTCTCCTTAAAACTTTTTAAATCACCACATATTAATTTAAAATTTTAAATATCATATAAAAACCACATTAAAAATTCAAAAGGATGCTTTTTGAATTTTAAAAACCCCTCTTGAAATATGTATTTTTAATTCCATTTGAAAATTGAATTTTTTTTTTCAAAACACTTAATGGGATACGAACCCCATTTTCTATAAAAATAGTTATAATCAAGTAAAAAAATTTAAAATCGTATTCAAAAAACATTAATAATAAATTAAAAGTTTAAAACCATTTAAAAGGAAATATTTACACTTTTAAATCTTTAAAACTTTATAGGTTCACTTTTCAATCACTTTATGAGTTTCAAAACAACAAATCATTTTAGTTCATTTTAAGGGAAACCTTTTCTTCATTTAAAAATCACTTTAATGTATAAAACTAAGATTCCTTCCCCAAAAATGAAAATTAAAATAGTAATTACCATAAAAATGATAAGTAGGCCTCCACCCATTCTAAATAAAAAATGATTTTTAAACATTTCATTAACATTTTTTAAAGATAACATCAATAAAAAAGTATAAATTATTTTAGTAAATTAACAATTTAAATCCTAACATTATTTTCCAAGACTACCTGCCTAAATAACAAGGTTCTTGTGGGATTATTCCAAAATTTAATCAAAGTAATATTCATTTATCGATAACTAGTTTCATCAAATATCACAAAAGAATCCAAAAATCAATTATTTCACATTCCATACAATTTATTTCAATAATCAACATCAAGAAGGTTTTACAAATATTAATGAAATAAAAAAATATTTTCCAAAAGATCATGAGGTGTTTGATGGATTCTATGTGTGATATCAAGCTTAGGTTTGATTTAAATTTATCTCAGTGTGAGTTGAATTGGAGGTCCTATAGTACCTAGGGTGAGAGGAAAATAGTGTATTTGATTTTTTTGGTAATGAACCAACCATTAAGTTACACTAATCTTTGTGTTTGTACATTTTTTTGGTGTTTAAAAGATCATTGGATGATTTCGGTGGTTTATGAATTATGATAGAGTGCTGAGATAGCACCATGACAAGTGAAACTGAGAATGTTTAGCAAAAACCTTTTCATAGTAGGACTCAATAATTTTTTTTCATGAGATTTGGTGGGGTGAGATGGAAACCACATCGCGCGTGTTGTTCAAATTTTATATTTTTGCTTGGTTTATTGTGTAAAGTTTGTTAAACATGTTTACTTTTTTTAAATCATGATTTTAAATGGTATAATTATACTTAATTAAGTATTCCATTTTATACCTTGAGATTATAACCTTATATCATTTAAAATCTTGTTACAAAACCATCCTTGTTATAAACTAAGGATGCAATTTATCAATTACTGAGAAATCTAGTCAGAAATACTTGTGGAGAATATTTTTTTATTCTTTTAAGAAAATCTTACCATAAGATTTTTTAGACATCGAACTTTAAAAATGAATAATGTTTTAAACAATCATTTATAAAACTTTATTAAATTATTTATTTTTTCTTTTTAAATGAAAATAATCACTTGAAAATCATTTTCCTTAGCACAGTCCATATTTATTAAAAATAAACATTTAGAAATCCTTTTTAGATTTTTTTAAATAATTATCACTAAGAAGGAAAACCCAGTATAATGAAATGTAACTAAAATGAAATAAATAAATAAAACAAATTCAAATAAGAAACTAAAGTGTAGAATATTTAATAAATAAAATTAATAAGGGCGATGATGACAACCTTATGTAAAAGTGAAAGTGGGTACCAAACAATACATATAATTGAACAAGTACGAGACATAACACATGGGGAGAAGCTCTGACCTATAGGTTCTAAATGATACTAACTCTCTCATATAAAACTAGTTAGTTATGTGACCAAAACAAGTAATGCAACTCGGGCCTCTCAAGGAATCAGAAAATGGCCCCAAGATAATAAATCAATTAAGTTAGAGAAGCACCCATCTATTTACCATCCTATCTATGGTCTCCAATATGAAAACCCAAAAACAATTTTTAGAGAAATAATATATTCCTTTAACAATAACAACCCACAATTAAGAAAAAAATTGAAACAATTCCACCTTTCAAAAACCCATTTGAAAGATCACTAGAAAAGCAATCATTTTTCTTGAGGCCAAGTTAAAAAAATTGGTAAGAAAACAACTATTTTTAAATGAAAAAATCATTTAAAACCCCTATTTAAAAACCTATATAAGAAAACCAAATTTAATAAATGTGTTTAAATATGAAAACATATCTTTGAATGTATAAACATATTCAACTACACATATACATATCAAAACATCTTTTCATACAAATATTCACATATTCTCATGTGAATACGTGCATGTGTCTAATATAAATACATATATATATATATACACCAATAAATATGTATATAAGCATAAAAAATGAAAATGGGGATCCATAACATTGGTCATAAATAAATAACACAAGAACGAAATAAAACATAAGAAAGTTTCTCAAATAAAAACTCCAATTAATCAATATCATGAACTCATGCATTACCCAAAAAGATTTCATAAACAACCTTAAACAATGTTAAAACACAAAATTAATTTATGAAAACCATCATAAATATTTTATTGTGAAAAAATATAATTTATCGTTTTAATTCAGATAAAAAAATTGAAATCCACACAAACCCAATTGGAAATAAAGTATAATCTCTTAAAAACCTTGAGAAACAAGCATATTTAAATTAAATAGAACAAAAATAACAATTATGATTTTAGAGAAACCAATTTCAGACACCCAATAACATGAAATAAATTCTAAATAGATTAAGCGTAAATACACCTACCTAAGGATAATGTAGATGATGTAAAACCTTCATCAACAAAGAGTGGAAGGCTTGAAGAAGAAGGGAAAGAAGTGATTGAAAATATACATTTAAAACAACACTATACAGAATCCAAAAAAATTATTTCAATGAGTTAGAAGGAGGAGAAAATAACATACTTTGGATTAAAGCTTTGATTCATCCGAGAGAAATTAGATATATCGTGAAATTTTGGATTTGTTCAAGCCTTGGATTCATTGGAGTCTTGATTCATTCGATCCATGGATTAGAGCCTTAGTTTCATTCGATACTTGATTCTAGCCTTGATTCAAGCTTTGAATTTGAGGAGAGGAGTGTCAGAAGTAGGGTATTTCTGTAGAATCTTGAGATATCACAGCTGATTCAATTGGGTTTAGGGTTATTTAAATAGATCAGTGATATTTAAATGACTGCTTCCAAAAAAATTATTTATAAAGAAACATTTTATCAGCACTAAAGTAATAATCATTGATAAAATATATCTTTATCAATTATTTTTTAGAGATAATATACAAAGATATTTATCATCATTGAAAAAGTGTTGATAAATTTAATCTTTATCAGTGGTAAATTTTTAATGCTAATAAAGATCCCTTTTTTCAGTGCTAGTAAATTTATATCTTTATCAGTGCTAAATAAGCACTAATAAAACAATTCTTTATAAATGCTTAGAATTTATAATTGATAAAGGATTTATAATTACAACTATAAATAAAAAAATTTAAAAAATTATATAATTATATATGTATTTATTATAATTTTTTAAAAATTTAAATATATAATTATTTATTTATATTTTTTTAGAAAAGTGATAACATTGGTGCTTAATATAAATAAAAGGAAAGAGTTAAATTTGGTTAAAATAATGGATTTTAAATTTATTTTTTTGTTGAAAAGGTAAGATGTCAAGAGGTAGAGAATTTGCATACGCACAAGTGTCTTGGACCAATCTTTTGTTTGCAAGGGTATCTTTGAGGGTTAGGTATGAGTGACGATGTGGTTCATCATAGATAACTTTTTCATGCACAAAGACCATCTAGCAATGATCTTCCATGATAGATGAATGATACCCAGCCTCGCTGCGTGAACAATCATGGTCGAGTCACATTCAAACAAGACCTCATTCCAATTCCTCTATTTAGCCACATGGATAGAAATGATAAAAGAAATCATTTCAGCATCAAGTGTCATGTAATTTCTATAAGTTCCATGAATGAAATCAATTATATCTCCATTTTGAACCCTAGTGAGAACCCCAAATCCCCCCAGACCAGGATTGCCTTTAGAAGCACCATACGTGTTGCATTTTTTCATCCCACGAATGGGGGAAACCAAAAGACTTCAAGAAATCCGAGAGTGGGAGGATAATTACCTAGAATGTTGAGTCGTTTGAGCATTGTGAAGTCAATAATTAAATAAATTTATTATAATTTTATAATTATTTAATAATATATAATGATTTATTTATAATTATGTAAATAGTTTTTAAAAACTAATATTTATTTATTTATAGTTATAAATATCTAAATTTATAAATACAGTAAATATACATTTATAAATATTTATTTTCAAATAAATTTCTAATATTATTAGTGAATATATAATCCGAAATGCTTGCATTTTAAAAATGAGTGAAATTAAATAATTAAAAATGAGTACACTTTCAAAATATTGAAAAAATGGATAAGTTTGATTAATTAAAAATAAATTATTAAAAAAATATGGATATATATTGAAATAAAGATGAATACATATTGAAATTATTAAAACATAGTAAATAAATATATAAAAACAAATAATAGAAAATGATTAAATTTCCAAAAAAATATTAAAAATGAATTTATACTTCACCATAATAATATTAGAAATAAATAAATACAATTTACCAATTAAAAACATAATGCATTAAATTTATCATGTTATAATGAAATTCAAAAATGAATACTAAAAGAATAAATTACATAAATATTAGGTGTATGTGTTTCTATATAATATTCCATTAATTGCATAAATATTTTTTTTTGTATGTAGTATATGAAAATGAATTAATTATATATATGTTTGTGTGTGTGTGTGTGTGAAATTAGTGCATCATGGATTTGATATATGTTAAATTTAAAAATCAAACAAAATTCAATTATGTGCATTACACAATGCAGTTAGTCATTATTTTTAATTAATATTAATTTTTAGTTATAAACCATTCTTCACTAAATATACGACTTATTAAATGTAGATCATAAATATTTTGTATTATATAAATCATATTTTAGGAAATATTATATACATTAATATATTTATAAATAGAAATATGTATGAATATATTTCTATATTAAATTAATTAAAAAATAATTATGTCTAAAAACCAATAAAATGAATAAGATATTAATATGTTTTTAATTATTACATTTTATTCATTTTCTATATTTATATTTAATATATATTATTTATTACTATTTATAATTAATATATATATATATATATTAAAATTATTCCTTTTGATTAATTATTGCTTCATTAATAATTTTTTTAATAATTTTGTAATTTATTCATTTTTAATTTTTTAAAATTATTACTATTTATTCATTTTATATATCTATATTTAATATATACTATTTATTAATATTTATAATCTATATATATATATATGTGTTAAATTTATTTATTTTTATCAATAATTATTTAATTAATAAAATGTTTGATATTTTTCTTAATTTACTCATTTTTAATTTTTATTCATTTAATTATTTCCTTTTATTCATTTTACATATCTATATATTTAATATATAATATTTATTAATATTTATAATTTATATATATCTATATTAAATTTATTCATATTTATCAATAAATATTTAATTAATAAATTTTTTAATATTTTTTTAAATTTACTCATTTTTAATTTTTATTTGTTTAATTATTTATTTTTATTCAAGACCTTTATCAGTACTTTTTTCTAGCACTAATAAAGGCTAGTGATGTTAATGGCATATTTTGTAGTAGTTTCCTATAACGGCGGGACTCTATTAGGGTGCGAGTCTCCCATATCCTATATATCGTTGGGGTTGGTACTCCCCCAAACACTCTTGGGGTGTAGGTCCTCTATCTATGGAGTCGGTAATCCCTCATCTAAGCACTCCAGTAGGGTTCTAGTCCCCCATTGGGGTCGGTACACCCTCTGCTGAGATGTCCATCGGTGAGGTTTGGGTTCTCCATTATGATTCTCATGAGGTTATATGGGTAATATGGAAACTATGAAGAAGCTTGCATAATTACTTTGACTAGTTGTGAATACTAAGACCATACTCTGTGACTTGAGTACTTCTTTGGGCATATAAGGGTTCTTCCTTCTTACCATCTTGGATTCGGTTTTGATCTAACTCGCTTTTTGATGATTTACCACTTGGTGATTTGAGGGTTTCCCATTTGGAATATACTCACCCATATATGTTCTATTCCCACACATGTCATGTATTATAGAGGTGATAGGATATTCGATGGAGATCTAGTTGGACCCAGTGTGGGCATTGTGTAGTAGTTTTTGGCTATTATGATAGATGAATTGTCATTGGACTGGAGGTTTAATGTTGAGACAGTATTCTCTATCGTGGTATGGTTAAACTTTCCTTATAGTTTTTAGGATAGTATATTTCTCTCTATACTTTGATTATATACTATCATATTCTATTGTGAGATTTTAAAGGTTGTTCATGCATTTATTATTCCAATTTTTTACTCTTCCACATTACTCTCATATGTTTAGAGATATGTGTGCATGTTCATAGGTGTATTAGGCTAAGGCCTCCAATATGTGTGATATGCCTACTCATCACTAGTAACCATCCCCTTGCATATTAGTAGTTGGTTTAGGATGGCACACTCAGCTTATGTCCAGTCAAGTGGGCCCTGATGGGTTGGTTCATATTATGGTGATATTAAATCCTAGGTTATCCTAAGAAAGAATTTTGAGAGATAATAGTTGTGAGGATTGATCTGGGTTTAGGGAAGTAGTGCTAATGTGTCTCAAGTCTGAAAATAAAACCAGGGAACCTAGTGATGGTTCAGCAGCTGAATTATTCATTCACCAAGATTTTGATAACCCACTTGTCAACTTTGTACACTAATACATCGACTGTAGGGAAAACAATAGTGAATGCATCATATGGGAATAGTTTTTTGATTTATATGTCCTTCCTAAATTAGCTCCCCAGATATTCTATTTTGACCATAGTTCATCTTGAATATTTCTGGATGCCTCCACATACACATCAATCCAATATTATGTGATAGGATCATGTTGAAAACCAGCTTAATGGTGAGGCTTCAGTTTTGGGGCCTATTCAAGATGTTCTTCCTTTGTGTGGATGGTGAGAGGTACTTCCACCCAATGATTGGTGATCATAACAACACTTAGTGGTGCATGCCGATGTTTTTCCATGCCTTTAGATGTATATATTTTTAGTGGTACAAGATTATAATGTGTGTAGGCTAATAAAGCTTCATGATTTCCAGAGGCAATGGCCTCCCAAGTTCTATAGGATTTGGAACCATATAAATACTAGATATATGTCATGTTCTGAGTATTCTATCTAGTTTGGACCCTTTCCGAATAGATGGTGGTGCTTGCAGGTAGTCTTCTCTACAACTCGATCGGGAAATAGTGGATCTTAGTAACATAGATGCATAATGATGAAACCCTCCCATGGACCAAGTTTGAGCATATATTCTTGGAGTATTGCTTCTCATTGACTCTATGATCAGTATTCATTAATGATCATCTTGAGACACAATAGGGTAACATGTCAATCATTGAGTATGCATCAGGATTTTGTAATCTCATGTGATACTCTATTAATATAGTTCAAGATGGGTACTTTTAAGAATAGAAATTTGAGTGTCGGAATCATTGAGATATTCAAGATACAATAATTCACCTCTAAATCCTTATCTACATATAGGTGTTGGAGAGATACTTGGGGGTAGAAAACTTTCAAGTCAAGGGTCAATAGGTGGAAGGTGGAGCCAGCATCCACCATATTGAAAATTCATCATCCATCCCTAAAAATATTCTGATGTTAAACCCTTAATGTATAAGGCATACTCATTCATATACTTAAACCAAAGGATTTACATCCTATGGATCCCAAAGGGGTTCCAGATAGCTAAGATATGGGTGATGATTTTAATGTAATGGGAGATTTAATATCATACGGGTCTACCCAACCCACCATGTAGTAGTGGAATGGTAGGTAATATATGAGCTATCGAGACAAATGAAGAAACACTAGTAGGTTGATCTATATAGAGGTGTCCATGGATGAAAAGTTTGAAGGGATATGGGAGGTGGTTGATATTATGATTTTATACCACCACCACCACCTCCAGGTGGTACACATCAAGCTCGGGGAGATGGCAACTAGGGACCCAGCTTGTTGTAAGTAGCTGGGTATTATAAAAAAGAGCCTCATGATATGATTTTAGGTAATATATATGTCTTATGTACCCTATAATAAATTTTAATAGACACAGGAACTAGTTATTACTTTCATTCCAAATCCCTTATTCAAGAACTGGAGATTCCAATAGAGCCACTAACCCATCCTTTATAGCTGGAGACTCTGACTAGTCAAGATTCTATGATAACACTAGTATATTATTAGTGTTACATGGATCTTGGAGGATATAGATATTCTTAGGATCTCTTAATAGCTTTAGTGAGATTATATGGTTTCATTATTTTTATGGAATGGATATCTACCATCCATGCTTGGATTGATTGTTTTTTATGGAGGATGTGATGTGATCAGGATGATGGGTCAAGATTTTATTTCACTAGAGAGAATGAATTTCAGAAAGGGTAAGCTAGGATCATGTGTAATATATTATGGTTTATTTACCATCAGTTATATATCTTGACCCATGGTGTAGCAGAATCATTGGATGTTTGATTCCCTTTTGTGCTAGAGGACTACCCAAATGTCTTCCCTAAGGATGTACCTGGTGTACCTCATCATTGATAGGTTGAATTTTGTATCAACTTACACCATAGGACTGATATCATATCTTTACTATCATATCATATGGCCCCCACTAAGCTTCTAGAGTTGATGGTGAAGTTATAGAACATTTATAAAAAGGCTTTATTTGACCTAGTGTGTCCCATTAGGAAGCTCTGATATTATTCATCAAGAAAGTGGAATGGTGCTTGAAGTTTTTCATATATTATCATTGACTAAACCAAGTAAATATCAATAATATGTATCCACTACTAAGAATCTATGTCCTCTTAAATTATATAAGAGTGGAAAATGGTTCTCAAAGATTGATCTAACATCTGGATATCACTAGTTATGGGTACGTGAGGAGGACATATCTAAGATAGCATTATAGTGTATCTATAATTATTATGAGTAATTTATGATTCCAATTTTCATGAAAAATTACCTATAAGTGTTTATAGGACTCATGAACTAGATATTTCATTCATTTCTAGACTGTTATGTTGTGGAATTTATCAATGAAATTCCCATATACTCAACATGAGAGGTTGATCATGCATAGCATTTAAGTATGTCCTAGACATACTTTGATGGTATCATTTGTATAGAAAATATAAAAAAATTTGTTCGGAATTATATAGGTCCACTTTCTAAGACATGTTATCTCAAATAAGGTAGTATATATGAACCCAATGAAGGTCGAGGAAGTGATAGCTTGGGATCCACCCAAGAGTGTGTCTGAGGTACAGAGCTTCCTCTGGTTGGCTGACTATTAGTAGAGATTAATGCTAGATTTCTCTAGGATCGTAATTCCCTTAACTTTATTGACACAAAATAGGAATCCTTTCATCTTGTCAGATAATTTCCAAAATACCATTAATGATTTATGGAAAGTTTTACAATCACTCATTTCTTGAAGTTTCTATAAGATGGGGTTGAGTATGTAGTGTTTTTTATGCCTCTAGAGCTAATCTTAGGTGTGTGTTGAAGCAGGGGTAGGAGGTGATATATTATGAGTCTATAATTATGAAACCCCAAGAGCATAACTATGTATCCCATGACTTATAGTTTATAGTTGTAGTTTTTTCCATAAATACTTGGTGAAACAATACTCTTATTGAGTTATTTTTGGTCTATTCTAACCATAATAGTCTTAGGTACATCTTCACCCAGAGAGATATAAACCTAATATAGAGGTGATGGGTAGAGTGCCTATGGTAGTATGACCTAAATATAGTCTATACTCTATGGAAGGGGAATGTGGTACCATATCACATTCCAACTTTCGAGGTAAGGTATTGGAGTAGTTGGCTTAGTTGTAATTATCCTTAGTGGATGGGAAAGGAGCATCATACCTCTGATAAATGGTTGTGACACATATTATCCTACAATATTTGAGGGAATTAAAACTAGTATATATTGATTATTAGACCTTTCATAGATATTTATTCATAGAAAATTATCCAAATTTATTCTCCAAAGGTGTAGATCATATCATCCTCTTACAAGGATAGACTTTTTTTAATTCGTTATTTAAAAGAAGGTGTTAAGAGAGTTCCATGAATCTCACTCAATGGTGCATATAGTGGTGTAAAATATTTACTAGGACCTTTGAAATTATTTTTGAAATCCATGGAGGAATAGGATTATTGTAGAGCTTCTCTTGTGGTTCCTCGCATGTTAATAAGTGAAGGATGATAACAACATTCTAGTGGGGTTTACCTAGCCCCTTAAGGAACCATAGTTGAAGTGGGATGGTATATCAATGAATTTATTAATGTTATTTCCATGTACATTGAGAGATCATGATGTTATATTGGTTATTTTAGATCGACTCACTAAGTTGTCCCAATTACTTTCTATCAAAGAGCGGAGTTTGATGGAAGTATTAGGATGCTTGTATATATAGGATGTCATCCAAATTTATGGAATTACCTCAATTATTGTCTCAAACCATGATTATCATTTTATATCTCAGTTGTGGAGATGTTTATAGGAGTATTTTGGGACCCAATTGTAGAAGAGTATAGTGTCCCATCCCTAGATAGATAAACAAAATATACAGACCATTCAAGTCCTATAAAACATATTTTTGTATTTCATGTTGTATTTTTTTCCAAATATAGGAGGATAATTTAAACTTATTTCATTTTTCATAAAATAATAGTTGACATTATTCTATTGTAATGGTACCATTTGAGGCCCTATATGGGATACCTTACAGGTCACCACTGTGTTGGTCATAGTTAGGGGAATAGACACTTATTGAGAAGATTGAGTTAAAGTGATGACAGAGAAAGTGTATCTCATATATGAGTGGATGAGGATATAAAAAATCCATAAAAATTTCTACAAACACTGATGATAAAGGCCTTTAGAGTTTATCAAGGGAGACCATGTGATCCTAAAGGTCTCACCATAGCTTAGTTTGTGGATATTTGGTCAGGGGGGGTAATTTATATTTGATATTCATCATTCCATTTCATATTATATGAAGGATTGATGAGGTTTTATAAAATTGGTAGTTTCCTCCAAAGTTGGATCGAGTTTATGACTTCTTCCATGTGTCATAGATTAAGAGATATGTGAAAAATCTATCAAATGTTTTTAATTGTAGTAATATATAAATTGAATATAGGGACACCTTTTGGGAGTACCTGATGATGATTGAGGATCAAAAGTAGAATATTATTTTTGGGTGGGTGGTACCCCTTGTACATGTTCTTGGGTAGCATGGGATCCTTCAATAGAGATCATGGGAGTGGTATAACCATATATGATCTCAGTACCCTAAACTGTTCTAGTAGTTAATTATTTTTCGGATACAAATAATTAAAGTTTAGGAGATTGTGATAGTTATATTTTTTGTGATTACCCATTTTGGATATTTTAAATAATATTTACAGATCTATTTGAGGAGTTTTCATGGTGTTTCAAGCATCACATGGCCATGATGTCTATATATTAAAAACATTAAATATATTAATTCACAAAATTATATAATTTCAAAAATAATAGATTTCCACTCAAAAGGAGTATAAAGTGAGGAAACAGAGACCATATTTGAATCCTAAATGTGGGTTTTACCCTATAAACGACACAAGTTTAATTCATAACGAGTCTCTGGTCGATGCATAGTCATGGGTGGATATTAGAAGAATTGAATAAACTAAATTTAATAATTAATTTAATCATCTCAATTAAATTTATAACCTAGAATAAACTCAAAATATTACCAATTATATACTTTCTACAAGGTTATTCATATAACCTTAGGAGATCATTAGTGAAATAAAACCTCCATGGGAAGAGACTTTGATGAAAAACTATGAAGGTTTATGGATTGGTGCATGAGATTAATGGTACTCATCATTAACATTGACATAAATTCATTCTTCATTAGTGATCGATCCAATTTCATGGTAGATCACTTGTTTTATAGATTTATTCCCATATTTTTGTTATCTTTGAATTTGTGGATTAGTTCATCTAAGAATCAAATCCATAAAGGATTGAACTATATCCCTATCAATTTTTTCTTTTCCTAGAATTTGGAATTTGTAATTTATTCATATTTGAATTTATGTTTTATCTTTGATTATTCATATATGCTCATAAATGGTGGTCATATCGAGTACATCCATTATAGAATACTCCCCTTTTTTGGTTTATGTATTTCTCCCACATTTCTTCATTTATTAATCACTAGTATTAAATTTGGTTGGTGATTCTCTCATTATCCAAGGACTGAATTGATGAGATATTCATGATCAGATTCATAGTATGTTTTTGTGTAATCACTTTTGGCTTTATGGATTGTTTTTGAAGATACAACAATAGCAATAGTGTTATAAAGGATGATCAAAAACATTTTTGGGGAGTCTGAGAGGGAGACGATCCATGAATATTTCACATGATAAAGATTCAAAGAAAAATGAGAGTTTAATTTTTGGAAAATTGGTTGTTAGAATATATTTTTTGATAAGGAATTGATGTCCATCAATGCATACTACAGATATCATGGTATAAATCATGGTGAAGGAAGTGGAAGCGATAAAGATTTTGGGACAAATCGACTTGTCTGGGAAAAACCTGACTACACATCCTGTAGTTCAGAATAATACACATCATCTTACCTCATCAATACAATGTCTAGGGTTTTGGATTTCATTAAATATCATACTCTATATAGCTTCTCCCATATTCCATGCAAACCCTTATTGGCTAGGTCAGTATATACCAGGATAACACTCCCAATTCCATAGTTGTCCTGACATTACCTATTGATTAAACCACACGCCATGTGTCACCATAGATCCAAACTTTGTATGTAAAAGAGAACAAAACCTAGATTTTGAGTAGAGTTACACATCATGTACCCTAGAAGGATATTTTTTGTACTCTTCCTTGTGTAACCTACCTTCCATATCTCCTTCATTGTGTTCAAAAATGGACTTGTGGGTATTTAATTCCAAATAGAAATCTATGTATGACATAATAGTGGATATAATAGTGATATTATGGATATAATTATGGTTGGTACAAGTATATAATTTCCTCTAGTGATGGTTATTCAATGATTGGGTTTGGGTGAAATAATCAGAGTTAGTGCTATTAATGGTACTCCTCTGATAAAAGGACTCTATCAAGGTGTTGGTCACTCATATAATACTTACAAGTAGGGTTAATACCCCTCTATAAAATCCTAGGGTATGATTCCTCTATCTACAGAGTTGGTTAGCTCCTATCTAAGAGCTCTAGTGGGGTGTGGGGCCTCTACTAGAATCGATACTACCTCAGATGAGATTCCTATTGATGATGTGTAGGTCCTCCATTATGATTCTTCTGAGGTTATGTGGGCAATACTAAAACTATGAAGAAGATTACATAATTCGTTTAGATGGATTTGAATATTGATATCATACTCTATGATTTGAGTACTTCTTTATGAATGTTTAGGTTCTTCCTTCTTCCCCTACTGGTTTGGGTTTGGAACTGACTCTCTTTTTGATGCTTTTCTACTTGGTGATTTTGAGGTGTCATACTGGGTGTGTATATACTCACCCCTATATGGGATCTTCCCATACATGTAGTGTCTTATGATAAAAATAGGTTTTTTAGTAGAGATCTAGTTATACCCTGTGTGGGTGGTGTGTAGTGGTGCTTGGAAGCTGTGGTAATTAGGTTGTTGTCAGACTAAAGGTTATTTACTAAGATTATGTTTTCTCTGGTGGTCAAGTTAGACCTGCTTTCTCATTGTTGACCTATATTTATTACTCTTTACTTTGATTATGTATTGTTTTATTCTATTATGAGATTTTATATGTTGTCCATACATTTATTATTCATGTTTTTTATTCTTTCTCATTAATCTGATGTGTTTAGATATGTGTGTCTGTGTGAATGTGCATTTGTATTCAACTAAGGCCTCCTATATGTGTGATATGCCTAATCAGTTCTAGTCAACAACCTCTGGCCTATTGGAGGTTGGATTAGGGTTTCACACTCAGATTACCACTAGTCGGGTGATCCCCAATGGTTCGAGTCATGTCATTATGGGTGGTTCCCGATATTATCTAGTCCCTTGATGCATCAATTTGCCTCACAAGATAAACTATCTTGGGTATTTAGAATATGCCTTGCATATTTATGTATGATATCTTAGCATGAGTCCTTGATGATAATATTTTGATGTCTGACATTATGCATTCTATCACTATGAAACAGTTCATTATTATCCATGTGATTATTTATATTTTTATGTCATCCATGGATATATTCCTCTTTCATGATGTTAGTTATATAGAACTTTTGATTATTATTTATATTTTTTATATTATTCATTCCTTTTTTGTTCTATGATATATTTTGAAATATACATTCCCTTACTAAGAATATAATCTCGCCCAATTTTTAATTTTTTTATCCTTAGGGTTCCTGGAAGTGAACTTTGAATGATTTTATAGATATAATACAACAAGTAATCAGGTTATCATTTGAATTTTAAGTTATATTTCATGTTTTAAAATGTAATGTAAGAATCATATATGTAAGTGGTCTCTCGAGATTTATAAATTATTCAATATTATATGATGCAATCTCTTATATCTTATGTCAGTATAAAATAATGAACACTGGATCTGGGCTACTAGAGTTAAGTTTGTTAAAATAGGTACAATATATACATCATGTACAAGCCAACCACATGTCATGTATTCTACTCATTATATATCTTTAATACATGCCTAGGGACAAGATGTGTATTTTATTATGTAAATTAACAAGGTCGATGGATTGTATAGTACCCACACACAATGTAACCTCTATGTTACATGGTATTAATTACCTATAAGTAATGAAATAAATACATGATGCATATTTGACTATGTGGTTTCCAAGAATTTCATAAGGAAAACGTTCCAACAACAAGGAATATATGTCATCCACATTTTGTGTAGTCCAAAAAGCTTTTAACCATTCTATCCTAGTCAACATGTGATGTGTAATGAAATAACATGTCCTTTTTTCATGCGACATTTACAAATTAAATTTATGCTTTTCCTGGTGAAAAAAACCAAGATACATGGCTTTTTCCTATGGGTTAAACACCATGTAGTTCTGTTTTATTCATCTAGAATCCTCAGCACCTTTGTATGGGTTATTTAGATGGTATTCATCTTTTTTTTAACCTTATCTTTCTCATATAATGGTGAATAATGAATAAATATCAAGTTTCATATTAAATAATGAATAAATAAAAAATTAAAACTAATATAAACTATGTAAATCGATGATATATTCATAAATAATTATAAATTTAAACTTGATTTCTGAGATACCACTTAATGGTTAAGGGAACAGTATAAGTCATTCATTCATATGCACAATAATTTTTTTCATTTAATCTAATGAATAAATAATAATGTGATAAAAATGACATTTCTCATAATTATATATGAAGAATAATAATGAAGTAATATTAAAACTATATAGAGTATATTTTTCATGTTAAATTTATAATTAATTTAATAGAAAGAAAATTACCTCAGCATTGAGTTATTTCATTGATGTAGGTATTGACCATTTGAACCTCTATTTGGTTGTATCATTATTATGTTGAGAGGATCCCAAGTATAATCCCTCTAGTGGTTATCCACATGTTCTCCTATTGATCTTGAAGTGTCGTTGATGGTACTCTAGAATCTAGTACAGTGCTACCAATCATCTCACACTGATCCCCTTTGATCGCAACACAACCCTTTAGGGTTGAAGGAAAAATTCTTGTTTTTCTCATTCTTAATAAGGGGGAGGTATGTGGAATAGATTCTATTTAGTTTTAGATAAATTCATAGATAAGTTCTTTATGAAGATAATTATCTATAAAGGAAATTACTTTTCACAACAAAATGATTTATGCACCCCCCCCCCAGAGAAATGATATAATCATGTATATATAGAGATCTAGAGTTAAAGAATTGTTAATTGCATAAAGGTCTATATCTAATCATTTAATCCATAGTTAACCCCAAATAAATTATTATTATTATTATTTATTTTATTCTTTCATGTATCATAGATAATAAAAATATCAATAAATTAATTACTATTTATTTATATAATATTTAGTATATCATTTCCATTACCAAGAACCATACTCAGCCCCTCCTGTAACATCCCGGATCTGGGTTCCCCGAACCCGGTTGGTCACATGACCTCAAGCGCATTTCCCCAAATGCCAGAGGCTGCCGACTAGCAGCGAGGGCCTAGGTCAGATAGTGGGGAAACTATGACCTCATTTTGTCAAAGTGTAACGCAGCAGAACAAAATACAAGCATACAAAAGCGGAAGCAGTAAACAATACCCAACTGAAATGGATAACAGTACAGAAGTAAGAGATAACAACAGTCATATATATTTGATGATGTATTATGTCTCTAAGTCTAGAAAAGCATCCAAAATAGGATACACTAAAATCTAGAATAATACAATGCAAAGTACAAGTAGAGCAAAAGAAAACAAAACAGTGCAGCAGGAACGCAGCCGCATCGTGTGTCTAATCTTGGTCACATGCTCTTCCACTCCTATGCAACAATCGAGTACTTGTATAGGGACTCCTTCCCTTATCAACACCTGCATCAATATAATCTGTTTGGGCCAAAAACATGACCCAAAAAGGGTGTGAGAAATGAATCCCAGTAGGCAACCACCAAAGGCCCATGCCCAACTGTCAGTGAAAATGTGCCACAGCAGTGTGCAGTAATAAAATGCAGTAAACTAGGTAGTACTCAAAAGTAACTATCTCTACAAATTACATTTCCTCTTTATTAATCATTTATTTATTTCCAAGCTTGTGCTTTAGCTTGGCAGGTACAACATAACATATCACCACAGTGATTATACAAAGTAAACATTGTCTGCAGACATGAAAATCCTTACCCTCAGGTAATCCAAACTAAAACCCGTAGGTGACTTCCCACAGGCATAACGAATATTGCCCACAGGCATATGAGGTGTTGGCCACAAGCACAGATTCTACTGCCCACAGGCATGAGAAAAGTTTCCCGCAGGCTAAACGAAACACTGCCCTCAAGATAAGAAAGTAATTGGGTTGAGACCAACACATAAGCAAGAAATCTATATACAATTCCTCCCAAGGAAATTAAAAGCATGATAAAATTCATAGTATACCTCGGGTAACCTGGCCAAATGGATAAACAATGGAATGCTCCCATGGGGTGGCCCTGGATCCAATCAATGATCCCAATCAACATTTTATATTTATCTTTAGATTATCTATGCAGTTCTAGATATCTAAACAGCCAAGGCCTCAGCTATAAAACACCCCAAACATGGGTGTGTAGCACAATGGTACAAAAAAACACTCAACAGTTGGAATTAAACACCAGACCTCCTACCTTGATCTCCACTGATCAATATACGCGAACGGTGCCTCTTGAAATGATGAAGAAAGGTGTATATCTGGGATAGAAGATTCTTCATTCAAACATAAATAACCTTCCCTCAGGAATAAATTGGAATGAAATGTTAAGGAAGAGCGAAGAACTCACCCGCGTAGTTCAATCGAGATCGTCAGTGAAGTAAACCGAGTTCTGGTCAACAATCAAGAGCTCCTCCAAGGTCCGCCCATCTCTCTGGTGTTCTTCTGACGTCGCAAGTTTCCTCTATCAACAGAGGAGAATACTTCCCGTTTTAAGAAAAAAACAAACTACACGGTGTGTACTCTCAAGTACACGACGTCTACTTTTCATTTTTTTAACTGTTCCTATGGCAGCTACTTTTCACCGCCATATTGTTCATATGTTGACATGAGTACACGGCGTGTATTGCTAAATACACAGCGTGTACTATCGCTCATCTGGCAGCTGCTTCCACCACCTTACTGTTCACCTGCCGACTGATTAAACGGCATGTAAATACCAAGTACACGGCGTGTAATCAGTTTTTACACCCTTCATCGCCGACAGGCCTACACGCCCTGTGTACTCATCCCACACGACCAAATTAAATGGCGCGTACCCACAAAATTTGGGATTTTCCACCATTTTCCTTATTTTCTCAAAAACACTTAAGGAAAAAGGAAAAGAAGAAACCTATACCTAAAGAATAAGAACTGGGTTCTTAAAAACTTCCCCCCTTAAAGCAATTCGTCCCTGAATTGCCTTCCCAAGGGTGGTGAAGATAAAGCTTAGAACAACTCTGGTCACTGAGCATGTATGTCGGTCTCCTGCTCCAAAGTTTCATCCTGCACTCAGCCATACTACCATAGCACCCGTACGAGAGGAACTGACCAGCCACAGAGAACCTTCGTGCTCCTATCAATAATACGAATCAGATGATCCTCAATGGAAGCATCGGCCTGAAGTTCCACCTCCTTGGGATGAAAGACATGAGACAGGTCTGGGTGATAACAGCGCAGCTGAGATACATAGAAGACGTCGTGCATGGCCCGATACCTCTGTGGTAACTGCAACTAATAGGCAACCAGCCCGACTCTCTCCAGAATCTCAAATAGCCCCACATTCCTTGGTGAAAGTTTACCATGTCTCCTGATCCACCTGTGTCCCAACCTTGGTGAAACACGTAAGAACACCTGATCCGTGACCAAGAACTCCAAGGGTCGTCTTCGGTGATCAGCATAATATTTCTGACGAGACTGTGCAGTAGACATCTGCTTCTGAATCAACTGGACCTGCTCTAAATTCTCCTGCCGAGACATGGTCCTAGTAAATCTGCCTCACCTGCCTCCAACTAGCACAAGGATGATCAGCATGGACTACCATATAAAGCCTCGTAAGGTGTCATCTTAATAGTTTCTTGAAAACTGTTATTGTAGGAAAACTCAACCAAGGGTATGGGATTTTCCCAAGAGCCCCCAAAGTCCAGGATGCATGCACGCAGCATGTCCTCTAGCACCTGTATCGTATGCTCTGACTGGTCATCGGTCTGAGGGTGGTAATTTGTGCCCAGGAGCACCTGTGTACCCAGTGCCCTCTGAAAACTCTACCAGAAATGAGACGTCAAATGGGCGTCCCTATCTGAAACGATAGAAATAGGGACCCCATGAAGATGTACTACCTCTCAGATATACAACTTCTCGAGCTCGTCAACACCAAAGATCTACTTGATCATAAAAAAGTGAGAAACCTTCGTAAGTCTTTCCACAACAACCCACACGACATCATTGCCTCGAGGTGACCTTGGCATCCCAGTCACGAAATCCATCGTGACATCATCCCATTTCCACTCCATGATGGGTAATTATTATAACAGTCTGGCTAGCCTTTGATGCTCCACCTTCACCTACTGACAGGTGGAACATCTCACAAAAAAACCGGCTACTTCCCTTTTCATACCCGGCCACTAATACTGACGTCTCAAATCACAATACATTTTGGTAACTCTGGGATGAAATGTCCAAGATAAAGCATGAAACTCCCACATCATCTCCTCGCATATATCCCATGGAACCCATACTCGTCCATGGACACACAGTACCCCATCATCGCCTATCGTCCATCTGGGATGAGGGTCCTCACTTGCCACCGACTCCCGTAGAACTAGGCCTTCTGAATCTGATAGTTGTCTCATCCTTACTATATCCAGGAGGGTATAAGTCACAGCTAAGGAAGAAAGATAGGTTCTCCCTTGACTATCGTGCACCTCCAAATGCATCTCATAGAACAAGGCCATGAGATGCCACTCACCATTGGCCTCTTTCACTTCCTATAACTGAGTCCTCCTACTCAGTGCATCAGCAACTGTGTTACCCTTACCAGGTGTATAGGAAAGCTCAAAGTTGAAGGACTGAATGTATTCAACCCACCTTCATTGTCTCAAGTTCAAGTCCCGTTCGGTAAAGATGTATTTAAGACTTTTGTGGTCCTTAAACACCACAAAATGTTTTCCCAAAAGATAATGTCTCCAACAGCGTAATGCATGAATAACTGCAGCCAACTCGAGATCATGCGTCAGGTAATTCCTCTCATGTGGCCTCAACTGCCGAGACCCGTACACAACTACTTGATCGCCCTGCATCAACACTACTCCCAACCCAATACCTGATGCATCACATTAAACTGTATAGCTCTTCCCTTTCTCTAGAAGTATCAGGACCGGTGCTGATGTCAACCTTCCCTTCAACTCTAGAAAGTTTGTCTCGCAAGCTTCTAACAAAACGAACTTCACAACCTTCTTAGTCAAACCCGTCAACGGAGCTACTAAGTGGGAGAAGTCCTATATAAAGCACCTGTAGTAACCAGATAGCCCCAATAAACTCTATATTTCAAACACGTTCTTAGGATGCTCCCAAGAAACTACTTCTCTCACTTTCTCTAGGTCTACCGCAACTCCTGCCTCTGAGATAATATGACCTATGAAGTGAATATGGTTCATCCAAAAGTGGAACTTTGAGAGATTATCATATAGTTAATGCTCTCTTTGTGTACTCAGTATGATCTCAAGATGGGTAGCATGGTCATGTCGAGTGTAAGAGTACACCAAGATATTTTCCATGAAGTCTACCAAAAAAGAATCGAGATAAGGGTGGAACACACGATTCATCAGAGCCATGAAAACTTCTGGTGCATTTGTGAGCTCAAACGGCATGACCAAGTACTTGTATAGACCATATCTTCTTCAAAAGGTTGTAAGCGGTATGTCTGATGGTCTAACACATAACTGATGATATCTAGATCTCAATTAAATCTTCGAGAACACTCAAGCTCCTCGAATTTGATCAAAAAGATCATCAATACTTGTCAAGGGATATTGGTTCTTGATCGTCAACTAGTTTATCTTCTAATAATCCACGCAAAGTTGGAGGTACCGTTCACCTTCTTAGTAAACAGGACAGGAGAACCCCATGGAGAAGTACTGGGTCGTATGAAACCCTTTTCCTATAACTCCTCCAGCTGCCTCTTAAGCTCCTACAACTCTGGTGTAGACATCCTATAAGGAGGAATGGACACCGGTGATTCTTCTAGCACAATCTCAATAGAGAAATCCACCTCTCACTCTGGAGGTAGACCTGAAAATTGGTCTAGGAATACATCCCTGAAACAATCAACCACTGGAGGGAAATCCTTCTGACACGTTATCTGGTCATCCAGATATAAGCTCGCAATCTGGGCTATCACTCCACCTTTCCCATGATGCTCAGGTCTATCTCGGCTTGCCTGGACATCACATTTTCCCTTGTATAGAAACTCTCTTCCCTATTGTGATGTGAAACTCACCCAACAATGGTAGCAATCTACAAATGCTCGAAAAGGTACCAACCAGTCCATCCTAAGAATGACATCATAGCTCGTCATCTCTAAGACCTAGAGGTCCCATAGAAAGTGACATCCACCAACATCTATGGGGCACTCCCTGCACTGACACATATCAGCCGCTCTAGTTCCCAATGGGGTATCTAGCATCATAAAATTAGAAGAAGAAGAAGAAACACAAAGCCCAAGGATCTCCATGATGGGCATAGATATAAAGCTATGTGTAGCACTCGTATCAAAAAGTACTGAAGACAAAACAGAAGCTACTAGAATAGTACCTCTAACAGTGGAAGGTCCGGGATCCTGCTCTTATTGGGTATGTTGCACTGCATATGCCTGCCCAGTGCCACGGCCCTGCGACACAGCCTGGCTACCCTGAGCTAACCTGCCCGGCTGTCTCTGAGATCTTGGTGTCTGGCTACAATAGCCATGACCACCACCTCAACCTGTATGACCCAATGTATCCCAATTCCCTGACTGGTAAGAAGCTGCTGGCCCTACCCCCGCACATGGAGTCTGCACATAACCCCTCTCACTAGCCACTGGTTGAAACTCCCTACAAAAACACTGGATATGACCCATCATGTCGCAAGTTTGGAACTCCACAAGGTCACGTGGACACTAGGGTCTATTGTTCCCCTTTCTACCACACTAGTAGCACATGAACTGGCCACCTAAAGAGTTCTTTTGTCTAGTACTACCACTATGAGAGAAATCCATTTGCCTTTTCCTCTTACCAGTAGAAATAGAACCAGAAACTGGTGTCAAACCACCCTGGCCTGCACCACTAGCTTTAGGCAGGTTCCGTTTAGTAATCAGCGCCTGGTTCACAATAGCATACACTGTAGGCAACCTTAAAACATTCACTAGCATGCAGATGTCATATCGAAGACCATACTCAAATCATCGATCCCTCAACGTCTCATTGCCCACTAGAACAGGTGCAAATAGATGTAGCTCGGTGAAGCGGGCAGAATAATCCATCACTAACATAGCACCCTACAAAAGATTCATGAACTCTCGAGCTCTATCCGCCCTCAATGTATATAGAAAGAATAAGTCATAGAAGACTACCTGAAAAACTTCCCATGCCATGTCTCTATGATGTTCAGTCTGAGGGGTAACATCCCACCATCTCTTGGCGGAATCACGCAGCATGTATGTAGCGACCTTGACCCTCCGCCCTGGAGGTGTCTCCAGATGCTCGAAAATAGTCTGCATAGAACCTAGCCAAGACTTTGCAGCCTATGGTCTGCCATCCTCTGAAAATTTAGGCAGATTCTGCTGCTGAAATATATGAGTTAGCTCTTCCATATATGTGGCAATCAGTGATACTCCTTGGAAGGTCTGCATAAACCGCATGAAGCCTTCACGAAACTGCGCATCAGCACCTGTTCCTGGTATAACGGTAGGCGCTGCATCTGGATCTGCTGGAGGATCCATCAGTAGCCCATGGCCTACCATCTCTGGAGTATACTCATTGTTTCTCTCCTGGAGAACAACATGTGGTCATCTCGGCGGCATGACTGTACAAGGTTAAATACACTCCTCAAATTTAAGATTATCAAGGAGTGAAAACAAGGAGTTTATGAAGGAAACAGGAGAAGGAAAACATTAAAGTCTTACTAAACAAGACTACAAGGCGTGTATAATAACTACATGGTGTGTTCCCTTTATTCTTTCACATGGGCGTGTACTCTGCCAAAACTGGTTATGTAACACCCCAAACACACGACGTGTTTTCTACCCACACGACGTGTACTTGAATTTTTCTTCCCCTTCCCAAGTCCTTCTACATGGCTTAGCCACACGACTCTCCTTTAAACGATACTACATGGTGAGTATAATATCTACATGATGTGTACTTATTAGATTCCAACTACATGTGTTGTTAGTGACACAGTCGGCTACTCGGCTGACTCTACACATCATGTTACACCCGCACATGGCATGTACACCACCCCATTTTCCCAACCACATAGCTAATTCTACATGGTCTCTCACTAATAAAGAATACACGGTGTGTCCCATAGGTAAATGGCGTGTCCAAGAATAGGTAACATCGACCCGTGTTTGTTAGTTACACGGTCGGATTCCCATGTTACACTACACGGTGTGTTTTTCATTGACACGGCGTGTATAAACAAATATTTCCTCCATCCATGTTGTTAGTTACACGGGAGGACATAGGGTCAACACGCATGGCATGTACAACCGATACATGGTGTGTTCCCACTAGAACTTCCTCATCCCATGCCTCAGCCCACACGACCTATGACACGGTTAGAGACTACACGGCGTATACATACGGTACATGGTGTGTACTTAGAAATTTTTATTTTCTTCCCAAACAGAAGAGTAAATGGCATGTAATCATGATTACAGGGCGTGTATTCAGGGTTTTTCCAGACTGTAACCCTCAGAAACTAATTTACAGCCTAGAAAAAACTGAAACCAACACCTAAGTGCCAAATTCCGGTCTGTGTGGGCCCATACTCCCGCAAATCAAAGCTTGGAATCTTATATATGTTATAAAAAAGGTAAATAGTCAATGATCCACCAAATTCTGGTCAATTAGGACCCATACTCCTCAAGAACCAAAGTTTAGCATTCCTTCTACAAAACCTTACGTAATAATACCCTATCAAATAGTAGGTATTTTATCACGGCATCTATCACAACAACATTAAATTTCTAATGCACCTACATGGAATGAAAACTATGCATGGAATGTGATTATAACATGTGCCTAAATAATGCATGAGATGGAATACCCTCATCTCATCAGGTTGTAACTAAATAGAACCTAGTATAATATATAAGTAGCACACCACAAGTGCATCACCCAACGGTGAAAATCAAATCAACTGTAAAATTACAAAACCAGATAAATTGCAATTAAATGAGGTAGATTGGATTTTCCCTATACATGGGTTAGCTACTCCTGGGCACATCTTATTACCAAATACCAATTTCATCCTATCCCTGACTATATGATCAAAACAGTAAGTTAAAGAAAAGAAACCCTCTAATACCACTTTGTAACGTCCTGGATCCGGGTGCCACTCAACGGGTGCCCCGAACCCGGTTGGTCACATGACCTCAAGCGCATTTCCCCAAATGCTAGAGGATGCCGACTAGCAGCGAGGGCCTAGGTCTGATAGTGGGAAACTATACCCTCATTTTGTCAAAGTGTAACGCAGCAGAACAAAATACAAGCATACAAAAGTGTAAGTATTAAACAATACCCAATTGAAATGGATAAAAGTACAGAAGTAAGATATAATAACAGTCATATATATTTGATGATGTATTATGTATCTAAGTCTAGAAAATCATCCAAAATAGGATACACAACAATCTAGAATAATACAATGCAAAGTACAAGTATAGCAAAAGAAAACAAAATAGTGCAGCAGGAACTCAGCCGCATTGTGAGCCTAAGCTCGGTCCCATGCTCTCCCTCTCCTCTGCAACAATCAAGTACCTATATAGGGACTCTTTCTCGTATCCACACCTACAACAATATAATATGTTTGGGCCCAATACATGACCCAAACAGGGTGTGATAAATGAATCCCAGTAGAAAACCACCAAAGTCCTGTGCCCAAATGTCAGTGAAAATGTGCAACAGCAGTGTGCAGTAATAAAATGAAGTAAACTAGGAAGTACTCAAAAGTAACTATCTCTACCAGTTACATTGCCACTTTATTAATCATTTATTTATTTCTAAGATTGTTCTTTAACTTCACAGGTACAACATAACATATCACCACAGTGATTATACAAAGTAAACATTGTCCACAGACATGAAAATCCTTAACCTCAGGTATTCCGAACTGAAACCCATAGGTGATTGCCCGCAGTCATAACGAATATTTCCCGCAGGCGTACGAGGTGTTGCCCACATGCAAAGAATCTATTACCCACAGGCATGAAAAAAAGTTGCCCGCAGGCTAAACGAAACACTGCCCTCAGGCTAAGAAAGTAATCAGGCTGATCCCAACACATAAGCAAGCAATCTATATACAATTCCTCTCAAGGAAATTCAAAGCATACTAAAATTCACGGTATACCCTCGGGTAACCTGGCCAAATAAATAAACAAGGGAACGCACCCACGGGGTGGCCCTGGATCCAAGAAATGATCTCAATAAACATTTTATATTTATCTTTAGATTATTTATGCAGTTCTAGATATCTAAATAGCCAATTCCTCAGCCATACACACCCCAAACATGGGCGCGTAGAATAATGGTACAAAAAAACACTCAATAGTTGGAATTAAACACCAGACCACCTACCTTGATCTCCACTGATCAATATACGTGAACAACACTTCTCGAAAAGAACAAGAACGGCGTAGATCTGGGATAGAATATTCCCTGTTCAAACATAAATAACTTTCCCTCATGAAATAATTGGAAGGTAAGGTTATGAAAGAGTGAAGAACTCACCCGTGCGGTTCAATCGAGACCATCAGCGAAGGAAACAGAGTTCCAGTCGACGATCAAGAGCTCCTCCAAGCTCTGGTCGTCTCTCCCGTGTTCTACCGATGTAGCAAGCTTTATCTGTCAACAGAGGAGGATACTTCCCATTTTAAGCAAAAAAACAAACTACACTGTGTGTACTCTCAAGTACACGGCATGTACTTATCATTTTTTTAACTGTTCCTCTGGCGGCTACTTTTCTCCACCACACTATCCATCTGTCAACATGAGTACACGGCATGTATTTCTGAATACATGGCGTGTACTGTCACTCAGCTGGCGGTAGCTTCCACCACCTTACTGTTCACCTGCCGACTAATTACACGGCGTGTAAATACCAAGTACACGACATGTAGTCATTTTTTACACCCTTCATCACTAACAGGCCTATATGCCCTATGTACTCATCCCACATGGCCAAAGTACATAGCGTGTGGAAAAGTGCATGGTGTGTACCCACACAATTTTGGGTTTTTCCCAATTTTCATTATTTTCTCAAAAACACTTAAGGAAAAAAGGAAAAGAAGAAACCCATACCTTAATAATAAGAACCGAGTTCTTACACCTCCACCTTCCTCAACATTTACCTAACCATGAAAAATAATTATTATTCATTCTATAGATAAATTAATTAAATATTTATTGTCTAGAAAATAAATATTTATTTAATATTCAAGTCACAAAAAATAGTGACTGAATATATGTGATCAATAAATCTTGAATAAATATTATTACTTGATCAAAAGAATAATATTTATTATAATAATTAAATTCAAATATAATTTAATCATGATTGATGGAAATATTTAGTATGTGTCCCTCTTGGATTCTTCCTTAGTGGCATGATGTGACTTTTCCTAAAGTCCAATATCATCATCTAGTAACTTTTAATAAAACCCATAGAGGAAGAAGTTAATTTCATAATGATGAAAACCACATATGAATGCTCAATGTGTAATTTATTCCATTTGTCACAATATATCATTAAACAATTTGAATGCTTGTCTCATCAACCTATATGCTTGATACATTTTTTTTACTTCCTAAAATAAACTCATTAATATAGCATGGCTACAAAATTTAGTTTGAATGTTGAATTTCAATCAAATGGATGAGATATAAACTTCCATAAATATGTAAGAAAAAAAATCCTTTCATATACTTATTCATTAACAACATATCATTCATGATGTTCCCAATGTACCAAACTTTGGGGTGGAAATATGTCATCTTGATTTACTAAAATACATATAATTTTAAGAATCATGATTTTAATTAATAATAATATTAAGGTTTAAGAATCATTACACATGTTCATAGACTTAAATATCCAATGACATGTAGCATTAATAATTACTACTAGTGGTTTTTTTCTCATAATCAGTCGTCTTAGAGATTATCAAGTGTGAACTTCATGAGATAAATTCTCATCTACTTATGAGTACTCACACCTAATAGTATGCATCATTTATGTCCCACTAAATATAATCATACGTTTCATGACCCCTGTCATCCAAAGGTACCCCTTCTGGGATGGTAATGAATTAAGAAGGATAATGATCCTGAATACCACTTTTAGTAGGTCTTGGGTTAGATACTAGCACCAAGGGTATAAATTTCTCACATATGGGAGGCATTTCCCTCTATAATATAGGATCAAGAGATAGAATATGTAGCATCCCAGGTATTTATAGAATAATATTATTTCATATAAATTAATATTTACAAAGAAGATATTAGTTTTACATTAAATATGGAACTTTTTTCGATAGCATACTCGACACACAATAATGGGTTTCTTCAAAATCTTATGTTGTGCACAATAGTGAATTATACCAAAAAGTAATATAATAATAATATAATTATTTTAAATGGTAGTTAACGCTTAGTCTTTGTAATGAAGGGAATGAACATAATTAACTAAAATATAATTATACAATTTTTTTAAATGTTTTTACACTTATACAATAAATTTTATATGCTTAAAATGAGAATAAATTCAATTTTAAGTATAAAATACTATAATATTTTTAAAAGGTCGTTCTACAGCCTTTTTATGGAGAAGCCTTTATGAATATAGTTTTTTTCACTTTTATATGTTCAATTTGAAAAACTAAATTTCTTCTTTAGAATAAGAACATCAAAATTTAATTTGGATGAAATTTTTGTATTTTTGGATAAAATTCATATTTTTATGAATAGTGAAAAATACTGCATTTTAATTCAAAACAACCTTTTCATCTAATTTATTTATATAGTTATATTATTATTTTCATTTGGTTTTAAATTTTAATTGGATTTAGTTTTTATCATTTAATACAATATTGTTCATTAGAATTAATTTCTCATTGAAACTTTACATAAACACATGTCAATATTTTGATAGTTGTTACTTATTAAAAACCTGCTTTTTGGTTTTTACAATGGGAATTAATTTTAAATTAATTTATTCTAATTCTATGTTTTCAACTTAGAAAAATGGATTCCATATTTTTAATTTTTAGGTCCAAATTTTGTAAATTGGTACCTTTTATTTTTAGACATTATGAATAGTAACTTCAGTAATTACTTTATTTACCGTGGTTAAAGGGTAAATCTGGTAAATAAGGGTAAAAAATAATATTATAATAATATTAAACTACCCTAAAATGTGTCCTAATACAATTGGATGAGATATGGATTACCATGGCAATTCTTGGGTCGATTTTGTGACCCCATAGATCAACTTGGGAGTGATAATGACATATTATATTATTTAATTTAAAGTAAAGAGAAATATAACATAAACATATATCTTTTACTAAAACAATTTTTTTATAGGGTTATATAAGTGATATCTTAGAATATAAATAGTCATTATAAATATAAAAATATTTCATATATCATGATATTTTATTTATAATTTTTATACACTAAATAAATAAATTTAATTATGACACAATGATGATGCAATGATTACTTCATTAATAAATGATTAAAATAAATGATATTATAAATTTTAAAATAAATATAATTTGGTTATTTTGATGTCATAAAAAAGATTTATGGATGATAGTGATATATTATCTTTTATTTAATGCTTTTTTTAAGGAATCAAGTTGTTATAAATTTGTAAAAAGTCAAGTATGAATAGTGTCCAAAATTGACATAATTCGTAACTTAAAATATAAAATAGTTTATTAAATGATATTAAATTACTAAAAATATAATATTCATCAAAATGGTTATGATAAGTCCAAATATGGCATAAATAACTTTTTTTGGATCGTTTAATATGATATATTAATTACATTAACCCACAATGTGTAAATAACATGTCATCATGGTAAGATTAAAAAGGGTAAAATAAGGGTTAAACAAAAAAGATGAGGATAAATAAAATATTCAAAACTTGTCTAGAAATTATTTTATGATGGGTATTTGAACCAAAATAATCTTACATTTTAATTAAATTAGTTTTTGATCTTTTTTAATTGAAATAAAATTTATAATAAAAAAATATTTGTAGAATTTCCTAAAGTTCACATCCTCCCCCTTATAAAAGACCACCACCTATAACCACTTAATCATACCTCTAAATCCCCTTTTATCATCAAAAATATGCTCAAATAAGATCCCAACATCTCTACCTTCCTTATATAATCCTTACCTTTGGCAGAAGGAAATTCAAGAAAGCCTTTTGGCTCAAATCAAAAGAAGTTACCCGATTTAGAGGTAATGTCTTCTCTCATGTTATTTTCTTTTATTTTTATTATTCACTCCCAATGCTCTTATTATTCTTTTATTACATAAAAACACTAGTATCTTTAAAATACTATGATTTTTCTATTAGAATTATTCTAACTACACTTACACACACCTCCATCTAATGGATACGAACATATTGTTTCTGTGTACGACAATCTACTGCCTCACGAAACGATGATTGTTTGATTTTTTCCTACCACCTCTCATGGTGGCCATTATGATGGAACTATATTTATATATGATATTTATTATGTTTATATTGTTTATATTATTCTGTAATTTTTATTTACAATATACGTTTATGCTTTCCATGGTGTGTAAATACGATAATTTCATTTGAGGAAGTGTGGACTACCGCCCCCTCAAAGTGATATGACTCGTTCATACTATACATAGAATGTATAAAGGATGGTTTTATTAAACATATTATACATAAATGACATAAATATAATACTATTATTATAATATACATTTATATCATTTGATTATTATTCTTTTAATATGATAAAGAAATGAAAGTATTATTCATGCGTACTTACGACCTACCATCTCCATGAATGGTGAATTTCATTTATTATCTCAAAATATAATGAAATGTTATAAATATATATATACTAGATATATATGATATTTCAATCATGAATAATATTCTGGTGATTATGTACTTTTTACTACATGGACAATTTACCTCAAAACAAGTTCATTTTCGACTCAAGTACCGAATATTGACAAAACGACTGATATTAACTTAAATAATTATGTAATTTTTATAACATGGTAAAAATTTATATAAAAGAAATAATAAACTTGAAAAATTTTATGAAGCAATTAGAAATTAACTTATGTTTATTATTGGGGAAGAATAAGGATCATACGTAATGAATCGGACTCAAGGTAATGGACTTCATCTCAATCTCCTTTCATTGAGGCATATTTTGATAATATACACCTCCTTATTTTATATGGTTTATTATAAAACCCTTTTAATTTTAATTTTAATTCAAAGGGAATATTTTTTTTTTGAAAAATCATTTTACTAAATGATAAAAGTAATGTTTTTAATGTATACGACGACAACAACCTCTCCACCGCCGTAATCGTTATTTGATATTTGGTTTCCTTTATAATCTTTAATTTTTTAAAAAGGAAAAGAAATACCTTATTCTTTTTTTGGTTGTTTTGGTATTGAGAATTGATTTTGAAATGTATTGAGTATTTCAATATCTTGAAATGATTTCTTGTGATTGAAAATGAAATGTTATTATTGAAATGTTGATATTTGAAATATTTTATGTGTTATGATTATATAATGGTACTTGGACATTTGATGGGTGGTTACGTGATAAAACAATTGTGTGTGGTTATGTGATAAACCAAATTATGGGTGGTTCCATGATAAACCAATGATGGGTGGTTATGTTATAACCTTCAATGCATTGGGTATGTAAGTTGGTCATATGGCTATTACATTTAGTGATATGTGTGGAATTCGACCGTATGGTTATTCTATTTAAGTATGTTTATGTCCTAGGTTACCTTTATATGTTATATGTTGCTTTATATGAGATTTATGGTAATATTTTGGTTGAAAAAATGGTAATAAATGAGTTTATATTCAGTAAAGTATATTTACTACTTCTTAAAGGTGAAAAATATTACTTTATGATAAAATTTTCATGGTTTTCATTTTATCCCTAGACTAATAGATTTCTATAATTATGAATAACTTACTGATATTTTTATGCTCATCCCAATTTTTGAAAATTTTTTTATAGGAAATAAATAATAATAGATTCAAGGATGGGATCAAGTAAAAGTTATGCTGTTAAAACATGAAACGATGTCATGTTTCATTTTAAAGAGTTTTTATTTTATGAAAAAAAATGGATAGTGGGTAGAAGTGTCTAATTGTAATATTCAAGTTGTTATGTATAATTTATGACCTAATTCTATAAAACTCTAAACCTTAAAAGATCCTCAATGTGAATTAAAAGTCAAATTATTTACTTAACTCAAGTTTATGTAATGTTTAAGGTTGGGGCCTTATAGTTGGTATCAAAGGCCGGTTTAGATAACTTTAGGATTTAGAATATTTTAAATATAATATCCATAAAATATTTCTACTTTATGGTCAAACTGAAATGATATATCATTTGAATATTACCACATTGCATCATATAAGATATGTTTGCTCGGAATGTTTTTCCGTAGAGGAAATAGGGAAGCTGTGTTGGGAGGGAATACAGAGGGAAATAACCTTCCAAATCAATATCCTGAGATGGTTAGAATCAGAACTAAATAGTTTTTTATAGTAATGGATCAGTTGAAACTGCCGATAAATAGTGGTGGTGCCCGTACACGAGATCAACTAGACCAAACACAGAGTCATATGTTGATCATAGATCATTTCATGAGGCAACATCCCCAATTATTCATAGGATCATCTGACCCTGTGCAAACTAAATGGTGGATTAAAGCATTAGAAAATATTTTTGATGTAATGGGTTTTTTATACAATCAAAATGTTAGTCTTGTTGTTTATGGTTTTGAAGGTGAAGCCAATCAGTGGTGGTTAATGATGAAAAATATCTGAGGAAGTGAAGAGATTGATGCCTTGGAATGGAATGAATTTAAGAATATATTCCTTGAGAAAATTTTTCCTAAGGCTATTTGAATTAGGATAGAAAATCAATTCTTGGAATTTAGATAAAAAGAGGAAGATTATGTGGCTTCATATGAATAAAATTTCACATGTTTTTCAAGGTAAGTCCCAAATTTTATTCGGGATATTGATAGTAAGATAAATTGATTTTACTCAGGATTAAAGTTGAAATATTAAAGGCCATTATCTTCTTATGTGTTAAAAAGATATGAGAAACTTGTTTGATGTTCTGAGAATGTAGAAATAGAGTTTTTTGATGAGCATGTATTCCATGAGAGAAAACAAAATAATCGATCAAGTTGGCAGGCAATGGGAAAGAATTCATCAAAGAAGCTTGGAGGTAAGAAAACCAAATTTCTAATTTGTGATAATTGTGGTAAAAAGAATCCTAGAGAATGTCTCTCAAAGTACAGGAAGTGATTTTGATGTGGTAAGACTATTCATATTGCCCGTAACTGTAAGGAAGATGATTAGGAAAGAAATGAAATACCAGCGATAAGATGCTTCTGTCGCAATGAGCTAGGACATTATTCCAATCTGTGTCCAAAGTTGATTACCCAGGGTGTAAACCAGCAAGATAGAAAGTATAATGGCATGTAAAAATTATTTTCAACTATTAAAATTGATGCAGTACCATAAAATGAAGTGGTGATATGTATGTTATAGATTTCTTCAAAATATAAAAATACTCTATTTGACTCTTGATCTTTACATTCTTTCATTTCTGAGAGATTTGCAAGTAAATTGGATATAGAACCTCATGAAAGTGATATAGAACTTTTGGTAAAAACTATGAGTGGAAGTATTAAAGCAACCAAGATTTATTGTAATCTTCCTATTATCATTATTAGGATAGTCTTTCCAACAAATTTTTTAAACTTTCTATAGTGGATTTTGATATCATTTTGGGTATGGAATAGCTTTAAGTTTATCATGATAAAATAGATTTTAAATCCAAGAAAGTTTTATTCAATGCTTTTATACCATTTATAACGTATCAAGAAGTTGAAATATTGATTAAATATGGTAGTTAAAGATATCTAGCTCATGTTTTTGAAAAGAAAGAAATAGTTTTGATTTGTGATGTTCCAGTATTGAATGAATTCAGAGATGTTTTTTCTAATGAATTTCCTGTTATTGTTCCCAATTGGGAGGTTGAATTTACTATTGATTTAGTTCCTAATGAAAAACCTATTTCTAAACCCACTTATTGAATGTATCAAGTATAATTGGTGGAATTAAAAAATCGGTTGAAAGAATTACTTCATAACGGTTTCATTCGACCTAGAACTTCACCATGGGGTGATCTAATTTTATTTGTGAAAAAGAAATATGGTTCTATGAGACTATGTATTGATTACAAATCCTTGAATAAAATCACTATTAAGAAAAAATTATTTGTTTCCTCATATCGATGATTTGTTTGATCAGCTCCAGGGAGATCAGTATTTTTCACAGATTGATTCGAGGTTCGAGTACAATCATCTAAAGGTGAAGGAGAATTATATTCTAAAGATATATTTTTGAATGAGATATGGAAATTATGAGTTTTTAGTTATTCCCTTTGAGTTATCTAATGCACATTTTTTACTTATGAATCTCATGAATGGAGTCTTTCATTAGTTTCTGGATCAGTTTGTGGTTGTTTTTATACATGATATCTTGGTAAATTATAAAATCTAAGAGGAACATGAAAGTCACTTAAGTATTGTTTTAAAAACCTTAAAAGAAAATAAACTATATGGAATGTTTCATAAGAGTGAATTTTTATTGAAAAAAAATTCTTTCCTTGGTCATATTGTTTCGAAAGATGGCATAACTTTTGACCCTTCTAAAACAAAAGTTGTTGAAGAGTGGCCAAGACCTACGAATATCATAGAGATTTATAGTTTTCTTGGATTAGAAGGTTATTACCAAAGGTTTTTTAAAAACTTTTCTCAGATACCTATCCCACTAACTAATCTAACATGTAAGGGAGTTTAGTTCATCTCGAAAAAATAATGTGATGATTTTTTTCAGGAACTGAAAAGAAGATTGGTAAATGCTCAATTTTTGTCCTTACCTTCTAGGAATGGTGAAGTTTTTATCTAAATTGATTCATAATTGAAAGAACTTGATTGTATCCTAATGTAGAATGATCAGGTAATTGCTTATTCTTCATGTCAGTTGAAACCTCATGATCTAAATTACCCTACACATGATTTGGAATTAGTTGCTGTTGTTTTTTCATTAAAAATTTGGAGGCATCATTTGTATGGAGAAAAGTGTGAAATATATACTGATCACAAAACATTGAAGTATATATTCACTCAAAAAGAATTAAACATGATTCAAAGGAGATTTCTAGAATTAATCAAGGATTATGATTGCATGGTCCGTTACTATCTGGGAAAGGAAAATAAAGTGTATGACGCTTTGAGTTGAAATAGTAATGCTACATTAACCATGATACATTTGGAATGAGGTCTTTTGGTTTATGATTTGATGAATTTTGGATTGGAATTTGTTGGTGCATGGAATTCCTCTATTTTGTTTCAGGTGGCAGTGAAATCATCTCTATCAGATAGAATTAAGCAAGTGTATAAAGAAGATAGTTATTTGAAAAAAAAGGTAGAATCGGTTCAGAAGGGTAAGTTACCTAAATTTAACATTGATGAAGACTATTTTTTGAGGTTTGGAAAGAGATTATATGTTCCTTGTGATTCACAGTTAAATAAAGTGTTGTTATGTACAGAGATCTTCGAGAGTATTTCTGTTGGGATGGAATGAAAAAAGATATTTCTGACTTTACTGTGAAGTGGTTGATTTTTCAGAAAGTTAAAGTAGAGCGACAGTTACCAAAAGGGATGTTTCAGCCTTTTCCAGTGCCAGAGTGGAAATAGTAAAATGTGTCCATGGATTTCATATTGGGGTTACCAAAAAAATCTTGAGTTAATAATGCAATATGGGTTATTGTTGATCAATTGACAAAATCGTCTCATTTTATTCCTATTCGAGATACTTTGTCTCTAGATCAACTTTCTCCATTGTATATTAAAGAGATATTTAGGTTAAATAAATTTCCCCTCTCCATTTTATCTGATCCCGATCCCAAGTTCACTTATAACTTTTGGAAAGGCCTTCAGAAGTCATTGGGAACTAAATTAAATTTCAGTATAGCTTTTCATCCTCAATCCGATGAGCAGTGAGAAAGAACAATTCAGACCATGTAGGATATTCTACATGCTTGTTCAACGTATTACTAGGGAATTTGGGATCAATATCTTTCTTTTGTTGAGTTTTCTTATAATAACAGTTTTCGTTCAAGTATACAGATGGCACCATTTGAAGAATTGTATAGAAAATGGTGTCAAACTCCAACTTTTGGTGATGAAGTAGGTGAATGGATGTTGATGGGACTAGAATTGGTAGAAGAGGTGGCAAAAAACGTTCTGTTGATTCAGAATCACATGAGGACATATCATACCTGGCAAAAAAGTTGTGCGGATAACCGAAGGAAGGATCTTTCTTTTGAGGTAGGTGATCATGTCTTTCTCAATGTTTCTCCATGGAAAAGTGTGATGCGTTTTGATAAGAAAGGAAAGCTGAGTCTGAGATTTATTGGACCCTATTAAATCCTAGAAAAAGATGGATTAGTTTCCTACAAGGTGGATTTACCTTCAAGTTTATCCCAAGTATACAATTTTTTTCACGTTTCAATGTTGAGAAAGTATATGCCGGAACCATATCATGTTTTGAGTCCAAATGTAGTTCAGTTGGAAGAGAATATTTCTTATGAGGAATAGCCAATACATATTCTTCACCATATAGAGTAATTATTGCGGAATAAGATGATTAATCAGGTAAATGTTTTTTGAAAAAAAAAACATATGGTTGAATAGGAAACATGGGAATCTGAAAATTCTATAAGGGAGAAATGAACTCAATTATTTGATAAGTAAATAAAATTATGGGGATGCAATTTCCAAAATAGGGGAATGATGTAGCATCCCATGTATTTATAGAATAATAATTTTTCATATCTATTAATATTTACAAATAAGATATTAATTTTATGTAAAATAGGAAACTTTTTCTGATCGCGTACTCGACAGGAAACAACGGGTTTCTCCAAAATCTTACGTTGCACGCAATAGTGAATTATACAGAAAAGTAATATAATAATAATATAATTATTCTAAATGGTAGTTAACGCCTAGCTATTTTAATGGTGGGAATGAATATAACTAACTACAATATGATTATACATGTTTTTTAAATTTTTTTAAATTTATCCAAAAAAAAAATTAGAGTCTTAAAATGAGAATGAATCCAATTTTAAGCATAAAATACTCTAATATTTTTAAAAGGTCTTTTTACCATCTTTTGATGGAGAGGCCTTTTTAAATATAGTTTTTGTCACTTTTATATGTTCAATTTGAAAAAATAAATTTATTATTTATAAGAGTAAAATAAAAATTTACTTTGGATGAAATTTTGGTATTTTTTTGATAAAATCCATATTTTTATGAATAGTGAAAAAAACTAAATTTTAATTCAAGACCGCCTATCCATATAATATATTTATATAGTTAGATTATTAATTTAATATTGTTTTAAAGTGTATTTGTATTAACTTTTTATCATTTAATCCAATATTGGTCATTGGAAGTAATTTTCTATTTAAATTGTTCATAAACACAAATTAATCTTTTGATAGTTATTACTTCTTAAAACCTGCTTTTTGGTTTTGACAATGGATATTAATTTTAAATTAATTTCTTCCAATTTATTGTTTTGAATTTGGAAAAATGGATTCCATATTTAGAATCATTAGGTCCAAATTGTGTAAATATGTACCTTTTATTTTTATCCATTTTGAATAGTAACTACAATAATTATTTTATTTACCATGGTTAAAGGGTAAATATGGTAAATAAGGGTAAAAATAATATTATGATAATATTAAACTACCCTAAAATGTGTAATAATCCTATTGGATGAGATATGGTTGACCATGGGCACCCTTGGGTCGATTTTGGGACCCCATGTATCCACTTGGGAGTGATAATGACAGATTATATTAATTAATTTAAAGTAATGAGAAATATAACATAAACATGTATCTTTTACTAAAACAATTTTTATATGGGGTTATATAAGTGATATCTTCAACTATAAATATTAATTATAAATATAAAAATATTTTATATATCATGATATTTTATTTATATTTTTTAGAAATTAAATAAGTAAATTTAATTATGACACAATGATGATGCAGTGATTGCTTCATTAATAAAGGATTTAAATAAATGACATTATAAATGTTAAAATAAATTTAATTTGGTTATTTTGATGTTATACACAAATTTTCTTGATGATATTGACATATTATCTTTGATTTAATGCCTTTTTTATTTAGTAATCAAGTTTTTATGGATTTTTTAAAAAAATCATGTTTGAATAGTGTCCAAAATTGATATAATTCATAACTTAAAATATAAAATAGTTTATTAAATTATATTAAATTACCAAAAATATAATATTCCCCCAAATAGTTAGTATAAGTCCAAATATGTCATAAATAACTTTTTGTGGGTTTTTTAAATGATATGGTAATTACATTAACCCATAATGTGTAAATAACATGTTATCACGGTAAGATTAAAAAGGGTAAAATAAGGGTTAAACCAAAAAGATAAGGATAAACAATATTCAAAACTTGTATAAAAAATATTGTATGATGGGTATTATAACCAAAATCCTATTTTATTTTAATTAAATGAGTTTTTTACCTTTTTTAATCAAAATTGAATTGATAATAAAATAATATTTCTAGACTTTCCTAAAGTGCCCCTCTTCCCTCTTATAAAAGGCCACCACCCGTACCCACTTAATCATACCTCTAAATACCCTTGTATCATCCAAAATCTGATCAAATAATCTCCCAACATCCCTACCTTCCACTTATAATCCTTACCTTGGGTAGAAGTCAATTCAATAAAGCCTTTTGGCTCAAATCAAAAGAAGTTACCTGATTTAGAGGTAACTTCTTCTCCTAAGTTCTTTTATTTTATTTTCCTTCTCCAACCCCTATGATATTCATATTATTTTATTACATAAAAACACCAGTATCATCAATATACTAGGATATTTTTATGATAATTATTCAAACTACACTTACACACACCTCCATCTAATGGATACGAACATATTGTTTCTGTATACGGTGATCTACTGCCTCATGAAACAATGATGGTTCGATTTTTTCTAACACATTTCATGGTGGAAATTATTATGGAAATATATTTATATATGATATATTATATATATATATATATTCTCTATGATTATTTAATTTTTATTTACAACATACATTTATGCTTTCTATGATGTGTAAATACGATAATTTTATTTGAGGAAGTGTGGACTATCGCCCCCCTCAAAGTGATATGACTCATTCATGCTATACATGGAACATATAAAGGATGATTTTATTAAATCTATGATACATACATGACATAAATAAAATACTATTATTATAATATAAATTTATATCATTTGATTATTATTCTTTTAATATGACAAAGAAATGAAAGTAGTATTCATGCGTACGTACGACCTTCCATCTCCATGAACGGTGCATTTCATTTATTATCTCAAAATATTATGGAATATTATAAACACATATATAATGGATATATATGATATTTCAATCATTTATAATATGTTTGTGATGATGGAATTTTGACTACATGTACAATTTACCTCAAAATAAGTTCATTTTCGACTCAAGTACCGAATATTGACAAAATGACTAATATTAACTTAAATAATTATGTAATTTTTATAATTTGCTAATAAGTGTTATAAGAGGAATAATAAACTTGAAAAGGGTTCTGAAGCAAGTAGATATTAACTTAAGTTTATTTTTCAGGAATAACAAGGAACATACATGATGATTCAGACTCAAGGTAAGGGACTTTATCTCAATATCCTTTCATTGAGGCATATTTTGATAATATACATCTCTTTATTTTATACAGTGTATAATAAACACCTTTGAATTTTAATTTAATTCAAAGGGAATATTTTTTTCTATGATTCATTTTACTAAATGACAAAAGGAATGTTTTTAATGTCTGTAGCGACAACGACCTCTCTGTCAATGTTATTGTTATTTGATATTTAGCTTCCTTTACTATCCTTAATGTTTTCAAAAGGAAAAGAAATCCCTTATTTCCTTTTTGGATGTTTTTGTATTGAAAATGGTTTTTGAAATAGATCGAATATTTCAATATCATGAAATTATTTCTTGTGATGGTAAATGAAATGTTATTAGTGAAATGTTGATATTTTCATTATTTTATGTGTTATGATTATATAATTGTACTTGGACATTTGATGGGTGGTTACATGATAGACCAATGATGAGTGGTTATGTGATAAGCTAAATGATGGGTGGTTCCGTGATAAAACAAGGACTAGTGGTTACATTATAACCTCCAATTCATTGGGTATGGAAGTCGGTTGTATGGCTATTCCATTTAGTGATATGTGTGGAAGTAGGCCATATGGTTATTCCATTTAAGTATGTTTATTTCCCAAGTTACCTTTATATGTTATATGTTTTTTTCTATGGGATTTATGGAAAAAATTTGGTTACAAAAAGGGTAATCAATGAGCTTATTTCAGTGAAGTATATTTACTACTTCTTAAAGGTGAAAAAAAATATTACTTTATGATAAAGTATTCATGGCTTTCATGTTATACCAAGACTAACAATTTTCTTTCATTATGAACCCCTTACTGATCTTTTTATGCTCGTCCCAATTTTTGAAATGTTTTTCACAATACATAAATAAGAATAGAGTCAACTATGGGATCAAGGAAAAGTTATGCTGTTAAAACATGAAACGATGTCATGTTTGGTTTTAAAGAGTTTTTGTTTTATAAAAAAAAGGATAGTGAGTCGAAGTGTCTACTTGTAATATTCAAGTTGTTATGTATAAGTTATGACCCAATTCTATAAATCTCTAAACCTGAAAAGATCCTCGATGTGAATTAAAAGTCAAATTATTAACTTAACTTAAGATTATGTAATGTTTAAGGCTAGGGCCTTATAGGATAAATCAATCATAAGAAAATTTATAACATAAATTAAGATAAATTAGAAAAAACATCCCATAATGCATGAATAATGTAAACAAATATAATATTACCCTAATAAATTAACCAAAAAAAAATTCATATGGAAGTAAATCAACAGTAGATTTAAATGTCGAAGAAAGAAATATATAGAATGGTCCATGAAGTTATCCTGGAAACCTGAAAAATAGTTTTTATATATATAGGGTGATCATACAAGTATGATTAGTAGGATAATACCCAAAGTCTCTCAAGCACTTGTGAAAAGATAAAACTAATTCACTAGTGATCAAATAATAGAACTAACTGCACCTAAACAAGTCAACTAGTCAATCCCATTCTCTCTATGCCACGCTCTCAAAATAACATATCAAATTATAATAACAGAATAATAAGATTATTGATAAAAAGGTACCATGTACTACTTTCCCACTGATTTTCCACTCTCACACCCCAATGTCGTACATCTCGGCATGCTCATATCTTCCATATAACATCATGTCCATAGACACCTGGTTCATCAAATCACATCACGTATCATATTTAGACACCTAGTTTGTATCATCATATCTCTCCTAAAGACATATAGGCTATCACATCACATCTTTCCTGAAGACACCTAGTCCATCACACCACCTCATAGCCATAACTAGAATTATAGGGTATTGTGAACATGAAGGACATAAAATTCATTCCCTCATCCTACCATAAATGAAACCCTCTAAAATCCATGTCATAAAATATCACAACAGTTCAATTTTTACTTCTATCCATCAAATCATGTGCATGTCAACATTTCTTAAAAGAGAGAGCATGGAAGAGTGGGTAGCCAGTCATCCAACCTCACCATCGGGGTGTTGAGAAAAACACCACCCAAAAAATTTGGTTATCGGAACAAAGTTATTGACGTAGGTGGGGATATTATATAAATCATAATGAATATTCAACATGTATATATATAATATCCACACATAATCATGACTTATGGATTCACAACAATGCATTTTCTGAACTCACATCATCACCACCAAGCCTCACAACCTCTACTACTTTCACTGCAACCATTAAAATAAAAACTCCACAAAAACAAGCCATATACCACATTTATCCTTTCGTTTCAAGTTAAGTCATTTTCCAAATTTCCCATTACCAATCAAACTATTATTATATCCTATTCATTTCACATTTATCAATATCCATTTAAACCACACTTCTCATTTCAAAACAAGTTTTCATTTATCATTTCAACCCATTAACCAAACCATCCCATTCTATTTCAATTCATCATTTAAATTTAATTCCATTACTATCCAGGAAACTAGTACAAAACACCATATCAAAAAAAACATGCATCTTTATAATGAAAAAAATTCCTACATCACCACTATTTCACAACCACAACCACCTCCTCATCATAATCACCACATACCATGCCCACATCTCATCACATCTTCCCCCCACATATCACAACCACACATCATCTTCACATAACACAACCATACATCACCACCAAACATCAAAACCACACATCACCACCACATATCACAACCGCACATCACATAATCACAAAACTTATTTTAGATTCACTAAGAGGCATCTCATCACATGTCACTTTATTATTTCTAGGGAATTCTCAAACAAGCCATGATTTCAAGGAAAACCAAATATTTAGCCAAATATATGTAATTATCCAATTAAATTTAAGTTGATAATAGACAACCACATAAAAAGGGTTCCATGGTCACAAAAACCAAAGTGTAAAAAACCCCCCAATGTCCATGATTCTTAGCAAGGCATCAAGCCCGTACAATCTCAATATTAAATAATATAAAAAGTTTTAAATCCTAAGATTTCACTCCCCTTACCCTTCAATTTAATTTTAACCAACTAATTATCTTCTTTATACTAGTATATATTATCTTTTAAAAAGAGAAAAATAGTATATCCCCTCACACATGATACAACTAGATGGGAAATGAAGGATCTCCCACCTCATACAAGGATTTATGAACTATTACACAAGGTTAAAACAATAAGGAGACAACCATAAAGAACCATGATGAATGGAAACACCTTTATAACCATAGAAAACATACCACAATATCCTCTTACCAAAAAATCACCCAAAAAATGTTTTCCTTGATAGAAAAATTCTCTATATGAAGAATAGTGAGAAAATAGGTGGAATAAAAGAAGAAAACTTACTTAGAACCTCTAAGGATTTATCTCATAGTGCCAAGGTTGAAAAACAATGATTTAGGTCTAAAATAACTCCAAATTAAGAACTTGGTTTTCCCAATAAATGAGAGAAAATATAGATATATGATAGGTTTTGAGTGTCTTTGTGTTTTTATACATAGACGATAAAATGCAACACCATGGTGCAGCCTACCTCACTATGCGGCAGAATTGCTGAAAACCCATCAGACCACAACACAGTGAAAGGTAACATGCCACATTTATGATATTCAAAGCTGAATATGAGATAAATGAAAAGATCCATGTTTCAGATCCAGAAAATTGGGGAAAAGACCACGGTGTGGCTAAGGGCACTATGCCATATAAACCAAGAACCAAGAAGGGGGAAATACCACTACCGAGCTCCACAGTGCAGCTACCCCGAAATCAATATAACCCCTAAAAATAACCCTTATGAATTCACTATATAGACAGGGTATCCATTTTGTAGCTATGCTGAAAATGGAAGTGGCACCAAAACCGTACCTCGAGCCCCTACGCCACAGATAGCACCTTCAGGCTGCAGAACACAGAAGACTACGTCGCAGCCCTACTCCATGGTGTGGCCATGCCAAAAATAACCTAACCTAATGAAACACATAATCTAAGACTATAAAATGAATTTAACTCCCCATGTTGTAGTTATATTCCTCTAGGGTGCAGCTCAATCATCCATGATGTAGAATCCTCCTCAACTGAATTTTTAGCTACAACCTACTTTTTCACTCCAACTACCTCAGAACCTCATTCAAACACCTCCACTACTATAATTACCACAAATTAAGGGGTTAAAAGGTATTGAAATTTACATAAAGTGTCTCTAAAACTATTCTCATCCACAATAATTCAAAACCAACTCAAAAATTAAAGAGGGAAAATTTTCCAAACAATTATCCTGTGAGATACCTCTCAGGGATCTCATTACAACCAAAACTCAACCACACAACCTCAAAACAGTATCAATAAATATCATCTCCATACAACCATTAATACCACCATTTAATCTGAACAAATAATACCAAAACCAAAACACATCATGGTCCCATGAATAATAATCAAGGAAAACTACTTCCCATAACAAGATATTATCCACTTTGGGCAGCACTGACTCGCCCATATGGTTTTAAAATGTGAAAAAATATAATTCATCACAACTAGGAAAGGTTTTTTCCTATCATAAAAGGATTTAATATTTAATCATACATCATCATAAAGGGTAAAATAACATCAAATGAAATAATAACATTTAAATATCACACCAACAGGGAAAAGAAAAAACAGTTAAAATTGAAAATAACTTCAGGTAATGGTCATGAATCTACATCCCATGCTCCTAATTTCTCCCATCCAGGAAAACATGTATCCACAAAACACAAAAAAAAGGAATGTTCCTTCTATAAAACACCTTCTCCCAATAGTCTTGGATCTCTACATGACGCTCCATGAATGTCGTGTCATTCTCGATATCCAACTCTCCCCAATAAATGAAATGAGATTAATCATGAAGATAATGATGGAGCTAAGAGATATGGATTATATTGTGAATATATTATATTCATGAAAGGAGTGGAAATTGATAATCCACCTCACCAACATTCCCTAACACCTCAAAGGGTTGAACAAATTAGGGCTATATATTACTCCCCATTCCAATCATCTACTTCCCTCATAGAGGATAAACTTATAAGAACATATGGTCCCCAACCTTGAACTTAAAGGGCCTACTCCTATGATCAGTGTAAGATTTATTACATTCCTATACCATTTTCATCCTCCCAAAAATAACATAAACCTTATCTATCATACTATGTTTCACTTTGGGATCGAGAACTGGTGACTCCCCAACCTTAACCAAGGAAAATTGAGAACGACACTACCACCCATAAAAATCCTAAAATGGGTCCATGATGATGTATTATTATTAGATATTTTTATAATAATACTCAACCAAAGAAAATTTCTTTTATAAATATTTTTTGAAGTCTAAGATACATTCCCACAACATATCCTCCAGTGGCTGGATAGTCCACTTTGTCTGCCTATCCATCTAAGGGTGGAATATTTGAGGAAAAACTAAGTGATGAAATAATACTAAAATCCTCTCTAGTATCACAAGGTAAAACAATAATATTAATCCAAGGTAATATACATTGGAACACTATTTAGTTATACAACCTGATTCACATTCCTTCTTGAAAAAAATACACAACCCCCAATTCATTGATCGTTAAGAAGTGAGATGACTTCATCAACTGAACCATGAATAATAAAATAGTATCACAACCTTTATGAGATTAGAGTAACCCTATGATGAAATATATAAAGATTTTATCCCTATTTCACATGGGAATATCCAAGGGTTGTAAAAAACTTCCAATAACATGGTGATTAGCCTTTACCTGCTGGAAAACCAAACATCAATCCACAAACTCTATCACTACCCGTTTCAACCTGGGCCACCAAAACTACATCTTCAACCCACAATACATCTTTGATATTCAGGTTTTTACTTCCAAAGTTGAGATATAAAACTCACTAATGACTCCCTCATACATCACCATCGGAATAAATAAACTCTCCTAAAACAACATTTAGCATCTGACCATCCTCTAACCATCCCTCTAGAGCATCATCATGATTAACATGATCATGAATAACCTTTACCTTTGAGTATCCCTAATAAGAATCCTCCACTTATTACACCAATTAAGACTACACTATCTTCTAAGACAAGAAACATCCATTATAAAACACCTTTGTATCTAAGTGTCGGGCTGCCAACTCCTCCATCAACCTCTAAGAATCTCCATACTCGTAAAAACAGCCTTCCATGACTTTTTTCTCAACATATTGGCCAGGACAATCCTCTTTTCTAAGGTATATGAGATATCAAATTTATATTACTAAATAAAATCCATCCACCCCAATTTTTTAGATTTAGATAACAATGAGAAAAGATATACCTCAAGATCTTATAATCTGATAAGACCATAAATAAAAAATTTCATTTTCATTAGAGGAAGGTAAGAGTGTTGTATATGTAGAAGAACTCAAAAGGGAATAAGAAAAATCCCATATTGATCAAAGTAGGGATTATACTTTACATACAATAGTTTCTAGTAATCAATCTCTATTACGTTATCTTAACTAGAATGCCTCTACCTCTGTTCCCATTTTCACATGGTCCAGAATACAAGGATATCGAAAAATTTATCTGAGTTTAATTTTTAACTATTTATTATTAGATGATTTAGACATAAAGGTATCCTCAATTGAATGAAGCTTTTTTCAAGCTAAGTATTCCAACTCTTTTATTTTTTAGAATTATTTGGTGATCTCTTATGTAGTTTGATGTTTGGTTTTTTCCTGGATTTTGTAAGGGTTATAACTTTTCCCTTAAAAGTGATTTTCAAAATAAATATTTTAATTTTCAGTCTTTCAATGTAATAAATAGCTCCAAATAAGGTAATTTCAATACAAATTCAGCATAAACACAACTATTTATAACTCTAGATATAGGTGGAATATTTAATCTTGTGGAGATAAAACTTCCTAGACCCATAAGGAATCACTTCTCTTTGATACATCAATATACATTCATATCCATGATGACAAGTGTCACATAACACTTAAAACATCACCCCCACCTTTGGAAACTGAAGAATATGACCACTAATTAATTTCTCCTTTGAGTATTCGAACACTACCTAACACTGATTGGTCTAGATAAAATTATAGTCCTCCATGGTCAAAGATTTCAATGAGGCCACAATCCCTAAGAAGTTGAAAACAAACTTCCAGTAATAGCCTACAATACTAACAAAGCTATGAACCTATACCACATTCTTCAGTGTCACCTCAGAAAAATTACTCAATCTTTGATGAGTCCACAACCATACCTTACTGGGACACCACATGTCCAAGGAAAACCACTTCATATTTTCAGAACATACAATTGGATAACTTTATATAGAGATGTTGGCATCGAAGAACTTATAATACACCCCTGAGATAGTTGGCATGCTACTCCTATGAATTTAAGTAGATAAAATTATTGTCGATAAACTCAACTATAAAATGGTCTAGGAATTATTACAACATGGAGTTCATGGTCCCATTAACATAGCTAGTGTGTTCATGAAACTAAATGTAAAGACCAAAAAATTGAAGTTTCCATACATGAATCTGAAAGAAGTTTTTAGTATATCATCCTCCATATCCAAAAAATAGTGATACCCTAACCATATATAAATCATATAAAAATAACTAGATCCACTAAATTTGTCTAAAATATAATTAATCCTAATAATAGGGTAATAATTCTTGATCATAACTTTATTTGACCTATAGTAGTCTATACACAACCTCGGGCTACCATTTGACTTCTTAAAGAAAAACACTAGAGCACCCCACAGCAACGCATTGGTTTGTATGAACCCCTTTTGTGTCATATCATCTATATAAATACTCAACTCTCATAAATAATAATGTAAAATATAATAATCATTCATTGAAATCATAGAATAACTCGGCTGAAAAACTACCCTAAACTTGATAAAACATTGAGGGGGTAGTGTTATAGCCTTCTCAGGAAAAACATCCAGAAACTCCCTATCATATCTAAAGCCTCTTCCATACTAGTGTCCACTGATTCAACAAATAACTCAACCATCAAGGAAATAAGGGGATCCACACATCTACTACCCACCTGATAACCCTTCTCTCTAATGAAAACTGCATATCAACCATCCACATATGAGAAAAAAACTCTTATAAAAAAAATTAACAATAGTAGACACGGAATAAAACTAGTAGATATGAATAATGATGTAATATAGGTGAATATATAGAAAGAATAGGCCCCCACATAATTGGTGTGGCCCCATCACCAGTCTACACCCCTGGGACACATAAAAAAAGCTATTATAGCCTCTAGTTGTCATATTCAACACTAGGATCATGAGAATCCTCTCTATGTATAGCCCCATAGAATAGACTAGAGCAGGTGCAACAAAGGAGTGGTGATCCTAAATCAAAGAAAATCATAATAAATAGAATATGATAAAATGATTGTACCTATGATGATCATTGGACCCTCTAGTATTGCCACCCCGACAACATGCAATTGACCACACCCATCCCCTCTTCCTCTATGCTGAAAATCACCTCCATGACCACGTTCAGGTTAAATTCCCTAAAAACAAGTAACATCCAGAGTTCAGCCTTTTCCTTCTCTATATCCTCTTGATAAAACATAAGCCAGTTTCCCCTACTATTGAAATAGCCTCCCTAGAGGTTGCTGATGTAGATGATGTTGAACCTAACCAACTCCACTATATTAATCTCTAAGAACAATGGGCCACTAATTATAAAGATATCCATGGAACCAATAGATAAAGTACACTATCTCAAGTCCCCTAGAAAAATCATGAAGAAAACTAACTCCATATGGACATAAAGGAATCTAATGAGATCACATCTCCATTGGTCAAAAACTATAAGGTCATGATTCATGAGACCTACCACTGACAACTCTAGTTCTTGATCAACCCCACTGGTTCCCTTCTTATAATAAACCTCCTCATGATTACATTCCCTATATCACCTCCACCTTCTATTGAACCTCCATATGAATTAGTAATGTTAAAAAAGTAATTGAATACTGAATAGGAGGACGGAGAGCCTCCTCAAGAGGTCATTCTCAGAAATCCTTTTAAGAACCTGGGTTTTCGTATGAGATATGGAACCTTTTTTCAGTTTAAATGCTTGTGCATGGCCTAATTTGAATACCCTTTGAGGTCATGGGGTATCAAGGGTGTCTAGAGATTGTTCAGATCTCGAAACCCAACTTTTGGGGAGAAAAAGGATTACCATATGGTTAGTATAAACCGTGTGGGGTAGGTTCACAGTTACTACAAACCATGTGAGACCTGGGAAGAGATTAGATGAAACCCACATGGTTTAAAAAGGAGTGTTCTTCGAGGATCACACCCATGAAAGAGCTCTAATTTTTTTTAAAGTGATATGAGACATAGTTTGTGCATGGTTTGGAAAACCATGTGCACTAACCATGTGAGGTTCCCCTCTTTACAATAGTTGTTTTAGGGTAATCGTACGGTTTGGCCAACTTTTCAGTCCATTATTTTGGGTAAAAATATTATTTTTCCATTAAAATTTTTATAACTTTAACTCTAATTCTATTTCTCTTCCTATGTTGGACAAAATCTTTGGGAGATATCATTTGAAGGAAAATTATAGCCTTTGATCCCATTCCTCTATCAGATCTTGGAATCGAGTGTCATCAGTCTCATTGGATTTGTTTTGGTGAGTAATTGATTCTTTTTGTGCCATTATTCATTCTTCTTGGTAACGATGGAGTTATTTAGGTGAAATATCATTTTCCCTATAGAGTTTTAATTTCTTCAATGGTTGATATATAGAGTTTGAATTTCTTCAATGGTTGATATATAAGTTGTCGAAATGAGTGGGTATACTCATGGTATGAAAGGGTAATTGATTTTTTAAGGAATGATTCTTAAGTATGGAATGGGTGTGATACACCATGGTTCATTATAGTGTTAGATAATTCCTTTCACCTGTATGCTCTATGGATTCTAATTTTGTGGGATTTCTTGGCCCTTACTACCCCTTGGATCTAGTTTTTTTGGGATCATAGTGGACATGGTCAGTAGACATAATTCTTGGACCCCAACTCAAGCCTAATCAAGTTTCCATAGAGATTCTCCTAGGACTTGATGAAGATGTCTTAGTACACTATACCTTGGATTTGGCCCTGATGGGTCTGACACTATTGATTATATGACACTTCCATGGTAAATCTAACATTATTAATTATACAGCATGGTCTTAGAAAATGTCACATTATTGATTATATGGAACAGTCACAGTAAATATGACATTATTGATTATACATCATTGTCGCGGTAAATGTGACATTATTTATTATATGGAATGAAAATGGTGAATGTTATATTCTTGGTTGTATGGCTCGGTTGTGGTTGTTATGACACTTCTGTTTATACGGCTCGGCTGTGGTTGAAATTTTATTAGAGGTTGTATGGCATGGTTGTGGGTTATGTAAGACATGGTGTATATAGCATGGTCATGGTATTTACTTTTTTTAACTTGTAGTTTCCTTGTTATAGAAGATTGAATTTTTTTGGGATACTTGTGAGGATTTTTAGTATTATTGGTATTTTAGTATACATTCCATGGGTATTTTACTTTTATACCGCTGACCTATTATAATTTTCACACTGCTCTAGCTTGTTATATTGCATATCCAAGATTTTTTATAGGACTTTGGGTCATTACCTACTAGGATTGTATCTCACACCCTGTTCAGGCACCATTCGGTACACTAACAGAATTTATAGATGTAGTTAGGGAATGGGGAAAGCGCTCACTATTTGATACCTAAAATCATACCACACTTAGGAGAAAGAGAGTACAAAATTCATCTGAGGCTCGTGATTCTATTCAGAGATATAACATTTTTGGTATTTTTGGTATTTTGATACATGTATTGTATTATACTGCTATGTATCTATTTTGGATTCTTTGTAGATACATGACATGATCATCATTATGAGATTACTTCTAGAATAATTCATATATTATTATCATGGTTATTCATCTATTGTTTTATTGTTATAACTACTTCCACTATTTGATATGTATGTTTTCTACCACTATGTTACGCTTTGGTAAGAGGGAATAGTATCCCCAAAAATACACTATAGGCCCTCGCTATTAGTCTGCAACCTATGGTGTTTTGGGAGATGCACTTGAGGCCATGTAGCCACCCGGGCTCGGTGAACTGTTGAGTGGAATTTGGGTTTGAGATTTTACAAAGTGGTGTCAAATTTGGTTTTATTTTTTGGGTTTATTATTTGGATAAAATATACAATAATAGGAATTTGTTAATGAGTTATTCCTAGGTATAGCTAACCCATGTACTAGAAAAATCCAAATTACCTCAAATTGAAATTTTTGTTTTCTAGATTTTGACTATTACAGTTTATTTGATTCCACTAGTTGGTGATGCACTAGAATTGTGATGTTATTATTGATATGATTTAGGGTTCTATTTTGTTGAAACCTGATGATATGATGGTATTCCATATCATGTATCATTTTAGGCACTTTATAGGATTTACATGTCATGCATTATGGCATTCCATATAGGATGCATCACATGTTTTCTTGATATTGTTATAGGTTTCGTAATAAATATACCTTCTATTGTGATAGACTTATATGCAGGGAATTGGAAAACATGGTTGGTACTTAGATTTCTTATCATAACCTAAGAAGTTTTTTCCTGATTAGGCCATAACAGACACCCTAAGAAGTCAATTGTGACATGTTGAGTCATGGAACATGAGTTTCATGGACTAGAACATGTTATGGTGTGGATTAGGTGGACACCATTATTCAGTTAATAAGGAGTATGGACCCTTATGAATCAAAATTTAGTGGACCACTAGTTCAACCATTTAAAATGAATGTGAAATGAATATGAAATTCATATGGAAAATTGAAATGATAAATAGAGAACTCTACCTAGACCCAACTTTGGAGTGGGAAAGAGGTAGTGTTTCTAGTGACTTTTGTGACTGTTTATTTTTATACAGTCCTATATTTTGAAGTAGGATGTGTGGTATGACATGTTTATAAGAAGGTTTTGACATATACTATTCTTTTGAGCTATGAACTTTGATATCTTTCTTTTCTAAGGTGTGCATTTGGAATTTTAGAGGAATTCCACCATGAAGACCTTGAGTCATATTATATGAGGGTGGTGATGACCATGCTCTAGATGTAGTGGGTTATTGGATACTGGTGGATTCTCCTTTAGTACCAACTACGACACTAGCTATTTTACTAGACATAGGGGATGAGACACAGTTATGTGAGGGGTTTTATCACTTTTTCATACTTTTTAGGGATCACTACATCCTACCTTATCTATGGTTGAGCTAATGTGTGTGTTCTAGTAGCAGCAGAATCCCATGTTTTTGGGGTATGGTGGTCCACAAACTGCTGAGTTTTGTCTTGATACTACTCTTTTGATCTTTGATAATCTAGGGACACCTCCTAAGAGGATAGTGAATCTCATAAATTATATTCTTTAAGGAGAAGAAAATCACTAGTGGGATGTTTTGTACCAAGCTGATAGGCTTCGATATATGGTTTGGGATGATTTCCAAAATAGGTCCTATGACTTTTTTTACCTCGAGACTATAATGGAATAGTATTCTTTTGAGTTCATGCATATGGAGCAAGGAACTATGATGGTTATAGAGTACTCGACATGATTTAAAAAGTTGCATTGTTTTGAATCGATCTACCTTGATGATGAGTTATCTAAAGTGAGAATCTTCAAGGAAGGTCTATGTCTTTCTATTCAATCACATGTTAATGTGTTCATATTGAACTCTATTACTGAAATTGTAAATCAAGCACTAACTACAGAGTGGAACCTTAGGTAAGATGGGTCAGTGAGTAGAGTAGTATAGTCTCTCGACCCATTAGTTCGACTTCCAGTGGTAGGAAGTGATGTTTTGAGGCTTCCTTTGAGATGAGTATTAGTCGGGTAGTGGGTATTGGTAGCTCTATTTTCTATCATCAGTGTGGTAGAAGGAGTCACATTAAGAACCAGTTGATCACGACCCAGTCAATTTTTGATCTTATAGTAGGATGGGCCATGTGCAAGGTTTCTAAAATACTTTACCACTAGCAGTGAGTGGTTTGGGTTAGCTCCAACACCATGTTTTGGATCAGGTTTTATAGCTCAACATCAGGTTGGGTGATAGATCAGTACCAGTCGATTAGGTCAAGGTGGTGGTGGTCATGGTTGAGGTATCCATACACCAATTGTACTAAGACAGCAGAGCGGGCCTACTCCAAGTAGTGAGGTTATATCACAGGGTTTTTGTTTAGGCTAAATCTATTCTTCACCTGATACCCCCAAGGAGTAGGGTGTCGGACCGTCTATGGTGAGAGGTATGATCTTAGTAGCCTCAATTATTTTATCGTCTCTTTTTGATAAATGTGCATCATATTGTTTTTTATCTGTATCTATTGTGGAGATCCTTGGGCCCATGATTCGATTTTATGAGGGAATTATGATGCTTGACACATTGTTAGGGATCATAACAAATAATGTGAACTAGTGCAGGGAGTTCCCCCTTGATATTGGTGGGTGTAACTTCTTATGAAATCTTTCTATCCTCAAGATGAAAGGGTTTGAAGTCATACTCGGAATAGACTAGCTAGTAGATTATCAATACTACATGGATTTTTATTGCTGGAGGGTGACTTTCACATCACCAAAGGGTGAAATTTATACTCAAAAGAGTGAATGGGGTGTATAAGAGAGTTGAGATAGACCACAACATCATGGGCTAGGCAGAATGATAGCCTAGATTTTAAGTTTGTATCTAGATTGTCCAGGAGCATGTCAGGAATTTTTTTCTTCAATAGTTGATCATTTTAGGGTTGTTTTCCTGAATGAATTTTATGGTTTACCTCTTGAGATAGAGGTGGAGTTCTATATAGAGTTAGTACCAAGAAATTCAATGGTATCTATTCCTCCTTATATAATGGTTATGATAGAGTTTTAGGATCTCAAGAGGCGGTTAGAGGATTTGGTAGAAACGGGGTTTATATAAAACATTACTTCTCCATGGAGTTCACTGATCCTTTTTGTGAAAAAAGAGAATAGTACCCTTAGGATATAAGTGGATTACCAAAAATAGAACTAGCTGATGGTTAATAACCAATATTCCTTTACACTGATAGATAACCTGTTTAATAAGCTTTGAGGAGCTCATGTGTTCTCAAAAATTTATTTGAGTTCAGGATATCATTAAGTACATGTTTGAACTGCATACATACCTCAAACATCTTTTTATAGCAGGTATGGTCTATACGAGTATCTGGTTATGTTGTTCGGTCTCACCAACATGCCTTTGGTTTTCATGGCGTTGCTGAACTGAGTTTTCCATCCTTATTTAGATTTATTTGTGGTGGTTTTTATGGAAAATGTTTTATTGTATTCTCACAATCGACATGAACATTACAAACATCTTGATATAATTTTGGATATACTAAGAGAGGATAATTTATAAGATAATCTCACAAAGTGACATTATCTAGATGGATCAAATTCACTTCCTAGGTCATATTATCTCAGATACAGTAGTATCAATAGACATATAGAAGGTGAGACATGTAGTTTTGTAGGAATATCCCAAGAAATTCTTTGACATATGAAGTTTCTTGGGGATAGTTGGATACTATAGGTATTTCATACATGACTTCTCACTCCTAGTTGTTCCGATTACAGGCTTGACTAAGAAGGGTGTGAAGTTTTTATGGATAGATACCTATGATACAGCCTTTCAAGAGATGAAAGGAATATTTACTTCATCATTGTTTCATATTCTTCCAAAGTTAGGTAGGAACTACACTGTGTATTGTGATGCATTAGGTATTAGTCTAGGAGTAGTTATGATGCAAGGGGGTAGAGTTTTAGAATATGAGTCTCGGAAAATGAGGTCAAACAAGAGAAATTACCCGATGCAAAAAACTTGAGTTAGCTATAGTTTTTTACGCTTTTCATTGTTGGAGGTACTACCCGATGCAGCAACTCTAAATGTTCGACCCAATAATGTCCAACATGGTCCACAAAATCCTCCTAGAAACCTGAAAAGTATTTTATATATGAATAAGGTGAGAATATAGGTATACTCACTAGGACCATACCCAAAGTATCTTATTTACATGTGAAAAGATCATATTAATGCACCAGTGATCAAACAGTAGAATCTACAGCACCTAAATAGTTAGACTAACCAATCCCATCCTCACCATCACATGCTCACCAAATAACACATCCAATTATAGTAAACTAATAGGAATGATATCCATAAAAAGGTACCCCATACCACTTTCCCATGGATTTTCCACTCTCACACCCCCAACATAATACATCCTGGAACCCCCATATTTTTTGTATAACATCCTTCTTATTAACACCCAGGTTATCACATCACATCACATCTCACTCAAAGAAACTTTTTGTATCGAATCACATCTCTCCCAAATACACCTATGTCATCACGTCACATCTCACCCGAAGACACTTGGTCCACCACATCACATCATATCCATAACTATAAGTGTAGGGTTTCATGAACATGAAGGTCATAAACATCATTTATTCCTCCTACCATGTATGAGCCCCGCCATAATCCATCTCAAAAAATATCACCACAGTTCACTTTTGACTTCTCGCTATCATAGCATGTGCTTCTCAATGTTGCCTGTAAGAGAGAGAAGGGAAGAGAAGGTGGTCATCCATCCATCCTCACCATAGATATTTTGGGGAAAATTCCCCCAAAAACATTTGGTTGTCAAAAACATTTCTCTATATGGGTGGGGTGCATATAGAAATAAAAATTAATATACAATGTATATAAAATAGACACATGCAAACCCAACCTATGGGTTCAAAATAAAACATTATCCCAACTCACCACATCACCACCAAGCCTCACAACCTCTTCCACTTTCATTTCCACCACTAAATTAAAAACACCAAAAAAACAAACTGCAATCCACAAACCACATTTCTCCTTTCATTTCAAGTTAATCCATGTTTTCAGATTTCCTATTACCAACCAAACCATTATTCCAAACCATTCATTTAACATTTATCAATATCCATTTAAACCACACTTTTTATTTCAAAAAAAAGTGTTCATTAGTCATTTCAATCCATTAGAAAAACCATCTTGTGTTATTTCAATTCATTATTTACATTTAATTCCTTTACTGCCCAAGAAACTAGCACAACATCATAACAACCACCCATCTTTATAATGTTAATAATCCCCACATCACCACTATTTCACAACCACGTGCACCTCCATATCAGAACTCCCACATACTACATCGTCCCCATCCCGGAAGCCAACTGAGGGGTTCCCCAAGTTGTATTGGCCACATAACATCAAGCGCATCTCCCCAAATGTCAGAGGTTTCCGACTAGCAGCGAGGGCCTTTTTCCATGTTCGTGGGGGAGACTTTCCCCTCATAGGTAATAGAGAATATCACAGCAGATGTAACAACAATTAAATAATAAATAGTGGAAGAATATAAATGAATAAACTGTATCAAAATCAATATAAATAATACAACTGAATAATACTCAAGTGAGGAAGCTCAAAAAACAATGTCATGCCATGATATCTATCTAAATTAAAAGTATGGAAAATAGAAACTCAAGTATACTGACAACTAAAAAAAGACAAAAATCAATAATTGAATCATGAGAAAGGCTCAGTCCTCTACCCCAATCTCCATCCTAAGCAGCAAGAAACAATCAAGCATCGAAAGCAGTATACTTCCCTTTTTCAAAACATGCAAGCATGTAATCTACCCGGGTGTCAACGAAGCCCGAGCATGGTGTGAGATAAAATCACAGTAGTATGGCACCCACAATTTCTAAACCTTTCCATTTCATGCAATAATAAAATACAGTGTTCCATTATATAACAATTTTAGATAATTAATCAAGTGCAATGAAATAAATAACTTAGCCTAGGTTCCCAACGGCACCGGTCCCTAATCACCTTCTTCGGCCTAATCCGGAAGTCTGAAAGGAATACATGTAAGCAGAATACACATATGAATATATATAAGTCCTATAAGATTAAGGTAAAACAAGGAAAAGGCATACCCCCAAACTTTTTTTTTAACTTGGGGTCTAAGTCATGTGCCAACCAGGTGTGCTGCAACATACAAGAAAATATCACAAACCTCAAGAGAATAATAGTTTCATTAATATAAACCTTAAGTGCATCATTATTAAGGTTCAAGTTGAGATTTAGAGTCTAATCCCATCCTAAAGGTATCATTATGGAATATCCTTCAAATTATCCAATACTACCGAGCCCGTCCAAGGAAATCTTTCGAAAGACCAGGTATCGCTCGAGGCATGGCTTTACCATGAGTCTGTTTCGATCTCACAAAAAAGGGTCGAGTATCATCTGAGTATGGCTTATCCACATTGCCAACGGATCTTTCCATGATGGGCCCTTTTGGAATTGGTGTTACTCATAAGTATTAAAAAGATTGGGGAAGTCTTGGTCTAGAAAATCCAAAGACACCGCCCCCCAGACGTGTAGTGGTAACCAGTCAGGAATGGAGGTTCTAAGCATAGACCTTAATATGGGACCCACCTTCTATCCCCACCCTGAATTTAATTAAAGTTTCACAATAGAAAATATGACATAGAATTCATATGTAATTGAAATTTGAAATCTAAGTAGATACACCCTTGAAACACAAGGTATTAATTTAATCTTGCAACGTAAGAACTTAATGAGGTAAGATACTATATCAACACAAGAAGATAAATGTAATTTTTAATAATTATATAAATCAGCACAAACAACTACCAAATATCAAACAATACAGGGTTCATAATTAATCAAAATTAATTATTTAAATTAAACACAACAAAAAATAGGTTGCGCAACATGTGCAGTTAATTAAATTAAATGCTCGGGTTAACGAAATTTATACTGGTCACATCAGCATGCCCAAAGGGGTGTCCGACCACATTTAAACAAATTAAACAATTTAAATTATAATAATTAGGTATAAAATAATTAGTATAAATAATTAAATTAAATAAATTGGGTGAATTTTCACAAAGTCGTAAGGCACCGACTAACGGCACAACGGTGCGTTTTTATAAATCACAATGAAACGGAGGGAAAGTGAGTAGACACCCTACCTTATAGTTGTAGATGATTCAATGATCTGTAGTAGGCTTTGATTTTACCTAAAATGGAAGAAAATGGATGATTTTATAAAAATCCCAAAATAGGGTAAAATCCTTACGCGATGAATTGCATGCAGGATACTCAATGAAATCTAATGATTTCAAATGCGCAAGGTTATCCTTTCCTTAAGGTTTACCTCTCACAAGACAGTGAAAAAAATATATGATGTATGGAGGCACGGTGGTCTTCTGAAGGGTTTGTAGGTTGGTGCATCGCCTAGGGAGAGGGAGGGGTGTGATGTGAGGGAGAGGAGGAGAGGAAGAGAGAAAAAAAAGGAAGAAAAAGAAAATAAAAATATGATAAAAATAAAAGAAAATAAAAAAAGGAAAATAAATAAAAAATAAAATAGAATAAAAAGGATGGAAAGAAAAAAGGATAAAAATAAATAAAAAATGGAAGTCTCTCATTTTAATTTTTTTGTAATGCCCTTTATGTTTTATTTCTAAATTTCTTTTTATCCCTTCTTCATTTCATTTAAATTTCATTAAATCTATTATTATTTATTTTTAACCCTTAATTAATTATTTTAATCTTGAACACCACGCTAAGGCATGACATAACATTTTTTATAAAACCCCTACAGTCATTTTATTAATTTAAAAGGCTTCCCGAGATGCGCAGCGGGGTGTGCAGGTGCGCGCCCTAGGTCGCTTTAAAGATTTAGAAAAAAAATTAAAAATGGTCAGTACCTGATTAAGTTTGGGACGTTACAACCTCCCCTCATTAAGATAAATCGTCCCCGAGTTTCCCTTCTGAGGGTAGTGGAAAGTAATCGGAGAAAAGTTATGGCCACTGCACATGTACATCCGTCTCTTGCACCCAAGTCTCGTCCTAAACGCGTCCGTGTTTCCATAACACCCAGACTAGAGGGACTGACCTGCCTCGAAAGACTTTCATGCTACGGTTGATGATACATATCGGATGCTCTGCAAAGGATGCATCCTCCTCAAGATCGATGTCGTCAGGGTCAAAATAATGAGACGGGTTAGGATGATATTTTTTGAGGTGAGATACATGGAAAACATCATGCATGACACGGTACCTCTAAAGTAGAAATAATCGATAGTCTAATGATTCATGCTCAAATTTACCCAATAGATGAAGGTAGAACCGTCCTTATAGTCTATCTTGGGTTATCGAAGCCACTCAGACTTAAGAAGATACCTAAGATGCACAAACTATGAGATGGATTTTTGGCAATGAAGTGGACAACTTGGTTTTGATTTTATATGGTTTTAGAGAACACTAAGAAACCATAGTGAATTCAATTTAATTAAAATGGGTTGATCTTAGGATTATGATTTGGGTGAATTGAATGAATTTTACTTCTTTAAACGATTTTGGTTTTATTAATTCTTGATGTATCCATTCTTCAAAATAACACTAACTTCATCATTTTATGGTTTTATGTGAACTAAAATCAATTACTAATCCCCAACACACTTAGAGAACCAAATTCATGATCTCCCCAAGGTGTATGGTCATTTCAGTACTTGGATTTAGCTTCCTCAAACACAGTGAAGATGAAGAGTGGAAAATAATTGAAGAATGGAAGTCTTGAATTAATTAGACAATTAACAACAACTAGTTCATAAAATAACATTCAATCCATCCGTTGCATCGTCCTAAGATCAACCCATTAAACGGTTATCCCTCCATTGATGGTATACTCTCAATGGTGGGTGGAAGATGGCTTTCAAGAATTGGATTGAAGAAATTAAAATCGCGGAAATAACGAGAACTCCTCCGTGTGTGTGAACGAAATTCACACCTATGTGTGAAATAATTCACTACAACACAGAGATATCACTATGCTTTGTGAGTTTTAATGAGATATAATGGGAAGAATATGAGATAAAGATGTTGTTTAAGAACATAGAAATACCAAAAAGAAACTTATATGGAAATTGAAAACATTACAACAGAAATTTGGCATAATAACATTACACAAAACAAGATATGTATTCCCCCTCACCACCACTGCCTTAAATAACAAATTGGGAATCCTTAGGCCGAGACTCAATCAATGTATTCCCAAATATTAAATTAATTTAGGCCTTAGGGTGGTGGAAAGTAGTGGAGAAATTGATCCCCTCCTTGACTTTTTATCCTCCTTTTCTCCCCTGAAAAGATCATCCTTTATCGGGAAGCATATCGCAGAATCTCGGTTGTACATAGAAGATTCTTCTGTGTATCCGGATGTCTTGTAAACTTTTGTACAATTTGGGCCTATTTGAAGTTGTGGATCGGGAGTTATGGCTTCTTTAGTGGGATAAAATTCTGGGCCGCAGATTCTGGCCCAGATTTTGATCTTCTCTTTGGGCCGCCTTAATCACCACCATGGAAGCCGAATTATAATTGACTCTTGAATAATTATTTTTTCCTCTACATGTATTCTAAAATCCAACGAAATTTGGTATTTATTGGGCCAGTATTGTGGGCCCCACATTCTCATCAGTGGGCCAATGTCCAATCTGCCTTCTACAGAATTGTTTCCTTTCATCACCAAATATCACCATCATCCTTTATGAATCCTCCATTGATACCTAAATGAAAAATATTCATATTAAAGTGTAGATACATTTCCCAAAATATCAAATTAAAATATGTATAATTAAATTCCTTAAAATTAGATGAATCATTGGGACTAAATTGGCGTACCTTAAGCATGAAGTTCACGAATGATGAGAAATGATGTTCAAAATCAAAATCTACTAACTCAGACCCATAATATCAAAAATGAACATTTAATACCATTAAAATGTAATTAACATATGTATTTTTATTGTCTAATCACACCCCCAAACTTGAGATTTTCTAGTCCCGAGCAAATAATTAAAAGATTACATTTGAATTCCTTTTTTTTCAAACACATTATAACAAACAGTTCTCAAAATGTAAACTACACACAAATATATCTTTATAACCTATCAAAATAATTTAAAACATGATAAATTTAAAAGTAGATCCCAATCCCAATCTCATTCCTTTTATCAAATCCATCATCACACTTCATCAAACTCAATTAGGTGAAATGATGTGTTGTGAGTCACAATAGATATGGGGGTTAATTTTCATTCAAGGGGGAAATCATGGAAGCACTAGGTAGAATCAAATTTAATCCTAATTTTATTATTCATCATTCCTTTTTTTGATTATTATTTTTTTTGCAATATTGATATAGTAATTGAGATTGCAGTTAATCAAATTAGCCCATGTAGCAAGACTTTACCGATGACTCCCAGACTCAAAGGCCTTAGGGAAACAAGTGAAGCCCACATACTCAGGCATCGTCTTGAGTTAACTTGATCAAAAACAAATTCATATTACCATAAATAGAGATAAAGTAAAAAACTCAGTGCCAGAAAACTCTGTAGTCACGATCCCTAAGTGTCTAAAGTTGCGTATTTTATCAATCCATTTCTCTACACGCAAATTTTTATTTTTATTTTTTTTTTATTTTTTTTTATTTTTTAATTTTTTTTTTTTTTGAATACTCATATTATTCATAAAAATTAAACTAGACTATTATATTTATTATGGGACCCCAAGAATTAAAATTAGTACCCCACAATCTATAGGATGTGCATTGTGGCATTTTGATTTAATAGATGAAAATAAAATGATGAAAATTCTCATTGGACAACCAAACTTCCAAAATCAATGCCTGTAAACTTAATCATGAATTAAATTAAGAGTCAAGGAAATAAAAATTATTTTCTATGTAGTTTTAATGTGAGAAAAATTCTATTATATGAATGATAAATTAATTTTACTTCTTTTTTTAACAGAAATTTAGTTTCCACACCCCCCAACATAGAATGAAATTTTCCCTAGTTTCGTAAAAAGAAAAGAGAGGAGAAAGTGGGTGGGGGGATTGAGTTGGAAAGGGCATGGAACAAGTCCAACTGGTGGCTTCATAATGATGATTTTGGTGATCTTGAATCACTCTTTGTTCTCATGGGAGATGGAGGCACCTCTTTGATGGAATATGTATCACCCAAAAATAGTCCCTGAACCATACAAACAAGAACAAACCAGACATAAAAAACAACACAATAATTTATTTAATACCAAGTCTCATAATTTTTATGGTTTTCCTTTTGTTTTTGTTTTTTTTAAATCAACTGATGATACATTGTATTCTTTTTAATTTCTGGGTAAGGTAGTACTCAGGGATCACACCGCGTGACACGAATGAATACGCTGCTCCCCTTTCATACCCATCCATACTCATAAGAGAAGAACGGGTCAACAGTCTGATTTAGAATAAATTTATATCAAAATGATCCACTAATCCTATTTGAAATATAAATTTGATTAAAACAACAAAATTATTGGAAACTTGAAAACCATGGGTTTCCTCCCATGCAGTTCTTTGTTTAATGTCATTATATTGACTTGGACCCCTAATTGATTAATTATTTTCGTCATCTAAGGTAGGTTCACACAAGTCTTCATCAACTTCTTGTTTTTATAATGGTTCTATGAATGGTTTGACTCTATGATCATTAACTTCAAATGTTTGACCATTGGTGGGATCTTGAATTTCAACATACCTATGGGGGTACACCTTATGTAGTATGTATGGACCTGACCATCTAGACCTCAATTTTCCCGGGTGTAAGTGAAGTTTAGAATTATACAAAAGAACATGTTTTCCCAGTTCACTGTGTTTGGTTTTAAGATTTATAGATTGGTAGGCTTGTACTTTAGCTTTATTGATCCTTGAATTTTCATAATCCTCCATCCTAAGTTCCTCAAGTTCATTGATATCTAATTTCCTTTTTGTTTTGGCCAATGAGAGGTCATAATTCATTTTCTTAATTGCCCAAAAGGCCTTATATTCAATCTCCACTGGCAAATGGAATGCTTTACCATAAACCAGCCTATATGGGGACATTCCTAAAATGGTTTTATATGTGGTTCTATAGGCCCAAAAATCATCCAAGAGTTTCTCAGACCAATCTTTCCTAGAAGTATTGACAGTTTTTTCAAGAATATTCTTAATCTCCCTATTTGCTAACTCAGCTTGACCATTGGTTTGAGGATGGTATGCAGTGGGAACTTTATGAGAAATCCCATACTTAGACATGAGTGAATAGAATGGATAATTGCATAAATGGTTTCCTCGATCACTGATTATAGCCCTAGGAATTCCAAATCGAGAGAAGATGTTTTCCTTGAGGAATCTAATCACGATTTGATGATCATTGGATTTTGTAGGAATGGCCTTAACCCATTTGGAGGCATAATCGACATCTAAAATAATGTAAAGATATCCCCTAGAGTTTGGGAAGAGACCCATGAAATCAATTCCCCAACAGTCAAATATTTCAACCACTAAGATGGGAGTGAGTGGCATTTGATTCCTTTTTGTGATGGACCCTACTTGTTGACACCGAGGATAGATTTGAAAAAATGTTTAAGAGTCCCTTGAGAGGGTGGGCCAGAAGATACCACACTGAAGAACCTTAGAAGAAGTTTTCTTAGAGGAAAAGTGACATCCATATGCCTCACTATGGCAGAATTTAATGATGGACTCTTGTTCGGATTCTGGGACACACCTCCTAATGACTTAGTCGGGGCAGAACTTATAGAGGTATGGATCATCAAACACATAGTGCCTAACATCATAAAGGAATTTCCTTCGAGCTTGAGTCCCTAAGAATTTTGTAATTACTCTTGTAACTAAGAAATTGGCTATGTCAGCATACCAAGGGTAGTCACTCATAGAGTATAGGTGTTCATCGGGAAATGAATCAGACATAGAAAGGTGATTTGAGTTGTCTTTGAATTCCATCCTAGAGAGGTGATCAACTACAAAATTTTCAATGCCCTTTTTATCCTTGATTGTGAGGTCAAATTCTTGTAAGATAAGGATCCACCTAATCAGTCTTTCCTTACCATCTTGTTTTTGGAAGAGGTATTTTAGTGCAGAATGGTCAGTGAACACAGTGATGGGGGATCCTAAGAGGTAGGACCTAAACTTATCTAAGGAAAACACAATATCAAGTAACTCCTTTTAAGTATTGGTGTAGTTGATTTGGGAATAATTTAAGGATTTTCTTGCATAATCAATGACATAAAGAGTTTTATCACAACATTGTCCAAACACAGCTCCTATAGAAAAGTCACTGGAATCACAAATAAGTTAAAAAGAAAGGTTCCAATTTGAAGATTTCATAATGGGAGGAGAGGTGAGAGAGTATTTGAGGGTTGAAAATGAACCCTCACATCTTTCTGTCCAAACAAATGGAGCATCCTTTACTAGGAGAGCGCAAAGGGGGTGGGAGATTGAACTAAAATCCTTGATGAATCTTCTATAGAAACTAGCATGTCATAAGAAATACCTCACTTCCTTTAAAGTTTTGGGCGATGGAAGGTGACGAATGATGTCAACCTTGGATTTATCAACTTCAATCCCCCTACAAGAGACTAGATGGCCTAGAACTAGTCCTTATTTAACCATGAAATGGCATTTTTCCTAGTTTAGGACTAGATTATTTTCTTCACATCTTGACATGACTCTCTCCACATTCCTCAGACATCCCTCAAATGTATCCCCAAACACCGAGAAGTCATCTATTAATACCTCAAGAAAATACCCTACCATGTCTAAGAAGATTCCCATCATGCACCGCCAGAAGGTTATAGGGGCATTGTATAACCCGAAGGGCATGCGTTTGAAAGAAAAGGTGTCAAATGGACATGTGAATGTATTCTTCCCTTGATCCTCTAGGGAGACCTCAATTTGATTATACCCTGAGTACCCATCTAAGAAACAGTAGAACGCATGACCTGCCACTCTCTCAAGGACTTGGTTAATGAATGGTAAGGGGAAATGGTTCTTCTTGGTGAATGAGTTTAGCTTCCTATAGTCAATGCAGGCCCTCTATCCACTACTCACCCTAGTTGGAAGAACCTCTCCATCCTTATGGGTTATAACTGTGATTCATGCCTTCCTGGGAACCACTTGGATTGGGCTGACCCACTCACTCTCAGCTATGGGATATATGATACTAGCTTTTAACAATTTCATAAGTTCCTTCCATACTAGATCCATGAGATTAGGATTGATTCGTCGTTGAGGTTGATGACATGGCTTTGAATCAGATTATAGAACAATCCTATGAGTACCGATAAGTGGGATAATCCCAGGAATATCAGACAGGGTCCAACCAATCGATTTCTTATGTTTCCTAAGGACACCTAGAAGCATCCTCTCATGATTGGATTCAAGAGAAGAAGAAATTACAATATGATGTGTCTGGTTGTCCCCTAGGAGGGCATACTTGAGTGCAGTGGGAATTTCCTTCAATTCAAGATCAGTTTGGTTCATAATTTCAGTAGAATATTGGGACATTGGATCAAGATCAATTTTGTTTCCTAGAGTTTTATATAGGATTGATTCCCCAAATATATAATTTTCAGCTACTAGATTGGCTTGATCATATTTAAGGAAGGAAGTTGGAGTGTTCTCCATGAAAGTGGTTTCTTGAAAGGTTTCACTGATTGTTGGACCTAAGACTTCATCATAAGAGAAATTTCAAAATGATTCAATCCAAGGATATGAACTTCCTTTATGTGAACAAAGAAAATCAATCTCATCCTGACTTAAATATCCATCAAATATTACTTGATGTTCTATGGATTCATCATTAATTCTTCCTATCATGTTTACTTCATGAATGTCCTCATCATGCCCTATTTGTGAGATTTTATTATAGATGTTCAAGTCTAGACTCATGTTTCCAAAGGTGATGTCCATTTTCCCGTTTCAAACTCGGATAATAGAGTTGATTGTTGCAAGGAAAGGATGACCAAGGATGATTGGGGTTTGTTCCTTATTTCTTAATTTTGGATGGTTTTCAAGGACAATGAAGTCAGGAGGGTAGATGAAGTTTTCAGCCTCTACTAGAATGTTCTTTAAAATCCGCTTTGGAACCCTAATTCTATGATCAGTAAGTTGAAGTGTGACAGATGTGGGTTGGATCTCTTCTAGGCCTAACTGTAAGTACACATCATAGGGAATGAGATTGACACTAGCACCTAGGTCACACAAGGCCTTGACAACTTTTCTCACTCCTAGTTCAACATTGATGTAAGGGAAACCCGGGTCTTTCAACTTAGGAGGAATGGTCCCTTGAATGGTGGTACTCACAATAACAGCCAAAAGGACTTGGTTTTTATTTGAAAATTTTCTTATAAAAGTGTACATGTCCTTATGGTACTTTGAGTAGGCAGGTATGGTTTTTATTGTATCGAGAAGGGGAATGTTCAACTTGACTTGTGAGAAGATTTCTCTTAATGTTTCACTTAATTCAGGCTTGGTTTTCCCCATCATGTGTTGAGGAAATGGTGTAGGTTGTGGGGTTGTTTGTTGAAGAGTTGTTTCTTTGACATTGTTATCAGTTTCCTCAGTTTGATCTTGTGGTTCATTTGAATTTTTATCCAAGTTTGAATCTTCAGATGGGTTTCGAATTAGTTTTTTAGGTTTCTCAATTGATTTCCCACTTCTCAAAATAGTCACAGCCTTTAGTTTTTCAAGAGTTGTTTGAGTAAAACTTGACTCTCCCCTTGAAGTTGAGGATGGAACCGCCTAAGTAGGTATGGGTGCCTTTCCAGTTTTGATGGTTTGAATTTCTTGTTTAAGGGAAGAGACTTCTAAGTTCATCCTTTCCATTTTTTTTGCACAGTTGTTCTAATAGGCTTTATGGAACAGTTTGGGTTGGTGCTTGAGAAGATTGGTTTATCCTAGGGGGATATTTTGGAGGTGGGATGGTTTGTTGAAAATGGATCGGTGGATGTTTTTATTGGATAGGTTGGGTTTGGAACTTGTTATGGGTTTGGTAGTTCTGATGGGGGTAAGTATTTTGTCCCTGTGGTTGGCTAGGTTGTTGGTTATCTTTCCAGCAGAAGCCTGGGTGGTCATTATACCTTGGGTTGAAGTTGTTTTGGAATTGAGGCTTTTGAAAGTTCAAATCATTTACTTCCACTGGGGGACCTTCTAAAAGTACCTCCTTGATGGATGGAATGGTATGGCAGTTGTCTGTCTTACGGTCATGTTTGTCAGAAATTGTGCAAACAGGGTCTACAGTTTGTATTTCATGGACTTTCATAAGGTCTATCTCTTCAACCTTCCTAGAGAGTGATGCGAGTTTATCCCTAAGGCTTTCCTCTTCTCTAAGTGTATGAATTCCAGTAGTTCTTTGTGTCTTTTCAGAATAATGTGAAGTTCCCCATGTTTGTTTTTGTTCAGCAAGGCTTTCCAGATATTTGTAAGCATCATTTGGGGATTTTTTTTCAAGGTTCCATTACACATCATGTCAATAAATTGTTTGTTCCCTATGCCCAACCCTTCGTAAAAAATTCTCACTTGTTCAGGTATAGAAAAACCATGGTGTAAAACCATGTTTGGGGTGTCTTTGAACCTCTCCCATGTTTCATAAAATGACTCTCCCTCTTTTTCAAAAATGTTTTGGATTCTCTTTTTAAGTGAAATTGTTTTGTGGTGGGGAAAGTATTTATTGTAGAATTATCTTTGTAGTTGGTCCCAAGAGTTGATGGATGGTGGTATCAAATTGTTTAGCCAATTTTTAGCTCAATCCTTTAAAGAAAAATAAATAGCCTCAACTTAGCTGATTCTAGTTGATGTGGGGGGCACATGGTTTCTACAATGTCATTTAACTCCTTGACGTGAAGGTAGGGCATCTCGGACTCCATTCCATGGAATGTGGGAAGGTGGTTTAGGAAATGGGGTTTAAATATGTAGTTGGAATCTCCTAGGTAATTGTGTCTAATGAATAAGGGGGAATTGGTCCAGGAATGTGTGAGGTAGTCATTCATGGTTTGATCAACTGCATTCCCCAAGTTTGGGGCTACCTCATTTGGGTTTCCATTTTAGTTCCCACACGGGTTTATGAGTTGGTTTCTTTGAAGACCTTCCATTGAAATAGGCTCAATTTTTGACTCAATAGTATTAGAAAGATTAGGATATAATGGAAACAATCCCCTAGGTTCACTTGACTCCCCTATCTTAGGACTTTTCACCCTAACTAGTCTGTTTGAATTATCACGGGTGTAGGCGGACATGCGCCAAAAGGAAAAAAAAGCAAGAAAGAGACAAGATAAGAGATCCTGGGTGCGAATGCAAGAATGGGGGTGAGGAAAGAAGTTTTTGGTCTAAGGTACTTACTTAGGTCCCTGGAAACGGTTCCAAAATTTGATTCACGCTCAAATTTACCCAATAGATGAAGGTAGAACGGTCCTTGTAGTCCAGCTTGGGTTGTCGAATCCACTGAGACCTAAGAAGATACCTAAGATGCACAACCTATGAGATGGATTTTTGGCTATGAAGTGCAAAAATTGGTTTTGATTTTATATGGTTTTAAAGAACACTAAGAAACCTAAGTAAATTAAATTTAATGAAAATGGGTTGATCTTAGGATTATGCTTTGGGTGAATTGAATGAATTTTACTTCTTTAAACAATTTTGGTTTTATTAATTCTTGTTGTATCCATTATTCAAAATAACACTAACTTAATCATTTTGTGGTTTTATGCTAAATAAACTCAATTAATAATCCCCTACACACTTAGAGAACAAAATTCATGATCTCTCCAAGGTGTATGGTCATTTTAGTACTTGGATTTAGATTCCTCAAACACAGTGAAGATGAAGAGTGGAAAATAATTGAAGAATGGAAGTATTGAATTAATTAGCCAATTAACAAAAATTAGTTCATAAAATAACATTCAATCCATCCTTTGCATCATCCTATGATCAACCCATTAATGGGTTAGCCCTCCATTGATGGTATACTCTCAATGGTGGGCGGAAGATGACTTACAATAATTGGATTGAAGAAATTAAAATCGCGGAAATAACGAGCACTCCTCCGTGTGTGTGAACGAAATTAACACCTATGTGTGAACTAATTAACAAAAAAACAGAGATATCACTGTGATTTCTGAGTTTTAATGAGAGATAATGGGAATAATATTATAGAAATATGTTTTTTAAGAACATAGAAATACAAAAAAGAAACTTACATGGAAATTGAGAACATTACAACAGAAATTTGGCATAATAACATTACACAAAACAAGAGATGTATTCCCCCTCACCACCACTGCCTTAAATAGGAAATTGGGAATCCTTATACCGAACCTCAATCAATTTATTCCCAAATATTAAATTAATTTAGGCCTTAGGGTGGTGGAAAGTAGTGGAGAAATTGATCCCCTCCTTGACTTTTTATCCTCCTTTTCTCCCCTGCAAAGATCTTCCTTTATGGGAAAGAATATCTCTGAATCTCGGTGGTCCATAGAAGAGTATTATGTGTATCCAGATGTCTTATATACGTCTGTAAACTTTGGGTCTATTTGGGGTTGTGTACCGGGAGTTATGTCCACTTTAGTGGGATAAAAGTCTGGGGCGCAGATTTTGGCCGAGATTTTGATCTTCTCTTTGGGCCGCCTTAATCACTACCATGGAAGCCAAATTACCACTGACTACTGAAGGATGATTTGTTCGTATACATGTCTTCTAGCATCCCACGAAATTTGGGATTTATTGTGCTAGTATTGTGGGATTCACATTCTCATCAGTGGGTTAGTGTCCAATTTTCCTTCTCCAGAATTGTTTCCTTTCATCACCAAATATCACCATCATACTTTATGAATACTCCATTGATACCTGAATGAATAATATTCATATTAAAGTGTAGATACATTTCCAAAAATATCAAATTAAAATATGGATAATTACATTCCTTAAAATCAAATGAATCATTGGGCCTAAATAGGTGTACATTAGGCATGAAATGCACAAATGATGAGAATGGATGTTCAAAATTAAAATCCACTAACTCTGGACCATAAGATCAAAAATGAACATTTAATACAATTAAAATGTAATTAATATATGTGTTTTTATTGTCTAATCAGATACCATCCCAACTCTCTCCACTATCTCAAATGGCCTAACGTATCTCGATGATAACTTTCCATATCTCTTGATCCGTCTGTGAACCAACCTCGGAGAAACACACAGAAAGACTCGATGTCCCACATCAAACTCCAGAGGTCTATGGTGATGATAGGTATAAGATTTCTATCTGGACTGAGCTATAGTCATAAGCTTCTGAATCAGCTGAACTTGCTCAGAAGTCTCCTGAACGAGATGAGGACCCAACAGAGCTGCCCCACCTACTTCGAGCTAGCTAAAGGTGAACGGTATGGTGTAACATAGAGGGCATCATGCGGAGCTATTTGAATTTTCTCTTGGAAGATTTTATTATAGGTAAACTCAGTAATAGATATATGATTCTCCCAAGAGCCTCTAAAATCAAGGATGTAGTCCCATAACATATCCTCTAACACTCATATAGTTATCTCAGACGGCCCATCAGTCTGAAGGTGATATGAAGTACTCAAAAGTACCTTTGAACCCAGTACCTTTTGAAACACTTTCCAAAAATTTGAAGTAAAGCAGGCATCTCTTTCTGAGATAATAGAATGAGGTACGCCATGAAGTCGCACAATCTTCTGGATATATATCCTCCTCAACTCGTTAATTGTAAAGGTCTACTGGATAGGTAAGAAGTGTGCAACCTTAGTCAATCTATCAACAACCACTTGTACTACATCACTGCCATGATGAGATATTTTCAAGACTGTAACAAAATCCATGGTGATGTCATTACATTTCCATTTAGGAATGGATAGAGGCTGTAGGAGTCCAGCAGGTCATTGTTGCTCTGCCTTCACATGTTGCCAAGTGGAGCACCGAGTGATGAAACCTGCTATCTTCTTTTTCATACCAGGACACAAGTACTATCAACACATGTCTCTATACATATTGTTTAGTCTAGGATGAACTTCCCAAACAAAGGTATGAGATTCATTCATCAGCTCTTCCCGTACACCCGAAGGTACCCATACACGGCCACGGTAAAGGAGATTTTAATTTCCATCAACAACCCAAGCAGGAGGTGGGTTCTCTCTTGTTATTCTTTCCCTCAAAAAAATATCCTCAAGATTAGTTAGATGTTTCCGTAACCAGTGGATTATGGTTATCCCACATCGAATGAGGAGGAGCACAAAGCACCCCTTTATAAGGTGGTGTGGAGACCTCTCCCATCATGAGGCCTTTTCCAGGGGGATGCCTGAGGGTCATAGCTTAGGGAAAGAAAAACCATGCAGGATGGTCCCAAAGTGGACAATATCATGATCATGGTATGGATTGGTCCATTACAAATGGTATCATGGCCAATGTACATTTGATGTTCCAGTGGGGACATTGGGCCCTTCTAGTGGGTGGATTATGTGTATCCCACATCGAAGGAGGATGAGCACAAAGTACCCATTTATAAGGTGGTGGGGATAATTCTCCCATAATGAGTCATTTTCCTTGTGTATTCTTGAGGGCCATAGCCCAGGGAAAGAAAAACTGTGCAGGTTGGGTCCAAAGTGGAAAATATCATGATCGTGGGCTAGATTAGGCCGTTACAAATGATATCAGATCTAGTGTCCATTTGATGTGACAGTGAGGAAGTTGTTCCCTTCTAGGGGATGGGTTAAGGAAATCTTACATCAAAGGAGGAGGAGCACAAAGAAACCCATTATAAGGTGGTGTGTATACCTATCCCATCATGAGGCCTTTTCCTGGGGGATGCCTGAGGGTCATAGCCCAGAGAAAAGCAAAACCATGTGGGCAAGGCCCAAAGCATATAATATCGTGATCATGGGCTGGACTGGGCTGTTACACATACCATTCCCATATATCATCACATATTCTCCAACACATCATAACCAAACATAACTAGCATACAACATAGCCACAAATCACCACCACACATCACAACAACATATCACCTCCACACAACACAACTACACATCACATATTCATATAACTTATTTTAGATTCACCAAGGGAATCCTCATTATATTTCACTTTAATTTTTCAAGTTAATTATCACACAAGCTATAATTTATAGGGGAAACCAATTATTTAGATGAATATAAGTGATTATCCAATTCTATTTAAGGATATAACAAACAACCACATAATAAGGGTTCCATAGTCATAACAACCATAGTGCAAACAAAGCCCCCAAAGGCCACAATTTTATGGAATGAATCAAACCTATACAATATCAATATAAAATGACATAAAAATATATAAATAATTATATTTAATTCCTATTCCCCTTCCATTTCAATTAAACATATTCATTATCTTCATTATTCGAGTGCATATTGTCTTCCAAAAAGATAACAAGAGTATTGTAACATCCTAAGATCTTATAAAATATCTTATTTCAAATTATTTTAAATTATTTAATAGATTCAATTACACAAAATAAATATTTTACCTTGAATCACATGTAACACCATGTTTATCTTGCATTATATGCAATATCAAGTTCCTTTGATGACTTATGTTATACATAAACCCGACTCTTACCGGACAACAATATACTATTAATACTATTATGATAGTTATGACCTTGATGTATGAATGGTTGGAATTAATGAGATTAGATAAATTATAAAAATATATCTTACACATTTCTATAAAATAAATTAATTGGTTACCGATTAATTATAAATGAAAATAAAGTCCAATTGAATATAAATGATGTATTTTTATTTTTATGACCAGAATGACGTTTTATCTTAATATATTAAATTAATAACTTTTAGTAAAATATATTAATGAAATTCATATTTTATATATTTAATAAAATGTTTTAAAATTCATCCAGTAACTTTGATAGTATTAAGATAAGAATAAATCCTTTTTTAAGCATAAAAAGTTGTATATTTTTTAAGGGGAGTTTTATCGCCTTACAATGGAGTGCATGTTTTAAATCAAATTTTTGGTATTTTATAATTTTATTTTAAAAAATAAACATATTTTTATAAATAGTAACATAAAAATTAAATTTGGGTGAATTTTTTATATTTTTCTGGGAAGTTTCATTTTTTGATGAATAGTGAAAAACATTGCATTTTAATTGAAAAATACTTTTTCATCTAATTTTTTTATATAGTTAAATTTATTTTAATTTGGTTTATGAGTATAAATATTTAAATTATACATAAATAAATCCAATTTAGTTCAATATATTCAATTTAACATTGAAATTGGATATAAAAACATTTCAAACTTTTGAAATTTTCTCCTTAAAAAATTGTTGTCTTGCAGCATCTGCAAGATTAATTTTAAATTAATTTTAGTCATTTATGTGAATTGAATTTGTAAAAATGGATATAAGTATTTGGAATACATATTAAATTTTTTTTCTAATAATATCAATATGTTTTTTTGACCAAAAATATTAGTGAAAGTGATTAAAATTAATTATAGTGATTATGGTAAAAACAAGCCTACTTAATTATTAAACTTAAAATATAAGGCATATAAATGACCCAAAACCTATCCAAAACCAATTTTATGGAAATATTTATACCCTATACATATTAGGATCGATTTTTATAAGTTATTCAGACACTATTCCATGAAATTGACCTATATAATAAGTTAAGTGAGTAAAATTACAAAAAGGAACCTTCTGTTCCTTTAACACTTATAAGGATTTGGAGTAGGGAAGAAGCTCCATAGGTTTAGTTATAAATATTATTTTGGAATATAAATGATTTATTATTATCATAATAATTTATATTTTATTTTTATAGATGAAATAATTACATTAAATGCTTATGAAATACTAATGCATGGATTATTTAGTTAATAACTAAATAAAATAAATGATATTTTATTAAAAGATTTAAAACTATTAAAAATATGATCTTCTTAAAAGTGATTTTTAAGTGTTAATAAATATAAAATAATTTTTATTTATGGTTTAATTGAACTTTTATAATGAACATATTGACCCATAAATAGTAAAAAAGTTGTTAGCGCGGTTAGGATTAAAGTAGTGTTTTTTACGTTACATGAATTTATATTAAAATTAATATCCAACACAAATGGGAATTTTATTTTATAAATTATATATAATATTTTATAATTATTTTTTATAAATTTTATAATAATTTTCAATTTAATTATTCTTAATTTATTAATTACACAAGTTAGAAAACTAGATACCTAAACAAAAAACCAAAATAAAAAAATAAAGAAATTTAAAGACTAAAGAAAGAATAATAAAAAATATTTTATTTTTTTGTGGTGTGAGTGTCTTTGTACCAACTATAATTCCTCTTTAATCTATTATTTTTCATTTTTTAATCACATGATGTATGGTAGACCTCCTAATCGTGTTTGTTTTTTATATTTATAAGAATGTTACTCCCCCTCCACTATAAAAATGTGATCACCCTCCCCTCTTCATCACTCCTCTAAAGCAATTAGGATAATAAAAAACCTACCAAAATAAGATCCCAAAATTTTTTATATCATTCTAGAGTCCTCACTTTTGGCATAAATCTAACCAAGGAATCATTTTTGTGCAAACCAAAAGGAGTTTCACAAAAAAAAGAGGTAACATTATTCAATGTGTATTTATGTTTAATTTATTTCTCCACCCATAAAATTATTATTATTACATGGTTATATAATATAATAATTATCCTCAATATATTTATATTATTTTATTTTAAGTTTTATAACTACACCTAAACACACTTTCATAAAATGGGTAACAAACTTATCTCTCTTATGTATAGTGAACTACCGCTTCGCGAAACGATGTCATTTGTTTCTCCTTTACCACCTCTCATTGTTGTGAATTAAAATGGAAAAAAAATTATATAATATTTATGATATTTATGTTGTATTAATACTTATTTAATTATTATATAACGCATACCTTAATGCTTTCCATTTTTTGTAAATGAGATAATATCGTCTATGAGTGTGTGGACTACCACCTCCTCAAAGTGATGTGATACGTTAACACATTACATGGAATGTATTAAGGATGGGTTTAATTAAAAATATGTGACATAAATAAAATATATATGATATTAATTAAATAATTAAATTTCTTGAAATATAATATATCATTTTCATTATTACCCTTTCACGCACTAAAAAAGTGATAACGTCATTCGTGGACGTGTGGACTACCACCACCTCGACAAGATGTGACTAATTTTACATAAAAAGAATTATATATATCAGTATATATGATTAAATTATATATTATATATTATATAATGATAATTATGTAAATAAAAATGTTGCTTACCTTCTTTCCATAAGGATCCTTAAAAATCGGAATGTTACTCTTACGTATATATGGCCTACCGTCTTCATGATTATGATGTTGGTTCATTTTTCATAACCATCTTTAATTATTTGTTTTAAAATAATAATTGATGTATAAATATGATCATTATTTCATGATTATTATTCTATATATGTTTATATAATGACCTATTTGACCTTAGTCAACCAACTAAAGTCTTTTTTTACACATAAACCGAATAGGGTCAAAACATGTGATGTAAATATATTATTTAAATAGTTGTATATGGAATTGTAATAATTTAAATTAAAGTAATAATAAATTTGAAAAATGTTCTCAAGAAATTACATAATTAACATAATTTTATTATTCAGGATGATAAAGACACATGTGACAAGTCGGACTCAAGGTAAGGGACTTCATCTCAATTTTCATTCTTTGTGGCATACTTTTTTGTTGTGCACCTACTTTCTTATATATGGTGTAAATAATTAAAAATTGACATTTAATATCATTAATAATTCATATTTAATTGTATTTTAATTTTCAATTAGAATTATTTCATCTTATTGGGTTTTACTTGAATGTTACTGAGTAGTAAGGAATTCTTATCTCACTTTTACTTTCGTGAGATATATGCCATAATCCCCACTTATTTATTTTGTATAGTGTATCTAATGTACCTTTTGATATATTATATCATGAATTATTTTATCTTCATAAAATATAAATGTTTCATTCGATTATTATTACTTTTTTTGTTTTTTATTCGTATGTTACTATAGTTGTAAGGGTATTTCTAGTCTCAATTTTATTTCTGTGAGACTTATTCCATATTCACCACTTATTTTTATTGGGTGGTGTATCTAATGACCATGAATGTATTTTTTGATTATTATATATAAATTTATGGGGATTTACATATCCATTTTATTATCTCTCTTTTATGGGGTTTATGGTTTTGAAGTTACCAAAGTGGTAAGGGACTTTTGTTACAATTTTCCTTGTTAGAGATATATGTTATGTTATACACCTATCTTATTTTAAAAGGTATATATACATATCATTTGAAATGGTATATCATGAATATCATTATAATCATAATATTATATTCTTATTTTAATGTTATTCTTTCATGGGGTTAATGATTTAATTGTTTCAAAGTGGTATGGGATGCTTTGGAATGTTTATAGATTATTTTTCACAAAAATATTTTAATGATATTTTAAGGTCATTTACATTAATCAAATACAACAAACCTTATTATTAATTCTCCTCCAATGGGGATATTTTTTATTTATTCCATCCTAATTTTTTCTTTCAATGGATTATAATTGTTTCAAATATATTATTATGAAACTCGTTTCTTTTCCACAGGTCGATTATATCCTGAAGTGATTTTTATAAAACCCATTTATTTTCAAAGGGTTGATTATGTCCTAAAGAGATTTTTGGGAAGCCTATTTCTTTTCTATTGGTTGATTATTTCCTAAATATATTTTTATGAAACCCATTTCTTTTCTACGAGTTACTCATGCTTCAAATAGATTTTTATATAGACCATTTCATTTCAATGGGTTAATCTTGTCTCAAAGAGATTATAGTGGAACCTCTTTAATTTTCATGGGTTAATCATGTCTTGAAAATAATAAAGTTTGTTTCAATTATTTCTAATGAGTTATCTATGTATTCTGTTCTTGGACATTATAAATTATGGGTGCACCCAAATAGCATTGGGTGACCTGTTATAGATTATACAATGGGTACCCCCAGATAGCACTTTGATACATTAGATAATGATTATTTAATAAAAAGAATTATATTAGAATTCAGTCGTATGGTTATTCCAATTTTTAAGGGTTATGTAAGTTTTCTATAAGGTTTCAATGATATGATGTTCCAAGACACCAATATGTTTTATCTTTTCTTTCTATGGGTTCATAATGTTTCTAATAGTTGATATTGATATCACATGGCTCATGATTATTGATTATGATGACTCTTGCCTTTTCCATTTTTTCATATTTGATGGCCTAGGTGTTGATGGTTATGAGTTCTTTTATGATTCTCTCACACACTTTGATTATATCATCATACCCTTATGCACTCTTATTCTCATTGATTACATTTAATTGTTAATTCTTATGTTTACCCTTACTGAGCATCTTAGATCACTATTCTTATGTTTCCTTTTTCCGAGGTTTTAAACAATGATGTCAAATTATTTATGTCTATAAAGGATTTCATAAGGATGATGTTGATGGAATATTTTGAAAAAATAAAAGCTAAGTTAAATGGGAGAAATTTTCTTTTGATGACTTATGGGACCATGTTTAATATGAGTTGTTTATGTAAGAGTTTATCCTAATTATCTAAAACTATAAACCTATAAGGCCCTAGAGGTTATACATGGTCCAAGTTTTTATTTTTATTTTTTAAGGTTTATATGAAAAATTTGGATCAGAATTATTGGAATCAAAGCTGAAAATGTAAAGTTATGGATTTCAGCTGAAGATCCCAGAGTATGGATTTTGATCTCTTATAGTTTGTATCAAAGGTTTATTTAGATAACTTTGGATATTAGTATTTTTCATATGAGGTTATCTTAAGAGTTACGGATACCAACATGGGACAATAATCTTAAGGTTGGTCATGAGTTCAAAGTCTTAGACCCATCATTTAAGGGTTTTAATTAGTAAAAACAATTGAGTTTATTAATGAAATTTTTTGAGACCTTTTTTTTGGTTGAGGTATTTGAAAACCCTAGGATAATCTTGAAGTGTTTTTAAGGAGGAATTATTTTTTATTTTTAAATAAAAATTGACAACCTGTATGCTCGGTGACAACTCGCCGTATCTAGCAAGGCGGTGGGGCTTGAACCCATGACCGAAGCACAATAAGGGTTTCACACACTACCACTAGACTACATGATTTCCTGGTTAGTATGAAAATTTTTTAAAGGTAAATATTATGTTAGAAACACAATGGATTTTATTTTATAAATAATTGTTGATTTATCCTGGAAGAATATATTATCAAATCCTTCTAATATTTTGGTTTCAAACTTAGTTAGGAAATGTTTGAAGAATATTAAAGATAATTATTTATGGAATAATGTTTTTCCAAATTTGGGTATTAATTTTTAAAATTAGTGTCTCATATGATGTTTTATTAATTTTTGGAATTATCTTACCATGTTTTAACCATTTGGGTTTTTTTAATGTCTAAAGATAGGTTGAATAGCTTGACTATCCCTTTTATGGTTATGTGGTCTTTAAAAGTTTATTTTAGTGATTCAGAAGTTAAGAATTCATCTTTACTACTCATATTTGGGAGAAAGATATGATATTTTTATAGAAATTTACTAAAGGATGTAACTATACTCATAAATTAAGTATATTTTTTTCTATTGGTATAGATGGTAAGAGAATTATTTAACCCTAGGAGAAGGATCTTGAAACTATAAAGGTTCAAAAAACTCTTGAGTCTTACTTTTTAATTCTAGGGAATTCTTAGTGATTCTTAGGTTTGGATGTTTTTTGAAAATTTTAAAATCTTTTTAAAATGTGTTTGATAATTTATTAACAATTATTTTTAAATTTTGAATTTAATTTTGGAAGTTTTTTAAATGATTTTATTTAGAAATATTTTTTTTAATTATAACCAATTCAATATTATTGAATTTAAATATGTTTTTCAAAATTTTAATTACATGTGACATATTAAATATTATAAAACATATTATACACATGTTTAAATATGTGTATTTACATGTTTCATGTTGTAATTAAACATTTCAAAAAAAATTGTCGTACAAAATGTGACATATATAAATATACACATATGTATTTGTATATTTTCATGCATGTATTCATATATATTATGTTTCCATATATATTATGATATTATATAATAATAATTTTCATATATGTGCATGTGAATATATTTGTGTGTGTATGTGTTTATGTGTGTTGTTTTATATATATATATATATATATATATATTTATGGGGTTAAAAAAAGGTGGATGTTAAATATTTTTAATAATAATATTATTATTAATAAAGGGAGAAGATGCAGGGATTTGGCATAGGAATTTAGTGGAGGAATTATATTGGAGTGAGATATGTAATGAAAAAAAGATGGATGATAATTGACTATTAAAAATCATGAGTTTGGAATAAATAGAAAAAATGTCGGTTTGAAGTAGGTTAAAAAATGTTAAAATAATAGTAATGATAAATTTGGTAAATTGAAACATTAAAATTTAAATAATAAGATTTTGATAAGTTTTTAATTAAATTATCTAATTAATTGAGGTAATTAAATGTGGGAATTAAATGAAAAACACATTTTTATAATTAAAAATAAGGTAAATAAATACCCTATATTTTCAACTTCATTCTGCCATGTCTCCCTCAATACTACTTGGATTGATATGCCGTTAGTTTTTTTGGATTATTCTTTATGAGTAGAATATGGAGAATTGGATGATTATACATTTTCATTAGACCTTTCAAACATTGTTCCTTATCTTTTTTAGATATAAAAATCGAGGTAGGATTTCCTTCATTTCTCCTTGTGTGTATCATGCAGGGTGGGATTATTATTGTTATCATTTGTGAAAATAGTTTTATATAGATTAAGAAAAATAAATGAATTTGTTTAAATAAGATTTTAAGAGGTAGGGGAAATATTTTTATTCGTTTCTATAATTTTATTTGATATTGTGATATTGAGGTTATCTATGTTTGTAGTATTGATTAAATTCATGGATTTTGGTAGCCCATATTTTGTAGTCTATAAATAAGTTATGATTCACCTATTTATGTGATTTTCCTTATACCACCATAAACAAATGGTTAACCACTTATATTATGATAATTAAATTGATTCCCTGAGATCTTATGGATTCTTTGATATCACTCTTAAATAAATAAGTGAAATTGAATAAATACCCCTTTGTTAAATATAAAAATGTGATATGTTGTGGCATATGATGTGATGTGTGGAATGGTTATGGTTTATGTACATGGGACTGATGTAATGTGCATTTGAAATATTGTGAAGTCTGTAGGGGAAGTAGATGAGATATGCTTGTGTAGTGGGATTGTGATGGTTGTTATGGTGTAGTGGTTCACCATGGATAAGATGGTGGTTGTGGTGTGGTTTTGCAGTGGGGATGTGAAAGTTGATCTGGCTATAAAATGATTTGGATGTGGCATTTGGGTTGTGTGTCTTAAATGAATAATGTTTCTATAAAAACTAATTTACTATAAATATGAAACAAGGTGTCTTTCTAAATGAAATGAGATGATAAAGAATGTTTCATACATAAATTAAATGTGTTGTTAAAGTGGAATTTATTGATAAAAATAGACTCTATAAATGGATTAAATACTAAAATATAAATGGTGGATTTTTTTGTGTGATTTTTTATGCATTTAGAGGTGGTAGCAATTATGTGGGTTCTGTGAGGTGGTTAGTTATTGTTGTAAATCCTTAGGATGGGCTTATGTGATTTGACTCTAAATGTATATACACTATATGTTATTTTTATTTCTATACGCTTCCAACCCTCATCAAGCACTATGTGTCGACACCCGCATAGTTATGTGGGGGTGTTTTTTCTAACATCCCAGTTGGAGGTTGGATGGATGGATACATGTGCTTCCCCACTCCCTCTTCCAAGAGATGAGAAGTACATGAATGTGTTGTGATATTCAGAAGTCAAAAGTTCCACTATTGAGTTGTTATGTGATGATATGTTATGGTTTAAGTGTGTGCGGGTGGGATGTGATGTATTGTGATGGACTAGGTGTGTGTGGGTGGGATGTGATGTGATGTTATTCGGAAGAGTTGGGAGCATTGGGATGTACAACGTTGGGGTGTGAGAGCAAAAAAATAGTGGGAAGGAGGTGTGGGGTACTCTATCATTGATGTGATTCATATTATATTATTATAATTGGATGTGTTATTTGGTGAGTGATCCTTAGAGAGGTTAGGGTTTTGGTTAGTAAACCTATACGGTTGTTGTTTGGTTCTACAATTTTTATCAAGAGTTCATTAGTAGGCACTTTTTACATGTGCACAGGAGACTTTAGTTTTCCTATTGAGTATACCTGTATGCTCACCCTACGTATATAAAAACTATTTTCGAGATTTCCAGAGGACTTTTTGGACCGCGCTGGATATTTCTAGTTCGTACCTTTCGAGATGTTGTTATTTTGATGCCTTATCTTTTCTTATTTTGTTCTTTCCTATAGAGACTTGTATATGTATCAGTTTCATTTATACATGAATTGTGGGATGGTTTGAATTTATTTTATATTATGTCATGGAGTTTTTTTAGTTGATTCATTCTATCACTCTATCTTGTTTTCTTATAGAGGGAAATGCCTCCCATATTGTGATATTTTTATACCCTTGGTTTTAGTCACAAAATTGGGTCCCACTAGAGGTGGGACTCGGTGGTCATTATATCTCTCCCCTCATCATGGTATCTTTGGAGGTAGGGGCTTGTGACAGAGTGGTATCAGCGATGGTGGTTAAGAGATAGGATAGAGATCGAAGTTATGCACAGTGAGGATTGCATGGGTTGGTGGGTCAATAGTGTCAGGTGATCTTTGGTGTGTGACATAGGCCAAGGAAGACTGGCTAGGACATAAGATTTTATGTCCCCCCATGATCTAATTCAAGGACTCTAGGTCTACCGAATGACCAAGTGAGGCAATGCCACTTGTAAGGTAGAGACCTAGGAGAGGTACATGCATCATGATGACTTGTGTTCTTATTTAAATTGGGTGATCATGGGAATTTATAATTAATTAAATAAATCATGAAATTTTATGTGTGTTTCTCTAACATGCTCTCGTGCTATTATTTATAATAAATTTTTATAATTTTCTTAATTATTCATAACCAAAATAAAAGAGTAAAATGATAGTTAACTGGACTAAGTTTTTTTTCTAAAACCTTCTTGAGGTTTGAATGTATTGTTTCCTTATCTTTTATATCATTATTCTTAATGAATTTAATTTTTATTCCTTTGTTATAAATTTATAACACGGCATATATTTTTCTTAATGTTTAAAATTGTTAGAGAATAATTCTTAGTATATTTTTTTGTGATCAATTGTTTAATTTTGAAAACCCTTATGAAGAATGTATCCTCAAAAAATATTTCACATTGAAATGATAAGATAAATTATTTTGAAACCATGGATAGAAGTATTATAGTTTCCATGTGAGTTAATTTGTCTTATTTTTTTTCCACTTATAATTTTTCATGGCCATGTGTTTTGAAAATGTTGTAAGACATGGTTTTAACATTTAAATCATGAAATTTATAAAAATGACCATCTTGATTATTAAAAATTATATTTAATTTATAAACCTTCATAAGAATAACTTGCTTCTTATTTTCACTTGATTTCAATTATGTAATATTGATATAACCATAAGTTTTAAGCATGTTTTTGGTCATAAATTCTTGTGGAATTTATTTCTAAATTTTGGTAAATGATAAGCATGCTTTATAATAACTTGTTAAGACTTAAAAATGTTTAAATTATTAAACTTATTATGACTAATAAGAATTTTTAATTACTGAAATAGCCTTACCTCTCATGCTAAGTCATGAGTGGTTTGTTATGGGAAGCATACCTAAATTTGAAATCATTTGTGTAGTATCTGGGGAAATTACAGTATGAGAGACTTGATAATTTAGCATGTTTAATATGTTACACTTAAATATGTAAGTATAAACATGTTATCCTTGTTTTTTTATATAAGTATGTTTTCCTGATTTATGAAATGATTAAATAATGTTTAGTTCAAGAATGATTAAGCATTAAACATTATAATACAATATGTGCAGATTTAATTTTTTTCCCGGAAATCATGTTTTATTTTGATGATTATGATAGCATGTTTTTTATGTAATGTAGTATTTTAATTTAACATAATAACCTAGTATGTACAAATTTTCAAATTAAGTTTCAAATATTAAGTGTTTTTTGTGGTTTCATTTCAATTGTTGAATTGAAGTGTTGATATTTCTTTCTAAAAATAATGGTTTTTTGAATCCTTGATTAAACTTTGATTAATATGGATTCTGAGAACCTTGACATGACTGGTTGATTAAAATCACCATTTATTAAAAGTATAATCATGTATATATGGTTAATAAACCATTGTTTCATGGAAATTTTAAAATTCTGTGATAATACCCATGATAAGTAATGAGATGAAGTAATGTAAGCCCCTAAATAATTATGGAAGATGGAATGTGTTGCTGCTATGTGTGGTTGTTCTTGTTATTTTGCCTTGTGTGATGTGTGATTAAAATCTTAATGTATATTAAGATGGGGAAACTTGACCCCTAGTCAAGATATGTTATAATTTTATGTGATTAAAATTGTGCAGGAGAGTCAGTGCCACTCAAAGTGGATAATATCTTGACATGTGAGAGGGAATTCCTTGATTTGTGTACGTGGGGATTTGATTGTGATGGTAATGGTGATAATTGGTTGGGTAAATATAGAGGATGATATGTATAAAGTGCTTATGTGAAAAGGGTGGTTTCTTACGGATAATAAAGTTGTGTGGTGATGTGGTTGTGTGGAATTTCTGGTGCACATTTTCGTTGGTTGGTGAGTTTGGGATAGTGGTTGTGTTGTGTAATGGTAGTGATGGGTGTTGGATGAAACATATGGTTATTTTGGTGATATGGATGTTGTTTTGTTGTGGTGTGATTATTTTTATGTAATACCTCACCTACCATAAAAATTTTAATCACTTAAATTTGGTGATATAATAAAATGTTCTTTTTTTTAATCTATAAATTAATGAAGATGGGATTGCCTACCATGTGTAAATATTTTTATAAAGTGATGGAAATGTTTGATTACTACCATGAAGGTTGGGTTTGTTGTGATTGATTTTATATTTATGAAACATGTTATAACCTCAAACATATGAAGAGTAGAAAACTCTTTCCCGCATTAAGATGCATTACATTATGACACATTTTAAAACCGTACAGGAAAGTCAGTGCCACCCAAAGAAAAAAAATATCTTGGTATGGTAGATGAGTTCCTTTGATTTTAATTATTTTGGTAGCTTTGTCTATATTAATATTAGTTCTTATGTTGTTTGAGAAATGTTATGTGAGATTTTTTCATGGGTATTATCTTAGTTGATAATTTTTTGTTATAAAACTTGTGAAATTTTTACAACTCTATAAAACGAATTGTTTTAAAAAAAAATTTAGGTTTCATATCATACCAGAAATTTGGGACTCTAAATTTTTTTTTAAATAAGTGGCATGGGTTTAAAAAATCATTTAATGTTTATTTTTAAAATAAAAGGTGTTAAATTATGAAATAAAATATTTTTCTAATGAATTTGAAAATATTGGGTGGAAACAAATGTCTTAGAATAAAAAGTGATTTGATTTTAAAATGAAGGATCATTTTTAAAGGCATGTACTTATTTAAAACTATTAATGATGAATTGAGTTGAAAAGAATGTTTTTTTATAATTGGTTGATATGTTTTTTTATGTGTTCATTATGATCGTCTATGTTTCTATGTTCTTATTTGAGAGGAATCTGCCCCAAAAGATTATTTTTAAAGTATTATGTTGATTTACAATTATTTTCCCTAGTGATTATTGTGTTCTAAATACATCAATAAACTTGAGAGTTATCTCATGGGTTGGTTTTTTAGACCACTATTCTATTTTTCATTCTGGTTTTGTTTTGATTCTTGAGGATGAGAATTGTTTTAGAGGTATCTAATATAAAGGTCCATAAAATTAGCAAGCCCTACTTTTTCTTTCTAGGGAATTCCTAGAGATTCTGAGGTTTAGGTTTTTTTGGAAAATTTTAAAAACTATTTAAAATGTGTTTGATAATTTACCAATATTAATTTTGAAATTTGAAATTTACTTTTGGAAGTTTTTAAAATGATTTAATTTAGAATGATTTATTTAATTGTAACCAATTCAATATTATTGAATTCAAATATGTTTTTCAAAATGTTAATTATGTGAGATATATAAAATATTATACAACATATTACACACATGTGTAAATATGTATATTTACATGTTTCGTGTTGTAATTGAATGTTTCAAAAATTATTTGTGGTATAAAACGTGACATATATAAATATATATATATATATATTGATATTATATAATAATAATTATCATATATATATATATACATATATGTACTTGGGAATATGTATGTATATATATATATATTGGAATGTTATATATGTGTGTGTATATTGTTTTACATATATATATTTATGGGGTTAAGAAAAGAAGGATGTTAAATCATTTTAAAAATATTATTATTAATAAAGGGAGAAGATGTGGGGAGTTGGAATAGGAATTTAGAGGGTGGCATGATATTGAAGAGAGATATGTAATGAAAAAAAATAGGGAAGATAATTGAATATTAAAAATTGTGAGTTTGGAATAAATGGAAAAAAATGCTGGTTTGAAGTAGGTTGAAAAAAATGTTAGAAAAATAATAATAATCAATACGGGAAACTAAAACATAAAAAATTAAATAATAATTTTGTAGTAAGTTTTGAATTAAATGATCTAATTAAATGAGTGAATTAAATGCAGGAATTAAATGAAAAATGTGTTTTTATAATTAAAAATCAGGTAAATAAATACTTTATATATATTCAACTTCATTCTTCTATATCTCCCTCAATACTAATCAGATTGATGTGTCATCAAGTTAGTTGTATTACTCTTGATGGGTAAAATATGGGGAATCAGACTATTATACATTTTTATCCAACCTTGCAAACATTGTTACTCATATTTGTTAGATCTACAAATCGAAGTAGAATTTCCTTCATTTCTCCTAATGTGTATCATGTGAGATGGGTTGATTATTGTTATCTTTTTTTAAAATAGTTACATATGAATTAATAAAAATAAATTAATTAGTTTAAACAAAATGGTAAGGGGAATGGGAATCCTTCGCATGCTTTTCTATCATTTTATATGATATAGTGATATTGAGGTTATCTATGTTTGTAGTATTGATCAAAGTCATGGATTTTGGTAACCCCTTTTTTTAGTCTTTAAATATGTTGTGATTTCCCTGTTTGTGTGATTTTTTTCATACCACCATAAAAAAAATAGTTAACCACTTATATTCAGATAACTAAATTGATGCTATGGGATCTTATGGATTTTTTTATAGCACTCTTAAATAAAGAAGTGACATTGAATAAATACCCCATTATTAAATCTGAAAATGTTTTATGTTGTGGTATGTGATGTGATGTGCGAAATGATTGTGGTTTATGTGTGTGGGATTGATGTAATGTGTAATGGATATATTCAGATGTGTGGGGGAGTGGATTATATGTGGTTTTTATGGCTTTTATGGTGTAGTGGTGCAGAAGAGCTACGATGGTGGTTGTGGTGTGGTTATACAGTGGGGATATGAAAGTTGACATGGATATAAAATGATGTGGATATGGAAGTTAGGTTGTGTGGATAAAGCAGATAATATTTCTATACAAACTAATTTTCTATAAACATAAAACAAGGTATATTCCTAAATGAAATGAGATGATAAAGAATATTGAATACATAAATTAAACGTGTTGTTAAAGTGGACTTTATTGATAAACGGAGGCTCTGTAAAATGGATTAAAAGACTAAAATATGAATGATGTCGTGTGTTTTGTTTGCATGATTTTTTATGCATTTAGAGGTGGCATCGATTATGTGGATTCTGTGAGGTGGTTAGTTATTTTTGTAAACTCATAGGATGGGATTGTGTGATTTGACTCTAAATGTAAATACATTGTATGTTTTTTTATTTCTATATGCACCTCGCTCTCATAGATCATTATGTGCTGACACACGCATTTTTACATGGGGTGTTTTTTTCAACATCCTAGTGTGAGGATGGATGGTTGGATACCTACTCTTCCCAGCTCCCTCTTCTAAGATATGAGAAGGACATGCACGGGTTGTGATGGCTAGAAGTCAAAAGTGCCACTATCGAGTTGTGATGTGATGATATTTGATGGACCAGGTGTGTGAGGGTGGGATGTTATTTGTTGTGATGGTCCATGTGTGTGTAGGAGGGATGTGATGTGATGTTATTAGGAAGATGTTGGAGTTCCAAGACAAATGAATTTGGGTGTGAGAGTGTAAAATCAGTGGTAAATAGGTGTGGGGTACCCTATCATTGATTTTCTTCATATTATATTATTATAATTAGATGCATTATTTGGTGAGCGAAACTTGGTGAGGTTGGGGTTTTGGTTATTAAACCTGTATATGTACTATTTGGTTCTATTTTTTTCTCACAAGTGCATTATTATTATTTTTACACATGTTCACAAGAGACTTTAGTTGTCCTACAGAGTGTGCATGTATGCTCACCCTATCTATATAAAAACTATTTTCAGGATTCCAGGAGGACTTTATGAACTACACTGGACATTTCTAGTTCAGACCTTTGGAGTTGTTGTTGTGTTGCTTCTTTAGCTTTTTTTTCTTTTAGTCTTTCATTTAGAGAATTTTATATTTAGTAGTTTCATTTACACATTCATTATGAGATAGTTTGAATTTATTTTATATTATGTCATGGATTTGTATAAATTTGATTCATTTTATCTCCTGATCTTGTTTTCTTATAGAGGGTAATGCTCTCATATTGTGAGATTTGTATACCCTAAATGCTAGTCACCAACTTGGGTCCTACTGGAGGCGGTACTTGGGGTTCATTATCTCTCTCCCTTCTTTATAGTGTCATTGGATAGAGGGGATTGTGATGGAAAAACAGGTATTATCCTAGTACATTCAATTATGTTGAACTTATGGTCTTTCTAATCATCATAGATTTAATTTTTTGAGACCCTTAACTTTCCATTGATCATTCACATGTTTTTATCAATGACCTCAATCACTCTCTATAATTATTTTTTCATTTCCTCCATTCCCACCAATGTTCTCCCTGGGTGGAATCCAAGTAATGTGTAACTTTTGGTGACCTTTATGTTTTCCAATTTAAATTTATAAGATGATTTTTTATTAACTATTTTTACAATGTGTGTTTCGATAAAGTAATTTTATAAATGTTAATCATTTGATAACCAATACGAATTTTGAGGGTGAAATTCATTTTAAGGAAGGTAAGATGTAACATCCAGATATTTTATAAAATATATTCTTTAAAATTAATTGAAGTTATTTAATATATTATGTTATATGAAATACATAGTTTATATTTCATCACATGCAACACCAAGTTTATTTTTTGTTGCTCACAAATTAGAGTTCCTTTGATGACTTATGTTATACACAAGCTCGAGTCTTACCGGACAATAATACACTATTAATATTATTATGATAGTTATCACCTAGCTATTTAAATGGTGGGAATTAATGAGTTTCAAAAATTTATAAAAATATATCTTACACATTTTTATAAAATGAATTCATTAGTTACTGATTAATTAGAAATGAAAATAAATTCCAATTGAATATAAAGGTTGTGTTTTTATTTTTATGAGTTAGATGATGTTTTATCTTAATAAATTAGATTATTCTCTATTAGTGAAATATATTAATGAAATTTATATATAATATATTTAATAAAATTTTTGTAAATTCATAAAATAAGTTTTATAATGTTAAGATAAGAATAAATCCAATTTTAAGCATAAAAAGATGTATATTTTTTAAGGGTAGTTTTACAACCTTATAATAGAGCACCTATTTTAAATCTAATTTTGTGAAATTTTATAATTTTTATTTTAAAAAAACTTATTTTTCAAAATCAGGATATAAAAATTTACTTTGGGTGATTTTTTGATATTTTTCTATGAAGTTTCATTTTTTGATGAATAGTGAAAAACATTGCATTTTAATTGAAAACTGATTTTTTTATTGATTTATTTATATAGTTAAGTTATATTTTAAATTGATTTTAAAATATAATCTGTTAAATTATGAATAAATAAATCAAATTTAGTTAAATAGATTCAATTTCACATTTAAATTGGATATAAAAACATTTAAACTTTTCTTCTTAAAAACCCGTTGTCTCACAGCGTCTACGGGATTAATTTTAAATTAGTTTTATCCAATTTTATGAGTTGAATTTGGAAAAAAAAATATAAATATTTTGAATCCATATTAAATTTTTTTATTATAATATCAAATTATTTTTTGACCAAAAATATTAGTGAAGTAATCAAAATTAATTATTGTGATTAAGGTAAAAAACAGGCTTACTTAATGATTAAAGATAGAATATAAGGTGTATAAATGGCCCAAAAATTGTCCAAAACACATTATATGGACATATTTAGACCCTCACCACCTTATTCACTATTTTTATGAGTTATTTGGATACTATTCCATGAAATTGACCTATATAATAAGTTAAGTGGGGAAGAAGACAAAAAAGGAAACTTCCTTTCCTTTAACACTTATAAAGCTTTAGAGTAGAGAATAAGCTACATAGATTTGTTTATAAATATTTTTTTGGAATATAAATGAGTTATTTTTATCATAATAATTTATATTTAATTTTTATAGATGATATAATTTCATTAAATGCTTAATAAACTTCAATGCATGGATTATTTAGTTAATAATTAAATAAAATAAATGATATTTTATTAAATGATTTAAAATTAATGAAAATATTATCTTATTCCAAGTTATTTTTAAGTGTTGTTAAATATAAAATATTTTCTATTTATGGACCAATATATCTTTGATAATGGAAATATTGACCCATAAATAGTAAAAACTTTGTTAGCATAATTTAGGTTAAAGTAGTGTTTTATCACGTTACATGTGTTTCTATTAAAACTAATATCCAACACATATGGGATTTTTATTTTATAAATTTTATTTAATATTTTATAATTATTGGTTTTAAATTTTATAATAATTACATCTTTAATTCAGTCTAAATTGATGAATTACATAGGTTATAAAACTTACTTCCTAAATGAAAAATTAAAATGAAAAAAAATAAAAAAGACTTAAAGACTAAATAAAAAATAATAAAAATGGTTTTATTTTTGTGTGGTGTGAATTTTTATCGACCATAGTTCCCCTTTACTCAATTATTTTTCATTTTTTAATCACATTATATAATGGAGACCTCCTAATAGGGTTTACCTTTTTATATTTATAAGAATGTCACTCCCCCTATGCTATAAAAAGGCACTCACCCTCCTTACTTCATCACGCTTATAAATACATTTTTCTATTCCAAAACCTGACCAAATAATCTCCAAAAAACCCTCCTATAACCCTATATTCATCTCTTTTGTCAGAAATCAAACCAAGAAATCCCTTTGGTGCAAACCAAAAAGAGTTCCCTGAAAAAAGAGGTAACATTCTTCAATGTGTATTTATGATTTATTTATTTCTTCACCAATTAAATTTTACTTATTAAATGATTATATAATAACATAAGTATCCAAAATATACTTTTATGTTTTTAATTTAAGGTTTCTACCTACACTTACACACACTTTCATCAAATGGGTAATGAACTTACAGTTTGTGTGTACGGTGAACTACCGCCTCGTGAAATAATGTCATTTGTTTTTCCTTTACAACCTATCATGGTTGGATATTATGATGAACACAATATTTTTATATGATATTTATGATATTTATTTTTTATTGATACTTCTTTAATTTTTATATATCACATACCTTCATGCTATCGATTTTATGTAAATACGATAACATCATTTGAGGAAGTGTGGACTACTGCCACCTCAAAGCGATGTGATACATTCACATATTACATTGAATGTATTAAGGACTATTTTAAATAGAAATATGAAATATAAATAACATATATATTATATTAATTAAATAATTACATTTATGTAAATATAATATATCATTTTCTTTATTACCCTTTCACATGCTAAAAAGGTGATAATGTCGTTCATGAACATGTGGACTACCGCCTCCCTGATGTGATGTGAATCCTTTTTCATCAATATATATATATATATATATATGATTAAATAATATGTTACATATTATATAATTATAATTATTTAAATATAAATGTTACTTACCTTCTTTCCATAAGGATCGTTGAAAAATGGGAACATTACTCATACGTATGTACGGCCTACTGTCTCTATGATTGTAATGTTGGTTCATTTTTCATAACCATATATACTGATTTGTTTTAAAAGTATAATTGATGTATAAATATGATAATTATTTCATGGTTATTATTCTATATATGTCTATATAATGACCTCTTTGACCTTATTCGACCAACCAAAGTCATTTTTGACACATAAACCAAATAGGATCAAAACACCCGACGTAAAATTAATTGTTTAAATAATTATATAAAACATTGTAAAAAGTGAAATGAAAGTAATAATAAACTTTAAAAATTTTATAAATTAATTATATAATTAAAATAAGTTTATTATTTGTTAATATAAATACATACGTGACAAGTTGGACTCAAGGTAAGGGACTTCGAATCAATTTACATTCTTTAAGGTATACTTTTTTGTGCACCTAATTTATTATATATGGTGAAAATAATTCCACATTGACATTAAATATCATGAATAATTCATATTTCATGTTATTTTAAGTTTAAAATTTAATTATATCATATTGTGGGGTTTTACTTGAATGTTACCAAGTAGTAAGGGATTCATATCTCACTTTTACTTGCATGAGCCATACATCATAATCACCGCTTATTTATTTTGTGTGGTGTATCTAATGAAATTTTTATGTATTATATCATGAATTATTTTATATTAATGGAATATAAATGTTTCATTACATTATTATTACTTTTGTTATTTTTGATTCAGATGTTACTACAGTTGTATGGGGATTTCTAATCTCACTTTTATTTCTGCAAGGCTTATTCCATATTCACCACTTATTTTTGTTTTGTGTTGTATCCACTACCCATGAATGTATTTGATGATTCTTATAATTAAATTTTTTGGGGTTTATATATCCATTTTATTATCTCTCTTTCATGGGTTTTATGGTTTTTCAGTTACCAAGGCGGTAATGAACTTTTGTCACGATTTTCCTTCTTTGAGACATTTGTTATGTTATACACCTATCTTATTTTATAAGGTGTATATAATTATCCTTTGAAATGGTATATCATGAATATAATTATTCTTATGATATTATATATTTATTTTAATATTATTCCTTCGTGGGTTTAATGATTCAAATGTTTTAAAGTGGTATGGGATGCTTTAGAATGTTTAAATATTAATTTATCAAGAATGTTTTAATGATATTTTAAGGTCATTTCCATTTATCAATTTCAATAACACTTTTTGTTACTTATCCTCCACTAGTGATATTTTTTATTGATATCATCCTAATTATTTATTTAGATGGATTATGTTTGTTTCAAAGAGATTGTTATGAAACCCATTTCTTTTCCATGGGTAAATTTTTTCCTAAGAGATTGTTATGAAACCGATTTCTTTTCCATGGGTTGATTATATCCTAAAGTGATTATTGTGAACCCCATTTATTTTCCATGTGTTTATTATGTCCTAAAAATATTGTTATGTAACCCATTTATTTTCCATTTGTTACTCATGTTTCAATGAGATTGTTATTTATTCCATTTCATTTTAATGGGTTAACCATGTTTTAAAGAAATTTTAGTGGAATCTGTTTCCTTTTCACAGGTTAATCATGCTCTAAAAAGAATAAATTTTGTTTCAATGAGTTTCTATGAGTTATCTATGTATTAGTTTCTTGGAAATTATAAATTATGGGGGTCCCCATATAATTACAGGTGATTCCATTATAGCTTATATGATGGGTGTGCTCGGATAGTTCTATAATACATTGGGTATGATTATTTTCTGTGGATAATTATATTGGAAGTATGAAGTATGGTTATTCTAATTTATAATCATTCTATAAGGTTTCAATGAGATGTTTTTTAAGATACCAATATGTTTTATCTTTTCTTATTATGGGTTTATAATGTTTCTAATTATCGAGATTTATATTGCATGGACCGTGATTGTTGATTATGATAACTCTTCCCTTTTCCATGTTTTCATATTTTATGGTCAAGATATTGATGGGTATGATTTATTTTATGATTCACACATGAAATTTTATTATGTCATAAAACCCTTATGAATTATTGTTCTAATTTATTACATTTAATTGTTGATGCTTATGTTTACCCTCTATGAGAATCTGAGTACAACCTTCTTATTTTTCCTTTCCCCAAAATTTTAAAGAAGTATGTTGAATGATTTGTGTCTATAAATGATTTCATAAGGATGATGTTGATGGACTATTGTGAAATAAGAAAATTTGAGTTAAATGGGATAAATTTTATTTTGATGACTTATGGGTCCAAGTTAAATATGATTTTTTTATGTCATATTTTTTCCAAATTCTATAAAACTCTAAACCTAAAAGGTCCTAGAGGTTGTGCATTATACAAGGTTTCCTTTTATTGTTGTAAGGTTTAGATGAAAAATTTGGGTCACAATTATCACCATCAAATCCATAAATGTTAAGTTATAGATTTTAGCATAGGGTCTGGGATTGTGGGTTTTGGGTTGTTATATGTATAACCTCTTATGAATGATACAAATAGATGATAAATGAAGGGAAACCTACCTCAAACAAAACTTCTTGATCCACTGTGCAAGGTTGGAATAAGATGGAGACAACCAACTAAGCACCATGATGAAGGGAAACACATTGATCGTCTTGAATAGAATATCCCACAATATTATATTACCAAAAAATCACCCAAACCAATAGTTTCCTTGATAGAAACCTTCTCTAGATGAATAGAGGGAAGAAAAAAGGGGTAATGAAATGAGGAAAGTTGCTTAGAACCTCCAAGGATTTATCTCCCAAGGTCATAGTTGAAATCCAATGACTTGGGGCTAAAAGACCTCAAAATGAAAGACTTGGTTTTCCAAATAAATGATATAAAATTAGGATATATGATAGGCTTTTAGGGGATTTGGTTTTTTATACTCGGTTTTCAAAAACAACACATTACGTCATAGCCTACCCCTCCATGGTCCATAATTGTTGAAAAGGAACCAGACCATGGTGTAGTTCAAGGGAATATACTATAGTGATGCTGTTGTCCAAAGTCATGTCTATGATATGTAGTAATATCCACACCATATATCTAGAAAACTAGGAAAAAGACCAAGCATATCTAAGGTCACTATACCATAGAACTTGATAACAATTAAGGAGATACATTGTATCCTAGATCCATGACGCAGCTACCCCAAAATCAAAAGAAAACTCCAAAAACTCACCCTTGAGACTTCATGTTGTATATTGGATCTCTACAAAATAGCTATGATGAAAATGTAAGTAGCACCAAAACCACTCTTTAATCTCCTACATTGCATCTAGTGCCTCCACATTGTAGAACATAAAAGGTTATACCACATCCCAACTACACAATGTTTCCATTCCAAAAAATAGAGGAACCACCAAAAACACATCCTATGAGACTTTACATTGTAGATTATCTAATCCACATTGTAGTTCAATGATCCACACCGCAAAATCCTACTTGGATGGATTTTCGAGCTACAACCTCCTTTTTCCTATGAACTACCTCAGAACATCCTTCAGATACCTCCTCCAATATAATTCACACAAAATAATGAGTCATAATGTTCATACCATTACAATGAGACTATAGTATATATAGTTTAATAATATTATCATATCACTTCAAAGTTCTCATCATAATGAGGAACTGTTATGAAATTTTCAATGAGACTGATACAATATGAAATTATAAAATTAAATTTATATAGATGAATAATCAATGTGTGATAAATTATTTATTAATATTAAATTATATTAAAATTTAAGAAATCTAAATTGAAAATTAGTTGGTTATAGAACACCAAATCCAACATTTCTAAAACTATTTGGTCATTTTTTTCATTTTGAAAAGATGTAAATTGTTTATGTGTGAGAAAATGTTTTTATAGAAAAATGATTTATAAAGAATTTATCTTTTTAAAAATGACATTAGCTTAAATGTGTATGGATCTATTATTCACAAGGATTAATTGGATACATTGATAAAATCCTTTTGGGTGATGTCTAATCACTACCAATATGTATATATCAATGTGCATGTATATTTTATATGTCATGATGAAATAAAATTTGAAAAAAAGATTTATTATTCATCAATAATGAACCATATAAACTAAGGAGTAATGATTTGTTGATATTTGGTCACATATCAATGGAGGATAGCCATTAATTTTATTTTTATTTTATTTTTAGTATATTTAAGAAAATATTTTCACATATTTCTACATTTTGGATTACTTTAAATTGATTAAATTTTAATTCGAGATTTTTTTATAAAAAAAATCCCTTTATAAGTTGAGTTTCCATTCAGGATAAAATCATTTCCCAATGACTTATATTTTATAATTTGATTCTAGTAGTTTTTATCTATCAAATAGGTAGAATACTTAGGGAATTGTGGCAATCTAAATTCGAGTATTGAAACTAGGGGAACTTAATAGACTTTCAACAAGTGGTATTTGTAAGAAATACCACATTGTTGGGGTGGAGTGAACTTAAAAATATAAACCCACTTCCTATGTGGGATTAAATGAACCAACTCTTAAAAACATGTGGGATAATCTATCCAACCCTATGTATTGCAAGATTTTTATTTTATAAAAAAATTACATTTTTTATAAAAAATACAATCAATTTTTGTTTTATGAAATTAATTAAATTGGTTTTTTAAGTCTTCTATCGTGGTCCCCTATACCAAATTAGATTTTTTTTTAAAAAGATATATTCTGTTTATATTTTTATTTTTTTATAAACTATATTAAAGCATGGTACCTACCTCACACTTCCCTTGCATATTTCACATAGTCAAACTCACCCCCTTTCCCTCCTCCCACTCTCTCATTGTCATGACCTGACCAACCAGGACCCCACCTAGGATAGTAGTAACCCAAGAGTGACACCACAATCCTACCTCCAATAGGCTAGGGGTTGGATAATAATGTTGAGTATACATATCAATGAAATTTGAGGCTTCGTCCTAAGTAAATTTAAACACGAACACACCCATATCCATAAAACAGTGAATAGATATAACAAATTAGAATCCTTTGGATAGTAAACAATGCATGAAAAAACCTTTAGGATACATATCAAGTGAAACAAGGAAATACAAAAGTCTAAGGGGAAAAATGCATGGACAATCATAGATATAGGGGGAAACATAAAATTAAAACAAGTTTCAAAGGTAAAGAAAGGTAGAGCCTTGCTAAAATATCCTAGAGTTTTACCACCAAATGTAGTTAGTTCCACTACGTACTGCTAAGCTCAACTAATACTAGGTCCACCACAATAATCTTTAATCTATCTGTCACTTGCATAAGACATGAAATGTGTGGAAAAATTCCATGAAGGGGTGATTATATAGATACCCAATAGGACACCCTAAAATATAAAAGGGAAAAAAGAATATAACAATCAACTCGACCAATAAGTCAAGAGGCTAAAGAAACCCAACATCATATATGCACTTAAAGAAACCCAAATAAAGAGAGAAATTAGATCTTCATCCGCACATCCAGTTAAGAATAATGAGTAAGCATATAACTCCTAACGGTCTCAAACTAGATGTCAAGAAACATGTGAAACCTCATAATAAATTATATTAGAGGTCCCATACCTTTCCATTGTGCTCAATATATGAGGGAGTACTAACACCAGTTGGTGAACAACTCCCTATAGGAGATAGAATATGAGGGAGTAACACTTTATAGATAAAGGACCTATGCCCTAAATAATGTGTAAGAGTACCAAATCTACTTGTATAGAGGGTATGGGGACTTTTGACTTGGTGTGATAGGGTATTACCTACACCAGCATCTCTCTGGTGATCAAATCAGATCACTACCCTCAACCCAACATTACTGGATGAAGCATCTCACTCTTAACACCTTGTATTGCATCTATGATGCCAAAAATGAAGGTCTCGATTGCATCCTATGTGGAAAAATTATCAGTATGGGATAATTATGATCCTGAATCTGTGTCCAAAATAAGGATATACTCAAGGTATATTTTTTAGGAAAAATTACACAGTATGTACATAGGGTCACACTGCATGTGAAATTTCCAATAAGCCTGAGTGTTTCCTTACCTAGAAAAATAATGGGTAGCCACGTCTCTCAATATGGTGTGCCCCTATGGGTACATGATATCTCTATTTCATGTATATATTTTATGGTGTTTTAATAAATTAATTTATGTATTAAAAAGATTAATCTTTTCAATTTTGGAATGGATTGACTTGCTTTGTGTTTTACAGCAGGATACAACTTATCTTAGGAAAAGGGTAGAAAAGAGTAAAATATTGGAGCTAAAAGATAACTCACACCATAAGTGAAGTGAAGCAGAGAAACATCATGTTTTTTATGATGCAATGGAGCTATAAAACTAGAGTAGGGAATTTACGCATTGTGTATTCCATTTACATGATGTGAGTATTTTATAAAAGTTTTTTAAAGAGTTATGAAGAAATTCATGACACCAAGAAATTAAAATATTAAATGAAGTTTAAGATTTACGCATCATGTAAGTGACTTAGAATATAAACTTAATGACACCCCAACTGAGGGTTTGATTCTAAACCCTATTTATTCACCCCTTAATCGCACCTTTGGGATGATTTGTGATGCATGCCTTAGCGAGGGACGTCCGCTGGAGACACGCACCAGCATGGATCCATACTACTACTACTTTCTATAGGATTTTACCTTATTTTTTTATGTACCCTCTCATGGGTAGAATTAGGGGGTGATTTATTTGTTTCATACAATGTGTGATGAATGAGGATTTGTTGTATTAGGTTTTTTATTTTTTTTTATTACAATTAATGTTGGGATTTCATATTGATTCTTCATTTATATCTATTTCTTCATTATTCTTACATGACCATTGTGAGTGGGGTTAGGAATTGTGTTTAATTTTTTTCATTCCTTGAGCATGAACATTTCTTAAGTTGATTGAATATCATTGTTTAATGTGAGTTCTATGGTTTATATTTCCTCCATGACTATTGGGTTTATCTCTATTATGTGTTTAAATTAGGTTTAAGGTTACCCATCCTTTTCAATCCAAACTACCTAACCATGAGAAAGGGAGAATTTGGGATGGAGTGAATTTACCATGACCATTATACTCACTAGGACCTAATTTCAAAGACTGTGTGATTTTTATTTTATTATTTCATAAATTTTCATCCCATGAACTTAGATTCATTGCTACCCAACACCTTTTTCTATTTTATTCTCCCAAATTATACACCAATAAAATTCTCGATAGTTTAGTTTCAATTTCTATAAATCATAATTTGCATTGTTATTTTTTATTTGAATTAATATTTTCTTCAACCCTATCTTTGTGGGTTCAACCTAAGACTTTCATATCCTATACTACCCTGTAGTTTATCAGTTTTTGTGTTTCATGTTATAAATTTATAAATTTGGTAACCCTACTAGAATTAATGATGCTCGTAGGGTTATGAGTACATGGTGTATATGTTCACTTAGTGCCTTGGGTATGTGCCCTAAGCACAGGACTCAACCATTCATGTAGCTCCACATGGATTTTCCTTATAGGGGCATGGTTTGTTTGTTCACCTGGTGTCCTGGGTGTGTTCCCTTGGCACATGTCTTGGCTACCCAGGTAGTTTCACACAAAATGAAGGCACAAACACACTATGTGTGATACATAACTCAGGTTGAAACCCTATTCACCATGATAATCTGAGATACTCAATGTATGTTCCTACAGGTTTCATGGAATGTAGTCGTGTTTTTCATAAACATATGTGGTTTATTCATCAAGGTTTCCAAATCAACCATATCTGCAGCAAATATTGCTAGAATCTCTTCCCAATTCATAGTTTAGTAAGGAAACTCCTTTTAATTTTTTTTTAGTCTCTAGTGGCCAAAAACAATACTTTCATTGACCCAAAACAGGTCTATCGTGTCACCCGTTATTGAAAAGGGGGGATTATAATGCCTAGAACATCATCTAAAATCCATTGCAGACTCACCTGAACCACTTAAATCGAAGTAAAATGCCTCATATCATTGATTATATACCTTTGATAGTTTGGAATCTGGATCCCCATCATCTGCACATGATCCTATACACCTATCCCTACCAAAAGGGGTTATGAAATCCAAATCCATCATTGGAAATCCACTACTACCTCATGATCCTTCCATAACCTTCAATATGTTTCCATTCAAACAACCACCATGAATCTGGAGGTTTAATCATGCTCAAATTGGTTTATTAATGTCCAACATCGAACCACATGGTCCAATTATGAAGCATGTGAATAATGGCTATAGGAAAGGAATACAAAAAAATGATAAATTATCATTGGTTGATGTGATCTCATCCAACGATCATAATTATGGAAACCAAAAGTGGTGATAATCATGGCGCATAGAAAATGGATAATCATAAATAATAATTCTAATTAAATTCCAAATCATATGAAGAATAAAAATATAGGATTTGGATAGATATAAATTCCATGATAAAAAATAAATTTAAAGGAAAGAGATCCATAAATAATAAGAACTACCTAAATAATGGATTGATCATTTGTGAATAGCATGTCTATTAGCGATGATGATGATGATGATCCTATTGTGTTTTTAATTTATATCATGAATCCCCTCAATCATTCATTGTCGATCCACATTCCTGGGCTCATGATTGACAATGGTGGATCCTCCTCCTCCTCTCTAATCTCCCAGGGTTATGTGTCTAACCCTATAGATTTTATATAATGGAATATGTATAGAATAGGGGCTATGTTTAGGGGTTTAATAAATTAAATTAAATTTATTTATTCAATTGAACCACCAACGACTATCTTCCCCAAAAAGTCTAAAATATACCAACCTTGTAACACCCCCGGTTTCAGGTACATTATCTTTTTTTATGTATTTTGATCTTATATAATTATATTGTTAATTTTTGGGTAGTTTGGGATGGTTTTGAATCATTTTTGAAGTGTTTTGGAGGTGGATGGTCTGAGCATGGTTAGTAGAAATCATACATTATATCTAGGAAACCATATAAGTGAGGATGGGTGTCACTGGGTAGGCACACTATTGGAACATGGTTTGTCCCAGACATGTGAATTACCAAGGGAAACCATGCATATGGTAATAGAAGTAAAATCACATTTGGTGCACAATTTTTCAAACCGTGTGAGCTAACTATGTGAGAGGTTTTCCTTAAGATAGTAGCATCGTACGGTTGGCACATGGTTTTCCAAATTATGTGGCACAACCGGGTGACTCTCTATTTGGGATACAGTATCATAGAAATTGTTAGTTCATGGTTTGATAGAACATTTGGCCTAACCATGTGACATATATTTAATGATCTGAAAATTATATTTTAACCCATATTAGGAAAACAAAACCCTCATTTTCCCATATTCTTATAGGGTCTTAAACTCCACGTTCTCCCCGGTCTCTTTTGGTAATTCCCTTTGATCTAAAAGTGAATTTTGGCTAATTCAAAGTGTGTTAGATATCCAAAAACATTGTTCAGCCCTTATTCTCCCTTATTATTCATTTTTTTCTTAAATATACTCTACTCCTCTATCTCATATCCATAGATCTAGTATGATAAGGATCGATTTATGTGACATGATGTGAATCTTTATGGGATCTTATTAGATCAAGTTAAGGGAATGTGTTGTGAGGCTAAATCTATATGTTTTAGTGTCATTTTCTAATTCCATATTATTTTGAGGGGTAGGTGGATTATCTCTCATCCTCAATTGATTTATAACTTGAAGGCTTGGTTTTGTTTAAATGTTTTACATAGATTCATTGTGTAAATTTTGTGTGAATCTTAAAGGAAATCACTTTGTATTTATTCTTTTTAAATATATAAAGTTTCATGGATTTTAAAAAACTTCTTTAGATATAATTTTAAAATGATGGTTTAAAAATTATGAAAAAAAATGATGTAAGAAATATGTTTGATGAAATGTTTTCAATGAAAGATTTATTTTATATGAAATTTTTTGGTCATGGAATTTGGCATAATAGGTTTTTTTGTGATAAAAGTGGGAGGTAGTATGTTCATGAAGTACTACCATCAAAAAAGGGGGATGGATCATGGTTGTGAAGTACCACAATTAATGTGAAACACCAAGCTTGAGTGTGTGTGTGTGTGAGAGAGAGAGAGAGAGAGTTTGTGTGTGGGGTTGTGGGTGGGTGGGTGTGGGTGTGTGGTTGTGTGTGTGTGGACATGGAAATGATTATTCAAAATGTTAAAGAAATGGATTTGTGTGGGTTTATAGTTTATCTCACATGGATTTATTTTATGGTCTTTGGTAAACTATTTTTTCTATTTTTCAACTACAATATATAAAATGTGTTAACTGGTTCTTATCTTAGTTCTGTGTATTGGGAAGTATTTGGGGGAATGTATATTGAATTTATACCCCCCCCCCCCCTTCTCAGTAACTTTGGTGTGTTTGTAGATTTTATCCATCATGAAACAGGGAAGGTAAAGGTGTCTTATTTTTCTAGTGATTCATCTGGATACCATGTTGTCACATGTGGAGTTGAATATTGGATCTAGTATAAGTGTTACTTGGGATGATTTCACTTGGGTTTCATTGGTTCAAGTTGTTTTTTATTCCTTTTTTGATATTTTCTTACATTTTTTTCTCTATGATATTTTTGGTTATTTGGTTTTACTTTTGAGATTATATTCTTTTTTACTCATACATCATGTAGTTAGTTTGGATATTAATTTTATGTATTCGTGTTTTTTTACTTCTTCAGGTAAAATCATCCCTCAATGTTACCTTATTCCCTTAAAATTTATCATCTTCATTTGGTGTCTTGGGGATATCACCTAATGTCAATATCGCATTTATCTCTTCCCAAGACAATGGTTGGGGGGGATGTTATATAACAACCCGATATTTTATGATAAGTATTATTTTTAATTTATTTGATGTAATGTGTTTTATACTAAAACAAGATTATCTTGTGCTATACGCAACACCATATTAGCTTGCAGTATACACAACACTACTCTTAGATTGTGTTACACACAATTTCAAGTTCGTTTGATAATAGTCATTATACGCAACATTGAGTGTGTGTATATATATATATATATATTCAATGTATAAATGAAAAATTATTGGATTATTTTATAACAAAACAACAAAGGAGTCTTTCACAACACGCAACCCTGACTTGGCTTGCATTACACGCAATCGCGACCTTCCTCAATAGCGTGTGTTGTACGCAATACCAGGTTTCACTAAACGACGATATATTGTTATAATATTATTATGAAATAGCCATTATGAATAGTATTAACTACATTTTTAATTTTATAACATTATTATTCATCTTATAAATTTCCTAAAACATTTTATGTGAACAAAATAAATTTTTCGGGTGAAATAAGTATTTTTCAAAAAATGCAGTTTTGCCGCCTTTTGATGGCGCACCCACATTAAATCTAGTTTTTGACATGTTTATAAGTTCAATTTTACAAAATAAACTTCTTATTTTGAATCATGATATAAAAATTTACATTGGATAAAGTTTTGATATTTTTCTGATAACTTTCATATTTTAATGAATAGTAAAAACACGCTATATTTTAATTAAAACAACTTTTTCATCGTAATAATTTTTATGGTTAAATTATAATATTTAATGGTTTTAAAGTATAAATAGAATATATTTTTACCATTTAATACAATTTATGTCATTGGCATTTATTTTACCTTGAATTCGTAGGTTAAATCAATTCAATCTTTTGCAATGTTTTAAACAAAAACTCGTTTTCTTTCAACAACGGGATTAATTTTAAATTAATTACTGCAACTTATGTGTTTTGAATTTTGAAAAATGTATTCCATATTTGGAATCATTGGGTCCAAATTATTTTAATAGGCTAATTTTTATTTTTGGGCATTACGAATAGTAACTACGGTAAATTTTATTTACCATAGTTAAAGGTAAATCGGGTAATTAAGGGTAAACATAAGATTATAAAATTAAACTAAAACCTGCCAAAATCCTATTGGATGACTAAAAGTCGACCCATATCACCTAAGGGTAGGATTAGATTCATTTAATGGACTTTTTTCTAGGAAAATAATTTAATTATTATTAAAACCAAAGAAAGTGACAACATGTCACTTTCTTAAATCTTATAAGTATAATAATTTTAGTTTAGTGATAAACTTCATGAAACTTCAGATATAAATAATATACAGAAAGATAATAAAATTATCTACATCATATGAGTTTATTTAGAATTTTTAGGGATTAAATAATTACCATTAAAGGTGACATAATAGTGATGTTGAAATTATTTTATTAAGAGAAATATCAAATAAATGGTTTTAAAAATATTAAAATAAATATTATATGAACTATTTAATGTGATCCACTAATTTTCTAGATCAATATTACATGTTATGAATCTATTAAATCTTTTATTTCGAAAATATATTCTGTAAATTTTTTATTTAAATTCAGATAAATGAATAGTGTCAAAATTGACACTACTGTTATTTTATAAAAATAACATATTATAAAATTGTTTAAAAATCACAAAAATATTTAAAAATTATAAATTTAATTTATATGGTCTAAAATGTCATAAAGTGTCAAATAATGTAAAATTCACAACACATATGTAATTATTTTTAATAATTTAAAATTTAGAATATTATTACCACAAATAAAATTAAATTGATAAATAAGGATAAATCAAGTTGATAATGTTTAAAATAAATTCCTGACAAGTCTAAATTTTATTTTTTGATTCTATTACAACCCTATATCATCTAATATTTGTATATGAGTCATTTTGGAAGTTTTTAAGTGGGTTTGGGATTTAATATAAACTAATATTTTTTATATTTCCAAAGGTGCCCCTCTCCTCCCTTATAAAAGGGCACCTCCTCCCTCTCCTCCTCACACCAATTTGAGCCTTCAATCTCGGAGAAACCCTGACCATTTCACTTCCCCACTTCCCTAGAAACATCCTAGAGGTACTTTTATTCTTCAAAGACCAATTTTAGTGCCCTAATAGGAGGTCTCAAAGAGGCGCTTCAAAGAAGAGGTAATGTTCGTTACCGATTCTTTCAACTTTATTTCTTCTTCTACTTCTTCTTCTTTAGTTTTTTCATTATTAAGTAATAACATCAGTATCACTAATATACTTATATGTTATTATAATTATGAAACAATCCTATTTCACCATCTATCCATCCTACGAAAAATGAAATCACCACGCGTACGTACGTACGGAATACCGTCTCCACGCCGTGGTGTAATCTGTTTTTCCACCAACACCTTTGATGGATGGGTATAATGGTGTAAATAATAACTATATATGGTTATTATAAAATCATACTGATTCTGATATATTATATCATTCACTCCAATTCCATTCAATAAATATGGGAATGATATCATCGCTCGTGCGTACATACGGATTACCGTCTCCACGACGCGATGAGATTCATTCTCCATGTTTACCACTCAAGAATAATTATTAAGTATATATAATGAATAATAATTAAATATATTACATGATAATGCTACTGGATTTATGTATATATATATATATATATATATTTCATCTACTTACTTCCATTCAATTCAATAAGGAAACGAAAACAGCGTTCATGCGTACGTACGGCCTACCGTCTCCATGAACTGTGTATTTCATTCCATTTATCTATCTATCATATATATATGTATATGCTGAATATATATTATATATAAATCATGTTTTACATTCTGGAATTATTTAAATCAGTATATAAGTAATAATATCAAGAACAACAAGTCGAAACACGTACGATAAATAAAACGATTTTACCCAAAATGCTGCTTTAACATGGAATTTACAAAAGAACGGGTAATATAAAGTCATAAGTGAACCATATATGATATCATAACAATGAATATGATTCTATAATAAGTAAATTACATTATTTAAATCATTATACAGGAGGTTAGGATACATACGAAGCATATCGGACCTAAGGTAAGGGATAATTTTGCAAATCTCATTTTTATCCGAGATTGCTTAAACGTAAGTATTTACTGGGTTTATATTTATCATCCATGTCCAAGTTTTATAAAACGGTTTTAATGTATGTTTAAAGTCATTTTTACCCATTTTTTACTTTTACTACACTGTATATAAGGAATCTTTATTTTGTTTACCATACGAGGTACTTTTTGACTTTTCCAACAAAAGTATGAGAAGAATGTTATTTTTAACTTATACGGCGTGAACGAATTTTTACGGTTTCATAACGCCTCATTTTCATGAAGATTACTCTATAATATTTTATGAATATTTTCAACAGAATACTTTTCTTTTAAAATTGTATTGAATTTTGTGAAAAGAAAATTATTTTGAAGAAGAAAGGATATTTTCCTCGAGAATTCATTTCAAGTGTTTTATCAATACCATTTTCCATCTAAGATGACATTATTTCATATGTGTATGTTTAAAGTATAATGTCTTTATGATTTACATGGTTTTACTTCTCTTATGATGAAATTATATCCATTTGTTTTATATGGATTATGTTATGATGGGATGATGTTTATGAAACCCATTTTATTCTTTGGGTTATGAGGAATGATTTATGTTTATGTTGTGGCACAAGTAATAATGATTTCATTATGAGATGGGTGGGACCTATATCTCCCTCCAATGCATTGGGTAAAGTTTTATATCTCATGATATATACATGGTTGGAACGGTAAGTTAATCCGGTTCAGTGTTACAGGACTGAAACGAGGAGTGAACTCGATTCAGAAAGGGACTTTGTCCACTAAGATGGTCTTGGTAGCAATGTCTTGGCTAATATGGAAATCATAACATGTGCTGAATGGTTTCCAAAATTACATGTTTTATTCCCATTATATTTTATCATGGTTGATGTTCTATTATGATATATTCCTTACGTACTTCCATGATTTATGTCTTTGCTCAAGATTTTGATGTTTAAATTTCATGTTTAAGTTTTTGCTTTCAAATGTTTATGGATTGTTTTATGTTCTCTATGTTTTCCCTTACTGAGAATTTGAGCTCACCCTTTTTATGTTTTATTTTCCCCAGGAAATAAAGAAAGTTTTTATTTAAGTAAACAAAAAGGGGAAGATCGTTATGGGAGTTGTTGAAGATCTTTCAACATGATTAGAAGTGTATATTCCACATTTCCAAAGACACTAAACTATTGCGGTCCTTGTGTGTCAGTTTTAGTTATGTATCAAGTATTCCGAAAAAGTAATGTAATGTCCATGTACGTCAAGCTTTGGGTCTCTATAGTTGGTATCAGAGGAAAGGTTTAGTCAACCTTTGGAAATGAGGATGCAAGAACTTTAGTGAGATCCCTAGAGATATTTCTAAGGTATGTCTAGGGATGTCCCTATGGTTAAGTATAATTATAGTTTATAATACTATAATTATAGTAACGATCTTAGAATTAAACCTAATATGTTAGATATTGAAGTTACTCCCCATTTATTATGTTGTTTTCCCTAGAATGATTTTTTTCTCTCACACTATTCTTTTTGGGTTTTAGATGATGGTTGGAACCCGAAGGAACCGTGTTGATCAATGTAATGGACAATACAATGATTGTCCTCCTGAACAAACCAATGTTATGGGAGATGGAGTTCAAATTCTGATTGCTATACTTACACAAGCTATGAATCATTCTAGACTTCCAAATGAGAAGAGAAGGGAACAATATTCTATTGAGTCCTTCATGAGGCAACTTCCACCTTCTTTCAGTGGGTCTTCTGATCCACTTGTTGCTGAACAATGGATCAGTACCACTGAAAAGATATTTTTAGTTCTTCAATGTTCTGAGCATGATAAAGTCATCTTAGCAGTATATCATTTTGAAGGTGATGCTGATCAATGGTGAATCTTATCAAGAATACGAGGCAAAGAGATGAAATTGATTCCATGGAATGGGACGAGTTCAAGAACTTATTTTTCAATAAGTACTTCCATCATATTCTTAGAAAAAAGATGGAGAAGGAGTTTCTTGAACTAAAGAAAAAGATGATGAATCTGTTGGTATATACGAATCAAATTTTACAGGTCTTGCAAGGTATGAATATGGATTTATCATCCAACCAAAAAGTAAATTTGATTTATTCTTCAGTGGCTTAAAACCAAGTCTTCGAAGGGCATTAGCTATAAGCGACTTCAGTAGTTGTAAAGAAATTGTGCGTTGTGCTATCAAGGTATAAATGGAAGTTGGTGTTACATATCCATCTCATGGTTTTGACAAGAAAAGAAAGATATAGTTCAAGGAGAAATCTCAGAATAATGGTGAAAAGAAGATGAATGTTTCCTTATTCTCAAAGTGTGGAAAGATGCATGGTGGAGATTGTCTTAAAGGGACTAGAAAATTTTTTAAGTGTGGAAAAGAGGGTCATCGAGCAGCTGAGTGTCGAATTAATGGGAAAAGGGTTACTAATGATAAAGAAAAGACTACAGAGAATGCACCACCAACACTTCAATGATTCAAGTGCAATGAAATGGGGCATTATGCTAATCAATGCCCTAATCCAAGGGTTAATGGTGATCGACATGAGAAACAACTTAAGGCAAAGGACAAAGGGATGTCACATGTGATCACTATTGGAGATGTTGAATATGAAAATGATGTGGTGGAATGATTAAGTGTTTATGTAATGGGATTCCAAAATAATGTTGTATATAGTATCATGGAATATTGGAATATTTATGTAATAGTCCATTGTGGTTTTCTATAAGAATATGGTACCGGTAACCATGAAAAGTGATTGAAATGTTTTTGGAAAGAAGATGATAAGCACATAATGAAGGGATAAAGAGAAAATGAAATGAGCTCATGACTGATAAAATTAAAAAGTTATATCATGGTTTGAGTATATAGAAATTTTGGGATTTTGGTATGTGGAAAGAGTTACCTTTTGACAGCATTCATGTTTTCACTAAGGTTTTATGGTAATTTATGTTTCAAGAGAACACGTGATTAAGGAATTCACATGTTTGGAATGTGACCAACAAGATATATCGTATGATAAAATGATGTTATTCACCTTCTTGTTATGTGACCTTTCCATTAATCATTTTCTGTACACTATGATATTGGACAGATGTATTTGGGATAAGTCTAAAGATTGGAAAGGGTTATGTAAGACATCAGATAGTATTGTTTAAGTTTATGAGTTTTTATCGATATTATTGCAGGAATGTTATTATAATGTAGTTTTAGAAAAAGGGACAACCTGCAAGATGGGTGACAACCCGTCGCGTCGGACAAGGCTGTGGAAATCGAACCCACAACTGAAGTGCGACAGGCTTTTATCGCCTACCACTGGCCTACAGGAAGTCCCTAGTTAGTGGAAAGTAGTTTTATTCTATTAAGCGGTATGATAAATAGAGTATAAGTCCATTTTTGGAATCATATACGATTAATCTCACCATAAGATAGACTTATAATTTTTTCTACCCTTTTATTTGAAACAGATGGAATGACACATCATTCTATCACATGATCTGCTAATTCTTTACGAATAAAAAATTCAATTTCATTTCTTTAAGAGATGAAGTGGAAATTTTTCAATTCACGAACAATAGTGAAATTGTACCAAAATCATGTATGTATTTCTTTTAATTCATGAACTTTAGGGAAATGATCTTGAAAACCAAAAATGTTGTCCTAGTGCCCTTATATCTGATGAATCAGATGGTACCTTAGATCATCACAAATATATGGCTTTGTGATTGTTGGCTTTTTCATAGCCATGTTCTCTACCACTCTCCATTAGAACATGATGGTTAGATTACTATTCCATATCCATATTTTCACCTATGTTCTCCTATGTGGAAAACCAAAGATTAGTTAATTTGGGTAACCATTATGTTTCATACTTTAGTTTTTAAAGTTAAGTTTTGTTATTTCATTTTATGAGTGGGTTTAAATTAAAGAAACTTTAACGTAGAAAACCATGTATAACCCTGACGAATTTCGAGGGAGAAATTCATTTTTAAGGGGGGTAGAATGTAACAACCTGATATTTTATGATAAGTATTCTTTTTAATTTACTTGATGTCATGTGTTTTATGCTAAAAAATATTATCTTGTGCTATACGCAACACCGTGTTTTCTTGCAGTATACGCAACACTATTCTTAGATTGTATTACACACAATTTCAAGTTCGTTTGATAATAGTCATTCTACGCAACATTGAGTGTGTATATATATATATATATATATATATATATTCAATGTATAAATGAAAAATGAGTGGATTCTGTTATAACAAAACAACAAAGAGGTCTTTCACAACACGCAACCCTGACTTGGCTTGCATTACACGCAATCACGACCTTCCTCGATAGCGTGTGTTGTACGCAATACCACGTTTCACTAAACGATGATATATTTTTATAATATTATTATGGACTAGCCGTTATGAATATTATTAACTAAATTTTGAATTTTATAACATTATTATTCATCTTATAAATTTTCTAAAACATTTTATGTGAACAAAATAAATTTTTCGGGTGAAATAAGTATTTTTCAAAAAATGCAGTTTTGCCACCTTTTGATGGTAAATCCACATTAAATATAGTTTTTGACATGTTTATAAGTTCAATTTTACAAAATAAACTTCTTATATTGAATCATGATATAAAAATTTACATTGGATAAAGTTTTGATATTTTTCTGATAACTTTCATATTTTAATGAATAGTAAAAACACGCTATATTTTAATTAAAAACAACTTTTTCGTCCTAATAATTTATATGGTTAAATTATAATATTGAATGGTTTTAAAGTATAAATAGAATATATTTTTACCATTTAATACAATTTATTTCATTGGCATTGATTTTACCTTGAATTCGTAGGTTAAATCAATTAAATCTTTTGCAATGTTTTAAACAAAAACTCGTTTTCTTTCAACAACGGGATTAATTTTAAATTAATTACTATAACTTATGTGTTTTGAATTTTGGAAAATAGATTCCATATTTGGAATCAGTGGGTCCAAATTATTTTAATAGGCTAATTTTTATTTTTGGGCATTATGAATAGTAACTACGGTAAATTTTATTTACCTTAGTTAAAGGTAAATCGAGTAATTAAGGGTAAATATAAGATTATAAAATTATCCTAAAACCTTCCAAAATCCTATTGGATGACTAAAAGTTGACCCATATCACCTAAGGGTCGGATTAGATTCATTTAATGGACTTTTGTCCGTGAAAATAATTTAATTATTATTAAAACCAAAGAAAGTGACAACATGTCACTTTCTTAAATCTTATAAGTATAATAATTTTAGTTTAGTGATAAACATCATGAAAATTTGGATATAAATAGTCTCCAGAAATATAATAAAATTATCTACATCATATGAGTTTATTTATAATTTTTATGGATTAAATAATTACCATTAAAGGTGACATAATAGTGATGTTGAAATTATTTTATTAAGAGAAATATCAAATAAATGGTTTTAAAAATATTAAAATAAATATTATATGAACTATTTAATGTGATCCACTAATTTTATAGATAAATATGACACTTTATGAATCTATTAAATCTTTTATTTAGAACATATATTATGTATATTGTTTATTTAAATTCAGATAAATGAATAGTTTCAAAATTGACACTATTGTTATTTTATAAAAATAACATATTATAAAATTGTTTAAAAATCACAAAAATATTTAAAAAATTTAAATTTAAGTTTATATGGTCGAAACTGTCATAAAGTGTCCAATTATGGAAAATTCACAACACATATGTAATTATTTATAATAATTTAAAAATTTTAATATTATTACCACAAATAAAATTAAATTGATAAATAAGGATAAATCAAGTTGATAATGTTTAAAATAAATTCCTAACATGTCTAAATTTTATTTTTTAATGATATTACAACCCTATATCATCTAATCTTCAGATATGAGTCATTTTGGAAGTTTATATAAACTAATATTTCTTATATATCCAAAGGTGCCTCTCTCCTCCCTTATAAAAGGGAACCTCCTCCCTCTCCTCCTCACACCAATTTGAGCCTTCATTCTCGGCCAAACCCTTACCATTTCACTTCCCCACTTCCTTAGAAACATCCTAGAGGTATTGGTCTTCTTCAAAGACCAATTTTAGTGCCCTGATAGGAGGTCTCAAAGAGGCGCTTCAAAAAAGAGGTAATGTCTGTTACCGATTCTTTCAACTTTATTTCTTCTTATACTTCTTCTTCTTTAGTTGTTTCATTATGAAGTAATAACATCAGTATCACTGATATAATGATATGTTATTATAAGTATGAAACAACCCTATTTCACCATCTATCCATCCTACAAAAAACGAAATCACCACGCGTACGTACGTACGGAATACCGTCTCCACGCTGTGGTGTAATCTGTTTTTCCACCAACACCTTACATGGATGGGTATAATGGTGTAAAGAATAACTATATATAGTTATTATAAAATCATACTGATTATGATATATTATATCATTCACTCCAATTCCATTCAATAAATATGGGAATGATATCATCACTCGTGCGTATGTACGGATTACCGTCTCCACAACGCGATGAGATTCATTCTCCATGTTTACCACTCAAGAATAATTATTAAGTATATATAATGAATAATAATTAAATATATGACATAATAATGATACTGTATTTATGTGTATATATATATTTCATCTACTTACTTCCATTTAATTCAATAAGAAAACGAAAACAGTGTTCATGCGTACGTACAGCCTACCGTCTCCATGAACAGTGTATTTCATTCCATTTATCTATCTATCATATATATATGTATATGATGAATATATATTATATAAAAATAATTTTTTACATTATGGAATTATTTAAATCTATATATAAGTAATAATATCAAGAACAACAAGTCAAAACATGTATGATAAATGAAACGATTTTACCCAAAATGTTGCTTTAACATGGAATTTACAAAAGAACGGGTAATATAAAGTCATAAGTGAACCATATATGATATCATAAAAATGAATATGATTCTGTAATAAGTAAATGACATTATTTAAATCATTATACAAGAGGTTAGGATATGTATGAATCATATCGGACCTATGGTAAGGGATAATTTTTCAAATCTCATTTTTATACGAGATTGCTTATACGTAAGTATTTACTGGGGTTATATTTATCATCCATGACCAAGTTTTATAAAAAGTTTTTCATGAATGTTTAAAGTCATTTTTACCCATTTTTGATTTTTACTACACGGTATGTAATGAATATTTCTTTTGTTTACCATACGAGGTACTTTTTGACTTTTTCGACAAAAGTACGAGAAGAATGTTATTTTTAACTTATACCGAGTGAACGAATTTTTACAGTTTCATAACACCTCATTTTAATGAAGATTACTCTACAATATTTTATGAATATTTTCAACAAAATACTTTTCTTTTAAAATTGCATGGAATTTTGTGAAAAGAAAATGATTTTGAAGAAAAAAGGATATTTTCCTCAAGAATTCATTTCAAGTGTTTTATCAAAACAATTTTCCATCTAAGATGACATTATTTCATATGTGTATGTTTCAAGTATAATGTCTCTATGATTTACATGGTTTTACTTCTCTTATGATGAAATTATATCCATTTGTTTTATATGGATTATGTTATGACAGGATGATGTTTATGAAACCCATTTTATTCTTTGGGTTATGATGAATGATTTATGTTTATGTTGTGGCACAAGTAAGAATGATTTCATTATGAGAAGGGTGGTACCTATATCTCCCTCTAATAAATTGGGTAAATATTTATATCTCATGAGATAGACATGGCTGGAATGGTAAGTTAATCTGGTTCAGTGTTACAGGACTGAAACGAGGAGTGAACTCGATTCAGAAAGGGACTTTGTCCACTAAGATGGTCTTGGAAGCAATGCCTTGGCTACTATGGAAATCATTACATGTGATGAATGGTTTCCACAATTACATGTTTTATTCCCATTATATTTTATCATGGTTGATGTTCCATTATGATATATTCCTTATGTACTTCCACGATTTATGTCTTTGCTCAATATTTTGATGTTTAAATTTCATGTTCAAGTTTTTGCTTTCAAATGTTTATGGATTGTTTTATGTTCTCTATGTTTTCCCTTTATGAGAATTTGATCTCACCATTTTTATGTTTTATTTTCCCTAGGAAATAAAGAAAGGTTTTAGGTAAGGAAACAAAAAGGGGAAGATCGTTATGGGAGTTGTTGAAGATCTTTCAATATGATTATAAGTTTATATTCCAAGTTTCCAAAGACACTAAACTATTACTGTCCTTGTGTGTATGTTTTAGTTATGTATAAAGTATTCTGAAAAAGTAATGTAATGTCCATGTACGTCCAGATTTGGGTCTCTACATGTTACAAATGGTATCATCCATCCAATGGCCCGAAGGCCTTCATTTTTTATTGATTTTGATAATCCACCTTTTAAGGGGTGAGGTGGAACCCTTAAAAGGCCCTTAGGTGTAAGTATTGCATGGCCCATAGGCCTTAGAGGAATTAATTTTCTCATAGGCTTCAAACATTACATACAACCCCGAATAACTACTTGGAACTGCTACTCCCCAGCATCTTCATCGTGAAATCAGCTCTCCACCTTCGCATGGCTATTCGGCTAGGCATTCTCGTGCATACACAGGCTTGCCCCGATGGCAGGTGTCATACCCTCTCATTTTTGCAATCATTTTAGCTTCTACTATGGTGAAATCTCCTTGCTCACCCTCCTTGTAGAGCTGGTTCCTCATAGGTCATCTGGTTTTCATCTGCACTTAAGGTGGCCCGAAGGCCTTGAGGTGGCCCGAAGGCCTTACTGACCTAAAGGCCTGGGTGGCCCGAAGGCCTTACTGACCTGAAGGACAAAATAGGTGGCCCTAATGCCCAAATGGGGGCATATTACCAGCTACTATAGTGCCAAATAGTACCTGCTACAGTTCCTGCTATAGTACCTTCTACAATACTGCTACGGTACTGCAACAGTAACCCGGAAATAATGTCTCTGCCTTGATTTGGTCAGTCTGTCATCTTGGGATGGTATCAAAGAGACATGTTTGTTAAAACTTGAAATGTATAACTTAAAAAGACTTAGATATAATTTTTATACTAAACTTCAAGTAACTATGGAGGTTTGTGTACACCAATGTTCTAGTACACTTCTATATGTGTTCTCATATAAACATCATGGGATTAATCGACGGGTGTACCAAATTAGGTATTAGAACTGAGACTTCCCACTATGACTATATGATTAATTTGGTATTTAATAATCTATGAAAATGTTAAAATGTTTCCAATGGTTAATTTTGGATAGAATTCTTCTAATTCTTGTTGCTTATTGTGATTAAAATTTGTTGAACCTTCAATTTCTAGTGATTAATTTCTAAATAACCTTTTTTCTAGTTATAAAAATGGAACTGGGTAGATAGAATCCAACATGAATAGGCCATAGAAAATGTGGTTTTTATTAATCCATGGGTGAACCAACAAATTATTTAGAGTATCTTTTAGGGTTTTCAATCCATTGATAAAATAAATCAGAATGATGAGCTGCGATAAGTGGATCACTCTGTATAGTTTCAGAACTTGAATCAACCCATCTTTCAGAGATATTTTGATCCTAAAAAAATAAAGTCATGGATGAATATAATAAATTGAATCTTATATTTCCTTAGTACACTGTTTTATCTAAACATAAATCTATTTGTGTATATGTTGGAAGATCCTACATACCAGTGGTGGGATTTAGAAAACCAAGTTAAATTCAACCAAGGATTTACGTGGGAGGATTTTGAATAATTTTCAACAAAAAATTCCATCCTTACACATTTAAGATATCAAGAACAACATTTTTATTTATCCTGAAATAAGAAAACCAATTCATGATAGAGTATGAAGCTAAGTTTAGGAACTTAGTCTTCTTTTCCCCATAAGTTTCTGCTAGTATTTTCTTGAAGGTATGTATCTTTAATTCTGGGTTGTGGATAAATATTAAATCTATGATATATGTTATTTTCATTATGTATTATACAGATATTTTAAATCAAGTAATGATGGAAGAATATATATTTTTGGATATCGAGCTGGAGGAAGTGTGTGTGTCTCCATAGGAATGGGTGGAAACTCAAACACGAGAAATAATTGTTAGAGGGACACTTACTTCCAAAGTGGTGGAGTGTCTCATAATCAAACCATGGGACCATTTAACTTTACTCCAAGACCCAAGAGTAAGCCTGGGTTTTTTTAGTGTGTTTAACATGAGTATATTAAGAAAATAGTATGGAACTGCCTAGAGCATGTCATGACTATAACCAGATGGGATGTCTCTAGTACTACTATCGTAGTTTTCCAATATCTGATACTAGAAATGCATCTCATGTGTCTTAGACATTATATACTTCTATAGGGAGATCAAATCAGAATAATTCTTGTACATAGAATCAATCAATCCAAGGTGATTCTAGGAACACCATGAATCCTTAGGATATGCAATCTCAGTAGGAAAATAATGATCAAGGAGGAGAAAGTAAGCAACTATATAGTGACCAGTAGTTGATCACGAAGGATCATCCTGGTCATTTGATGGTATGAGGTACTATTATTTTGAATTATTCACTTATGTAAGCCTTTTTTGGATTTGGTGTATCCTAATATTTTATTTCTTCTCATGTTGTTTATCATATGGGTTTAAGGTTGAAATTATGTCTTCTATTTTGAAATTTAAAACACCTTTGGGACAATGAGAATTTCAAGCCTTTAAGTGTGCAACATGTACCATAACTATCGATAGGGTTGAATTGGTTGTGGATTTCTCTTTTATTGAGATATAAATATATGAAATGCTTTTGGGAATGTATTGGAAGAAATCCTTTAAATCCCACATCGACTTCTATACCCGATGGGTTAGTTTCACATCTTCTAATGGCATATAACACCTCTTTAAAGGATATTGAGATTTGAATGCAAGTAGAATAAGACCTTTGGTACTAGTGATTAAAAAAATCTCTTATTAGTTGGTATAAATGACCATGGAATCTATTGATGAAACTAAATATAGGAATTTCTCAACCATCATTGAAAAATTTTCCTAATGCCTTTCTTGATAATTTTTCTAGATTACCACCCAAGAGATTAGTAGAAATTATTATTGATCTCCTATTAGGGACTAGTACTATTTCACTTCATCATATATGATAGAACCAATGGAATTTATGGAATTAAATTTTCAATTAGAATATTTTTAAGGAAAAGGGTTCATTCAATAGATCACATCCATGTGGGAAGCACCAGTGATTTTTATTAAGAAGGTGAATGGAACTCTTAATTTATGTGTGGATTATCATAATCCCAACCAAGTTATGACAAATAGTCAATATATTATTCCCGGAATTGAAAAAATGTTTGATCAATTTATGGTTGCATCATGGTTCTCTAAAATTGATTTACAATCAGGATTCCATCAACTTCAAATGTGAAAGGAGGACATTCAAAAAATAGCTTTCTGGAGTAATTATAGCCATTATAGGTCTGTTTTTATTCCCTTTAATCTTAAGAATGCACTAGTAGTATTTATAGAATTGATGATTCAGATCATTCGAAGTTATCTTGAATCTTTTTTGGTGGTGTTCATCGATGATATTCTGGTGTATTCTAGGACTAAGGCCCATCATGATCAATACTTAGCGATATTATTAGGTATCTTGTGGGAACATCTCCTTTATGAAAAATATTCAAAGTGTTATTTTTGGATATAAGAGGTACATTTACTTGGTCGCATAATCTATGAAATTGGATTTTCTTTAGATACTAAAAATATTGATGTTGTTATCTCTTGTAAATCGCTAAAGAATGTTTTTAAGATGTGCAATTTTTTTAGCTTGGTAGGATATTGTCGATAAATTTTATATGGTTTTTAAATACCTTCCTTGCTAAGGATATTTTTGAAAAGGAATGGTGTTCTTTTCCAAAGGAGAGATTAGTTCCAGAAGTCTTTCCAAGTGCTTGAGGTTTAGTTTACATTAGCACCAATCCTTACATTTCTAGAGTCAATACATGGCTATGCAGTCTTTTGTGATGCATCAGGGTTTGGGTTAGGATGTGTTATCATGAAAAACGATCATGTTGTGTTTTATGGATCATGAAAATTAAGGGTGAATAAGAAAAACTACCCAACACACAATTTTTAATTTGTAGTTGTAGTATATTCTTTGAATACTTGGTGCCATTATCTTTTTGGTGAGAAATCTACTATGTTTACTTATCATAAGATCTTGAAACACATTTTCTCACATAGATATTTAAACTTAACTCAACAAATCTAGATGTAATATCTTCAAATGTTTGACATTGACATGATCTATACACTGAGTGAAGGGAAATATGTAGTTGATTAATTGATTTAGCAGTCATATAACCAGTTGGCTAACAAGTCCTCAAATTAGTGGCATTGAATTTCAATCACAGTCGATATTCATCTATATTGTAATGAAATAGGTCTTGTTATGGTTTTATTTCCAGTATCTTTTGTTTTTTATTTGATTGCATGGGTAGGGGATTCTCATAAATCTGATCTAGAATGTTTGACCATGAGGTCAAAACTCAATTATTAGGAGACCAATGGGAGATGAATTATAGATGAGATATCTATGATACCTTTTATAGTTCATATTGTGGTTCCTACAGCTTATCGAAAACAAATTATTAGTTCCTACCACTATTAAAAATGAATTTTTCATCCAAGTGTTTAGAAAATTTATAAGGCATTGAGAAAATAATTTTGGTCGGTTTGATTAAAGAGTAAAATTGTGTATTTTATCTCAAGATTACTCACCTATTAGTAGGTAAAGGATAATCACCAATTAATATCTAGTATGTTATATTATTTATCAACTCCCATGTTTAAATGGGAGAAAATAACAATGTATTTTTTCATAGGTCTACCAAGAACAGTTCAGAAACATGATGTCATATGGGTGATTGTGAATTGGATCATGAATTTGGCCCAATTAATCTCAATGTTTGAAACTAATACGGTGGAATACTTGTTAAAAATTTATATTTAGGAATTTTTAAAGCCACATGACATACCAATTTTTAGTATGTCTGATTGGGACCCTAGGTTTATATCTCGATTTTGTAATCCTTTGCCTCAAGCCCTTGGAACCCAATTGACCATGAGAATAGATTTTCATTATAAAATGGATAGACAATCCAAATAGATGATCCAAACATTTTAATACATCCTTAGAGCTTTTTTGATAGATTTTGGTGGCTCATGGGAAGAGAATATACCATTATTTGAGTTCTCATAAAATAAAAGTTACCAGACCTCGATATATATGGATCCTTTTGAAGCCATGTATGGTCATTAAAGCATGGTTGATTATCACCTATTTACCATTAAAATTTGAAGTGCTATTATAATGTGTATATATTCACTTGGGTTGAATCCTTGGCGATGTTACTTTTTTAAATAATTGATTGTTTTTTTTATCTTTTGAAAAGGGGGGTTTTTTGTAGAGCTTACGTGAAATGAATAATTTATTTGTTTGGTTTAAAGATTTAATAATAATTGAGGTGATTTCATAATTAGGGAGTTAATATTATGATATCCTTGATATTTTAGCTATATATTTCATTAAATTAACACTCAATTCACAAGATGGTTTTTCATCGGAATTCTCAAATGTTTTGGCTTTAATCCAAGCCCCAACTAGGGAATAGATCTCAATAAATTATTTTTTATGGAAGGTTAAATATTTAATGAACCCATGTGTACTTTTGGTTCTAATAATACATGGAATAAACATGTCAAACAAAACATTTCATTAATCCATGAAATTTTAAGTTCAACATATACAATATCAATTTAAAGAATATTAATCGAGAAAAATATCTCAATCACTTAACATCCCCAAATTATGACTCACCCAAAAAGTATATTTACTTATCCATTTAGATGGTTATTAATCTATTTTATGTTTTTTAGGGTTATTATTTAAAAATATAATAAAAATAAAGGGACAAGATAAGAGTAGTGCGCTGAACACACACACAAACGATGAAGAGAATTAAACACGAACTTTCAATTGAATGAGAAAGAAAACAAATGGAATGATTTTCAACTTGATTTAAACAATTTTAATAACTTTAATATTAAACAACATAGGTTGGATAATAATTAGAAATTATTATGAAGAAACATTCTATAATATTTAATTGAAATGAAAACAAACTTACCTAATTACAATTGAAAACACTTGAAATACATGAAAAGAAAGCATGAATGAATGGTATCTCAAATCAAAAAAATGATTTTGGTAAGTCCTACTAGGACTTTTCAAAGGTTATTTTTATTCCAACCTATACTTATAAGCTCTAAAATTACAACCCCATTCAAGGATAATAGTGGATGTATTTATAGCCCAAGGTGGTGGAATTTTTGTATTTCAAATATTCCCCTCAAGTTAGCTCACCAATATGACCATTTAGATAGTAGAATCCCAAGATATATTCTTCATAAAAGTTTTATATATGAATGTTTAATTTTCACCCTATAAATTTGGAGGCCATGGGAATTTTGGATCCAATGTTATGGCTATTTTACTAAACAGTGTGTTGTTGTCCATCTGTATCCAGAAGTTTTGAAAATCCACAATGTGAATGGGTTTTTGGACAGGAATATTCCCTAAAATCTGAACCATTTTTCTAAAAAAAAATTATTTCCTAAATATTTTATTTCACACCACAAAATTCCAACTTAATTATTATATTTTATTGGGAGAAAAGTCAAGAAATTTAATCTATTTTTAATTCACAAATATAATAGTGGGTTGGACTTTCATGGATCAATTGGGACCCTTATTGGTTGAGTTGGGACTTGAAATTTTTATCCAAATTGAAACGTATCATCCATGGAATTATGGAGGAGAATAAACTAATTTTTCTTATATATTGATCCTAAAAACTCTATCTTCATGATTGGTCCAATTTTCATTAAAAAATGGTGGGCCTTCTTGTGTGGTCTATATGACCCTCTATATAGCCAAATTGGCCCCATATCCAGTTGAATTATTTGTAGGAAATTTAATTAAGAACCCTAAAAAATAAGAATTATATAATTTGGATAATTAGGGTGATAGTTATAATTAAAACAGTAAACTAAATCTAATTTGGATTAACTCTAATAATACTAAAAAATTATATTTAGTATTAAAATATGGGTATTTCACACCAATTATGAACTTTTACTTTAAAATTAATAAAGGGAGTAGACTAAAATATTTTAATAAATGAATAACATCAACTCCCCCACACTTATTATTGTGTATGTTCTCACGTAAAACAAATATAAAAATATAATTAAATCATTTTTACTCAATAAAAAATACTAAATTTTCTTTATACAATCAGAAGGTCAAAATTAGATCACTCATCCACAATAAATTCCAACAAAATTTTTTATAGCAATAATAATCCAAAAACAATTCATTTTTCATGCTCAAAATTATAAATTGAAAATGTGGGCACTCATAACTCAATCATCTCAAGATGATAAAAAATTTTAAGAGGGTTCACTCATTCACCAACCAAAATTGAAAATATTATATTTTTTAAGAGATCTCATCTTCCCTTAACTGTTATAAAGTTATAAAGAATCAAGATGTATTTTTATAGGTTTTTAGTGGCTATGGGATGGTAGGAATATGATGTACAAAGGAGTGGAAAAGAGGGGTCAAACACCAACATGGAAAAATAAATGCACAAGTTTTTTTTAAATAAAACATGGAAGAAAATGGAAATGCATATTTATAGGGGCTTGAATTTTTGAATGAATACAATATATAGAGAAAATTTGAAGGGGGTGAAAAAATGAAATATGTACAAAAACAAAAAACGTATCCCAATGACATAAGAAAAGATGATGCAAGTGTTTTTTATATTTTTTATGAAATTTGAGCTTGAAATAAATCTCACACTCATCTCCCAACCCATGTTTGATCTCCTCGTGAAAAAAGAATTAATAGTTATAATAAGATAAAAGGTTGAGGAAGAGTGATTTTTGACCCTCCCAAGACACAACCCATTCTTTTTTTATTTTTATTTTTTGTGTTTTTCCATTTTTTTAACACTTTCCAATATCATTTGTACAAGATGTAAAAAACATATATTTAGTTCCAAACCTCAATGAATGATAACCTATCCCCCACACTTAAATGTATTATTTCCTTCAATTATATGATAACACGTTGAAAATCAAGGAAATGGTAACCAAAATTAAATCCATTCCCCCCACACTTAAATTTCAATAAATTATGAAATTTAAATCCATGTATATATTGGTTAGGACAATGTTTTGGGCTTTAAATGTGTCTATCAAAAAAAGTGTTTTCATGGGCTCTAATGAGCTTTCAAAAGTAGGATCAATGTAATGGTAATGGGAGGTTATTTTTCTATTGTGATTCTCATGTGGTTCAGAAAATTCCTCTATCGTATTAATTTATGATAAATTAGGAAATTAATCTCAAAGGTATAAAAACTCAAGACTCGCAATTAGGGGTGAAAAACACACAATATGAAAATATGACCATATGTGACTTAACATGAAATCTAATGTCGTTCCTCACGGTTGGGGAAAAATAATTTTCCAAATCAAAAATTGATCATTAAAATTTTATTTTTCTTAACACATAATTATTTATCCAAATTCATGATTAAAATATAAAAAATAGAAATAAAAAAAATTATCAGAATCCCCAAAAATGTTGGACAAAATTTTAAAATTCAAAGGTGATTAATTATGACTTTTTTTGTTTTTTGTATTTTTTTTAGTTTTTTTCTCTCATTTTTTAAATATACACCCAAAAAAGAGAAAAATGGAAAAAAATATTTGATGAAGAAAGTGGTAAAAATGAGAATGTGAGAGGAAGAATAAGAAAGAGAGAAACATAGGAAGAGAGGGAAATAAGAGGAGTAATAAGAGATGGAGATAGGGTTAAAGGGAAAGTTGTGCCTCTGTTTTTGATTTGGTGGGTTTTCATCTCCATTTAATGGTGGATTGGTGGAATTAGATGTGCTTTCTGGGGAATTTGTCCTCTTTGGTGATGCTTTGGAAAATTTCCATTACCTAAAAGAGAATCAAAAACAAAAAACATTAATAATTTAATGAAAAACTAAAAAGAAATTAAAATTTCATAAAATTAAAAGAAAACTTGGGTTTCCTCCCAAAAAGTTATACATTTATTTTTTCTACAGTAGGATAGTTGCAGTGGACTATCCATAGTCCAATGGTGGACACTATATTTTCTCAACTCCAGTGTTCTTCCATAAAAACTTCTCCTTTGGGATTCCCAATTGTTCATTGGATAATTTATTACCTTCCTTATTTATGTTCTTGTATTTTAATGAGGGTGGAAATAGAATGTGGGTATCCTCCCTTTAGTCTTCATCTTGAGGAATGATATAGTCTCATGAGTATTGGTTTTCTATACTTGGAAGTACATGAATATGATTTAATTCTGACGGTGTATTTATGTGAGTTTCAGATAACATGAAATTATAGTATGATGTCCCATTTATTTTTAAATCATTTATTTCATTACTTTCCAATGTGGAGTAATGAGATTAAAAGGGGACATGGGACTCTATATTTTTTAAGATCCTCTATATCAATTGTTTCTAAAGAATGGTTAATTTCATCCTCACTAGTGGTCACTTTATTAATGAGTTGAAAATATCACAAACTTCACTGTCCATGGGACAAGATAATCACATTGGTTTAGGGTTCACTTGATTTATAAGATAATTTTTATAATCATGGATAGGAAATGATGAATGTTGGAGAATCTGATTTGAATCAACAAATGAGAATGCTAGTTTATTTTTATCATTACCTTCCAAGTATATATTAGAGGTGAGATGGAATTACAAATATTTTTCAATGTCCTTTAGATCAATGGAGTTTACATGGGAAAGGTCAACATCAAATTCCCCATTTATGACTTGGTTAATGAGGATTAAAAATTTACAAAGTCCTATATTATTAGAATAGGAAGAACATTATGGTTCAGGGTTCAACACACTCTCAGAGAGACATTTAGAAGCATGGATAGATAATACAGAGTGATTATCTGATAAGTATCGCATGGATTAAAAAATATTGAACATGCAAAAATTTTCACCAAATTCCATGGATAAGATACTGGCATGACCATAAATTTCGGTTCTATATTTCAGGAGTAAAGATCTTCCTAGAATCATAGTAGATTAGAAATAAGTTGTCTCACCTTCCATGTCAAATACATAGAAGTTAGTGGGGAAGATAATATCATTAACCTAGCCAAGGACATCCTCAGTTATTCCCTCATGACTGGTAGTGCTTCAATTTTATAATAAGATAACTACACTCATTGGGTGAAAGAGACCCAGAACCAAGGTTGGAGAAGATGGATTTGGGAATGACATTAATTGAGGCTACTAGGTCTATGATTGTATCATCAAAGTTGGAACTCCCTGTTTGGAATGGAACAATAAATGTACCTAGATATTTTCAATTCATGGGAATGGAATGTTGGTTTGAAACATTTTCAATGGTCCAAAGTTGTATCTTAAGGGTGCACAATTTATTAAGAAACTTTTCATATTTAGGGATTTGTTTGATGGAATATAAGAGGGGAAATTTGACCTCAAGATGTCTAAACATGTCAAGCATTTCAGAATTAAGTTCAAAAGGATTCTTTGTCTTATAGATATATTTAGGAAAATGAATTAGGTATTTTAGAGGAATTGAAGGAGGTAAAGGTTTGTATTTAGGTTCATTTTTTGGAATTTTATTTTTTTATTTTTACGGCTCAATATTTAAATGGGGTTGAGAGGATTTATCATGAGTAATGGTGATTTCCTTTCCTGAACTAATTGAAATTACACTTACATTACCCTTAGGGTTGGTAAATGGTTGAGATTGGAGTTGGGAGATATTGGATTTTTTATATTGACTTAGGTGGGATGAAAGTTTACTAATTTGGTTTTCAATTTTTTTGTGGCTAGATTGGGTGAAAGAGGTAAGATCTTCCACAACACTTCCCAATGGTTTCTTGGAAGAGGAGGCATGTCCCACATTGGGATTTATTTGATTTGGGTTCTCGAGAAAGGGATTATATTGGTTTGTAAATTGATAAGGATTACTAGGATGGTGGAAACTAAGAGGAGAAATAGGAGGATTTATCCTTTGATTTTGAGAAACAAAAGGATGAGGTTGTTAGAAGTTACCACAACCTTGACCATATTGGAATTGGTTTGGATTTTGAGGAACGAGATGAGGGGTATGAGATATGGGATTACCATACCTCAAACCAAGATTATAGGTAGAATAGAAGTTTTTTAGAGTGGGGTTGGGTGGAGTTTCTAATAAACTAACCAAATTTTTGAGGGATGGTGTTCTGCTGAGCATATACTACATTGAGCTATATTGGTCTAGATGGATCTAATGGATCGAATTGAAGGTGTGTACATGTGTCTATTGGATAAGCTGGTGAGAAATATATTCCACAATTTTTTTATAGTTCTAGGGAATATAGATTGAGGATAATATGAGGTTCAGTCATTTTTAGGCACTGTTAGTTATTGCACAAGACCTGTAAGTTCACTCATCACACATGAGCCTCAGCCTAATTGGTGAGGTATCCTTAAGGGAATCCATGAGACCCAGGTTCAAAACTTGGCAAAGGCATATTTTGGGGGGTTGTAGCAAGTATTGTAGTATTTACTGTAGCAGTTAATGTAGTATCCATAACTATTCACCTTGGGCCCCCGGTTTGGTCTTGGAGTCCTTAAGGCCTTCGGGCCACCCAAGACTTCGGGATAGAAGGGATTTCGGGCCACCTTTAAGGCCTTTGGGCCACCTCAAGGCATTCAGGCCACATTCAGTTTCCCCAGACAAACTCTACAAAGAAGAAGTAGCCCCAGAGGAGGATTCAGATCAGGCACACTCACTAGAGCAGAACCAATGGATTTAGAAGAATGAGAGGGTATGGCTACACCATCGAGACTAGCCTGTGCTTGCATGGGAATCTTATCCTAACCGTCATGTGAAGGTGGATAGATACATCATGATGCAGATGCTGGGGAGGGGCAGTTCCTTGTAGTTATGGTCTGGTTGAATTCCCTAAGACCTTCGGGTCATGTAATGTCTCTTAAGCCTACGGTCCATGTAATATCTTAAACCTATAGGCCTTGTAATGGTTCCCCTTCATCCCTTGAAAGGGAGGTTATCAAAAATCAATAAAAATGAAGGCCTTCGGGCCATTTGGGTAAGTTCACTCATCCACTCAGTCATCTTGTCAGGCTCTATGGATTGATTCTCTTGTACTTATTTAAATTAAGCATGTGCTCGAGTATGGGATTGTTTTGTGTTTGTATCCATGTTTCTTATGAGATCACATATAGTTTCACGACTTTTTCCCACTGGAGAACCACCACTTGAGTAATCAGTGAGAGTTCCCTCCATACCCAATAACCCCTCATATAATTATTATATCAAGAGTTAGTCAAGGATTTGGTGGTGTAGAAAAGTGACCATAATATTTTTCAACCTCTCACAATACTTATGTAGTAATTCATTATAGAATTGAAGAATACCAATTATTTCCTTTTCGATAGAATCATCTCGATAAGTAAGAAATAATTTCTCTAAGAAGAGTCACTTCATGTCATTCCATGTGGTTATGGAACCAAAAGGGAGTTAGTAAATCGATGACTTGGAAAAGTAATCTAGGGGAAATGGAGTGATCAAAGTTTCATTTTTTCTTGAGAAACCTATTGAGTCTTCATGATGGATCACACCACTTGGAACACATTATGAAAAATATGTGAATCCTCACCGTCTAGCATGTGGAAATGAAGTAAGAGATGAATCAAACCTGGTTTGAGTTTGAAATCAACCTCAATATTTGGATATTGAATACCAAGGGGTTGTTAATTCATATCAAGGGTATAAATTTATTTTAAAGGTTTATTCCCTAGGATTTTACATATATATTTCAATTTTTTGGACAATGAATAGTTCTAGAGTGATTTTATTATTCTTAATGTTCCTCCTAATTTGGTGAAGAGTTCGCTCAATTTCTGGGTCAAAAAATCTGATGGATTGTTTGGGAGGCTATAGAGAATTCATATAAATTTTTAAAGGATAATGAATGAGGGTTTTTTTTTTATTATTATTATTTTTATGGGAATATGGATTTTTCTTTGTGTGTTTTTTTAGATTTTTTTTTTTTTTGATTTTTTTGTTTTTTTTAAATCAAAAACTATCAACTATTAGTTACACCATCCCCAAAAATGGTTAAATTTGAAGCACGGTATATTTTAACCTATTTACCATTAAAATTTATAGTGCTATGTTAATGTGAATAGAAATACTCAGGTCTAATCCTCGGCAATGGTACTTTTTAAATAGTTGGGTTTTTTTATTTTGTCTTTTAAAAAGGGGGAGTTTGTTTACAGAGCTTATGTGAAATAAATTACTTATGTGTTTTTTTTAAATAATGATTGGAGTGAGTTCATAGTTATGGGGTTAATCTTGTGATATACTTGATATTTGATCTATATATTTCATTAAATTAACACCCACTTTACAAGATTATTTTTTTATCAAAATTCCAAAAAAAATTGACTTTAATCCAATCCTCAACTAGGGAACCGGTCTCAATAAATTGTTGTTTATGGAAGTTTCAATATTTCAAGAACCCATGTGTACTTGTGGTTAAAATAATCCATGTAATCCATATTTCAAACAAAACATGTCATTAATCCATGACATTTTAAGTTCAACATACACAATATCAATTTAAAGAATATTAATCAAGAAAAATCTCTCAATCAATTAACATCCCCAAATTATGACTCACCCCAATGGTAAATTTACTTATCCATTTAGATGGTTATTAATCTAGTTTATGTTTTTTATGGTTATGAGTTAAAATAGAAGAAAAGTAAAGGGGCAAGATTAGATTAGTGCGCCTAACATGCACACAAACAGTGAAGATAATTAATCATGAACTTTCAATTAAATGAGAAAGAAAAAAATGGATTGATTTTTAACTTTATTTAAAAAAAAATTAAGAAATTTAATATTACAAAACATATTGTGGATGATAATCATAAATTATGATGAATAAATATTATTTAATATTTAATTTAAATGAAAACAAACTTACATGATTACAATTGAAAATGCTTGAAATACGTGAAAAGAAAGCATGGAGGAATGGTATCTCAAGTATAAAATTCAGTTTGTAAGGTCCTCCATAGAATTTGGAAAGGTTATGTTCATGCCAAAATATCCTCCTTATCTCTTAAATTCCAACACATTATAAGGATAATATGGGGTGTATCTATAGCCCACGCTGGTGGACTATTTTTATTCCAAATATTCCCCTCAAGTTAAATAAAAATATGAACATTTGAAAAGTAGAATACAGAGATATATAATTATTAAAAGTTGTAGATATGGATGTGGAAATATCACCCTCTAAATTTTGGTGCCATTGGACTTTGGGAGCCAAATTTATAGTTATTTTACTAAACAGTGTGATGTTGTCCATTTGTATCCAAACATTTTCAAAGGCCACATTGTGAATGAGTTTTTGGAAATGAATATGACCTCAAATATAAACTATTTATTCTAAAAGGTTTATTTTCAAAATAGGTTATTTCACACCACAAAGTTACATCTCAGTTGGTCTAATGGATTGAGAGAAAAGTTAAGAAATGTGGGCTATTTTTAATTCCTAGACAGATTGGTGGGATGTACTTTAATGGATAAATTGGACCCCTTATTAGTTGATTTGGGCCTTGAAATTTTTATTCAAGTTGAAATGTATTGTCCCTATAATTTGGGAGGATAATAAATGAATTTTTAATTCTGGATTAAACCCAAAAATTATATCTTCTTGGATAATCTAGTTTTTCTCACAAATTTGGCGGGCCTTCTTGTGTAGTCCATATGACCCTTTATATATCTAAATTAGCCCCATATCCAATTGAATGATCTGAATTAAATTTAATTAAAACCCTAAAAATAATAATCTCACAATTTAGATATTTAGGGTGAGAGTTATAATTAAAATATTAAACTTAATTGAATCTATATTAACTCAAATAATGCTAAAAAAATTATATTTATTATTAAAACATGGGTATTTTACTCCAATTATGCACTTTTACTTGAAAATTACTAGAGTATACTAAGAGTTTTTAATAAATTAATAACATCAATCTTAATTATCTAACTCTACTCTATTGGGTGGGAGCATATGATACTTTACTTATTGGATCCAACCCTGTGTAAGAGACAACATAGAAAATTCAGATTATTAAATTGAGGATAGTGACATATCAGAGTCATCAAAAATCATATGTGGATCATCATCAATGACTGTTATTGTTTGAGGTGGATTATTATGTTTTCTAGAGAATCTTTTCAATGCTAACACATCGACGCTTTTATAAACAATTCAAGTTTTCTCCATGGTATATTTTCCTATTTGAGATGCTTTAATGAGTTGGTTATGTGTTTTATTATTTGGATTTACCACCAAGGTTCAGTTTAGTGAATAATGTTTTTCATGTATCTTAATTTAAGAAGTATCATTCTGATCCAAAACTTGTCATTCAATGTGACCATATTGATCTTGAATTAAATTTTATGTTGATGAGTGTAGTGATAAAGATTGTGGATAGGTAATAGAATTTATTGTTTGAAAAGTATCAGTTTAGTATGATTTTTATAGTAGAACATTCAAATTATAGAAGAGATGTGGGAACATGAAAAAGAAATGATCAAGTAGTGGCCCATGCTCTTCTAAAAAAACACCATAATATTTTCTTTTTCAGGATAAAAATACCAATGGTTGGTAGAATGTAACACCCATAGTTTTAGGTACATTACCCTTATTTTATCTATTTTTAGCTTATATAATTATTGGGTTAAGTTATGGGATGTTTGGGATGGTTTTATATCATTTTTTTAATTGTTTTTTTAGGTTTGTGGTTTGGGAATGGTTAGTAGAAACCATGCACCATCTCTATGAAACCATGAAAGTGAGGATGGGGGTCACTGGGTAGGTGTGCAGTTGGCACACAATTTGGCTAAACTATGAAAATTACCATTATAAACCATTCAAATGGGAACATAGGGAAAACTATGGTTGACGCACAATTTGTCAAACCATGTGATCCAACTATGTGAGGGGTGGTCTTTAAGACAATAGCACTGTAAAGTTGGCACATGGTTTTCCAAAGAATATGATAGAACCATGTGACTCCATGTTTGGAAGGTAGTATCATGTTCATGGTTGGCACATGGCTTGACAAAAAGTGTGGCCTAATAGTGTGATGTGAAGTTAATGAACTAAAAATTAGATTTTATCCTATATTAAGAACCCAAAACACTCATTTTACTCTAATTTTCCAAGGCCTCAAACTCCTCTTCCTCCTTAGGATCCCTTTGTGATTTCCTTTGATCTGGAATTAACTTTTATCCAAATAAAAGTGTGTTGGAGATCCAAAATCATTGGTATGTACTTTTACTCCCTTTTTCTACCTCGTTTTCTTAAATCTACTCTTCTCCTCTCTCTATGAGCCATAGATCTAGTCTGATATGGATAGATCTATGTGATATGATATTAATCTTGATGGGATCTTATTGAAGGGAACATGTTTTGAGGATTATTCTAGATGTTTTAGTGATTTTCTCTAATTTCATCGTCTTTCTAGAGGTAGGTGTCTTCTCTCTCATCTCCACTTGATTTAGAACTTGAAGTCTTGGTTTTTTTAAAAATTTTACTTAGATTCATTGTGAACATTTTTCATGATTATTAAAGAAAATAACTTTGTATTTATACTTTTTAAATATAGAATGTTACTTAGATTTTTTAAAACCTCTTGAATTATAAAAGGATGGTTTTAAAATTATGAAAAAGGCTTTGATGTAAGTAAGATGTTTAATGAAATTTTTTCTATGAGAGATTCATTTATATGAAATGTTTTGGCCATGCAATTTGTAATAATTCATTTGGAATGTGTTCAAAGTATGATGGATTATAGTCATGAAGTGCCACCATAAAAAAAGGGGATATATCATGGTTGTGAAGTACTTACATCAATGTGAAACACCAAGATTGAGTGTGTGTGAGAGAGAGACAGTGTGTGTGTGTGTGTGTGTGTGTTTGTTTGTTTGTGTGTGGGTGTGTGTGGGTGTGGGTGTGGGTGGGTGGTTTTTTGTTTTTGGTTATGTGTGTGTGGAAATGGAAATTATTATTCCAAATGTTAAAGAAATGGATTTTTGTTTTTTTATGGTTTATATCACATGGATTTCCTTTATGGACTTACATAAACTATTTTTTCTATTTTTCAACTTCCTTATATAAATTGTGCTAACTAGTTCTTTACCTAGTGGAATATACTGAGAATTCTTTGGGGAATGTTTACTGAGTTTATACTCACCCCCTAATTTGGAACTTTTGTTCTTTTATAGATTTTATCTATTCAGATTCAAGGAAGGTAAAGGTATCCTATTTTTATAGTGATTCATCTTGACACTATGGTGTTTTATGTGGAGTTAGAGCTTGTAACTAGTAAAAGTGTTTCTTGGGATGATTACACTTGGATGTAATTGGGTCTAGTTGTGTTCTAGTCCTTTATGGATGTTTTCTTACATTATTTTGTGGATGTAATATTTTTTTTATTTGTTTTTACTTTTGAGATGGTAATGCTTTATAATCATTTATCATGTAGTTGGTTTGGATTTTTATTTTGTGTGGTCAGTTTATTTTACTTCTTCAGAGAAAACCTTCCCCCAATGATCTATTATGCCCTTGACATTTATTGTTATCCTTTGATGCCTTGGGGATGTCACCTAAATTTAGTAACACCTTCGTATCTTCCCAAGACAATGAGTGAGGGGTGGGTTGTTACATACCATATGTCACGCCTAGGGTAAACCTCGTATCCTGAAAACAACTTTGGTCTCAGATTCTCCATCTAAGCTCCTGATCAATGGGAAACCCATTTATTCTAAAAATATGTGTGTGCATACTTTAATATATTAAATATTTTTAATATATTAATTTTGGTTTCCTGTGACACCCAAAGAATAGATCCAACTATGAAAAAAAATAGAAACACACACACACTCATATATATATATATATATTCAAACAATCAAACTACAAAAACTAGAGTTTTTACATTCTCTCATCTTTCAGGGGGCTTCACCTTTAAAAGAAAAAGCTACAAAATGGGTGAGGGTACTAAGATAGTATTTGGAACTCATACTCCTAGGAGATCTCTTGGATGTTCACATGCTTCCCAAGCACTCGAACCAGAGTAATGGTCCATCCATGCAAGATCCTCACCTTTCAATCTTTGATCACCATTGGGTACTCCAAGAAGGTGGATCTTCCCTCAATGTACATCTCACCCAGTCAATTTGTGGAATTTCATCCATGTATTTACACATTTTCAATGCATGGAAGACATCATGCACTTAGTCCAACTATGTGGGTAAGGGAAAGTGGTATATAACCTCACCTACTCTACACATAAACGTGTACAACATGATGAGCCTTAGGGAAAAGCTTACTACCCTAACCAAAACTCTATAATCCACATTGTGGGGAGACTCTCAAGAATACCTGGACTCCCTGTTCAAACTCCAAAAGGTCTATTATATAATTATTTTTAATATTTTATCAATACTAAGATATCTACAAATGATCATGGGTCACCTGAACCATTCTTTATCATTTCCTGCATTAGTTCTGGACCAACAAGAGATGCCCTGCTAACCTCTTTCCAGCATAAGGGTGTCCTATAGGGTCTTCTATAGAGTTCCAAAAATGGTACCATGTTGATAGGGGAATGTTAGCTACTATTATAAACAATATCAACCAATATTAAGTTATCCTCCTGGTTTCTATCAAAAACCAACATGCAAGATCTCAACCTGCCTTACAATACCAGAATGCTTCACTCAGAATATCCATATGCCTTGGGGTGAAATGTTGTGCTCATATATAAATAGGTATTTAAATCCTACTATAAACCTTTCAATAACTTTTATGTATACTATGAATCATGTTTAGAGATTATCACCATGGGTAACCCATGAATCCAAAAAATCTCTTAAACATATAAATTCCCCAAACTCTCAACAAATCTCTTCCCTAATATGGCTGGGAAGTGTTCAAGATTGGTAAGTAATTCAATAATCACTCAAATAGTTTCATGACCTCTCACTATATGTGGAATCCTCATCACAAAAACTATTAATGTTTTACCCCTCTTCCATTTCAAAAAATGAAGAGGTTGAGTTGGGACTACTAGAACCTAATGTTCATAATTTTCCTTCTTATATGTGAGGCATAAAGAAATAAACTCGATAACACCCCCCCCCCCCTGCATGATAGGCTACCAAAAATTGGTACTAAAGGTCCCGATACATCTTTACCACTCTATTATGTACCACCAAGTGGGGGTAGGAAACTCCCTCAACACCTCCTCAAGAAACATGACCAGCACCACTATCCTTTCCTAAAAAATTGATGATGTGCTCCCCACATTTAGAAAACTCGTATTGTGTATTTTCTAAGGATATCTGATCACAAAGAACTTCATAGTTGATATCTCTCAACTGGGCCTCTCTCATGGGTTGAGGGAGTAGTGCATTCACCACCATTGATTGAAGATAAGATGAACCCATATTCTTCACCAGGTTTAATTACAATGATGCCAACTACTCTATCACCTCCTCTACCAAGAGAAAATGGGATATCACACTAAGGTAATCTACCACCACATTTAACTTCCCTGGAGTATAGGCTATCTCAAATTAAATATTCTTTAAAGAGATACAACCAACACCTATATCTCAAATTGAGTTCTCTATGGGTAGATATGTACCTAAAACTCTAGTTGTCTAGAAAAAACAACAAAATTCTCTCCCAGAAGATAATACCTCCTCATATTCAAGGAAAATATCACCACTACCTAAACCAGTCCATTGGTCATGTAGTTCTACTCGGGGGGGATCAACTACCTCCGCCCATAAGCATTAACTTCCTATATATGAATAAACACACATCTAAGCCCATATTTTGAGGCATATCAAAACACTACACACTTGAAACCCTCCTCTGATAGTATCAAAGGAGGAGCACAGATCAAGATCTACCTCAAATCCTCAAAGGCTTTGGCACTACTCAGTCCATGAAAACATCTACCCTTTCTACATCAAGGAATTCAAAGGGGTCGTAATCATAGAAAATTCTATCACAAAACTCTAATTTTACTCTCCTATAAAAGGAGTAAATCCATACCTCTAACTCTCTCTTGTTTGGTTTATAGTTAATCATTTCATCAACCTTTTCAGGTCCATGACTACACCATGCTCAGATATGACGTACCCCCCAAAATGTGAGCCTCTCAAATCCAAAATTGAAACTTCAAGAGATTATTATATAATTCGTGCCCTAGAGTAAGTCTAGGATCATCCTTAAATTCTCTATTTACACCACCTCAGATACAGATCATATGAGAATTTCATCAATAAAGTTAATAATGAACCAATTCAAGAAAGGATGGAACATCTGATTCATAACCATAGTGAACACTATATGGGTATTCATCACACCAAAGGGAATCATTAAGAACTTATATTTTCCATATAGAAATTGGAATGTCATCTTCAGAATACCCTCCTCGTGAACCCTCAACTATCGGTAACTGAACTGAAGTTCAAACATTGAAAATCATATTTCATCTTATAACAAGTTGAAGATGTCATCAATCCTTGGTAAAGGGTACTTGTTCTTAGTTGTCACCTAATTTAGGTTATAGTGGACAACACAAAACCTCAAGATCTCATCCTTATTTTTTACACAAAATATCATAGTTACCCAGGAGAACACATTGGGTATGATTAAAAATTTCCCATGAATTTCTTATAACTACACCCTCATCTCTCGGATCCTATTAAGGGACATATGATATTACACGGAAGATAACAATGTAGTACTGAGGGGAAAATCAAAGTATATTTTGATCCCTCAATGGGGAGACAAACCTAGAATGTCCTTTGAGAAGACTTACTCTTACTTTCTACTTTTGGGAACTGAAATATCATATCATCTACCACCCCAATGGTCATACTATCCAAATACTGAGAAATTGAATATATCCTCCTACATACGATCCCAGTATACTTTTCCTAAGAATCAATACTGAAAATAGAGTAAAAACTCATGACTCTCACATGGACACAATAAAAAACATCATAGGGTATCATTACTGTAAAATAATCTTCCCATGAAAATATCTCTCCTCCAAGATTCCAGTCACACCTCTAGAAGTGAAGTGAAATCATCAAAAATGCCTTGGTAAGAGTCCATAAATGCAAGGGTAGAGTTAAAGGATCCACTAGAAACTCTTGGTATCAAACATGGTATGTGACAAGGAAGAAGTAACCTATACATGAGCTTACTAAAACTAAATCTAAAACAGAGAAGCCACGATTCATACTTCGGATCACCCCTAGTGCCTTCGGGTCATAACCCTCCACTACCTAAATCCATCATTCTCTTTGCTCGCATATTATCCACAACCAAGGTTTATACTAACACCATAGCATATCCAAGGTGACCTCAAACACATAAATCAAAGGAACCCATCCACAAAACCTTGACATGATCTTTTTTAAGCAACATTGATTCTCCTATACAACTTTAAATCGCATCACAAGATAATGTGTATTGCTAGGGTAAAGTGTCCCTATTCCTTGCATGCTTGAAGCTATATCACACATAATCAATACAGGGATATACTAATTCCATGTGATTAATTAAATGATTCTATATATTAGGAACACCATCTAACCAGAAGGGGTCTTACACAAGACATAAAACCCAAGTCATCACTTCTAGCTAAACCACACTTATCCATGGGGTCACTTGAAAGTAATCCTACCTGAATAGATGATAATATTTTCCCCTAGAGAGGATCATAAAAATATGGATCTTGTTGACTAGACTAGACTAGATCTTTTCTATTCCAAGAAGAATATGTGTTTCAAATTCAATCATCTAATCAGACATGGTCCACACAAGCTGAAAAACTCATATCACTACCTCAAGCCAATCCTCCACTGATTAGAGTCTGGATCACCCCAAAACCTACATAATAACTATTTTTGAGTCTCATTAAATGCACTAAGCCTACTAAAATCATCATCCTAGCCTTATAAAACTATCAACTTCTCATCATGTCAACGATCATCCACTTAGACCACCGGATGTGGTTCTATGCACTGCTCATCAAGTGAAAGCACTACTTTATTTTTTTATGTAGGGAAAAAACCTCAAGAATAGGTCCATGTACTGAGGCCTCATCCCTCAACTAGTCAATCCTAGCTGGCTGTCATCACATAAGCATCTTGAAAATTATCAAGATGTACCACTTCCAAAGAGAATTTCAAGGTATTTGACTCAAGATGGACAAGGAAGTCAAAAGACTCAATCCAATATGATACATATACCATTGGTTTCTATAAAACTAGTGCATCGGTATGATGATTTGAAACATAGGTATGTATAGCCTTATTGAATGGATATGTTAGTTGTTACACCATCACTAAGTTCCCTAGCCTAAGAGCCGAACTCAAGACACTCCAACACCATTTCCCTTAGTTTATAAACCAAACCTCACAACAATTATAACTTTTAACATCACCCTTAGGATAGAACCACCTATAATACCACTCTATCATGAGCCAATCCACCAGGACCCCACCTAGGTCAGTAGTAATCTAATAGTGACACACCAAACTTATCTCTAATAGGCTGGGGACCGGTGACTAGCATCTATTAGGCATATCACTAAAATGGGAGGCCTTATCCTAAATATCTACACACACACAACTCTATGAAATTATGTAGAGATATAAAAGGTTCTAGAGAGGAAACAATGCATGAAACAACCTCAAGGATACATATCAAAAAAATACACACCCAATATGAGATATAGGGGGAAACCCAAACTAAAAACAATTGGAAAAGGTAAAGTAGGGGTGATCCCAACTTAAGATCCTAGAGTCTGACCACCAAACATGATCATTACCACTATATACTGCTAAGAACCACTAATAACAGGTCTACCAGATTCGCCATTATTCTATCTGTCATCTTTATAAGAAATTACACATGTGGGAAAAGCCTATTCAAGGGTGAGTATATACATACCCAAAATTATTCCCCTAAAATAAAAATAGATTCAAAAGAATAAACAGTCAGATCAATGCATAAAGAAAGAGAGTAAAGTAACTCAATATCATATATGCATATAAAGAAACCCAAATGAATAAAGTAAGGTAATATCCATATTCAAAGTTATCTAAGAATGATGAGTCATCTTGTATATCCCAATGGTCCCATATCCAGGTCCAAGCACCATGCACATCCTCACAAAAAATATGGGTGGAGGGCCCGCACGTCGCTACTACACTCTATAGATGAGGGAGCAATAACTCTGGTGGAGGACATGCTCCATGTCAGAGCTTGAAGATAGGTGATTATTGTAACTTCTTGAATTTGGGTGCCCCTAAAAGGAGCCTAGAACCCAGTCGGTCACATGACCTAAAGTGTGTTTCCCCAAATGCTAGATGCTTCTGACTAGCAGTGAGGGCCAAGGTGTGAAATTGGGGAAACTATTCCCTCATTGGAAGAGTAATCATAGAATAAAACAATATAAAATAATAGCGAAAGTAGTAATACCATACAAAAGAAGTAAAAAAATGGAAGACATCCAACAATGCATATATATATATAAATGATTCATGTCACATGTGTCTAGGAAAGCATCCAAACATGTCACAATGTTGGAAATACAATATAGAAAGAAAAGTACTGAAAATTAAGTAAACTCCAACAACATCGCAAGAGTCAACTTGGTCCCATGCTCTCCATCTCTAGTAGAAATCAAGTACCTTATAAATAAGGGTTTTTTACCTGATTTATACATGCAACCATATAATCTATTTAGGTTCAAAAGCATGATCCAAACAGGGTGTGAGATGAATCCCTACAGGAGACCACCAAAATATTTGTGACAAACTATCGGTGAATATATATATAGCAAGTAATATTCTGAAATTAATCAATAAACTAGGAAGTACTCAAAAGTAAACAATCCTATAGTTTTCAATTACATTCATTTTCATTTATCATTCAATTTTTTGAATCATGTAAACCTTAGGATCTAGCCTAAGCTTTGTATCCCATTTATGAGTAGCAAAACAGATGTCTCAAAAGAACTTCTAAAAAATATAGTAAGACTGAGTCCAAGCTTTTGCTTTGGCTTGGAAGACTCATCACAATAATTCAATCATTCATAAATGAACCTTTGGTAAAGTTCTCATAGTATAATCCCCCTAGTCTAACATAACAAAAATTCATACATACAATGACCCTTTGGGTAGCTCTCATGGTCTAACCCCTCTAGTCTAACATAGTACTAATCATTTATAAATGACCACCTAGACAGCTCACATAGTCAATACCCCTTGGTAAACATAGCATCAATAAATTATAAACAACCATCTGGGTAGGTCTCACGGTCTAAACCCCTGGGTCGATGACCACCGGGAATCTCTCACAGTCAATACCCCTGGGTCAACATAATAATAAAACATACATAAATGAACCTACCTCAAGAATCTCTCATAGTAAAATTCCCCTTGGTCAAACATTCACAATGTATATCACAGGCATCTTATATAATAAGTAACTCCATCCTAACAAAACAAGGCATAGAAAACAAGGCAAGCTTAATAGGAATTCTAGAACAAATGGACATAATCAATAAAATAAGGGAAACACACCCACGGGGTGTCCCATAAACAAGGTATCTAACCTCACGCATAGGAAAAAACCCTTAATTAATCAACCAAACAATAATAGGTATTAAACAGGGTTAAATTCCAAAACACACAATACCCAAAAAGTGGTTAAACGAAACTTTTAGCATACATAATCCAAATAAAATAAAATAAAGGTACAAAACACCTACCTTGATGTCATACAATCAATACCCTTTAATGTTGGACCTTAAATTGACTTATAATGGCGTAGATCTAAAAAATAGTGAAAATTTTCAACATTGAATAACTCGTGAGAGAGGAAGAATCAAGAATAAAGGTTCCAGGAGAATTGAGAACTCACCAGTGGGATTCCAACTCACCTAATAATATCTCAATCAGATTTCGGACAGAGAAACAGGAGGGGCTTGAAGTTCTTCAGCATTCTGTCGCTCTCCTGTACGAACCAAGAGGAGAAGAAGATGTTTCCGAGGATGAGAAGTCACCCCGCTCCAATTTATCAAATAAAAAGAAATATACATGGCGTGTTCATTAAAGGTATATGTTGTGTAGTATCCTTAACCATCCCCCACCTTATTTGGTATGTCAAGTCACCACACGGCCATGTACTCGGCCATTACACGGCTAGTACGCTGCTATACACAGTACCTAGGTACACGGTGTGTACTCATAAGTACACGACGTGTACTTAGAAAAAACTCATTTCTTCCTTTTTTTCCTTAAAAAACTAAAATAAAGATCCATACCCGAAATGAATATTTGGGTTCTTAAAAAATCCCCCCCTTAAAGAAATTATTCCCCAAATTTCCCTTACAAAGGTGGTGAAGAAGAAACTTTAAACAATTCTGGACACTGTGATCGTACGTCGACCTCCCTCTCTCAAGTGTTGTCCTATAATCGCTTGTGATGCCATAGAACCCATACCAGAGAAACATACCAGAAATGGAGAACCTTCGTTCTACGATCCACATTCCGGATAGGGTGCTCCTCAAAGGATGCATCCACCTCTAATTCAACCTCCTCAGGTTGGAAAACATGATACGGGTCTGAAAAGTAGCACAGTAGCTGAGAAACATGAAAGACGTCGTGCATAGCCTGGTACCTTGAAGGTAAATACAACTGATTTGCAATCGAATCGACTCTCTCCAAAACCTCAAACATCCCAACATATCTCGGTGAAAGCTTTCCCTATCTCCTAATCCTCCTGTGTCCCAACCTCAGTGTAACACGTAAGAAAACCTGATCTCCGACCTTGAACTCCAAAGGTCATCTTTGTCGATCAGCATAAGATTTTTGGAGAGATTGTGCAGAAACCATCCTCTTCTGAATCAAATACATCTTCTCAGTGGTCTCCTAGATAATACGAGGTCCCAGCGTAGCTACCTTTCTAACCTCCATCCAACATAGGGGTGGTCGGCATGGACTACCGTACAAAGCCGCATAAGGTTCCATCTGAATCATTGCTTGAAAACTATTATTATAGGAAAACTTCACTAGGGGTATGTGCCTCTCCCAAGAGCCTCCAAAATTCAGGACGCATGCTCAAAGAATATACTCCAAAACCTGAATTGTGCGCTCAGATTTCCCATCTGTTTGGGGATGGTAAGCTATACTCAGAAGTACATGTATACACAAAGCCCTTTGTAGTCCCTTCCAGACATGAGAAGTAAACTAGACATCTTTATCTAAAATGATAGATTTTTGAACCCCATTTAAATGTATAATCTATCAGATGTACAACTTCCCTAGCTCATCCACACTGAAGGTTTCCTTGATCAGAAATAAATGTGCAACCTTGATGAGTCTGTCAATAACAACCCAAACTGTATCATTACCTCACGGAGTTCTTGGTAACCCTATCATAAAATCCATCACAAAATCATTCCACTTCCACTCGGGAATGGGTAACTTCTATAAAATCCCTACTGATCATTTATTCTCTACCTTCACCTGCGGACAGGTGGAACCTCTCATAACAAAACCAGCTACATCTCTCTTCATGCATGGCCACCAATACTAACGGTGTAGATCTTGAAACATCTTGGTGAAAACAGGATGAACTACCCATATGGAGGCATGAAAATATCACATCAACTCCTCACGTATGTCTGCTAACACCCATATGCATCCATGAAAACTCAAGGCCTCATCATCTCCTACAGTCCACCCAGAAGTAGGGTCCTTTCCTGACACACTCTCCCGTAGGACTAGGCCTTCGGAATCTAATAGCTGCCTCATTCTCACTCGATCCAGTAAAGTAGAGGTAACAACTATATAAGAAATAAATTTATACCCCTATCTATAATGAACCTCTAAATGAATCTCATAGAACAGAGCCACAAGCTTCCACTCACTACTGGACTCCTGAACTACCTGTATCCGAGTCCTCCTGCTCAGCGCATCATCCACTAAATTGCCTTTCCCAGACGTATTGGCAAGCTCAAAGTCAAAATACTAAAGGTACTCAACCCACATTTTCGATCTCAAATTCAGATCCCACTGAGTAAAGATATACTTGAGACTTTTTTGGTCAGTGTATACCATAAAATTCTCCCCTAACAGATAATTTCTCTAACAACGTAAAGCATGCACAACTACAGCTAGCTCGAGATCATGCGTCGGGTAATTCCTCTCATGTGGCCACAACTACTGAGACTTATACACAATGACTCCCCCCCTGCATAAGTACTTCTCTTAGCCTGATACCTGATGCATCATAGTAAATGGTGTAACTCTTGTCCGGCTCTGGAAAAATCAGGATCGATGCTGAAGTAAATCTTCTTTTCAGCTCCTGAAAGGCTGAATCATAGGAATTTAACCACAAGTACTTCACACACTTCTTATTCAGGCCTGTTAGTGGCACTGCTAAGCATTAAAATTCCTGTATAAAGTTTCTATAGTAACCAGACAGCAGTAGAAAACTTTTTACCTCAAATATGTTCATTGGATGTTCCCAGGAAACTATTTCTCTCACTTTCTCTGGGTCTATTGATACACCTATCTATAAGATTAAATGACCCAAGAATTGAATCTGGTCCATCAAAAAGTTTCAATTTGAGAGTTTAACATATAACTTATGCACTCTCAGTGTACTCAATATGATCTCAAGATGGGTTGCATAGTCGTTTCGAGTGTGGGATTACACTAAGATATCGTCCACAAAGACTACCACAAAATAATCCAAGTAATGATAGAACACTAAGTTCATTAGTGCCATGAAAACTGTCAGTATGTTCGTGAGACCAAACGGCATAACCAAATACTCATATAGACCATACCTACTTTGAAAGGTTGTAAGAGGTATATCTAATGGTATAACATGCAAATGATGATAACTGGATCTCAAGTCAATATTCGAGAACACCCGGGATCCTCAAATTTGAACAAATAGATCATCAATCCTCGACAAAGGATATTGGTTCTTGAACATCAACTGGTTCAGCTTCTGATAATCCACAAAAAGTCTGAGGGTATCATCCACCTTCTTCAAAAAAAGGATAAGAGAACCCCAAGGATAAGTACTGGGTCATAGGAAACCCTTTTCCTATAACTTCTTTAACTGCTTCTTGAGCTCCTGTAACTCTAGTGTAGCCATCCTATAAGGAGGAATGGACACTAGTTCCAATCCTGGTACAAGATCAATAGAGAAATCTACCTCACTCTCCAGAGGTAAACCTAAAAAGACATCTAGAAAGACATATCTAAAATGACCCACCATTGGAGGAAAGTCCATCTGTGAATTCCCCTAGTCATCTATATTTAAACTAGAAATTTGGCATGTAATTATTCCCAACCCATGATGCTCAGGTCCAGATCTGATCGCCTGGACATCCCATTCACTCTTGTGTAGAAATTTCCCACCCTCTGGTGACATGAAACTCACCCTACAGTGATAGTAGCCAACAAAGTCCTAAGAAGAGACCAACCGATCCATTCTGAGAATGAAATTGAATCTATTCATCTCTAAGACATAAAGGCTCTACAATAAGTGACACCCACCAACCTCAATAGGGAACTCCTTGCACTGACGTACACTAGACATCCTAATACCCAACGGAGTGTCTAGATTCATAACATCATCAGAATTAAAGATACAGATCCCAAGGCTCTTTAAAATGGAAATAGATATTGGGAAACCCCTATATCAAAAAGGGAAAAGGCTAAAACTGAGGCAAATAGAATCGTACCTCTAACCGTAGAGGGTCTGGGATCCAGCTCATGTGGGGTTTGTTCCATCGCAAAAGTCTGACATGTATCGTGACCTTATGATCGTGCCTGACTACCCTGATCTGATCCACCCTATTGTCGCCAAAAACCTATCGTTTGACTACCATGTTCATGACCTCCTCCTCATCCTGAATGGCCTGAAAAACTCAAGTTCCCTAACTTATGAGATGCTAGTGGTCCTGCTCCTAAACGTGGAGTCATAACAGATCCCCTATCACTCACTTCTAGTGAGAAAATATAGAAAAAAAGCTGAATATGGCCCATCTTGCTGCAAGATCAGCACTCAACTGGGTCCTTTGGGCAATGTGATCTCATATTCCCACTCTTCCCGTACTAGTATCATACCACCTGTCTACCTAAATAAAAATCACGTGAAATATTCCTATGGAACTTCCTGCTATCTTTCGAAGGATTAACAGCCCTGGATACTGAACCACCCTAGCTCACAACTCCCAAATCCTTCATATTGTGCTCGATAATCAGTGTTTGGTTTACTACAGCATTCACCGAAGTCATCCTAAAAACATTCACCTGTGATCAGATGTCATACTTGAGACCATCCTCAATCTCCTAGCCAAAGATAACCCGTCACCTCCCAAAACAGGTGCAAAGTGTTGAAGCTCTGTAAAGTGTGAAGAATAATCCATCACTGAAAGAGTGTCCTACTCCAAATGTAAGAACTCCTAGGCTCGATCATCCCTCAATGCCTCAGGGTATAAGTAATCATAGAAGGTCCTCTAAAACTCTTCCCAATCTATATCTCAATGAAATACTACATGTGAGATAACATCCCACCATCTCTTAGCGGAATCATGTAGTATGTACGTCACGTGATTCACCCTCCTCTCCGAAGGCTTCTCCAAATGCTCAAAGATATCAAGCATTGCCTCCAACCATGACTCTTCAGCCTGTGGTCCTACATCCCCTAAAAAATTTAGAGGATGCTGTTACTGGAACACCCTCATAAACTCAACCAAAGTTGGGGTATGATGCGGTTCTCCTGGAAATTTTTGTATCATCCTCAAAAATCCTTCATGGAACTGTGCATCAGCACCTTCATCTAGTATAACAGCTTGTACCAAGATGGGAACAATGGGAGGATCTGCTAGTAGTCCATGATCTACCATTTGCGATGTCTGATCATTGCCCTATACATATAATACAACTAGAGGACATCTTGGTGGCATGACTCTGCAAGTTCAATCACACACCTTAATACAAGATTATCAAGGACAACAAATTATAAGTTCAAGAACAAAATAGGATAAGGGAAGTATTCAAGTTTTCAAAAGAGGGTTACATGGCTTGTAGAACCACTACATGGTGTGTTCCCTTAAGCTTTAACATGGATGTGTACCTCTTCCAACAGGGCCATGTAACACCCTATACACATGGCATTTTCATCTTGTGATATGGCATGTACTTGAATTTTCCCTCCTACCCAGGTTCTTCTACACGGCTAGAACTACATAGTTCTCTCTCGATGTAACACTACACGGTATGTTCACCCTAGAAACGACATGTACTACTTAAGTTCCATCCATCAGTTTCGTTAGTCACATAGTCGGATACACGGTCTATTTCTACATGGAGTGTCTAAGATATTAATGGCGTGTACCACCCAAATTTCATCCACCCGTGTCATTAGTCACACGGACATATACATGGTCTCTTAAATCACGGCGTGTACTCCCAGTACACGGTGTGTTCTATCAAACTTTTATCAACCCCGTGTCTCTTATCACATATTCATTCACATGGTTAACACTATATGTCATGTATATACATTAAACAGTGTGTACTTAAAAAAAATAATTTCTTCTAGAACATAAAAACGCATGGCATGTGTTCATAACTACACATGTTGTATTGTCTGGATTTCTGGATGGTGAGCCTTTGAAACTTCTCTAAAACCCTTAAAAATGTAAAAACATTACAAGGTATGACAAATTCCAACCCATGAGATCCCATAATCCTCATGAATCAAAGTTTGGAATCCTTTTTCACATCATAACTTTACAAAATTCAATAAAATTTTAAACATGATCCACCAAATTCTGATTTAAGAGGGCCCATAAAACCTCAAGGACCAAATCTTGGAATTAATATAAATAAAACATTATATATACCAATAACCTATAAAATAGTAGGTATTATATCATGTCATCTATCACAACATCATGAATATCTTGCACAACATATATTACAATAGCATGCAATCAGTAATGCATCCAAAATGGCATGACAAGAATGCATGACATTTGATCTCTAGTAATTGCGTATATGATGCATGAGATAGAATAACCTCCTCTCATTGGGTGGAAACATAAATAGAACCTTAGTAATATCAATGATAATAGAAAAATGCATGTATATTACCCAATAGTGAAATCAAATCAATTGTAATAATTGAAAAACCATAAAAAAATTTCCAATGTTTGAGGTAACTTGAATTTTTCCTATACACAGGTTAGCTACTCCCAAGCATAGCTTATTATCAACTAATGATTTCTTACTATCCCATTTTATAGGATCCAAATAGTAAGTCAAAGCAAAAATGAACTCCTCTAATACCACTTTGTAACTTCCTGGATCTGGCTGCTGCACAAAGGTGCCCCGAACCCAGTCGATCACATAACCTCAAGTGAATTTCTTCAAACTCCATAGGCTGCTGACTAGTAACGAGGGCCAAGGTAAGAAATTGTGGAAAATATTCCCTCATTTTCATAGTATTCACAATGGAAAACAATAGTAAACAATAGAAGAAGAAGTAATACCATACAACATAAGTAAATAGCAGAATACTGAGAGTAAATCCAACATAGCATATATATAAATGATGCATGTCACATGTGTCTAGGAAAGTATCCAAACAAGTCAAAATGATAGAAATATAATACGGAAACCAAATTACTGAAAGGTAAGTAAACTCCAATAGCATCACAAGCCTCAACTTGGTCCTATGATCTCCAGATCCAACAGTAATCAAGTACCTAATGAAGAAGGGTGCTTTCCCTTATCTATACCTGCAACCATATAATCTGTTTGGGTTTAAAAGCATGACCCAAATAGGGTGTGAGACAAATCCCAGTAGTCAACCACCAAAAGATATGTTCCTAACTATCAGTGAATATATATATAGTAGGTAATATGCATAAATGAAGTAATAAGATAGGAATTACTCAAAAATAAACAATCCTATAGTTTTCAATTACATTCATTTTCATTTATCATTCAATTTGTTGAATCATGTAAACCTTGGGATCTAGCCTAAGATCTGTATCCCCTATGTGAGTAGAAAAACAGATGTCTCAAAAGACCATCTAAATAATCTAGTAAGACTAAGTCCAAGCTTTTCCTTTTTCTTGGAATACTCATCACAATCATTCAACCATTCATAAACAACCCTTTTGGAAGGTTCTCATAGTATAATCCCCCTGGTCTAACATAAAAAAAATTCAGAAATACAATGACCCTCTAGATAGCTCTCATGGTCTAATCCCTCTGGTCTAACATAGTACTAATCATTTACAAATGACCATCTGGGTAGCTCACCTGGTCAATACCCCTTGGTTAACATAGCATCAATAAATTATAAACAACCACCTAGGTAGCTCTCATGGTCCAAACCCCTGGGTCGATGACCACCTGACAGCTCTCACAGTCAATACCCCTAGGTCAGTATAGCAGTAAAACATACATAAATGTCCCTACATCAGGAAGATCTCATAGTCAAATTCCCCTTGTTCAAAATTTCACAATGCGTATCACAGGAATCTTATATAATAATTAACTCCATACTAACAAAATAAGGCACGAAAAACAAGGAAATTCTAACAGTAATTCTATACCAAATGGCCATAATCAATCAAACAAGGGAAACACACCCATGTGGTGCCCATAAATAAGGTATCTAACATCACGGATAGGAAAAAACCCCTTAATTAATCAACCAAACTATATAAGGTATTAAACAAGGTTAAATTCCAAAACACTCAATACCCCAAAATGGGTAAATGGCACTTTTAGCATATACCATCCAAATACAATCATAGAACGGCACAAACCACCTACCTTGATGTCTTACAATCAATACCCTTGAAAGTCGGTCCTTGAATCAGACTAAAATGGAGTAGACCAACAAAAAGGTGAAAAAATTTCAACCTTGAATAACTCATGAGAGAAGAAGATTCAGGAAGATAGGTTCTAGGATAATTGAGAACTCACTAGTGGGATTCCAAGACACCTAACGGCATCTCAATCGGAGGTCGGATGGAGAAATAGGAGGGGTTAGAAGTTCTTCAGTGTTCTTTTTCTCTCCTGTATGAACCAAGAGGAGAAGAAGATGTTTTTGAGGATGATGCGCGGCCCCGCTCTGATTTATCGAATAAAAAAGAAAACTAAATGGCAAGTTCATTAAAGGTACACGTTGTGTGGTATCCTTAACCACCCCCCCCCCCCACCCCACCTTAAGTGGTCTTCTAGGTCACCACACATCCATGTAATCAGTAGTTACACAGCCAGTGCATGGTTATACATGGTACCCAGGTACACGGCGTGTACTCATAAGTACACAGAATATACTTAGCAAAAAACACATTTCTTCCTTTTTCCTCAAAAACAACCCGAAATAAATAGACATACCTGAAATGAAGATCCAGGTTCTTATAAGTACCACTCCATCGATATGATACTTGTACCCTGTATATTGTGTGGGAGTATCAACTTTGTCTATATAAAGGGTATAGGGGACTCACACCCTGGTGCGATAGGGGATTACTAACCTCAGCATAAGTCTGATGATCAAACCTGATCACTAACCTCATCCTAGCATCGTTGGAAAAGGAATATCTATTATAACACCTTGTGTCATATATCTAATACAAAATAGAGAGAACCATCATGTCCTGTGTAGAAAACTACTCAGGATAGGCGTCTCATGGCCCCAAAAACAAGTCCATAAGAAGGAGATACACAAGGTAAAAAATTTATGAAAAAGTATAAGATGTTTAAATATGGTCGCATTATGTGTGGCATTGCTTGTTGGTTTAGGTGTGTCCTTCCCTAGACATAGAATGGGTAGACATGTCTCTTAACATGATGTGTCCCTATGGGTACATTACATGTAAATTCACCCCAAGTCTTAGACATTTTCCCTTAACCCATGGCTTGGTCATCCTTATAGCTCCACATGGTGCATCCTTACGGGGACATGGAATGTCTATTATCCTAGGGTCCTAGGCCTATTCTCTCGGCACATGGATTGGCTACCTAGGTAGTGTCACACAACATGTGTACCCAGACACATAGGGTGTGATACTTAACTAGGGTTAAAACCCTATCCAATATGAGAATTTGAGATACACGATGAGTATTCCTCGGGGTTACATGGTGCGTAGACATTTTTTTCATAGAAAGTCATAGTTTATTCTTTGTGGTTTCTATATCCTCCATTTATATCACCAATCTTGCATGAATCTCTTCATGAGTACTGATATGGTAAGAAAAATCCTCCCCATAATTCTTTGGTCTTTGGCGGCCGAAAAAACAGTACTTCTGTTGACTTAAAAGAGGTTCGCCACACCTCCCTTCATGGAAAAAAAGAGTTCTAATGCCCATAACTTCATATATGATCTGCTTTAGACTCACTAAAATCTCTATAAACAAATAAAAACACCTCTGATCATTGATTATGGGCCTTCATTGGTTGTAAATTAGGACTCTCATCGCACGTGCATGATATGAAACACCTCCCATTACCAAAATAAGATTCTGATACCCAAATCCATCACCAACAATCCACCACTACCTCATGATCCTTCTAGGATCTGTATATTGTTTTTTTTTTCATAACCACCATGAATTTAGTTGTTTAATCAGGCCCAAACTAGTCTGGTAATGTCAAATCACCAACCCCATTGGCAGACAATGAATAACACAAAGAACAAAGATATAAGAGCCACACAAACAAAGTGAGATATTATCATTATTCGGTGTAATTGGAACACACATTTTAGTATGTCCAATTTGAAAATTTATTAAATTACTAACTTCTATAGAAGCATCCAGAAGGGTTGAACCATAGTGAGAATGTGACTACAAACTAGGAATATTCTCTTTGAGGAATGTTTAGGAAGATTATTTTCTAAGTTTATTAACAAAGAAAACTTCTAAAAACAAAACAACTATTGAAAAATAAAAAGATAGATTAACTAAAACTACTAAGTGAACTGAATTAATCTATCGAAGAAATATGTGGAGATGGAAATGTCTGAGCTATGACATCCATTTAGGTGCATGAAATTCTAATTATTTAATCCTCATATCTGAATATTTATTCATTTAATTATCACTAATTCCAAATTTAGTAAAAATAAATTCAGGTATCATTATCTAATGTTATATAGTATTCTAATTTTAACACAAATCATCCATCATTTTTTTCTCTAATTTGATGAATAATTTGTAGGCCATTTTAGCATCGAATCACTTAGTGAAATTCAATGACCTATTTCTCACAAAGTTGAAGTATCTATCTAAGCCCAGTTCCCTCACATGAGATAACTTATTAGGTATCACTCATGAAAGTTTTAAGGGGAATGAACACAAAATATTAATTTTTCAATTAATAAAATTATTTATTTAGAATTCTATCATGTTCGGTTTATGATTCTCTCACACGTGTGAACAAGTTCAAAAAAAATATTCCTTGATGATCTCCCACCCAATATTATTAATTAAGTATCAAAGAACATGAACCAAATCATGTGTTTAGATCCTAAATGGTAATTAAAGAAAACACAAATATAATTTAATAAATAAACATCCAATTAAAAAATAATTCAAAAGGAAATAAAACATGGTTAAATATAGTCATGAAATTACCTTCATGTTCATAAAAAATATGACACAAATAATATTAGACAATCATCATGAAAACATGACACATAAAATAATGGAAAAAAGTTACCATGTTTGTGCTAACACAACTATCACCACAACCTATCTCCACCGATCACAAAATAAGAATCATTGTTTCATTGATCATTGGAATTCTAAATTGAACCATCACATGTATCAACAACGTGGTAAACTACTACCAACTACATACATGACATGATCTGTTATGAAAGAATGTTGGTGTAATTTGATAAAAGAAATGTTGGGGGTGTCTCATCTAACATGACATAGGTCAGGCCTTCTTCCAGTAAGGTGGGAGGTGTGACAAGCACTATAGGGGACCACTGCTATAGAATAGAAGGCAACATGGTCTTGGTGTTACTTGAATGATGCATAGGAGGAGGTATCAGCAGCCCTTATAGGGTTTTCTGGATTCTAGTGTTCTATGGATGATAGGAGGTTGGTGGTCAGTGGCTGGGTGTGTAGGGGGTTGGTCCGACATGGTGGAAAGTAGGAGGGTGGTCAGTGTTTGGGGTTGCAGTAGAGGATGGAGGTCGGGTTGTGTGGTGATGGTGGAGCATGGATGAAGGAGAATGGCAGTGATGGGTATCGATAAAGGAGAGTGATGATAGCTAGGTGTGGATAAAGGATATGAAGGAGGCTGGTCCACTCTTCATGGTTGTGGAGGTGCTTCCTCCTATGGGTTAGAGATCCCCCTGGTTTTTTAAAATAATATGAAAACTTCCTAGTCACTCTCCCTAAAAATGGATTTTAAAATTCAAAACTTCAAATCTTCATTTAACTAAATTAAAATGAAAATAAATAAAAATAGAAATATAAGAAATATAACTAATTAGTTATGATTGGACCTGGGTATCTATATATATATATATTAAAGTAATAAGATAAATAAAATTAATTTAATTAAACAATTTTATACATAATAATAATAATAATAATAATAATTGTTATATATAAATAATAACGATGGTAATAATAGATCAGATAATAATAATTAGAGAAATAAAATTAAATTATTAGATTAAAAATAATTATTATATATAACTAGAAAGAAATATATATATATACATATAACTGGATAAACTAAGAATAATATAAAAAATATAATAATAATTACATAAAATACTAATCTATACACATAATGATTATACTACTATAAAATGTTAATATATTTTATTATTAATAATAAACTAATAATGTAATAATATTATCATTAATACTACTAATATTTATTATTAAATATTGTAATATATAATACTAATATAGAAAACTAATATATATGTATATACTAATGAATATTAATAAAATAATAATTTAACCGATATTACTGAAACTACTAAAGATAATAATAATAAAGTGTTAAATAATATAAAATTAATATAATAATAATAATAAATTACTAATATTAATTTATAACTAACTAAAAACTAAAAAAAATAATAAAAACTCTATAAAACTGTGGAAAGAAACTAAAAAAAATTAAAAAATTGAACTAATTGATAAAAAGTAAGTTATAAAACCAAAAAAAATGTTAGTTAAATCTATGCGCATCAAACCCCCCACACTTAAACTTTTTTACTCCTAATAAAAAACAATCAAAAATAATTCACAAATGGACACGTAGACAAATACAATCATCATAATTGCAAGTTCAAATTTTTTCAATCCATTTCACTCAGAAAATATAATGCTTCATTTAAAATTACAATTTTCAAAATATTTTATCTTCCAATCAGATTCTTTCTAAAACAATTATCTATAATTATGAATCATGTGACCTACCTCACCATCACTCTCATTGCTCAAACAATTCATTAACAAAGGTATGCTCAATTTCTATACACATGAATGTTTACCATATTATTTCCATGAATTTCACATCTCCACTAGTGGAAATCAAAAGAACTAATCAATCTCAAGGACTTCACATTAGGTTTAAATGTCTATGAGGCTGCGGCATGGTGGGTCATAAAAAAAATTAATAGTCTGTGGATAAGTGAGGTTTTGATCTGGAAATAAACTCATGATAAGTGTAAATCTAAATGTCTCCCTTAAAATCTTTCTCCCCCACACCTAAAAAGTTTATTATACCCAGGAATATGATAATCCAATTCCTCCCACAAATTTTTTTTGTCTTTTCCCTCAATTTTTTTTAAGTAAACAACACATGAAAACATAATGGATAGGTTAACTAGTGAGTAATAGCTTCCAAACCCCATGAAATATATATCATAAAAAATCTCAAATAAAGGTACACAAGTGGCTCATACTCTATGGAATATAATTGAAATTAGTTCATATAGAAAGCTTTATAGATCCTGGAGTAATGGTTCATCACTTTTATAGGTATTCCTAAAGGTTAGGGTTTCCATGTAATGACCATAGGAGTACTCATTGTTAAAATCAAAAATATTAAATATTCCCATATTAAAATAAATGTAATAAATGTGTCTACTGTGAAATATAACACATATAATCATTACGGGATAATTTCGATCCATCTACATAAAATGAATCATTTCCCATCAAACAACCCACTCAATTAATAAATATCTCTCTCAAAATTAGATTGAAAATCATCATGAAAAAATTCAATAATTTGGTAGGGAAGGGTATCAGTTGTGGGATTATCCTAAAAAATATTCTTCATGGATTGTAAGGGTACATGATGGAGAAAATGTTTAGGTGGATCAATGGGTTAAAGGGGATATATAAATTGAACAAATTCCTTGGTAATTTAAGTGCAACTTCCAAAATTCTAATCACTTTGGTAGACAAACATGGAAAGTTTTAGAAGGAATAAAATGGTCAAGATTCCCTCAAGAAAAAAAAACATTATATTATGTAAAAATGGTCTAGAATCCTCATGGGTATAGAAATATAATTTTGGACCACACAGATGATCATGAGTGAAAATAATTGTCTCAAAAATAAACAAGTTTATAAAAAACAATTTTGAATCATGGAATAATATCAGTAATAATCTAAGTCATGATATTAAGGATCAAACCATTCCAAATAGGAAACATGTTCTTAGAATGATTAGGGAAACAATTGGTATTTTCCAGGCTGTGTTATTATAAAAATAAAATAGTTTTAATGTGGGATCAACAATGTTAGGAATGTTAGTTTTTTAATTTTTCAAAGAAAATAATTTAATTTTTTTAGTTAGTTATTTTACATGGTGTTTTTAGAAGCATAAAATATAACAGAAAATAAAACACTTTCATGAGTAAGAATAGATGGATGTGGGAAGGCTTACTATATTCTATAAATCTCTAAAAATGATGTAACTTGTAAAATACCCATATAGAAAACACATACCCACATCATATCAAATAGATTACACCAAAATCAAATTAACATGTGGGTAGTAAAAATATGTATAATAGATTCAGATCCACTATAGTGCAAGGAGAAAACAGATTATGGTAAATGCATACCCATTTATTAAGTAAAATATAAATGAAATGAAACTAAATGTGGTGAAAGAAAAATAGAATAATGATGGGTTTCCACCATTTAGTGCTAAGTTTACTTATTCTTCATCCAAACATTGATGACAATCTTCCAGGATTGAACGACAATGTATACCATGAATTTTCTTCTTTATCAATAGAAGTTTGGAATCCATTTGATTAAAAACATTATCTTGAAAGATGCAAAATATCTCAATTTAAACTTGTTAGTTAAATGGATTCGTGGAATGAAATAAAAATATACCAAATCACAAGGGAATGAATATACCTAATCTGAAGAAATACTCACCAAATAATTGAATTTTGTGAAAAGGGTGTCAATGAGAAGAGAAAAAATATTACCTCTCTGAATGTTAACAAGTGAAGAAATTACATTACCAAAATATTTCATTGGTTAGATTATATATGACATATACTTGAATGTAGTACCAAGGTTGATGATGTATCCCAATTCTTTTTCAACATAAACTATTAGCACGTGTAAATAAAATAGTTTCCAACTCGATTTATGCTCCATGCTTTCATTAATTACATCAAGTTCAAGATTATTGTTAGAATATATGGGTATTTCAAGTGAATTTTTTTAACCTCTATGTATGGAGAAAGTGGAGAGGGATAAATAGGAGTAGGCGACACCATTGTGTCAATAATTACATATTTTTTAAAAGTATCTTATATACTATCCTCGTCATATTTATCCATTGGCACAAGTGGACCAATGAACTCAGGATCCTCCAAGAACTCCCCTTATTCCATTGTTTTTATAAAATAATGAATTTTCTATACCACAATTACTAAATTATTTTATGACTCCTGTGATGTTTCATATGTCTCCATTTTTGGAAACAAATTATACTCGCAAAGCTTTTCAAAAAAGGTGATTTAATGTCATTTAAAGTGATGCTCTCTTTAATGAGGAAATTAATGGTGTCTTGGATCAATTATAACACTATCATGGTAAATAAGGGTCCTAGTTCAATGTCCTATTCACCCTCAAAAGGTGTAATTTGATATATATATATATATATATATATATATATATATATATATAATTCACCCTTTTTCACTTTGGGATGGATGGGTTGTGAACTCACATAATGAGAATATAGAATCACATTTTTTAGGGACATTTATATTCAACAGAGTATAAGACTGAGATCTCATATTCTTAAAATGTGATTATATTGTAATAATAAAATTATGATGTATAGGATTTATCAATGGTATGATAAGAAGGAGGATCGATCAAAGTAGTATCATTATCATAATTAGGAAATGGGTGTTGTTCAAATGGAACCTCTACTGCACTTTCCTCAAAATAATTATTCTGAATTTGATAATCAAGTGGTAGGGAGGAGACTAGTTAGGCAAGACGATTCATTTTATTTTATATATTTATTAGTTGATTTTCCAAATATTTTTTTTGATTTTCTAAATATTTCATTGAGGAAATAAAATTTTTTATGTTCATCTTGAAGTTCAAACCTCTGATTTGTATCAGTGATAGCATAAAACAATATGTTCCCAATTATTAAATCATTTATTTCACATGAATTATTAAGTTATAAATTTTCAAGAATGCTTTGACTTTGAAAATGATTAAAATATGTATAGGGACTTGTATCGTAACATGGTGAAGAATTCTGATATGGATCATAACATGTACTTGAATATAAAACATTATAATAAAAAGGATTACTTGGAGAGCTAATGTGCGGTGAATCGTTATACTTAATACTATGATTTGTGGGAATGTAGGAAGTATTTTGATTGTAGTTTTATGGTGTTTACCATTCCATTCAGAACTTCTGAGTGTCTTGAAATTCCCTACAATGAAAAATTCTCAGAGTAGTAAACTGAATTTTTATTATTATTTTGAACCTAAATAAATCTCTTTTAGGGATTCATAATTCTACTATTATCCCTATAAATGGTGCCATAAATTTGGTATGCACATCATTTCTTATCCAATTAGAAATTTTATTGACCTACTAACTACTGTAGAAGCAGAATGTAGGCTCAAACTACATAGAGAATGTGTGTAGATTCTAGGAATATCCTCTTAGAGGAATGTTCAGAGGAATGAGTTTTAAAAGTGATTAAGAACTAAAAATTCTAAAAAAATAAATAGCTATTTAAAAATGAGTAGTTAAATTAACTAAAACTGTCTAAATGAACTAAATTAATCTATAGAAGGAACAAGTGGAGATGGAAATGTTAGAGTTGTGATGTCTATTTAGGTGCATTCAATGCAAATTATTTAATTCTCATATCTAAATATTTATTCATTCAATTATCATTGATTCATAATTAAATAAAAAAACTATCAGGTCTTATTCTACAATGTTTTACTATATTCGAATTTTCACACAAATCATTCATCATTTAATTCTCTGATTTCATGAACTTTATTTTAGCATTGAATCACTTGGTGAAATGCAATGACTCGTTTCTGAAAGAAAAAAAACCTTAGTGTGAAATGTGTTTCATTTAATAATCTTATAATTCTAAAGGAATTTCATGTATTAAAACATTAGTATTTTAGTCATTAACAATAATTACATTTTTTTATAAATCCTCTATAATGGTTCATAAAAACCTTTTTATTAACCAAACATATCTCCTGGGAGTGTCAAACCAAGTGACAAGTAAGTTTAGTTGTTATGTATCAGGTTACGTTGAGTCAAGCCCAACACACCTTGTACTGATTTTTACCCCTAAGTACATTTGTGCTAGAACCACATCCACTTGTTTTCATCTAGAAAGAGATTTTTTTCTCAGAAACTACTTACATAATTTTTCACCAAAATACTAGGATGTTTTCCTATATTTTAACTTGTCCCTAAGGTTATTAATAAAGTTTTCAAATCCTAATTTACACAAATAAAATAACCATCCTTTGATACCAACTATGGAATCCTGCCTTTTTATTACATAACTTTTCATTACATTGTATAAATAGAGGATCTTTTAAAGTTTAATTTCTTAGAAAAAAGGTACATAATATATAAAAACTTAAAAAATTATTATATTCCAATTGAAAATATTATTAAAGTTTTATAATAAGTGCATTTATTTTATCTCATAACTTGGGTACATACATCAAAGAAATGGGTGAGCATAAGGCCCGGTAAGGGAAAATTAAGGGAAATGGTTTACAAGTGATTAAGAGAATTATCGAAAAGAACTTGAAGAATAACATAAATACATGAGAAAAGGAAAAAAAGAGACATATGATAGTAAAAAAACATGAATCATGACATGGAAATGTGGATACATCATTTAATTGAGTCATTCATAATCATATCACCAAGGTTTATCACTGAGGTGTCATAAAAATTACCAAGGTTATTCACCAAGGTATCGTAAAACATGTCATATATAGAGATTAAATTATTTACCCAATGCATTGGAGTGTTATCATGTTGAAAAATTCATATGTATTAATTAATGAGATCCAAATATATCATAATAAAACATTTCATAAATAACATATGGAGAATAAAAGAAATGGGTTTCATATCAAAATCATGGTGTTTTAAAAAAACTTAAAGACAAAATCTTTATGTCATTATTAACCCATGAAAAGGGAAGGTGGGTTTTATGTATGTTAATCCTGGAATAAAATAGATCATTTTATTATCTAGTTGAATACCCATAGAAAATAAATAGGTTACGGTATTCAAAAAATAAAATAAGAGAATTATTTGAGAAAAAGAAAGAGATTTTAAGAAGAAAATTTGGCAGCATAACGGGTAAAAAATATTGTTGTAGAAAACATTAAAAGGGGAGGGGATAAGATTATACCATTAATAAAAGACTCTAAATACAGTAAAGGTATTGAATAAAATGTACAAAAGAAAATATCTTGGAAATTTGAAATACATTCCACATAAAAAGGGAACTTGAAAGGAAAAGAGAAGTTGAGATTTCCCTTACCTTGAAGAGTAACTCCTAAAACTCAATGATTGAGACCTTGGGGGATTGAAGACACCTTGGGAGGAATCCTTGGGAGGTAAAACTATCATATATTTGTGGAGGATGATTTTTTAATAAAATATAATGAATAAATTGGTGGTTATTTATAGCAAAAGAATAGGATTTGTTTATTAATTTCCTTGGACACCTAAGTAGTGGTGAGTTCAAAACTATGGGATTTCCCATGGTATTTTCCCATGTTATTGGATACCTGGGACACCTATTAAGTTATTATAGTCCACAATAGTCAGAAATAATTTTTTATTACATAATACATCATTATGATGTCATTAAACATACAGAAAACTCAAAACTATAATTTTACTATTCACCAAAAAATAAAATATTTTAGAAAATTCTCATAAATTTTCCCTAACCTAATTTAGATGTAATGATTTCAAAAATGATGTTTATTTTATCATAATAATTATATAAGTATGATAAATTTAACTTTTAAATATAAAAATCCATATTTATTAAAAATAATAGCGGATTGAAAATGCATAGTAAAATTTTTGACACTTGAAAAAAATAAAATTATTTTTTAATTTAAATGTAAATAAGAGTGTATTAATCATACTATTTCATTAAAATATACATTATTAATAATACATTAGTTTATTATAATACTTATATATTTTTTAAAAATTATATTTTCTTTCCAAAAAATCAATTTATATATTTCATCATATTTTTAAGAAAAACTATACTCAAAAGGGAAATGATGGAACAAAAATTTTATTTATACAAAGGTATTATACATTAAGTAAATAAGGCCTTGAAACATGACCCCTTATAACACCTATATACAACCTAAGTGTAAGGTGTATTATGGTGATAGATTCATGGGGTAGCTCGGTTAACATCTCCTAAGTGGTAATTTCTACTAACTTGAACTTCTCCCGAAGGTGATTTCATTCAAGCTTAAAATATTGAAGCTCAGCTTGGGATTTTTCAAGAGCAAAGCCCAATTATTCTACCTCCCTCCCAAGCTCTGAAATATGTTCTTCGTATGGAATGACTCTACTAGTTGAGGCCATCATTTCTTCTTTCTGTATTAATTTTCCTTAATCATTTATACTTATAAATAATAATTATAACATTAAAAATTATTATTAAGAGTATATTTTCCAACATTCATATTGACCAACAGTCATAATTGACCAATGGATATATAATGTTTGAAACCCAATGGTCACATTTAAAAATATACTCACATCATTATTAGAGAGATATAGTTTTTTTATGTATAATATAATATAACACCCATTTTTAGGGAACAATTATCATTAAAAAAGTTCAGGTCGTTACATTCTCCCCCCATTAAGAAATTTTATTCCCTGAAATTTCATATTGTTCCCTTATTTGAGAAAAGTTGTGGGTACTTCTTCCTCATTGTTTTCTCTGGTTTCCTTGTCACTTCTTCATATTTTTTGTTCCTCCACAACACTTTAACGAGGTGGATAGTATTGTTGCCTAGAACCTTATCTCTATGGTCTAATATCTCCACAGGATACTCCTCATAAAAGAGTTCATGTTCTATTTGTACCACTCCAAAATTCAGTACATGTGAAGGGTCAGGTATGTACTTCCTCAAGAGTGATACATGGAATATATCATGAATATAAGCTAGGGGTGTAGGAAGTTCCAGATGATAGGCCACTTATCCTATGTGATCAAGGATTTCATAGGGGCCAATGTACCTGAGGATGACCTTCCCTTTCTTCCCAAACTGTATGAATCTCTTCTAAGGTGAAATTAGAAGGAAGTATTTGTCACCAACATCAAACTCCAAGTCCCTTTAATGGTTGTCATCATAGCTCTTATGTCAACTTTGAGTAACCTTTATGTGTTGTTGGATGGAATGAACCTTTTCTGTCATCACTTGAACGATATTAGGTTCAAGAAGCTTTCTCTCACCAGCTTCATCCCAACAAGTAGGATTTCTAAATAACTTTCTGTATAGAGCTTTATAGGGTGCCATTTGAAGACTTTAATAGAATTTGTTGTTGTATGAAAACTCAACTAATGGGGTATTTTGATCACATACATCTTTAAATTCCATTGAGCATGTTCTCAGTATTTCCTTGAGTGTATGAATAATCCTTTAAGATTGGCCATCATTTTGAGGGTGATAGGACATACTAAAATTCAATTCAGTATTCAGAGCATGTTAAAGACTTATTCAGAATTTTGATGTAAACCTTGGATCATGATCAGAAATGATAGAGAGTGGAACTCCATACATCCCCACCACATCCTTTATGTATAGCTTAGGCAGTTTTTCAAGAGAGAAATCTTCTTTAATAGAGATAAAATGGGCAGTCTTTGTGAGACATTCCATTATAGCCCAAATCGCATTATTTCCTTTGGATGTTTTTGGGAGACCAGTGAAAAGTCCATAGTGATATTGTCCCACTTATATGCTAGTATGGGTAGTGGTTTTAATACCCCTTTTGGAAGTTATCACTTTGTCTTCACTTGTTGACACTCCAAGTACCTTTTAGTGTAGTCAGTAATCTCTATTTTTATGTTATCTTGCTAATAATGACCATGAAGGTCCTTGTACATTTTAATGCTTCAAGGATGAATAGTTAAAGTAGAGATATGGTCTTTATCTATTGTCTCCTTCTTTATTTCCAAAATATATGGAACAAATATCCTTGTATGAAATTTTAGTACACCTTGATCAATATTGAACTCAGGAAACTTCCCATTCTTTACAACCTATATCTTCTTCTCTAATAAAGGATCTTCTCTTTGATATTTCTTGATCTTCTCTTGTAGTGATGGTTGATAAATAATTTTGGATAGGTTTGATGATGTCAATTCCCTTATGATTCCCATTTTTATTTTTACTAGATATTTGATCAAAGGATCTCCTTGAATCCCTCATTATTTCCAGAAAAATGGGTTATTTTCTACTTAATGCATTAGTGACTTTGTTTGCTCTTCCAGTATGATAATGAATTGAACAATCATAGTATTTAAGAAGTTCCGACCATCTTCTTTGTCTCATGTTCAATTCCTTTTTCATGAAAATATACTTCAAACTTTGATAGTCTGTGTATATATCACATTTCTCTCCATAAAGATAGTTCCTACTTATCTTCAGAGAAAAAACAACCATAGCCATCTCCAGGTCATGCGTATGATAGTTCTGCTCATGAGGATTCAACTATCAAGATGCATAAGCAATCACCTTGTCATTTTTCATGAGGACTCACCCAATACCTTTTAGATATGAATCACTAATAATAATGAGTCCTCCTATATATGGTAGATTTAACACGAGTGCATTAACTTATCTCTTCTTCATATCTTGGAAAGTTTCTTCATGCTCTTTTGTCCAGATGAACTTGGCCCCTTTTCAAGTTAACTTGGTTATTGGAATATAAAGTCATGAAAAAAATCTCACAAACTTCCTATAATAACCTGGTAAACTAAAAAAACTATGAATCTCAGTTACTATTGTAGGATGAGGCTGCTCCACCACAACCTTTGTCTTCGTATGGTCAACTGAGATTTATTCATTGTTTACAGTGTTCCCCAAGAAAGAAACTTGTTGTAACCAAAATTCACATTTTCAGAACTTTAAAAATATCCTCTACTTTCTAAAATTTTTCAATATAACCCTTAGATTCTCCTCATTATCCTCATGACTTTTGGAATATATCATAATTTCATCAATAAAAACTACCACAATGTTATCAAGGTAGGCCTTAAATACTATATTCATCAAATCCATAAAATAGCATGATAATTATTCAATGAAAAGGGTATAACAATAAACTCATAATTCTCATATCTTTATTGGAAAGTGGTATTTGGAATATCTTCTTTCTTCACCCTCAATTGATGATATCTAGATTAAAGATAAATCTTGGAGAAGAATTGAGCCCCACAAATTTGGTCAAATAAATCATCAATTTTTAGAAGAGGGTACTTATTCTTCACTATGATAATGTTAAGTTATCTATAACCAATGTATATCCACATTGATCTATACTTCTTCTTCACAAATAGAACAGGTGCTCCCCAGTGAGACACACTTGGTCGAATAAACCCATTCTCCAAAAGATCTTGGAGTTGCTTCTTTAATTCCTCCATCTCTACTTTTGTCATTATATATGGGGTCATTGATATTAGCTTAGATCCATGCATGATTCCAATGGATAAATCTACCTCTCTTTCTAGGGGAGGTCTAGGTAACTCCTCAGAAAATACGTCAATGTATTATTGTATTATGGGGACACTTTAAATTCATATACTTTCATTTCCTTCTTCATCTTCACTAATTATCTCCATAAATAAGGCTATGGGAGATTCTTCTAGAAAAATATAAGGTTGAAATATATCTCCTGTAAAAACAACTGTAGGTTTTCCATTCAATACTACTGATATTTATTTTCTTCTTCAAGTGATATTATTATTATAATTTGAGAACTAGTCCATCCCTAGTATAATGTAGAATTCTAGTTTGGGAGTGACTACTATATTTGTTATGATATTATGCTCACCAAAGTAAATACTAGATTTTATATATAGTGTTGATGCTTGGATAATCCCTCCAGGATTCTGAACTAATACTTATACTTATAGTAGTTCAAGGATTGATTCTATATTCTTTGCAAACTTAGAGGAAAAAAAGGAATGCATATAACCAGAATCAAACAAAGTAATTTCTAGATTTGAGAGAACAACAAGAGTACCTACCACCACATCATTTGGAGATTCAACTTCATATGTCATGATATAAATAGACCAAACTTTCTCCCTTGTCCTAAGTTGAGGTTGATGGTGATTTCCCTACACTTTTTTTGAATTTGGACAGTGATTGGAAAAGTTCCCAAGCTAACCACACTTTAATCATTGGACTTCAGGATGGTCCTACACCATCTTTCCTTTATAGTTAGTGTTGAGAAGTTTAGGCTTCACCTCACTATGATAGTTTCAAGCAATATGGAAATATCTTCCACACTTGTAACATTTACCACTCCTTAGAAATAAATTCCCTAAATGATTCTTCTCTCATTTGTTTCACGTGGGAAGTTGCACTTACTTTTATCCTATTACTTGATCAAAGATCCAACCCAAGTTTGGCTCTTAATATCTCTTATTTTCATTCAATCTATGGGAACACAACATCCCTATGAACTCCAGTTCAACTTTCATAGCAATTCTTATTATCTCCTCATAGCTTTCATAGTCTCGATTAGAAAGATTCTTTCTTAGATAGGGTATTAGTCCACCAAAGGATTTATCATCCTTCCCATTAGGATCCATGAAAATGATAGAGGTGTAATGGGACAGTCTTGTGAAGTTCATCTCATAGCTTCCCACATATTCATTTTCCTTTTGTTTCATCTCTAATAATTACTTTTCTATTTTCATTCTCTTTGAATGGGGGAAATATTTTTTGAAAAAAGTTCCCCTGAACTCTTCCCACTCCAAAGTATAAATATTTATTCTTAGATTCATTTTTTTTAACCATTTTCCACCATTTATCAGCTTCTCTCTCTAAACAGTACATAGCCAGGGTGAATTTATCATGTTATAAACAACGGATTACATAAAAATATCTTTTCTATAGAGCTTATTCGTTGTTTATAAATCAATGGGTCGGTAGATCCACTAAAAGAAGGTGGTCATTGATGCATAAAGGACTCAACTAAAAGTTTTTCCATTTGAGGTGAATCCAATATATTTTCTTGATTCAAGTTATTTTTCATAACTTGAGTCATTTGATTCATCATTCTCATGAAGTTTTCCATTCTGGATTCCATCGGAATTCCATCAGCGCCAGGTCCATTGCGATCACCATTTATGTGGTTTCTCCAATTTCTATCCATTTTATAAAATAAGAAAACCTTATTGAGAAATTTGTTTCATTTAATAATATTATAATTTTAAAGTAATTTAGTGTCTTAAAACATAAGTATGTTATTCATTAACAATAATTACATTTTTTATAAATCCTTCATAATGGTTCATAAAAATCTTGTGATTAACCAAACATATCCCCCAGGAGTGTCAAACCAGGTGTGTAATAAGTCTCATTGTCATGTACCAGGTTAAATTGAGTCACGTCTGAAGTACCTTGTTAGATTTGTTACCCCTAGGTATATATTTTCTAGAACCATGCCCACTTTTTCGTATCCAAATGGGGATTTCTTTGCTCAAAACCCACTTACTTAATATTTCACCAAAATACCAGGATGTTTTCCTATATTTTATCTTTTCCATAAGGTTATTCCTAAATTTTTAAAATAATAATTTCAAAAAAATAAATAAACTTTCCTTTTATTCCAACTATGGCATTAAACCTTTTTAATACATAACTTGTCATTACATTGTACAAATAGAGGATCTTTTAAAGTATAGTTTCTTGAAAAAAGGACATGAAAACTTATAATTTTATTATATCATACTTGAAAGGATTCTTAAAGGTTAATCCAAAATACATTTATTTTATCTCATAACTTGGGGACATACATCGATGTATAGGGTGATCATAAGGCCCTGTAAGGGAAAAGTAAGAGAAACAGTTTACAAGTGATCAAGAGAATTATCGAAAAGAAGTTTAAGAATATCATAAAGGAGTGAGAAAAGGAAAAATATACATATTATAGTAAAAAAACATGAATCCTAACATGAAATTTAGACAAAAAATTTAATTTATTCATTCATAGGGAAATCACCAAGGTTTAACACTGAGGTGTCATAAAAATTACTAAGGTTATCCACTAACGTATCGTAAAACATGTCTTCTCTAGAGATTAAATTCTTTACCCAATTCATTGGAGTGATATAAAAAAATCAACCTTAATATTTATTAATTAATATCAGATACATATATCATAATAAAAAATTTCATAAATAACCCGTGGAGAATAAAATAAACGGGTTTCATATCAAAATCATGGCGTTTTAAAAAAAATGCTTAAAGATAAGATCTTTATGTCATTATTTTCCAAGAAATGGGAAGGTGGGTTTCATGTATTTTAATGCCAAAATAAAATAGATAATTTTGAAATATATGTGAATACCCCTATAAAATAAAGAGTTTTAGGTATTCATAAAATAATATAATATAATTCTTTGAGAAATAGAGAGAAATTTTGAGAAGAACATTTGGCAGCATAACGGGTAAGAAACATGGTTTTAGAAAATATTAAAAAGAGAGGGGAAAAGGGTATACCATTAATAAAATACTATAAATAAAGTAAAGGTATATAATAAAATGGTTATAATAACATATCTTGGAAATTTTAAAGACATACCACATAAAAAGGTAACTTGAAAGGAAAAGATAAGTTGATATTTCCCTTACCTTGAAGAGTAACTCATAAAAGTAGAATATTGTGACCATGGGGGACTTGAGGACACCTTGGGATGAATCCTTGGGAGGTAAAAATATCATATTTTCATGGAGGACTAATTTGGAATGAAATATAATAAAGAAATGGGAGGGTATTTATAGCAAAAGAGGAGGATTTTTTATTAATTTCTTTGGACACCTAGGTAGTGGTCAATTCAAAACCATGGGATTGAACATGGTATTTTAACATGGTATTAGCCACTTGGGACACCTGTTATGTTATTTTAATTCAAAATATTAGACCATCATTTTATATTACATAATACATCATTGTGATGTCATTAAACATACTGAAAACTCAAAAGTGTAATTTTACTATTAACCGAAAAACAAAATATTTTAAAAAATTATCTTAAATTTACCCTAACCTAATTTTGATGTGATGATTTCAAAAATTATGTTTATTTTATCATAATAATTCTATTATTACAATAAATTTCACTTTTAAATATAAAAATCATTATTTATTAAAAATAATAGCGGATAACAAATGACTAGTAAAATGCATAGTAAAATTTCTAACACTTGAAAGAAAAAATATTTTCTCATTTAAATTTAAATAAGAGTGTTTTAATCATACTATTTCATTAAAATATACATTATTAATAATACTTTAGTTTATTATAATACTTATAACTTTTCTAAAAAGTATAATTTCTGTCCAAATAATCAATTTATCAATTTCATCATGTTTTTAAGAAAAACTATACTCAAAAGGGAAATGTTGGAACGACAATTTTATTTATACAAAGGGATTATACATTAATTAACTAAGGCATTTACACATAACCCCTTATATCACCTACATACGACCTAAGGGTAAGGTGTACGATGGTGATAGATTCATGGGGCTGCTCGGCTAACATCACCCAAGTTGTAATTTCTACTAACTTGAACTTATTCCGAAGGAAATTTCATTCAAGCTTAACATATTGAATTTGGATAGGTATTAGTCAAGAGGAAATACTAGTGACACTAACTCCCTCCTAAGCTCTAAAAAATAGGATTCATACGGCACAACTCTACTAGTTGAGGTCATTGTTTCTCCTTTTTGCATTAATTTTCCTTTGTCATTTCTACTTATAAAGAATAATTATAACATTAAAATTATTATTAAGAGTGTAGTTTCAAATAGTCATATTAACCAATGGTAATAATTGAACAACGGTCATATAAAGTTTAAAACCCAATGGTTACATTTCAAAATATTCTCACATCATTATTATAGAGATATAGTTTTGTTATATATAATATAACATGCATTTTTAGAGAACAATTATCATTCAAAAATTTCAGTTTGTTATAGTTACATTCATCAAAACTTTTACACAAATAATATTATCTAGATATCATATAAACACGACACATAAAATAATGGATAGAATTCACCATGTTCATACCGACATGAGTATCACCGCAAGATTCCATTAACATTCAAAAAATAATAATCATTATTTTGATGATCATCAGAATGTTGAACAGAACTATTATGCGTATCGATAATGTATTAAACAACCACCAACTGCAAAGATGACATAATCTACTATGCAATAATGTTGGTGTGGTTTGATAGAAGTAGCATCAGGGGTGTCTCAGCTAGTGTGATGTAATGCCCCGAGCTGATTCCACCATAACCAGTGCCCTTAGATGGTACGAAACATGATCGTAGGTGCGCTTACACATACACCAGAGTCTACTGAATAGTAGTAAGGGTCTTTTGTGGAATGTGGTGAGACTGTATCCTCTCTATCATAGTAATCCATGGAAGATAAATGTGAAATAAAGGAATAAATATAAACAATAACAAAAAATCCCAAACCATTTACAAAAATTGGGTACATTCCCCCAACCAAATATAAGTATATCGGGTCATGTATACAGTTCCAAGTGAAAGAATAAACTCAAAACAAGGAAAAACTAAAGAATCCCCTAAACGAGTCCTGATACCAAGTTCAGCCCCCTCCTCCATACACATCCCAAGCCCAAATAAACCATCATATTATAAGTCCCTTTCCCTTGTCCTGACCTGCAACCATAAAGTCTTCTCGAGTACCCAATAGTGGCTCGAGTAGGGTTTGAGTACAACTCAATAGTCCACCACCAACGGTGTCTACAAAATATCCAATCTAATACAGTGTATGCAGAAATACAGGTAATAATAAAATATAAAAATAAAATAGGTTATATAATTTTATGTTTATTAAATAAATTTCTTCTATTTACATGTTCCATGATTTATCCATTTTCATCAAACCTGCTTCGGTCCCATACCAGTCATCTAATCCATATGTAAAAAATATCATAGGTAAGAAAACATGGATCCTCAATCCATGAATCTTTCTAGGAATCAGAACACCAAGTCCGACCAACCCAACCATGATATGGAATGACATGTTCATACCCTTGGGTTTAGGAGCATTAGTCCATTCCCCAAAAAAACTACTATAAAAAGGGGAGTCTAATCATTAGTTAGGCATGCCCATGGGAGTGGAGCGTCAGTCCAACATTCCAAAAAAACATATATCATAATCACACAGTCTTATCATCATTAACCATTTCATTATAAAATATAATAAGGGTGTACCATTTCCATTTAATCACATTTCTATGGTTCATTACCATCATCAAGTTCTCAATTTCCAACACAATCCCCATTGTACCATTTAACACATTATATCCCTTTATTCCCATTTTCTATCCATTTAACCATAAGGCTAATCTCCATTAACTAATTATCAAAACCATTCTAGTTAATTCAAACATCCCATCATGCCATGTCCCAAGTTAATCATATTTACCATTGATTTAATATCATAAACCCCAAATTTATTATTCAATAACTCAATCTTTCATGTTCAAGGGAGTGGTCCACCCCATGGGTGTTCTTAATCATAGTCAACTCATCCTCATCGAATCCCATGGGAATCATGAGGGTTACAATTAATTATTTAATTAAAATAATTACCATTTTCTGCCAATGTAGACAAATGTAAAGCTAGGTTATACCACCACACAACAACATACACATTCAAATAGGGCATCAAGACTATGGGATATAACCTGTAGACCACATACCACGAGTTCATAGAAGAAATATCTCTTAATCCTAGTCCTTGATTCTAACCCAAACACCCCTCCACACTACAACCTAGAAATATATTAAAAAAGATATGTTTTAGGTATTTGGAATAATAAGAACAATTAAACAATCCATAATCTAGAAATGGTAAGGAAGAGGAGTGGTAGAATCACCTAGAGATTCAATCCACACCCAACGGCACTCCAAATGACTTAGAAATTAGGTAAATCGGTCCTTGGGAAGTTTGGTAGAATTTGGTCTGTCACCAAGGCTAATAGAGGAAGAAAAGGGGAAAAATTTGGGTGAGTGAACTTAAATCCCAATGGGGGGAATAGTAAATTTCCCCATATTTAATGAGGCACAAGGTTTGGCTATACAGTTGGCCAAACAATACACCAATCATGTGTCACCCTCTTTATGAATGGGGATTAAGTCACATGGTTTCCTAGGAGCCCACATGGTTTGAAAAACTATGTGGTTGCTGTGTAGGATGGATCTATACAAACTCACATGATTTGGTCCCCCACTGAGTATGGTTTTCCGATTGTGCACCCTTTCTCTATAGGGTTCATGGTTTTCGCACGCGATTATCACTGACCATATTCCAACCATGAAGCATGCACTGGATGGTCCCATTTTACTCCTTTTAGTGCCTTAAACCCATGGGAAACCCTCGAGACTCCTCATATGCCTGGGAATAATTTTATTGACCAACTTAAATGGAGTTTAACTAACTCACCCGAAATCATGGATCTTACAACTTCCCCACCTTATAATGGTTTGTCCCTAAGCCACAATCCCAAGCATTACTAAGCTTCCAAGATAAAAATATTGGGCCACTAGGCCCACATATCTTCCTCCCTCTCCCATGTCTCTTTATGAACATTACAATGCTGCCACAACACCCATACCAAAGTCACAACCTTACCTCATAAAACTTTCTCACTGTGATCCACAACACGAACCAGATTATCCTCAAAGGACACATCATCCTCAAGCTCAACATCATCAACATCGATCACATGAGAAGGGTCGGGTGATAATACTAAATCTATGACACATGTAAAACAACATGAATACCACTATACCACTATGGAATATTCAAACAGCACACTACCAGTATGATCCTCTCTACAATATCAAATGTCCCCACATACCTGGGTGCTAGATTTCCCTATTTTTGAATCCGATAGTGATCCAACCTTGGAGACACCTGAAGGAACACATGATCATTCACCAAAAACTCAATAGGTCGATGACATTGATCTTCATACAACTTCTATCTACTAGGATTTATATCCATATGTTTTTTTATCAACTGGACTAACTCTAAGGTATTTTATATGAGACTCATCCCCAACAAGTCTAATTTGTTGGCCTCCACCCAATATAACAGTGATCAACATGGCCTACCATAGAGTGCCTCATAAGGTTCCATTTGAATTTTTTCTTGGTAAATATTGTTGTAATTGAACTCCACGTACACCAACTAATTCTCCCAATCCCCAAAAAATTCTAGGACACATTCCCTCAACATGTCCTCTAGCACCTGAATAGTATTCTCTGATTTTATATCTGTCTATGGGTGGAAGGTCGTACTCAAAAACACTTGGGAACTAAGTGCCTTATACATCCCTTTCTAGAAGCATGAAGTAAAAAAGTTTATTATGGTCTGAAATAATACTCTGAGTTACCCCATTCAAATTTACTATTTCCTAAACATATAGGTCACACAGTTAATCTATAGTAAAATTATCATAAATTGGTAGGAAGTGAGCCACCTTTTTCAACTGAACAAAAATTACCCATATAGTGTCACTTCTCCATGGTGTTCTTGGGAGGCCCACCAAGAAGTACATGGTGACATCATCACACTTCCATTCTAGAATAAGAAATGGTTGTGGCATCCCACTTGGCCACTAGTGCTTAGACTTCACCCGATGATAGGTGTATCATCACAATATGAAACATGAAACATCTTTCTTCATCCCTAGACACCAATACTTTTTATGAAGACCATAATACATTTTGGTTAAACCAGGGTGCACTACCCATTTCCAAGAATGAAAATCATGCATTATATCCTCTCATATACACATGGGTATAACATGTCCCCAAAAATAAATGATGTCATCATCACTGACAGTACATTCATAAGGTGACTCCCCACCTTCAAGGCTTTCCCTCAAGGAAAAACATTCTAGATCCTCATACTTACTCTCTTTAATCCATATCAGAAGAGTGGGATCAACTTCTAAGGATGTAAGGGTCATCTATACATGTCCCTTATTAACCTTTATATTCACCTTAGTGAACAAGGCCATTATTTTACACTTAGAACTAGACTCTTCAACTGCCTAAGTCTACATATTTCTGATTAAGGAATCTACAACACAATTCCCTTTCCCTAGTGTATAGGACAACTCAAAATCAAAATATTGTATATAATTGACCCATCTTCACTTCCATAGGTTCATATATAATTGATAAAAGAATTACTTTGGGCTTTTATAGTCAGTATACACCATAAACCTTTCACCCAGTAGGTAATGTTGTCAATATTTTAAATCATGAACCATTGCGACCAACTCAAGGTTTTGAATATGGTAATTATTCTCATGTGGAATTAATTCCCATGATCCATACACCACAACTCAATCTTACATCATCAACACTACCCCAAGTTTGACCTCAGACACATCACAAAACAAAGTATACTTCTTACCTGGCTTAGGTAGGATCAAAATTAGAGCATTATTTAGACACTTATTCATATATTAGATAGAATTATCACATGATATTTACCATTAAAACTTTACACCCTTCTTAGTCAATCCTGATAGTGGTATTGATAAGCAAGAGAAGTCCTTGATGAACCTTCAGTAATAGCCTGCCTAAACTAGAAAACTTATGATCTCAAAAACATTCTTAGGCTACTCCTAAGAAACAAATGCTTGTACTTTCTCTAATTCCACTGACACACCTTATTTGGAGGTGATGTGACCTAAGAAATATACCTTTTAGATCCAAAAACTACACTTGGATAGCTTGGCATATAGCTGATGCTCTCTCGGAGTACTCAATATGATGTCAATATGGTTGGAATGATCATCATAAGTTTGGGAGTACACCAAGATGTCATCTAAAAAAATGACCATGAAATTATCTAGGTATGAGTGTAATATTATATTAGTCATGGCCATAAATATTTTAGGGGAATTTTTCAACCTAAACGGCATTATAAAGAACTTATACAAAACATATCTTCTCCTGGAAGAAGTCTATGGAATATCATAAGGCCTCACCCTTATCGGATGATACCCTGACCTCAAATTAATATTAGAGAACATAGAATCACCTCTACTATGATAAAAAATTCCATAAATATGTAGAATAGTGTATCGATTCTTAACGATCATCCAATTTAGCTTTTATTAATCTATGCACAAGTGCAACGATCCATCATATTTCTTGGTAAAAAAGATAGATGAACCTCAAGGTGGTATATTGGGATAGATAAAACCTTTTTTCTACAATTCCTCCAGTTGTTACTTGATTTCCTAAAGTTCTTCCAGTTCCATTCTATGTGGAATAATGGAAATAGGCTCAAGTCCAGATATTAGCTCAATCGTTAACTCAATCTCGCTCTCAGGCGGCAACCCTAAGAAGCCCTCGGGAAACACATCTCAGAACTGATCCACCATGAGAGGAAATACATCTCGCTTTACTTCCCCATCATTAAAAACAATACATGCCACTTGGGAAATGAGCTCACCCAATTGCGGAGGATTTGGAATTGTATGGCCTGCTTGGATATATCATTCCCCACGGTGAACAAAAGTTTCAAGATCAAGGGATGTGAACATTACCCTTAAGTGGTAACAGTCATTATGGGATTGATACAAAACCAACAAATACATACCCAATATTAGGTAAAACATTGAAATATCAAGAAAAAACAATTCCCAATTGAAATGGTAATCACCAACCTAGAGAGAACACTCCTTACATTGTCAGAAATTTTCTACTCGTACCCCCAATGGTGTGTCAATTGACATAACCCCACACACATTTTCCACCACTAGACCCAAATATTTTACAAATCAATAAGATATAAAATAATATGAGTACTCTATATCAAATTAAACACTAACACGCATAAAATCTAAAAGAATCATACCTAAAGCAGTCGATTTCCCAGCCTCGTCACCGCTAAGTATGATATGAACTACATGAAGATGACTCGCCCCGCTGCCTTGGGATCCCATCTGAGTTCCCAATTCTATAATACCATATTGATACAGATGCTCTTGCCCTAAAGTAACACATCCTCCACCCTAACTGGTACAGCTGGTGGAACTCCAACTGCCTGAATGATACATAGTAGCAGAACCCCTATCAATGCTCTATATTGGACTAAATCCTCCACCACCACCTATCTGTTGTGGGTTCCTAAAGAACCTCTGCATGTGACCCATCCTTCCTCGTTATTTGAAATCCATTTGTGGTTATGTACACTGACCTCACATGTGTCCTGACCTACCACACTGATGGAAGATGACTAAGATGCTCCTCTAGAAGATAGTCCCTCTTCCCTGACTACTCTGCCTACCACCACTCGGGTGGAAACTATCATAATAATTATACATTCTATCAAAAGATGTGCCACCAGATCGCCCAACTAAAATGGTATATCCTCCACCAAAATTATAATTCAAGTTTCCTTCAAAAATGAGAGCATAATCTACCACTTTAGTAAACCTCTTCAAACTAAAGATATTCACCTGATACTTGATCTCATCTCTAAGACCATCCTGAAAGTGATTATCCACAATTTCCTCATCTCCTGATAGTGTCAAAGAAAAATTATATAGATCTATGAAGTTCCCGGCATAATGAATCACTTTAATACTCCCCTGATTCAAGCGCATAAACTCATCAACCTTCATCTACCTCAAAATCTCAAGGTAAAAGTGTTCCGGGAACTTCTCCTAAAAATCCTTCCATTTCATTCCCTCTTTCTACTCATCTCAAGCCTATATATCCCATAAATGATTTATTGTTCCTCGCAACATATAAGTTTCTTAATTAAATATCTTTTCATACAGGGTATCCAAGTGATCTAGAATCATATCGATGGACTTAATCTGGAACTCTACTACCTGAGGTCTAGCCTCCCCAGCAAACGTTGTAGGGTGTTACAACTGGAACTCCCTTTTAAAATCGAACATACTTGGAATAGACTTACATAGGTCTCACTACATAAACTGTATAAAATATGAAAGGTTGTCACAAAACTGATCCTCCCCTCTATTACACCAAACCAGTGGGGTTTCCTGCTCCATTACTAGAGGAGCATTCTCGATGATACCCTCATGTTGTCTAACTAGTAAACATCATCATGGTGGAATCTCTCTAAAATTTCAAACATGCATCTCAAAATAAATAACATAAGGTTTCTATAGTTTAAATAAAATAGGGCTCACCACTAGCCATAAAAAACCAACTCCACATACACTATCCTAGAAGGAATAACCACTAATACAACACAATACCCAACCACCCCTAACCTCGACCATTTCAACAAGGGGGTAACCAACTCCCAAATTTTCAGTTTACATTAGAAGCTATTTTAACCATCCCAAAACTATATTTCCATGTAACACCCCAAAATTTTATGGTATTTCTCTTTTAAATTTAACATCTTTGATAACTTATGCATTGAGATTAAACAAACTATGTTATACTACTAACATAGATGCTGGAATACTGATGTGAATATTAGGAATAGTAATTTGGAAAATAGAATAGTAATAAAACCTAGGAAATTATTAATAAAATTTAGGTATCTTATGAAGAAAAATATAATATATTTATATCATGGAATAAATATACAAATATTTTAAAAATGATAAATTAAGAGTTGATATTTTTATGAAACATAAATGTTTATTTACAATTTAATTAATATAATAATTTAAAAGATATTTTATTTTCATAAAATAGATTCATAAATTAATATTATAATGTATTATTATTATAATATAGTTTTATGAGACCTTAATTAATTTTTTAAATTATCATAAAATCAGTTATAATTTTAAAATTGGAATAGTTCAAATAAATGATAATTTTAATTAAAAATTAAATTTATCATATCTAGAAAATTATTTTCATAAAATTCATTCCATTATTTAATTCTAAATTTAGACAAATGGTTAGGTTGAATTTTTGGAAATTTTCAGAAAAAAAAAATTGAATTTCTGGTGAATAGTAAAAAAACACAATTTTTAATAAAATACGGTATTTTTGTGACGTCGTCAAGACATTATTATGATAATAAATTTATTAAAATTAAATAATTACTATTTTATGATATTATAATATAAACATTGTTCAAAAATAATTTGGAACATGTGAATTATAATTTATTTCACATAAAATACAAATATCATTTTCAGTGTCGATGCAGTGTTTGTGCAGCGCTGACAAAGTCAAATTCAGCTACTTATAGATAATAATTTAGTGATAAAAATTATTTTCATGAAATTTTTATTAATTATTATGTATTAATTATGTTTTTTGGATGTTAACTTTGAATTTTATTGTTATATAACATGAGTCTTATCTAAATGTTTGTGCAATGCTTATGCAAGGCAAGAAAATACAAAATAAAAAATTAAAGAAGTTGTCTTGACATAGATATGAGTAAATATACTTAATGAAACAATATAAATGATAATATTTAAAATAATTTATTTATTTTTATGATATTAATTTATTTTTATTTTTTATATATGAAATAAATAACTTTAGTGTTTATGCAATGCTGATGCAGTTCTTGTGCAAGCAGAAGAAAAATAAAAAATATATTTTTAATTAAAATTATAAGAACCCAATAAATGAACCAAAAATATGAATAAACCTACTTGGATGTGTAATTTTAGGCCAATATATTATTTTTATTTTAATTTGGGACATTTTTTGACTAACTTGAATCACTTTAAGACAATTATAATATGTTATTTAAAAGAGAGACATGTTGTTAACATTATAATTTCTAATTAGTATAATATTTTAATATATAGATTTAAAGAAGTTTTATTTGATCATGAATATTAATTTTAAATATAATAATATTATACTCTTCATAAATATTTATTTATTATTTTTAGGGAGTAAATAATTACCTTAATGCCTTGTACAATGATTATGAAATAATTATTTTATTAATGATTAAATAAAATAAATGATATTAAAAATAATAAAATAAATATAATTTGAAATTTTTAAGGAAATATATAATTTATATAGATATATATGATACATATAGGATATAATAAAAAAATTATAATTTTAAACTTTTTTTGATGTTTTTAATGTCGTAGTTATGAATAGTGTTTAATTTGACAAAAAATATTTTTCATGAATAAAATATTTTATTAAATTATTTAAAAATCACAAAAATATTTAAAAAGGAAAAAAATGATAATATTTTGTAAAAAATGTTATATTATGTGATTATTATTCCTTTTTTAAGTCTTAAAACTTATATTAGACTTATTGTATTTTAATATTTTAAGTAATTTCTAAGTTACCCATCACCTCAATTATAAAAGGAGACTCATTTATTCACTTAGTTTCATCAACATGATCCTTATTCCTCAACTATCCTCTAAAAATTGACCCTATCCTCACTCCTATACACATTATAATGTTTCTTGTCTCACAAAAATACCACTTCTAAGTCCCTTAATGAGGTTCTTAAGGAGAATTCAAGAGGTAAAATCCCATTTCATTATTTTAATTTATTTTCTTTTGTTATCCTCTCCTCAACGCCCCATTAAAAAGTAACATGATAAATACAGTATCTTTGATATACTGTAATTTTATTATTTTAATGTTATATCAACCATCAATTCTCTTCTCTTCCCCTTTTTATTCTAAAAATGAAAACATAGTCTCTTAGGTGCTGATTTACAACCTTCGTGGACGATGAGTATTCGTTCTTCAATTTTGCCTTCAAGGATGGTCATAAAAACATTTTTATGGTTAAACTATACTATAATATATGTATTAAAACTTATTTAATGTTTTTTAACCAATATATATACATAATATTAATTAATAAAACAAAACTAGTGTGTGATGATTGAAAAAACGCCAAAATAATCCAAATAGTTATCATTGTCATTTTATTTAATGAATCATACTCGTATCTAGAAAAAAATGATATATAAGACCATTAAATCTTCTATAAGTTCATTAATAACATATAATTTTAATTTTGGATAACGTTTCCCATTTATCATTATCTTTTGTTCATGTATACAAGTGAATCGATCATGAAAACCAAGGAAATGAACACTTCTAAATGAAGAAATTGAATCTTATAACTCATCAAAAAGACCACAAATGAACCTAATTATACTAAATAACATATATATTTAATAGATTTTAAATTAAAATAAATCTAATTTTATTATCCATGATTTTAGGTACAATTGCAAAACGCTTTCATACATAAGGTAAGGGTTTCTTCCCAAACCTCTATTTTTTCCTTTAAGATACACTTTCTATTTCTTTTACACAATGTAATTCTTAATTACTCTTATTTTCTACTCATAAATTATGTTTTTATTCCCAAATATATATATCTAGATCAATTATTCTTTATTTTATGGACAAATACATGTTTTATAAGGCCCCCTTTCCAATTCCTCCCAATAAACAAGCCCAATTAAAGGGAACTTCCCAATTTATTACCCATTTTAAATTACACTTCACAATATATTTTAATCACCCAATATTTTTATAAAATCACTATTTTTATCATGAAAAACAATCTTATTTCATATTTTTATTTAAATAATTATTTATTTTCCTTCTTTAAAAACTCGTTTATATTTTCTCTTAAATCACACTAAAGTGGCTCATTTATAAAGTTTCTTCAACACTCTTTTTACATGTTTTCACTTTAGTTTCCAAATTTTAATATTTATATTATTTTAATATTCCTAAAATATAATTTCATGCCATTTTATTTTCTGTGATATACATGTTTACAACTTGATTTTTATGATAAATACAAATGATTTTCCAAAAGAACTCTTCTTTCCAAAAAAAAGATATTTCTCTCAAGAATATCTTAATGAATTTATTAGAGTCTTTTCATATATTTAAATAACCTTTTTAAATAATATAATTAATTTATTTTTATCTTTTATGTCACCATCTACCATATTTTATTGAATGGTTTATGATTATTTTGACTGGGGATGTACTATCTTGATATCATTATCCATATTACTCTAGATAGTTTATGATTATGTTTACTGATTGGGGATATTAATTACATTTCATATGATAGTTTCAATATGAATTTATATTTTTATTATGTGTTATCCCTTTTATATGAGAAATTCATTGGACTTAGTAAGTGATAGTCGGGGCCCACTATATCCCCTCGATGCATTGGTATGGGTTTTTACCCATTTATATATGGTGTCTTGTCTAAAGACATTATGGTATGTTTATGATGTTTTTGATTATGGATTCCCTCATTATGATATTAGTAATTGATAATCCATGTGATTATTTGACTGGTAGAATATCCATGGTTAATTTTCAATCTCATATGATTATTTATATGGAGTTATTTAATCAAATTTTACTCCTGTCATATTATGCTCAAGATTATGTTTTAATGGAATTTATTTTTTTCACCTTGCCTTATGTTTTTTATGTTATATTTTTTTGTATTTATTACCCTTAATGAGAATTTTATCTCACCCCTTTTTTATGTTTTATTTTTCCTATGGATGTTAAGATCTATATTATGAATGTCATGTTAGGATAATTTAGAAGTTTATAGGTGTTTCCAATGGAGTTTATATGTTGTATTTCATTTAAACTTTTACTGTAAAACTTATGTGTGTATCCGGTTTTCGAAATCTATCAAAATATTTAGTCCTTTGGGATGAAAATTCTTATTCATATTACTAATGTAATAAAGTAAGGCACCAACTCTGGGCTGCTAGGTTTTGGGTCTTTACAGTTTATATGAGAACTAGTTTAGTAAAAAATTTGGAAACTAGATTTAGGAAAATGTAAGTTAGAGAATGAAACCCTATAAAATAATTTTAAAATATTCCCAAAGAAACCAAGCCTATTATTTAGAGAGTATTTATACTTAAATTTTCAATTTAGGATTATGTGATTCACTAGTTCTGAGATTATACATTATGTTTCATAATGTTATAATCTAATCTAGGATATGACATTGTTTATAAATGGTGCCTAGTAAAAGGAATGGAAATTATATCAACACACGTATTCTATGTAGATATTTTCCTCCTATGGAATATAATTATGTTTGATATGGAGATGAAACTGGAGCTGAACAAATTATGAGTATACTGGGAAAATTGACTCGGGTTGTGAAAAATAACCTTACTTGGATAGAGCATCCCGATCCACAAAACATTGTAACAATGTTAGACCACTTTATGTGATAAAAAACTCTATCTTTCAATGGGACTATAAACCCATTTGTTGATAAGTAGTGGATTAGTTACTTAGAGAAGATATTTCTTTATTTAAGATGTAAATAAAGGGAGAAATTTATCATGGAATTTTATCATCCCTTTGGAGATTCGGATCAATAGTGTTCATTGATTCAAAACACTAAGGATGAAGATGATATTTTAAACATGGAATGGAAAGATTTTAAGGATCTTTTATTGGAAAAATATTTTCCTAGAGAACAACAAGAAGATATTGAGAGACAATTATTGAGTCTGGGATAGATGAAGCCAACTTTACGAGGTTAGAAAATTATTCCATGGACTATATACATAATCCAAAGAGAACGATTGACCATTTAGTTAATGGTATTAAGCCAATTCTATAAAGGTAACCAGTCTCCAAAACATTCTCATAATATGAGGATATAGTATCTTGTGTTATCAAGATAGAGAAATAATTCTCCAAGTATTATGGTTCTCAAGGTAAACAAGATTAGAAGAGGATAAAAGAGAAAAAATATATAAGGAGAATAAAATAAATAAGGATTTTTTCACATGTGATAATTATGGGAAGAAACACCTTGATATATGATTGAAGGGAATGGGAGTTTTCTACAAGTGTGGAGAAAAATTCCACCAGACTTGTGATTTCAAGGGAAAGAAAGAAGTCGATAATGTGAAATGCTTCAACTGTAATGAAATGGGAAACTACACAAAATAATATCCCAAACATCAAGTAAATATAGATTTTAAGAATAAAATGGATCAAGGTCAAGATTAATTTGTTACTATAGTCAAATTGGAATGATTAATGCATTTTTTTCATTTGGATTAAAGAATTATTTCATCAATGGTACTCTATTTATAAGAATCATGAGATATGTAAGGATTGTACTGCAGTACTTCTTATTTAAATAATTTGGAAGTATAAATTTTTTCATAATGGTTTTAAGGTGATCAAGGTATTTGTATATTTGATATGTTACAATAAGAGATACATTTCATTGTTTGGAGAATCTAATTTTGAGATTGATTTGGTAAATTTAGATACCTTTTTGGACTATGATTTTGGAAAGATGTATTTTGGATGATCTTTAATGTTGGAATGGATTAAGTTGAACATTAGATATTATCATTTGAGGTTAAAGTATGATTTATCATATTGGACAACATGTAATAACCATTTTTTTCTTGTGGTAAAAATTTAAAGGCTGAAGTAATGACTTATGGGTTGTTTTCTAAAATTACTTCAGGCGTAAAAATTCATCTTGTATATCTATCTCTTTGTTTAATAAATTAAGTGGAGATGGATTGAAGCACAACTAGAGGATGATATTAGGCTTATAACATGGAAATAAATCAATTGTATTTTCTCAATTGCTTCACTTGAAAGTAAAATAGACCCTCGACTCTAGGAAAATGATTTTGGACTAAAAACTTCATCAGTTTACTTTTCTTACTATGAAATCAATGGTCTTTTAACTATTCACAGATTTAAGGTTTTTTACGATGGAATTTTTAACAACCATGTTCTCTATCACTATCCATCATAACTTTATAGTTATATTTCTTTGTTTTCATGAATATTTTCCTATTTTGGAATCTTTTGCAGTGACCTTCACATTTCTATTTACCTTCTTTTAAGAGGAAGTTTTATAAAAAAAATTACGATGTGAGATTTCCACCAAGTAATTGTCAAGTATCAACCTTTAATTTTTCAAGTGAAATTTAAAATTGCAAGGATGTAATTTATTGAAGTAGGTGGGAATGTAACACCCTAATATTTTATGGTATGTCTCTTTTAAATTTAAAATCTTTGATAGCTTATGCACCGAGCTTAAACAAATTGTACTATAGTATTAACATGGCTGATGGAACAGTAAAGTAACCATTAGTAATATTACTCTCGTCAATAGAATAGTAACCACACCTAGTAAAGTATTAATAAACTTTAGGTATCTTATGATAATATATTTATATCATGGAATAAGTAAACAAATATTTTAAAAATCATAGATTGAGAGTTGGTATTTTTGTGAAACGTAAATGTTTATTTAAAAATTAATAATTAATATAATAATTTAAAATATATTTTATTTTCATAAAATAGATTCATAAATTAATATTCTAATTTTTTATGATTATAAGATAATTTTACAAGATCTTTATTAATTTTTGAAAGTATCATAAAATCAGTAATAATTTTAAAATCAGAATCTTTCAAATAAATGATGATTTTAATTAAAAATTAAATTTATCATATCTAGAAAATTATTTTCATAAAATGGAGTCCATTATTGAATTCTACATGTTGAAAAATTGTTGGGGTTAATTTTTTGAAATTTTCAGAAAAAGTTAAATTTTTGGTGAATGGTAAAAAAATAAAGTTTTTAATAAAATACGGTATTTTTTGTGACATAGACAAGACATTATTATGATAAAAATTTATTAAAATTAAATAATTACTGATTTATTATATTATAATATAAATATTTTATAAAAAAATAATTTATAAAATTTAAATTATAATTTATTTCATGGAAAATAAAAATATCATTGTTAGTGTCGACATAGTGCTTGCGCAGTGATGGAAAAGTCAAATTCGGCTACTTGTAGATAATAATTTAGTGATAAAAATTATTTACATGAACTTTTTATTAATTATTATTTATTAATAATGTTTTTGGATGTTAATTTATAATTTTAGTGTTATATAACAAGACACTTATCCAAATGTCTGTGCAATGCTTATGCAAGGCAAGGAAAGACAAATTAACAAATTAAAGAAGTTGTCTTGACATATATATGAGTGAATATACTTAATAAATAAATATAAATGATTATATTTAACCTAATTAATTTATTTTTATGATAATAATTTGTTTTTAATTTTTATATATGATATAAGTAACTTTAATTCTTATATAATGTTGATATAATGCTTGTGTAAGTATAAAAAACAATATTTTTTAATTAAAATTATAAAAACCCTTAAATGACCCAAAAATATGAATAAAAATACTTTTATGTGTAATTATTATCCAATAAACTATTTTTATCTAAATTTTGTACATTTTTTGAACCACTTGAATCACTTCAAGACCATTATAATATTTTATTTAAAAGAGAGAAAAGTTGTTCACATTATAATTTCTAATTATTATAATATTTTAATATATTGATTTACAGAAGTGTTATTTAACCATAAATATTCATTTTAAATGTAATAAAATTATATTCTTCATTAAAATTTATTTTTAATTTTTAGTTAATAAATAATTACCTTGATGGCTTATACAACGATTATGCAGTAATTATTTAATTAATGATTTAATCAAATAAATGATATTAAAAATAATATAATAAATATAATTTTCTATTTTTAAGTAAATAAAATATTTTTCTAGATTAATATTATATGTATAGGATATAATAAAAAAATTATTTTTTGAATTTAAAACTTTGTTTTGATGTTTTTAAAGTCATAGTTATGAATATAGTTTAATTTGAAAAAAAATATTTCTCATGAATAAAATATTTTATTAAATTATCTAAAAAGCACAAAAATATTTAACATGGAAAAAAATTAAAATATTATCTCAAAAAATGTTATCTTCTATGATATTTATCCCTTTTTTAAGTCTTTATCGCTATATTATACTTATTATATTTTAATATTTTAAGTTATTACTAAGTTACCCATCGCCTAAATTATAAAAGGAGACTCATTTCTTCACTTATTTTCATTAACATGAGCCTTATTATTCGACCATCCTATGAAAAATTAACTTATCTTCACCCCTATACACATTCTAGTGTTTTTTTCTCACAAAAAATCACTTTCAAGTCCCTTAAATAGGTTCTTAAAGAGAAGGATTCAAGAGGTAAAATCCTATTTCGTTCTTTTAATTTATTTTATTTTATTATCCTCTCCTCACCTCTCCATTCCAAAGTAAAATGATAAATACAGTATATTTTATATACTATAATTTTATTATGTTAATGGTATATCAACCATAAATTATATTCTCTTTCCTTTTTATTCTAAAAATGAAAACGTAGTCTGTGAGGTGTCGATGTACCGCCTTCGTGGATAATGAGTTTTCATTTTTCAATTCTTCCTTCAAGGATGGTCATAAAATAATTTTTATGTTTAAAATAGACTATAATATATTTATCATATCTTATTTAATGTTTTTTAACCAGTATATATACATAATATTAATTAATAAAACAAAACTACTGTGTGATGATCGAAAAAAAGCCAAAAATAATCCAAACGGTTGTCATTAATGTTTTATCTAATGAATCATCCTCATATATAGAAAAAATGATATATAATTATATTAAATATTCTTTAATTTCATTAATGACATATAATTTTAATTCTGAATTACTTTTCCCATTTCACATGATCTTTCGTAGATGTATACAAGTGAACCAATAATGAAAACCAAGGAAACAAACACTTCTAAATAACGAAATTGAATCTTATAAATCATCAAAAATACCATAAATAAACTTAACTATAATAAATCAAATAGTTTTTGAATATTTTTTGAATTAAATTTTTAATTAATCTAATTTCATTATCCAGGATGTTAAGTACAATTACAGAATGATTTCGTAAATAAGGTAAGGGTTTTTCCTGGACCTCTATTTTTCCTTTGGGATACGCTTTCTCTCTCTTTTCCCTAATGTAATTATTAATTATTCTTATGTAATATTCCTAAATTATTTTTTTATGTTCCAAATATATGTATCTAGATCAATTATTTTTTTCTTTTATGGGTAAATACATGTTTTATATGGTTCCTTTTCCAATTCCTCTTGATAAACAAGCTCGATTAAAGGAAACTTTCTAAATTCTTACCCATTTTCAAGTACACTCCATAATTTGTTTTAAGCACCTAAGATTTTTATAAATAACTCTTTCTATCATTAAAAACTATATTGGTTCATTTCTGTTTTTATGCAAACAATTATTTCTTTTCCTACTTTAAAGTCCCATTTATATTTTCCATTAAATTGTACTAAAGTGGATCATTTCTAAAGTTTCTTAAACACTATTTTTAAATGTTTTCACTTCAGTTTAAAAATTTCAGTATGAATATTCATTTATTATTACTCAAATATAATTTCATCCCATCTTATTTTTTGGGATATATATGTTTACAATCTGATATTTATGACAAATACAAATGATTTTCCAAAAGAATTCTTCTTTCCAAAGAAAAAGGGTATTTCTCTCAAGAATATCTCAATGATTTTATCAGAGTATTTTCATCTATATCAATACCATTTTTTGAATCATATAATTAATTTATATGTATCCCTTATTTCACCATCTGCCATATTTTATTGAATGGTTTATGAGTATTTTTACTGGGTATGTACTGTCTTGATACCATTCTTCATATTACTCTAGAAAGTTTATGATTATGTTTACTGGTTGGGGATATTAATTACATTTCATATACTAGTTTTAATATAAATTTATAAATTGATTATGTTTCAACCCTTTCATATGAGAAATGCATTAGACTTAGTAAGTGATGGGAGGGGTCCTCTATATCCCAAGATGCATCGGTAGGTCTTATGAAACAAACTTGACTGGGTTTTTACCCATTTATGTATGGTGTCTTGGATGAAGCCTTGATAGTATGTTTATGAAGTCTATAATTACACATTCCATAGTTATGATATTAGTAATTGATAATCCATATGATTATTCAACTAGTAGAATATCCATGTTTAATTTTCAATATCATATGATTGTTTATGTGTCATTATTTAATCAGTTTTTATTCCTACCACATTATGATAAAGATTATGTTTTAATGGAATTTATTTTTTCACCTTTCCTTATGTTTATTTATGTTATCTTCCACTGTATTGTTTACCCTTACTGATATTATGATATCACCGATTTATTATGTTTAATTTTTCCCCAAGATGTGAATATGTATATTATAAATGTCATGTAGGGATAATATAGGAGTTTATGGGTGTTTCCAGTGGAGTTTCTATATTGTGTTTCATTTTAAATTGTATTCTAAAACTTATGTATGTATAAATTTTTTCTAAAGTTACTAAAATATTAGGTCCTTTGGGGTGATAATTCTTGTTCTTAGTACCAATGTAATAAATTAAGGCATCGGCTCCAACATACTAGGGTCAAGGTCTTTACATTCCATTCTTTTCTAATTATTAAATTTTTCATTAGGCACATTTCCTTTAGGATTTCAAAATAAGGAGATAAAAATGAATTTTCAATTCCCATACCCGACCATAACTCATTTTCCATGTGTGAATAACATGATGCACGAAACATGTATCTCTAAGTTCCTAGAATGATATATGCGTATACGACATCGTCTCATGCCGAATCACAAATGAAATGTAAAAAATTAATAACATCACACTAAAAGTGCATAACTTAAGGTGAAATAACATCTAACAATAACAAAAAACAACAAGAATATCAATCCCATCCTGGGTACTTGGTTTCTATTATGTACATGGGTTATATACTCCCATTCATGAGCTCATTTCTAAGGCATGAAACATCCTAGTCTCTTGTATGCCTTTCCTAAATAAAATAAATAATGGAAAAGAATGGATCTGATACTACTTTGTAATGTCCCGGCCTGAGTTCCACCATAACTGGTTCCCCATGATGATGTGTTACATGACCTCAAGCATGCCTCCCCATATTCTAGAGGTTACCAACTAGTAGTGAGGGTCTTTTAAGACATGTGGGGAGACTATACCCTCTATATCAGAGTAATCAATAGCAGATAAAATATGAAATAAAGGAAGTAGTATAAACATTAACCAAACATTACAAACTATTTACCAAGGCTAGGTTCAATCCCACAACCAAATAATAAGTATTCCATATCATGTCTATACACTACTACAAATACGGCTTTTATCAGTGCTAAAAATGGCCTTTATTAGCGCTAGAAAAGCGCTGATAAAGCCGGCGAAGATAAAGGGGGGGCCCTTTATCAGCGCTCCAAAAAGCGCTGATAAAGATCCCTTTTATCAGCTCTTTTTGGAGCGCTGATAAAAAAAATTAAAAAAATTTAAAAAAATTAAAAAAATTAAAAAAAATTAAAAAAAAATACTGCCAATCTCGGGGGGGATTTTTACAGTGCTTGAGCCCCCCTTTATCAGTGTTTTCCTGCACCTCTAGCGCCCTCCCGCACCGCCTACACCCTTTATCAGTGCTAGCCCTTTAAATAAACCTTTCGCGTGCACCCGTGCCTCCACCCGGATTTGATCTCGAGACCTCCCCCCTGCGCACCTAAAGCCTTTGCCACTACCCTATATTGATTTGTTCTCTTATTCATGATATATCTATTTATTTATATATATATTTAGTTATATTTATTCATATAGTAATATATATTTATATTAATATATATAGTTATATTAATATATAGATATAGTTATATTAATATATATATATATAGTTATATTAATATATGCATATAGTTATATTAATATATGTATAGTTGTATTAATATATGTATAGTTATATTAATATATAGTAGTTATATAAATATTAATATATTGGTATTTTAAATAAAATGGATATTAGTTATTATTTAGATAAATCTAATATATTTTATATGTAAATATGATTAATTATTTATTTAAAAAATTTAATTTTTAGGTATGAATATATAAAAAAATTGTACATATAGTTATATATTAGATTATAAATAGCAGTGCATTATAAAAAAGGATGAAATTTCAAATACATAATATCAATATGAATGTAAAAACTTGGAATAAATTCAGTCCCCACTAAAAAAATCCAATAATACCCCCTTAAATGAGGCTGAAAATCCACAAAATGTAAAAAAATCTGGGTACCCCGACAAAAAACTCAGTTTTAGAGGCCTTTTGAGCCTCTTTTGGCCTTGAAAAACGCTTGACTATGGACTCCCCAATCATAGAAATGTAGAGCTCGTCGGAGGCTTCGATTTGATATGTGGTAGAGCTCAAACGGACACCCGGATCAAAAGTTATGGCCGTTTGAAGTTTGAGTTGCATTTTCAACATATTTTGGATCTTTTTTTAATTTTTTTTATTTTTTATTCTTCAAATTGTTATTAAATGACTATTACTCCATAATAATTATCAAATTATTAATTAAAAATATTTTTTTAATTTTTTAAGAATCCATTTTCACTAAATATCTTATATATTAAGTATATTAAGTGTAAATGTACATTTATACTTATATAAAATATATTTTAAAATTATATATTATATTTATATCAATATAACTATATAACTATATTTATATATTAATATATTTTTAATTTTTTTTTTTTGAAGTCGACCCTTTATCAGCGCTTTTAAAAAAAAGCACTCATAAAGCCCCCCCCCCCTTTATCAGCGCTACTAAACAAGCACTGATAAACGGGGTCCCTTTATCAGTGCTAAAAAACGCTGATAAAGGGGGGCCTTTATCAGCGCTACAAAAAAGCACTGATAAAGGGGTACTTTTATCAGCTCTTTTTTTAGCGCTGATAAAGGCACCCTTTATGAGCGCTTTTTTGAGCACTGATAAAGCCCCCCCCCCCTTTATCAGCGCTTTTTCGTTAGCACTGATAAAGGGGTGGCGCTGGCCTTGCCCAGTTTTGTGGTAGAGATAGTTTCAAGTGAAATATTAAACTCAAAACAAGGAAAAACTGAAGAATCCCCAAAACAAGTCCCAATACCACGTTTGGTCTCATCCTCTATGCATATAAAAAGCCCAAATAAACCCTCTAGTATAGGTACCTTTCCCTTGTACTGACTTGAAACCATGAAGTCTACTCAGTTATCAAATGGTGTCCTGATCAGGGGGTCATTACAACTCAGTAGTCTGCCACCAATGGTATCTACAAAATATCCAATCTAATATAGTGCATGCAGAAGCATGGGTAATAATAAAAGAAAAAAATAAAATAGGTTACATCATTTAATGTTTATTAGATCAATTAGTTATATTTCTTTATTCCATTATTTACCCATTTTTTTCAAACCTTCTTAGGTCCCATGCTGGTCATTTGAGCCATATGTAAAAAAGGTCATAGGTCGAAAAACATGGAGCCTCAATCCATGATTCCGATCGAGACTTAGAATTCCATGTCCAACCATCCCAACCATGATATATAATTCTATGTTTGTACCCTTGGGTTCAAGATCATTAGTTCATTCCCCAAATAACTATTGTGTATAGGGGAACCCGAGCGTCAGTCAGGCCCACCTACGGAAGTGGAGCATCAATCCAATAACCCAAAAAAACCATGTATCATAATCACATAGTCTCATAATAATTTACCATTTCATTACATAATATAATAAGGGTGTACCATTTTCATTTAATCACGTTTCCATGGTTCATTACCATCATAAAGTTCTCAATTTCCAACACAATCCCCATTTTACCATTTAACATATTACATCCCTTTATTCCCATTTTCCATCCATTTAACTATGATGCCAAGCCCCATTAACCAATTATCATAACCATTTATGTTAATCCAAACATTCCATCATGACATATCATGGGTTAATCATATTTACCATTGGTATAAACCCCAAATTTATTATTCAAAAACCCAATATTTCATGTTCATGGGAGTGGTCCACCCCATGGGTTTTCTTAATCCCAGTCAACTCACCCTCATCAGATCCCATGGGGACTATGAGGGTTTAAATTCATCATTTAATTAACCCAATTACCATTTTATATTAAGGGGAAAATTTTAAAGTAAGTTTATACCACTACAAGACCACATACACATTCAAATAGGGCATCAAGAATATGGAATATAACTTTTATACCACCTACCTAGAGTTTGTAGATGAATGATCACTTAATCCTAGCCCTTGATTAGAACCCAAAAACCCCTCTAAGACACAACCTAGAAATTAGATGGAAAATAAAGATGTTTGGGGTTTATAATAAGAATGATTTCACAAGTCCTAATCCAGAAAAAGGAAGGAAGAGGAGTTGTAGACTCACCCAGATCTTGGATCTTCACCCAATGTGTCACAACCCCCTCTCTCCAAATATGCACATCCTAAGCTGGAAATGGAGAAAGAGAGATAGTGACCCATAATTCCCACCTCCAGTAGGTCCCAAGGTGGCGAACAACACCAAGGGTATATAAATCTCACAGCATGGGAGGCATTACCCTTGTTATAGTAACCAAGCTCGGGAGATAAGTGCATCAACCTCAAATAACTCCAAGACACACACACACACACACACACACACACATATATATATATATATATGAAAGAAAATAAAAACCATACCACACGCATGTTTCAAAATGTAACTAATACAAAAAGAAGAGTCTCCAAAGTAAATACCAAAAATACAAGTTAAGAAGCAACACAGCAACAGTCCTAATATCCAAGCTAGTATGGTCCAACACAGTTCATGTAATCTCCTTGGAAACCTGAAGATAGTTTTTATATACATAGGGTGAGCATATAAGTATACTCAGTAGGAAAATCCAAAGACACTCATGAAAAAGTGGGAGAAGCATACTAATTCCCCTGTGAGATGAATAGCAGAAACTCAAAAGCACCTAACAAGGTATACTATCCACCCCAACCTCACCAAGGCATGCTCACCAAATAAAACAAGTCAAGAAAATTAAAGTAGTAATCACGTCGATGATAGGATACCCCACACTAATTCCCACCAGTTAATTTCTCATCCCTAAAGGAAAACGTCCTGATGCTACCATGCTATTCCACAAGCCCCACTATCACAACCTTCCCACACACACCTGGGCCACATACCACATCCTGCCTACAAACACTTGGGCCACAAAACCACAACCTCATACCAAATACACCTAGGAAATTACAATGTATCACATCCCAAAGACACCTGGGAAGCACATATCTCCCACGGACACTCGGGCCTCATAACCGCACCACAACCTACCCGAAAAGTATTGGTCCACCAATGCCTAGAAGAGGGAGCAGAGAAGAGACAATAACCAGTCATCTATCCTCCCACTGAGATGTTGGGAAAAAAACAATCCCCTATAAAAATGGAGGTGTTCGGCACATAGTTCTCAAAATGGGTGGGGTGCATATAGAAATCACAAGGAACTACATGTGTATATATATAGATACAAAACACTCAGCCCAACCTATGGGTTTTCAAAACAAACAACCAGCCCACACAAAACTACCCTTACTACCACCTCTAAATGTGCATATCATAACAAATAATGGTCACTTACCAATTTGATAAAAGAAACCCATTTGACGCCTAATTATTTGGATGTTAATATGTATTTACCGGTTATTCCATCCCTACCCAGGTGACTACCAAACAAAACACACCAAAAGTAACATCAAAATCCAAAAAACACTTCACAAAAGTCTCTAAAAACTATGGGTGAAGGGACCATACAAGGTAACACCATCCTTCTTAAAAATTATCCCTCCAAAATCATCCTCGATGGCCCCGCTACACGGAAAGAACCACATCTAGAAAAACAACAAAATTCAACCAGCTTGTAGTCCCACTGCACACTACCCTTTCTCGAACACCCCCACCTTTATTCTTCAAATTCATGTCGCCTAGTTCTTCCTATTAATGATTAAACCCCCTGACACACCTCATTACAACCATACTAATCAGCCCCGTTTCATAACAACACTGCACCTAGTAACACAAACATAACACAACCCAAACCTATAGCCAGGCTTCCCAACCACTTCCCAAATATAGTCACACTACATAACAAGTTCATTAATTACACAATCAACTAATATCTCAACCTGAGATTCCATTACACCACCCATACCACCCCATACACATAGCCACACTCCCAGCCATAGCATCACATGACCAGCACAAACACAATGTCGAACAAAACCATACACTGCATATAGCTACACCAAAAACAAGCAGAGTGTATTCATACTTGATCAACATTATTCTTTAATTCCACTTTGATAATTCAAGGGTGATCATAGAACAAGTTTGATCCTGATGCATCCATATATTTAACTAGATGTACATGGTTAATCAATTTCATAATTTTAGCCATTCAACAAACAACAAAAAATATTTACAAGTTATGAGAGTACGTAAATAGATGCCACCAATGGCTATGATTTTTAGAAGGCATACAAACCTTATAGAACACAACATGGATCAAGGATAACATATAAAACAAGTGGTCATCATTATCATTTTCCCAGCCCCTCATTTATTAATTATTATTATCTTTTTTAAATTTGGATCTAATTGTATTCACAAAGGGACATGAGTATACCCACCCCACATGATGCACAAAATAAAGAGAGATGAAGGAATACCTACTTGGAATAACAAACGATCAACAATTCCTCCTTACACCTAAAATAGGGAGTGCACGAGCAGTAGGAAAGAATCCAAGGAAAAATAGATCCATGGTTGTAGCATAGATGTGAATGCTCAATGAAGAAAGTTTTTAGGTGCATGAAGAGGAAAATAAAACATGCTAGGAAGAGAAGATCTCATATTAGAAGAGTCGGATCCTAAATCAATGAAAGGGAGATAGTTTCAATGGCCATTAAATTCATATCGTGGTCAAGACCACATTTTTTGACTATTTAAAAATCCCAAGAGCATTAGGATATTAAATATATAATTAATATCCTTCAAAATTCCTTTAAAAATTATCAAACAAGGGTTTAAACTCAATTTACGTCAAATAAAATGTAAGAGGGGTGAAACTGGAAAAACTGGGAAAAACTGGAAATGACTCACCGATGGGTGAGTCACTAACATGAGTCACTGATAGTGAGTCACTGACACCTGACCCACTAATGGATGAGCCATCAAGGCTGAGCCACTGATGGGACTCACCAATAGTGAGTCACCGACGTGACTCACCGATGCCTGACTCACCGATGCCTGACCTATCAACTCCTCGACCTACCTAAGCCCTGACTTACCAAAACCCCAATCTACCGATGTATTGACCTACCAATGCCTTGAACTACCAACACCTCAACCTACTGACACCCTGACTTACCGACACCCAAACCTACTGATGCCCCGACCTACCGACGCATTGACTCACCAACTTCCTGAATCACTGAAGCCCTAACTCACCAACTTCCTAACCTAATGATTCCCCAACCTACTGATGCCTTGACTCACTGATTCTTTAATCTACTGACACTAATTCACCAATGTGTCCCACCATAAGAAAAACTATAATTTTGGAAAACTCTTGAAATGAGCTACTTTTGCCTCCTAGAACACCCCGAACACTAGATTTTGACAAAGTAATGGACTAGGGAGGTCTGTTCCATTACAAAACGACACTCCAAATTGATTATAAATGAGGGAAATATATCCTTGAGAAGTTTAGGAGGGTTTGGTTCATCACCAAGGTTGTTGGAGGAAGAATAGGGGAGAAATTTGGGTGAGTAAAATTAAAGCATGAGGAGGGGAAATGGTAAATTTCCCCATCTTTACTTAGTCTCGCAGTTTGGCCACACTGTTGGCCAAACCGTTTTTCTCCCTATGTTCGAAGGGGGCTTGAGTCACATGGTTTCCTGGGGGGCCACGTGGTTTGATCCCCACCATTCACGGTTTGTCGACTGTGCACCCTCCCTCTCTAGGGTGCATGGTTCTAGCACTTGGTTAGCACTAACTGTGATCCGACCATGCAACCTACACTAGATGGACCCATTTTCCTTATTTTCATGCCCTGAACCACCAAGACACCCATAAGACTCCTCATATGCCTGAGAAATATTTTATTAACCAACTTAAAAGGAGTTAAACTAAAACTTAAAGAAAAATATACCTCACCCAAAATCAGGAATCTTACATGAGATGTTGGTCGGGATTACTTCCAGAAAGGTGGGGGTGTTCCGAGCACTGGAGGGGACCACCGTGATAGGAGAGGATGTGGATTGGGCTTGGTGTTTCTCGGTTGGTTCATGGGAGGAGGGATCAGCAGCGCTCATAGTTTTTTAAAGCTTCGGTTGTACTATGGATGGGAAGAGGTGGGTGGTTCATGGTTGGTTATGCAGGGGGTTCGGGACACCATGGTGGAAAGGAAGATGGTATTTGGCAATTGGGTTTATAGTAGAGGGCAGAGGTTGGGTGGCATGGTGATGGTGGAGTGTGGATAGAGGAGAGTGGCAGCGCTGGGTATCGATGAAGAAGAGTGACGACAGCTTGGTGTGGATGAAGGAGATGAAGGAGTTTGGTTCATTCATCATGGTGGTGGGGGAATTTCCTCCTGATGGTTAGTCCCCCCTAGTTTTTTTTAAGAAGATGAAAACCACCTCATCACCCTCCCAGAAAAAATGATTTTAAAATTCAAAACATTAAATCTTCATTTGACTAAATTAAAATGACAATAAAAAAAATTATAGAATAAATATAACTAATCAGTTATGATTGGACCTAAATTTTTATATATATTTATAAATATTAAGGTAACAAGTTAAATAAAATTAAGTTAATGAAATAATTATATACATAATAATTGTTGAAAGTGGGTGACCTTGACCCAACTTGTATTGTACATTGATTACCACTACATGTATGCAGTTTGTTATAATACATGTGTTTATCTTGCCATAATAGTGTAGATACTTATGCATCCACTTTTTTTATGGAAATTTCCTTAGATTAAATGTTGTATCAAGGGGGTATAGCAGATCCCAGACTATAATGAGAACCCTAAGATACCATGACAGTAATATTAAAGTTATTTCCTATGGTCCAGTTACATCATTCTGAAAGGACACAGATAATGTGTGACCATCAGGTGCTGGGGGATCACAAGTATTGAGACTTCTTCTCATGAAGTTCACACTTGATGATCTCTAGTATTTGAGATCATGAGGACTGGCCTGCATAATAGGAACACCACATGTTTCAGGTGTCATTGGTCATTCCTATCTACAGACATGTGTAATGGTCTTCAGACTTGAGATAATTATCAATGGATGTCATTTAATTAAGTACATTTGATGCAAGGATAAAACCATGGTGAAAAGTCATGGTGAGGTAGTTTGTGTTGGGTACATCATTGATGACATGGCATTGATTTAATGATCAAGATAGGATTTGTCGCTTCCGAGTTAAGGAAGAGATATCTCAGACCTGATTTATTAGTATGGTTTCACCTTCATTAAATCCATGTCCATGGTAGTGGAAGGTAAGACCATCCGAACAAGTCAAAAAATAAAATAAATCAAGATAAATGATGATGACACTAGTGTGCATTCTTCTTTATTGAGATATCGATGACGAAGAGATTATATTACACAGACCGTGTTTGTAGGAAGGTGGTCATTGCTTCGAATTTACCTTGTCTCTATAGGGGCCTCTATGGGTTTCTAGACCCCGCTCTTGGTTGGTGGATATTATTCACTGCTATTGAGATAAGGACCTAGAGGGTCACACACAATAGCACTTTGAGAATCTACCCTATTCTGGGAATAGGAATATAGAACTTGGTGGGCCCTGCAAAAGGGTCTGAATACTATCCAAGTTCTATGGATCACCAAGTAGTAAATAAATTCTTTAATTATTAAATCTTGGAATAATATATTGAATTTATTTATAACATGTATTTCAAGTGATCGGTAAATACAAAAATAAAATATTATTCGAACGGATTTAAATATCTAGGGTTTGTTTAATATTTTCAGGAGAAGTGAGTTGAGTTATAAGACTCAAGTTTATCACACAATATAAATTTAGTATATATTGTAGTTAGTGATAAAATTATAAATATTATTTATGGCATAATTTTATTTGACATAAATAAATAGTTATAGTACTTATACAGAGAATATTTATTACATGGGGGTCGGGAACCCATACCGAGTATTTTAGATATCCCCTATATAAGTAATATAGAGAGGCTCTCCCCTTTTAATTATTCATGTATCAAATTTAAGAGCCTCTCTATCCTCCTGGATTCTAGAGAGAGATCCTCTCAACCAAGGAAGAACTTTAATAACTTCCCTCATGGATCGAAGTTCCTTGCCTTATGGTGATCACTACTGTGTCGAGGATATCATTGGTGTGCCGCACTAGCACCCGAATTCCAATGAACGACGCATGTGAAGATTCGAAAGGCATGTGTGGATGATCTAGAGGACTTTGATGTCGGAGTCTTCGAGTGATGGTCACCAGCAACCTGCGACGCACTTGCGCACGTCAAATCTGAACAAGGTAATTGTTCATTTTTATATTTTGTGCTCTATCAAATCAACGTGTGGTCCTCGGATAGTACCAAGATAGCTCATTGGGGTCGACGTCCTAACATCGCTCCAATGATGCAAACAAAATTAAATTTCCCAGCCCATATACTTCCGCTGCCTGTCCTAGTAGCTTAAAATAATAATAATAAGTGTTAGATACAAATAATTATGATGGTGATAATATGTAAGATAATAGTAATTAGAGAAAAAAAATATGATTTTTATATTAAAAATAATTATTAGATATAATAAGAAATGAATAAATAAATATACATATAACTAGATGAACTAATAATAATACAAAAAATATAATTATAGTTACATAAAATACAAATATATACACATAATGATAATACTACTACTATTAAATGTTAATATAATTTATTAATAATAAAAAAAATAATATAATATTATTGTTATTAATAATAATAATATTTATAATGAGATAAAGTAATATATAATATTAATATAGAAAAATAATATATATATATATACTAATAAATATTAATAAAATAATAATAAAACTAATATTAGTAAAACTACTAAAAATAATAAAAAGGTGTTAAATAATATAAAATTAATATTCTAATAATAATACTAAATTAGTAATATTAATATATAATTAACTAAAAACTAAAAAAATAAAATGCTATAAAACAATGGAAATAAACTAAAAAATTAAAACGGTTAAACTAATTAACAAAAACTAAGTTAAAAAACATGAAAAATGTTAGTGAAATCCATGCACATCAGCAATCTTGACCAATGGTCATAATTGTGTAAACCAAAAGTAGTGATAATTACAACACATCAAAAATAGATAATCAAAAACAAGAATACTAATTAAATTCCATATAATACGAAGAAAAAAATCAAGTATTAGTAAAATATACGATTCATGCCCAAAAAATCAATCAAAGAGTATATATACATAAATAGTGATTCATTCCTTAATAATGGATCAATCGTTGGTGAAAAACGTGTTCACTAGCGATGATGATGAATATCCTTCTACATTCATCGTTTATCTCACGAATCCCCTCGATTGTTCGTTGTCGATCCATGTTCTTGAGATCGTGATTGACAATGGTGGATCCTCCTCCTCTTTGATCACCTAGGGTTATGCTTCTAACACTGGAGATTTTCCATAACGACATATTTATAGATGGGGGATAGGTATAGGAATTTAATGAATTAAATAAATTTAATTTATTCAACGCACCCATCAACGACTTTCTTCCATGGAAATTCTGACACTGACCAACCTTATGTTGCGTCTAGGGTAAACCTCAGATCTTGGAATCAAATGTAGTCTCTAATTCTCCTTCTAAGGTTCCAATCAATGGGAAAACTATTTATTCTGAAAATACATGTGCACGTGCTTTAATATTTTTAATATATTAATTCTGGGGTCCTACGACACCCAAAACACAACACCAACTCTCAGGGAAAAAAATATAGAGATATGTATGTATGTATATATATATATATATATTCAAATGATCAAATTATAGAAACAAGAGTTTTTACACTTGTCATCATTCCTTCTCCCACCCATAGATTTTATTCCACCCCAACTCTCTTCCCTCCCACTACTGGCCATATTCTCCCTCTCCCGTGGTAGTAGTCCATCACATCATATCGACCAGATAAATGCTTTTTCCATGATTTTTTAATACTTACCTCACTAATGATAGTTTTGAAAAGTAATGGTGTTCATTTCCAATGGAGTGATGTGTGCCAAAAGTCTTTACAAAAGCTTAAGGTTAATCTTACCTCATCATCTATCCTTTCATTTCTAAATTCAGTACATGGATATGTAGTCTTTTGTGATGCATTTGGATCTGGGTTGTGATTTTTTCTCATGAAAAATAATCATGTTGTAGCTTATGTATCACGAAAGTTAAGGTTGAATGAGAAAAACTACCCAACACATAATTTGCAACTAGTTTTTATAGTCCATTCTTTGAATACTTTATGCCATTATATTTTTGGTGAGAAATCTATGATGTTTACAAATCATAAGAGCATTAAACACATTTTATCACAAAGATATTTGAACTTAACTTAATTAAGATGGATTTAATATCTTAAAATGTTTGACATATATGTGATCTATACACTAGATAAAGGAAAATATGTAGTCGGTGCATTGATTCAGCAGTCATATAATCAGTTGGCTAATGAGGCTTTGGGTTGGTGGCGGCTAATGTCAATAATTGCCGATATGCATTTTTATTGTGTTAAAAAAGGTCATATTATAGTTTTATTTCCAATATATTTTGTTTATTATTTGATTTAATGGGTAGAGGATTCTCAGAAATATGATATATAATGTTTTTCCATGAGGTCCAAAGTCAATGGTTGGGAGACCATTGAAGGATGGATGCTAGATGACAGATCTATGTTACATTTTAGAGATTATATTTTGGTGCTAATAACATATAAAATATAACTTATCAGTGCCTACAAACTTTCAAAATGTGTTGTTCATCCTGGTATTTAGAAAAAAATGTATAAGGCATTGAGAGCACAATTTTGGTGGGTTGGAATAAAGAGAAAAACTGTGGAGTTTTTCTCGGGATGCCTCATCTGCCATGAGGTCAAGAAAAATCACCAATGACCAGCTGGTATGATATATTCTTTATTGATTCTCATATGAAAATGGGAGAATATAACAAAATATTTTTTCACAGGTCTACCAAGAATGGTATGGAAACATGATTTCATATGGGTGATCGTGTATTTTCTCACAAGGTCATCTTGATTTGTGAAACCAATACTGTGTAAGAATTTCCGAAAATCGATTTTCGGGAATTTGTAAATTTGCATGGCATACCAGTTTTGATCATGTATGATCAGGACCCTAGGTTTATATCTCAAGCAAGCCCATGGAACCCAATTGACCATAAGCACATATTTTCATCCTCAAATGTATGGGAAATACAACCGATTGATCCAAACATTAGAATACATGATTAGATCTTGTGTGATGGATTTTAGTGGATCATGAAAAAATCATATACCATTATTTCAATTCTCATAAAATAACAGTTACCAAACCTCGATATATATGGATCCTTTTGAATCCCTCTATGGTCATCCTTTCCTTTTTCTACTCCATTGGGTGGATGCATGTGAGACTTCACTTATTGGATCAAGACATATGTAAGAGACAATAAATAAGATTCATATGACTAGAAAGAGGATAGTGAAATATTAGAGTCATTAAAAGTCATTTGTGGATCATCATCGGCAATTGTTATCATTTTAGTTGAATGATCATGTTTTCTTGAGAATATTTACAAGGATAGGGCATCGACATTTTGGTAAATAAGTAAATTTTTATCCATGGTAAATTGTTCTATTTTAGATTATTGAATGAGTTGTTGATGTGGTTTATTAGTTGGACTTACTGCCAAGGTTTAGTTCAGTGCATAATGTGTTTCATGTATCTCAATTGAAGAAGTATTGGCTTGATCCTAACCATGTAATTAAATGTGACCATGTTGATCTTGAATGAGATTCTATGTTGATTCATGTAGTTATAAAGATTATGGATAGGAAATAGAATAAATTCTAGGGAAAATTATCAGTTTGGTATGAGTTTTATAGTAGCATAGTTAGATTCTAGAAGATATGTGGGAACATGAAAAGGAAATGTTGGAGCAGTGGCATGTTCTCTTCCAAAAAAACACCAAACTCTTTCAATTTTTGAGTATGGAAGTACCAATGGTGGGTAGAATTAAGTACCCCTATTTTAAAGTAATTTACCCTTGTTTTATGTATTTGAGATTATGTAACACCTGAGAATTTTATGAGAAATATTTTGTTTTTATGTTATATAAATCATCAAAGGAATATTTCATTACACACAACACTAGCTTGGCTTGATTTACACGCAATCGCGACCTTCCTCGATAGCTTGCGTCGTACGCAATACCGAGTTTTACTAAACAACGATATGCTATTAAAATATTATTAAAACTAGCCGTTATAAATAGTAATAGCCACTTTTTGAAATTTTATAAATTTTATCTTTAAAAATGGACTTCATTTTTGGATTCGGAATATCGAAATTAGCCTAGGGTGAAATTTTGGTATTTTTCTAAAAACTTTCAATTTTTGATGAATAGTGAAAACACTGGGTTACTATTTAGAAACTGACTTTTTATTTAAATAATTATTTATTTTATTTAAATTTATTTTAGGTCAAAATTTATACATAATACCTTTATAATTTCAAATTAATTCATTGGAGTCATTTTATAATAATATATAAAAATTTTATTGAACTTTTCACCGTCTTTTACCCACCTCCTAGGAGAATTTTCAAATTTACATAAAACATAATTTTACCACTTCTGTGAGTGGAATTTCAAAATTCCGAGAGACCCGGTTAATATCAAGGACTAAAATGTGGTTCAATGAGATGAAAATAATTTTTTGTGAATAGTAACGTTTTACTTTTTTTTACCACGGTTAAAAGTAAATAGGGTAATTAAGGGTAAAAATGTTATTATTATTACCCTAACACATGTTCTAATTCTATTGGATAATTGTAATTAGACCAAAAACAACATTAGGAATAAAATATGACCATTTAGGCCCACTTGGATTAGATTAGGACATTTAATATCAATTTATTTAAAGAAGGGTTAAAATAGTTAAAATCAAAGTTTAATAAATAAATCATTTTTAATATAGGGTTATAAATAAGATAAATTCGACTATAAAAATTAATTATAAAGCTAAAAATATTTAATACATAATGGTATTTTATTTGTAATTTTTAGACATTAAATAATTTAATTTATTTATGACACAATTATGATGCAGTAATTATCTTATTAATGAAATATTGACATAATTGATGTTATAAATACCCAAATAAATGTAATTTGAGACTTTTTATGAATTACAATAATTTTATATGTTAATATGACATGTTAGTATTGATTTAATTAACTTTTTTGGAACTAATATTTATGTTATGATTTTCAAAAAAATCTATTACCAAATAGTGTCAAAATTGACATAAAATAGTTTTTAAAACAAATATTATATTATTAATTATTATTTTATTCCTAAAAATCTAAGGTTAGGCAAAATAACTTAGATAAGGTTATATATATTAATAATAAACAACTTGGGGTTCTTTTGGCTTGTTATAGTAAGTTTATTAACCTTGTAGTGTAAGAAAACAAGAAGACACGGTAAAAGTTAAATTATCTAACTTAAAGTTAAATCTAAATGATAAGGTTAGAATATAAACCTAAACTTGTCTAAATTATATTGGATGAGAGTATTTTGACCCATACCCACTTTAACTTAGAAATAAATCAATTTTGAGCTATTAAAAACTGAATATGACTTTATAATAAAATAATATGTTAAGTTTTTCCAAAGGTGCCCCTCTCCCCCCTTATAAAAGGGAACCTCCTCCCTCTCTTTCTCACACCACTTTGAGCCTTCAAGCTCATCCAACCCCTGAAAAATTATCTTCTAAACTTCCCTAAAAACATCCTATAGTTCGGGGTTTTCTTCAAAGACCAATTTTAGTGCCCTAAGAGGAAGTCTCAAAGAGGCGCTTCAAAGAAGAGGTAATGTCCGTTACCGATTCTTTCAACTTTATTTCTTCTTCCACTTATTCTTCTTTAGTTGTTTCATTATGAAGTAATAACATCAGTATCACTCATATACTGATATTTTATTATAATTATTAAACAACCCTATTTCACCATCTATCCATCCTACGGAAAACGAAATCATCGCGCATGCGTACGTACAGAATACCATCTCCACGTCGTGGTGTAATCTATTTTCCACCACCACCTTACTTGGATGGGTATAATGGTGTAAATAATGACTATATATAATTATTGTAAATTTATATTGATTCTTAAATAGTATACATACACTCCAATACAATTCCACGATCATGGGAACGATATCATCGCTTGTGCGTACGTACGGAATACCGTCTCCATGATGTGATGTGACTCATTCTACATGATCTTCATTTCATAATGATTATATAAATGAATTGAATGAATAAATATGATATATATTACACTAATAAAATTCTTTAAATGAGGTATCTATAACCTAAAAATAAGAATGACAATTTATTCGACAAAACACACATAAGAACAAAAAGTAATAAACACCTGAATAACAAGTAGCAATGAAATATTACTAATAAGAAGCTAAGAATATGGCCATATATGATATCATAAAAATGATTATTATTCTGGAATATTTCAATGAAATTATTTAAATCCTTATACAGGAGGTTCGGACACTTATGAAGCAAATCAGACCTAAGGTAAGGGAAAATATCATAATCTCATTTTTATCCTAGATTGTAAATACTTTGGTATTTACTGGGGAATATTTATCATCCACATCCATGTTTCCTCAATATGTAATATTATTTCCATCCTCCTACAATTTTTTAAATCCAATTTTACCCTTCGGTGAGTTTTTAGTAAAAGATATGAAAGGAATCTTTTGTCATTTTTCATACGAGGTACTTTTTGACTTTTCCGGCCAAAGTACGAGAAGAATGTTTTTTTTAACTTATATTGCATGAATGGATTTTTAAAATATTATTTCCATGAAGCTTCCTTTACAAATTTTCAAGTTTATTTTTAATCAAATTATTTTAGTTCAAAATTATATGACATGTTAGGAAAGGAAAATATTTTTGAAGTAGAAAAGATATTTTCCTCAAAAATGGAGTTTAAGTGTTTTATCAAAATTATTTTCCATCTAAGATAATATAGGGTTTTGTTTCTATCCATATTTTTACATTGTTTTGATTATGTTATGATGTAATTATTTTTATGATTTCCTTTTATCTTATATGGATTATGCTATGATTTCATGATGTTTAAGAATCCCATTTTTATTACATGGGTTATGCTATAATGTATGATTTATGATCTTGTGGAACACATAACAATGGTATCATTATGAGATGGGTGGGGCCTATATATCCCTCCAATGCATTGGGTAAATATTTATATCTCATGATATAGACATGGCTGGAATGGCAGGTTAAACCGGTTCAGTGAAACAGGACTAAAACGAGGAGTGAACTCGGTTCAGAAATGGACTTTGTCTGCTAAGATAGTCTTGGCTATGAGTCTTGACTACTAAGAAATGATTCTCTATGATTATGTGTGTATGACACAAAGTTTCATATTTTAAGTTATGATTATTGGGATTATATTTCACTACTATGATTTATCCCATGTTATGAAATTATGATCTATTTTGCAGGTTAAGATTTACAAAATGTTATGTTCTTATGAAAATGATGTAATTGATATTTCTTTTGTTTACCCTTACTGAGCATTTGAGCTCACCCTTTTGTATTTTTTCTTTTCCCAGTTCAGGAAGAAGGTTATTAAGTAGGATATGCCAAAAGGGACTCTAGATATGATGAAATAAATGGGAGACAATGTAGATGATTTATGAACCGGTTGTTTATGTTTCCCAGTTTCTAAAGACACTATACCTATACGGTCCTTTCATGGTTTTCTTATATGTTTGAATAAGTGTACTTCAATTTCAAAGTAATATCCATGTATGTAAAGTATGGGTCGTTATAGTTGGTATCATAGGAAAGGTATAGTTAACCTTTGGAAACTAGCATGTGAAAGCCTTAGTAAGAACCCTAAGGATAATTCTAAGCATAGAACACAATCTTAGTGTTTTAAAAATGTCCATGAACAACCTATGATAAGACCTTAAGTGTGAAATTTTATTCTTGATTGTGTGTTTTTCCTATTATAATTAGTTTTTCTCACACTATTCTTCTTGGTTTTAGTCAATGGCTGGAACCTGAAGTAACCATGTTAATGTGGAATGCGACGGGCAATGCAATGATTGTCCCCCTAAGCAACCAAACTTTATGGGAGCTGGAATGAAAAATCTTATAGTCGTGCTCACACAACTTTCTCAAGCTATGAATTATGCAGGACTTCCAAACGATCAAAGGAAGGAGCAACATTCTGTTGAATCCTTTATGAGGCAGCGTCCACCTTCATTCAGCGGGTCTACTGATCCATTAGTTGCTGAACAATGGATTAGTACTACTGAAAATATATTTTCAGTTCTTCAATGTTATGAACATGATAAAGTCATCTTAGCAGTGTATCGTTTGGAAGGAGATGTTGATCAATGGTAAAATCTTATCAAGAATACGAGGCAAAGAGATGAAATTGATTCCATGGAATGGGACGAGTTCAAGAACTTATTTTTCAATAAGTACTTCCCTCGTATTATTTGAACAAATATGGAAAAGGAGTTTCTTGAACTAAAGCAAAAGGATGATGAATCTGTTGGTACCTACAAAGAAAATTTTACAAGACTTTCAAGGTACGCTTCTGGTATTATTATTCAACCTGAGAGTAAGATCAATCGATTCTTTAGTGGCTTAAAACTGAGTCTTCGAAAGGCGTTAGCCATAAGGGACTTCAATAGCTATGAGGAAATCGTTCGATGTGCTCTCAAAGTTGAGATGAATATTGGAGTAACCCATCAGCCATATGGGTTTGATAAGAAGAGGAAAATGGAATTCAAAGTAAAATCTAAAGAGCACACTGAAAAGAAGATGAGTTTTCCCTTATGCTCAAATTGTGGAAAGAAAAATGGAGGGAGTTGTCTTAAAGGGACAAGTAAATGTTTCAAATGTGGAAAGGAAGGTCATCGGGCATTTGAATGCCACAATGATGGGAAGAATATTTCTAGTGATTCGAACAAATAAAAGGCTACATAGAGTGCACCTCCTACACTTCAATGTTACAAGTGCAAGGAAATGGGGCATTATTCCAATAAATTCCCTAATCCAAGGGTTTTTGATGATGATCGACGTCAAAAAACTCTTAAGGCTAAAGACAAAGGAAAGTCACATGAAATTTCTATCAGTGATATGGAGTATGATAACGAAGTGGTGAAAGGTACACTTACCATCCACTCTAAAGTAGAAAATGTTTTATTTGATTCTGGATCCACACACTCTTTTATTTCTAAAGAATTTTCTAAGGGTATCACCGTATTACCTTAAAAATTATATTTTGAGTTAGCTGTGACAACCCCTAATGGCACAACAGTCGCATCAAAATTTTATAATTCTTCTCCGATTGAATTTTGTGGGAAAGTGATTCCTGCAAATCTTTTGATCCTTCCTATAGTGTAATTTTATGTGATTCTTGGCATGGATTGGCTTTCTTTATATGGATATCATATCAATTTCCAAAGAAGGGAAGTCACATTTCATATTCCAGATCAATCTATGATCGTCTATCGATGCAAGGATGAACATAACCTTCCAGTGGAAATTTCTTCCATCTTATGGGTATTGATTCCAATAAATGAAGGTTATTTATCTCAAATGGTTGTAGAGAAACTCATGATTAAGAATATTTCCATTTTACGGGAGTTTGATTATGTCTTTCCAGATGAATTGTCGGGTCTTCCACCAAATCGTGAAGTCGAGTTTTCAATAGAACTCGTACCGGGTGCTTTGCCTATTTCAAATACACCTTATAGAATGTCCCCAATTGAGTTGTAGGAATTGAAGAAGCAACTCCAAGAGAATATTGATAAAGGATTCATACGCCCTAGTGTGTCACCTTGGGGAGCACATGTTCTGTTTGTTAAGAAGAAAGATGGATCAATGAGACTCTGCATTGATTATCGAGAACTTAACAAGATCACGATCAAGAACAAATATCCTCTCCCACGCATTGATGACTTATTTGACCAACTATGCGGAGCTCAATACTTTTCCAAGATTGATCTTCATTCAAGGTATCATTAATTAAGGTTCAAAAGGTAGGATATACCAAAGACAGCTTTCTGTACAAGGTATGGACACTATGAATTTATAGTGATGCCATTTGGTCTTACTAATGCCCCTGATATCTTCATGGATATGATGAATAGAGTCTTTAGAGACTATCTTGATCAGTTTGTGGTAGTCTTTATAGAAGATATTCTTGTCTATTCAAAGAGAAAGGAAGAACATGAAGATCACTTGAGAATTATATTGAAGACCCTGAGAAAGGAGAATCTTTATGCCAAATTTACCAAGTGTGAATTTTGGCTTCAAAAATTTTCATTTTTGGGTCACATAATCTCAAAAGAGGGAATATCTGTGGATCCAGCAAAAACAGAGGTTATCAAAAGATGGTTGAGACCACCAACAGTAACCAAGATCCAAATTTTTCTTGGTTTGGATGGTTATTATTGACGTTTTGTGAAAGATTTTTCATGGTTATCTAATCCACTCTCCAGGTTGACTCGAAAAGGAGTTAAGTTCGTGTGGATGGAGGAATGTGAAGAGAATTTCAAGGAGTTGAATCCAGTGCACCTGTACTCACACTTCCTTGTAGTAGAGAAAGGTTTATGATCTATAGTGATGCATCCAACAAGGGGTTGGGGTGTGTTCTTATGCAAAATGATATGGTGATAGCTTATGCCTCACGACAGTTGAAAATCCATGAGCAAAATTACCCAACTCATGATTTGGAGTTAGTTGCGGTAATATTTGCATTAAATATTTGTAGGCATTATATTTATGGATAAAGGTGTGATATTTATACTGATCTTAAAATTTTAAAGTATATTTTCACACAAAAGGATCTAAATATGCGCCAAAGAAGATGGTAGGAGCTGATTAAGGATTACGACTGCTCAAGTCATTACCACCCTGGGAAAGAAAACAAGGTGGAAGATGCATTAAGTCGACAATACCATGCCAGCTTATCCATGATGAGGATCACAAAAGATCCAATATTTATGGATTTACAAAGGATGGATCTTGGAATTATAATGGAAGGGGAAAAATTGTATCTTTCTCAAATGAATGTTCAACCATCTATACATGTGAAGATTAAATAGTCACAGAAAGAAGATGTAGAGTAACAAAAGATGGTGAGAAATGTTCCTGAATTCAACCTTGATTGTGATGGGATAATAAAGTTCAGGAATCGAGTTTGTGTTCCTCCCATCCCCGAATTAAAGAAGGAGCTGCTGGATGAGGCTCATAGTTCTTCATTCTCTATTCATCCTATAAGCACGAAGATGTATAGGGACCTGAAAGAGTACTTCTGGTGGGATTGAATGAAAAGAGATGTTGTTGAATATGTCTCTCGATGCTTGGTTTGTCAGCAAGTTAAAGCTAAGAGACAAAAGTCTAAGGGGATGTTACAACCATTACCCATACCCGAATGAAAATGGGAAAACATCACTATGGACTTTGTCACCGAACATCCTAAAACATCCAAAGGCAATAATGCTATCTGGGTCATAGTTGATCGTCTTACAAAGTCTGCACACTTCATTACTATTAGAGAAGATTTCTCTCTAGATGATCTTTCTAGGATATATGTAAAAGAAGTGGTAAGATTTCATGGAGTACCACTTTCTATTATATCTGATTGGGATCTGAGGTTTACCTCAAAGTTATGGTGAATTCTTCAGCATACTCTAGATACAGATTTGAGTTTCAGCACTAATTATCATCCTCAGACAGACGGTCAGTCTGAGAGGACAATTCAAACTCTAGAAGATATGTTGAGAGCTTGCTCTATGGATTTGAAAGGTGGTTGGGATCAACACCTACCTTTGGGGGAATTTTCTTATAATAATAGCTTTCAATCCAGTGGTCAGATGCCTCATTATGAAGCTCTCTATGGAAATAAATGTAGGACTCCAACTTTATGGGATGAAGTTGGGTAAAGAAAGCTATTAGGACCAGATCTTGTTGATGAGATCGCAGAAAAGGTCAGATCTATTCAATAACACATTAGAGCTGCTCAGATTTGACTAAAATGTTATTCCGACAACCTAAGAAAATACCTAGAGTTTGAAGTGGGTGATAAAGTGTTCTTACAAATATCTCCTTGTAAGAGAGTAATGAGATTTGGAAAGAAGGGAAAGTTGAGCCCTAGATATATCGGTCCTTTCAAAATACTGGATCGTGTTGGGAAGGTAGCTTATCGAATGGCACTTTCACCAAATCTCTCTCAAGTTCACAATGTGTTCTATATATCTCTCCTGAGAAAGTACATACCTGATCCTTCACATGTACTCAGCTCAGAAGTTGTACCACTGGAACAAGATCTTTCTTATGAAGAACAGCCGATAGAGATTCTTGATCGTAGTGAAAAAGTCCTACGGAACAAGACCACTCGCTTGGTGAAAGTTTTATAGAGGAACCACCAATTAGAAGAAGTTACATGGAAGCTTGAGGATATAATGATGGAGAGGTATCCTCATCTGTTTGTTACAAAGTGACGAATTTCGAGGGCGAAATTCATTTTAAGGGGGGTATAATGTAACACCCGAGACTTTTATGAGAAATATTTTGTTTTTATGTTATATAAATCATCAAAGGAATCCTTCACTACACACAACACTAGCTTGTCTTACTTTACACGCAATCACAACCTTCCTCGATAGCTTGCGTCGTACGCAATACCGAGTTTCACTAAACAACGATATGCTATTAAAATATTATTAAAACTCACCGTTATGAATAGTAATGCCCACTTTTTGAAATTTTATAAATTTCATCTTTCAAAATGGACTTAATTTTTGGATTTGGAATATTGAAATTAGCCTAGGGTGAAATTTTGGTATTTTTCTGAAAACTTTCAATTTTTGATGAATAGTGAAAACACTAGGTTACTATTTAAAATCTGACTTTTTATTTAAATAATTATTTATTTTATTTAAATTTATTTTAGGTCAAAATTTATACATAATACCTTTATAATTTCAAAGTAATTCATTGGAGTCATTTTATAATAATATATAAAAATTTTATTGAACTTTTCACCGTCTTTTACCCACCTCCTAGGAGAATTTGCAAGTTTACATAAAACTTAATTTTACCGCTTCTGTGAGTGGAATTTCGAAAATCCGAGAGACACGGTTAATATCAAGGACTAAAATTTGGTTCAATGAGATGAAAATAATTTTTGGTGAATAGTAACTTTTTCTTTTTTATACCACGGTTAAAAGTAAATAGGGTAATTAAGGGTAAAAATGTTATTATTATTACCCTAACACATGTCCTAATTCTATTGGATAAGTGTAATTCGACCAAAAACAACCTTAGGAATAAAATATGACCATTTAGGCCCACTTCGATTAGATTAGGACATTTAATATTAATTTATTTAAAGAAGGATTAAAATAGTTAAAATCAAAGTTTAATAAGTAAATAATTTTTAATATAGGGTTATAGCTAAGATAAATTAGACTATAAATATTAATTATAAATATAAAAAGATTTCCTACATAATGTTATTTTATTTATAATTTTTAGATATTAAATAATTTAATTTATTTATGACACAATGATGATGCAGTAATTATCTTATTAATGAAATATTGACATAATTGATGTTTTAAATACCCAAATAAATGTAATTTGAGACTTTTTATGAATTAAAATAATTTTATATGTTAATATGACATGTTATTATTGATTTAATTAACTTTTTTAGAACTAATATTTCTGTTATGATTTTCACAAAAATCAATTACCAAATAGTGTCAAAATTGACATAAAATAGTTTTTAAAACAAATATTATATTATTAATTGTTATTTTATTTCTAAAAATCTAAGGTTCGGCCAAATGACTTAGATAAGTTTATATATATTAATAATAAACAACTTGGGGTTCGTTTGTCTTGTTATAGTAAGTTTATTAACCTTATAGTGTAAGAAAACAAGATGACGCGGTAAAAGTTAAATTATCTAACTTAAAGTTAAATCTAAATGATAAGGTTAAAATTGAAACCTAAACTTCTCTAAATTCTATTTGATGAGATTATTTCGACCCATACCCACCTTATCTTCTAAATAAATCAATTTGGAGCTATTAAAAACTGAATATGACTTTATAAAAAAATAATATTTTTAGTTTTTCCAAAGGTGCCCCACTCCCCCCTTATAAAAGGACACCTCCTCCCTCTCTTCCTCACACCACTTTGAGCTTTAAATCTCATCCAACCCCTGAAAAATTATCTTCTCCACTTCCCTAGAAACATCCTATAGGTCCTGGTTTTCTTCAAAGACTAATTTTAGTGCCCTAAGAGGAAGTCTCAAAGAGGCGCTTCAAAGAAGAGGTAATGTCTGTTACCAATTCTTTCAACTTTATTTCTTCTTCCACTTATTCTTATTTAGTTGTTTCATTATGAAGTAATAAGATCATTATCACTCATATACTGATATTTTATTATAATTATTAAACAACCCTATTTCACCATCTATCCATCCTACGGAAAACGAAATCATCGTGCGTGCGTACGTACAGAATACCGTCTCCACGTCGTGGTGTAATATATTTTCCACCACCACCTTACTTGGATGGGTATAATGCTGTAAATAATGACTATATATGATTATTGTAAATTTATATTGATTATTAAATAGTAGACATACACTCCAATACAATTCCATGATCATGGGAACGATATCATCGCTCGTGCGTACGTACGGAATACCGTCTCCACGATGTGATGCGACTCGTTCTACATGATCTTCATTGCATAATGATTATATAAATGAATTGAATGAATAAATATGATATATATTACAATAATACCATTCTTTAAATGAGTTATCTATAACCTAAAAATAAGAATGACAATTTATTCGACAAAACACGCATAAGAACAAAAAGTAATAAACACCCGAATAACAAGTAGCAATGAAATATTACTAATAAGAAGCTAATAATATGGCCATATATGATATCATAACAATGATTATAATTCTTTAATAAGTCAATGAAATTATTTAAATCATTATACAGGAGGTTTGGACACTTACGAAGCAAATCGGACCTAAGGTAAGGGAAAATCTCACAATCTCATTTTTATCCGAGATTGTTTATACTTTGGTATTTATTGGGGAATATTTATCATTCACATCCATGTTTCCTCAATATTTAATATTATTTCCATCCTCCTACAATTTTTTAAATCCAATTTTACCCTTCGGTGAGTTTTTAGTAAAAGATATGAAAGGAATCTTTTGTCATTTTTCGTACGAGGTACTTTTTGAATTTTCCGGCCAAAGTATGAGAAGAATGTTTTTTTTAACTTATACGGCATGAATTTATTTTTAAAACATTATTTCCATGAAGATTCCTTTACAAGTTTTCAATTTTATTTTTAATCAACTTATTTTAGTTCAAAATTATATGACATGTTAAGAAAGGAAAATGTTTTTGAAGTAGAAAGGATATTTTCCTCAAGAACGGAGTTCAAGTGTTTTATCAAAATTATTTTCCATCTAAGATAATATAGGGTTCTATTTCTATCCCTATTTTTACATTGTTTTGATTATGTTATGATGGAATTATTTTTATGATGTCCTTTTATCTTATATATATTATGTTATGATTGCATGATGTTTAAGAATCCCATTTTTATTACATGGGTTATGCTATGATGTATGATTTATGATCTTGTGGCACACATAATAATGGTATAATTATGAGATGGGTGGGACCTATATATCCCTCCAATGAATTGGGTAAAAATTTATATCTCATGAGATAGACATGTATTGAATGGCAGGTTAAACCGATTCAGTGAAACATAACTGAAACGAGGAGTGAACTCAGTTCAGAAATGGACTTTGTCCACTAAGATAGTCTTGGATATGAGTCTTGACTACTAAGAAATGATTCTCTATGATTATGTGTGTATGAAAAAAAGTTTCATGTTTTAATTTATGATTATTCGGATTACATTTCACTACTATGATTTATCCCATGTTATGAAATTATGATCTCTTTTGCAGGTTAAGATTTCCAAAATGTTATGTTCTTATGAAAATGATGTAATTGATATTTCTTTTGTTTACCCTTACTAAGAATTTGAGCTCACCCTTTTGTATGTTTTCTTTCCCCAGGTCATGAAGAAGGTTATTAAGTAGGATATGCCAAAAGGGACTCTAGATATGATGAAATAAATGGGAGACAATGTAGATGCTTTATGAACCAGTTGTTTATGTTTCCCAGTTTCTAAAGACACTATACCTATATAGTCCTTTAATGGTTTTGTTATATGTTGTAATAAGTGTTCTTAAATTTTGAAGTAATAACCATGTATGTAAAGTATGGTTCTTTATAGATTATATAATGTTTGGGTTAATTTTAAGGAAGTTCGGGATGGTTTTATAGAATTTTGGAAGTGTTTTTGGAGGTGCACAATTTGAGCATGGTTATTATAAATTGTGCACCATCTCTGTGAAACCATGAAAGTGAGGATGGGAGTCACTAAGTAGGTGCACAATTGGTGCATAGTTTATCCAAACTATGAAAATTCCCAGGAGAAACCATGCATATGGTAATAGAGGGAAAATAATGGTTGGTGCATGGTTTTTCAAACCGTGCAAGCCAACTATGTGAGGGGTGGTATTCAAGATAATAGGACTGTGTGGTTGGTACACTGTTTTCAAACCCATAGGACACAACCATGCCACTCTCTGTTTTAGATTTATTATCATTTTCATGGTTAGCACATAGTTTGACAAACTGTGTGGCCTAACAGTGCAACGTGTAGTTAATGATCTGAAAATTATATTTTAACCTGAGTTAAGACCCCAAAACCCTCATTTTCCTCTATTACTCTATGGTTTCAAACTACCCTTACTACCTAGTCTCCCTTGGTGATTCCCTTTGATCCATATGTGACTTTTATCAAAATCATAGTGCGTTGGAGATCCAAAATCATTAGTAAGTGTTGTTACTCCCTATTTCTTCCGTATTTTCTTAGATCTGCTCTTCTTCTATATCTCTTAGAGCAATAGATATATTATGATATGGATAGATATATGTGTTTTTATATGAATGTTTATGTGATATTATTGGATCTAGTGAAGGGAACATGTTATGAGGTTTAATCAAGATGTTTTAATGTTTCTTTCTAGTTCTACTATCTATTAAGAGGTAGGTAGATTCTCTCTCTTATCCACTCTATTTAGAATTTTGAAGGCTTGGTTTTGTTTGAATGTTTTACTTATATTAATTATGAAAAAATTCATGATTCTAAAATTAAATCACTTTGTATTTATACTTTGTAAATATTGAAAGTTACATTGATTTTAGAAAACCTCCTTTCTTATAATTTCAGAAAGGATGGTTTTAAAATTATGAAAAAGTTTTTATGTAAGTAAGATGTTTAATGAAGTGTTTTTTATGAAATATTTTTATATATGAAATGTTTTGGGTATGAAGTTTGGAATAATTTGGTTGGCATGTGTGAAAAGTGATATTGAGTATGGTTATGAAGTACCACCATCAAAAAAGGGGGACATGTCATGGTTGTGAAGTACCACCATCAATGTGAATCACCAAGCTTGTGTGGGGGGTGTGGGTGTGGGTGTGTGTGCTTGTGGTTGTGTGTTTTTGTTTGTGTGTGTGTGGAGATGGAAATGATTATTCCAAATGTTAAATAAATATATTTATGTTTGTTTATGGTTTATCTCACATGGATTTCCTTTATGGCCATATATAAACTATTTTGTTTTTGTTTTTCAACTACCTTATATAAAATGTACTAACTAGTTCTTGTCCTAGTGGAATGTTTTGGGAAGTCTTTGGGGAATTTCTACTAAGTTTATACTCATCCCCTACTTGGTAACTTTATTTTGTTTTTAGATTTTATCTATTAGGACATAAGTAAGGGAGATTTATCCTATTTTTTTAGTGATGCATCTTGATACAATGGTGTAAAATGTGGTGTTAGATCTTATAGATAGTATAATTTTTTCTTAGGATGATGAAACTTAGGTGCCATTGGGTCTAGTTGTGTTTTATTACTTTATAGATGTTTTCTTACATTCTATTTTCACTCTGATATTTTTGGTTATTTGGTTTTACTTTTGAGATGGTAATTATTTATAATTATTCATCATGTAGTTTGTTTAGATGTTTATTTTGTATAGTCTGGTTATTTTAATTCTTCATGGAAAACCTTCCTCTAATTATCTCTTATTCCCTTGATATTTATTATTAGCCTTTGATGTCCTAGGGATGTCATCTAAGGTTGGTAACACCTTCATCTCTTCCCAGACCAATGGGTGAGGGGTGGGATATTACAAACCTTATTTTATGCCTAGGGTAAACCCTATATCCCATAAACAAATGTAATCTCATATTCTCTATATAAGGTCTCGATCAATAGGGAACCCATTAATTATAAAAATGTGTGTGTGGATGCTTTAAAATATTTAATATTTTTAATATATTAATTTTGGTGTCCTATGACACCCAAAACATAGCGCCAACTCTGAGGTAAAAAATATAAAAACATATATATATTAAAATGATAAAACTATAGAAACCATATTTTTTACCTTCTCCCCTCATTCAAGGTGTTTCTCCTCGAAAAGCATAAGCTACAAAATGTGTAATGACTCGAACTGTTATAAATAAAATTCCCCTTTTTATTCAATTAAATGTCTTATTATATAATATGGTTATAAAAAACACATGCACTTATTTTATTTTATTATATCCAATTGGATTTTAATGACCATTAAGAATCTTTATAATTTATAATATAGTTGTTTAACAGTGATCACATGACTAGTATAAATATAGGGTTTTAACAAATCCATTTGAAACGGAAAAAGGAAGTGATGGCCTCAACTAATAGAATTGTACCCTATGAAACCCATTTATCAGAGATTTTGAGGGATATATTATTTCTAGGATTTTCTCAAGACCAATCCCAATCTTAAACCCAACAACTTAAGCATTATGGAAACTCTTTATGGGAGAAGTTCAAGATCATCATGATCACGGCTCAAACCATGTTCACCGAACAGCCCTATAAAAGCTCCACCATCGCACACCTTACTCTTAGGGGATATGCTGGTGTATTTAAGGGATGTGTATCAAGACCCTAGCATTATAAATATGTACATTATTTTTTATAAAATAATGAATATATTTTCATCCTATTATTTCTACTTTGTAGATGATTTTTAAAGTAAAAAATAGTATTTTTGGTTAATATTCAAATTAAATTAAGAAATATATTTTTATTAATTAATTTAATTTTTAAATATATAATTTTTTAATAAAATATTATTAAATAAATTTTATTAAATATAAATTATCATATAATTTTTATGAATTTAAATGTAATTTTTTTATAAGGGTTCAAAAAATGCTATTGTCAAAAACCTACCATTTTTAAAAAATGTCGGTTTTTATTTTGAAGGTGGAAATTCACATATTTATAAAATTATTTAGATACAATGAATATTATTTTTTAAATCTAGATGTCGAAAATATCCAATAGTGAATTTTTCATAATATTCTGAGACGGTTGAATTTTCGTGTAAAAATTAAATACCGTATAAATATACTTTCTATTTTATGACATCATAATGACCAAAATGTAATGTAATAAGTAATATAAATGGGATAAACGACCAAATATATGTTTTACCTTTAAAATAATGTGGTTTAAAGTTTATTTTATTTATTTTTTAAATCCATTATGAATCCTCCAAGACTTATAATATATTTTATGATTTTAAAATCATTTCTTTAAGAGTGTGACTCATCTCCACATCACTAAGGGTGTCATTTCAATAATTTAGGCCCTTGGACTTATAAAATAATTTATACTACTCCCATTTGGAAGAAAACAAGGGAAAAACCATGTGATGGTTTGTGGTTTTGGATATTTTATTATGTAGAGTCCAAAACGTAAATAATAAAGAAATCTCTCTCCTTTCCTATATAAACAAACCCAATATCTCATTTATATTCACTAAAAATCTTTTTATTATGACCAAAATCTAACTTATACTCCTTATAATCCTTGAAAGTTTCCCCAAATATTTCAATAATCCCCTTCCAAGCCTTTGGAGTCACACACTCAAGTAAAGGATCTTCCACTCTCATATTTTATCAAGCACTTATTTTATGTTATGTCTTTTAATTTCCATTTTATTATACAGGTATATGATTATTCCATATCCCCCTTATATTAAATTTTATTTATAAATTATGATATCCCCTTTGACTCTCATTTATCTCTCCTATAAACCTTCATACACACCTGTTACCATATTGAAATTTTTTAAGGGTTCTTTCCTTTCTCCTAGTTTCTTTATTATATTACATATTATATATCTAATTACTTATGTTGAGACATGTAATTACATGTCACCATTAATTTCCATTTAATTTATAAATTATGATAGACCCCTTTCTCTCTCATTAACCCATTTTATTAATTTTTAAGTAACGTTTTTATGCTACTGAAATTTCGCCGTGATTTTCCATGCCAAAATAATTATGTAGTGAATACCATACCCATTTTTCTATCAATAGTATTCATCTTTATAAAAATATACTTATTTATTAATGAATTACTTGTATTCATTCCACATTATTTGGATGTGGAATAAATTCTAATGTTGAATGAATCTATGTTGTATGATCTATGTGGCACAATTAGGCATGATAATGAAATGATTATGAGGGTATGTCCTAATAGCACTTAAATGAATTAGGTAAAGTTTAGTATCATGATACATCATGTGCAATGGTATTGGAAGTTATCCTTGACTAATTATCCTCTATGTTAAATGATCCTTGACTCATGCTCCTCCATGTGCTATGATCCTTGACTCATTCTTATGTCATGTTTTATATTATTGCCACATTTCCCATGTTATAATTATCATGCCTTATTATTCATGTTCATTTTATTATCCATTGATATGCCTATTGTCCAACACGTATTGTCTTCTTCATGTTATGCCTTGTTTATTACCTTACTGGGATTTATAGCTCACCCATTTCTTATGTATTTCCTCAGGTTATCCCATGTCGTGTTAAGTATGATGGATCATTTTGGTCATGTTAAAAAAGTTTTCAATAAATATGTTTCTTTTTTCATTTTAAGTTGTTATGTAATGTACCTAATTTCCTAAAGAAACTAGACCTATCAATCTTCTAGGTTTTATTAAGTGTAATTTTATGCAATAAAACATGTATTAATGTGTAATAAATATAAGGTTTTTTATAGTTGGTATCAGAGGATAGGTTTAGTTATTTTTGGTATTGGGATTATAAAACTCTAGGGAAATTATTAGTATTAGAGAACTATATAGAATTCCTTAGGGATAAGGCTGGGTATAAGAAAACATCCATAAATTTTGGTAAGTATAGAGTAAGTGTTTTATCAAACAAATACATCCATGTCTGGATACTACAATTGGATGTGGTTCTGGAATAGATGTACCTAGGGGTAACAACTTCAACAAGATGTTCCAAGCCTAACTTAGGGTAATCTGGTACATGGAAATAGACCTTAATGCGCACCTATCTTGACACTCCCATGTTATATTCTTTGGTAAATTCATAATCTCATTATGCACCATTATTAAGGGAATAAAAAAATCTTGTAAGAATATGTGTTAGGAAATAGATCATGGATAAAATATATTAAAGCCTAGAAACTCATAAATTAAGGAGATGAATGTAATTTATAATTTATACATTTAATTTAATTGGATTCCCCTTTATGTGTTTAATTAATATACTTATCCCTAATTTTCCTTTTTATTCTAGCCAATGGATGGAAATAGGAGGAATCATGTTAACAACCAATGTGAAGGGCAGTGTAATGATTTCCCCAATGATATTTCCAATTTGATGGGAGTGGAAATAATAAACATTGTCACAATACTATCTCAACTAACTCAAGTTATGAATATAAACCTAGATCAAGAGGAGAGCCCAAATCCCCTGAAGAGAGAACAACCTGCAATTGATAGATTCATGCAATAAAGGATTCTTAATTTTAATGGATCATCTGATCCTTTAATTACATAAAAATTGATCAAATCCATTGAGAATATATTATCCATCCTTCAATGTTCCTAATAAGAGAATTTTATTCTAGTTGTCTATCGTATGGAGGGAGAATCTGATCAGTAGTGGAAATTGAACGAGAATATGAAGCCTGAGGAAGATATCGATGTAATGGAGTGGAAATAATTTTAAAAAAGTTTTTTGATAAATATTTTCTTTATACTCTCCGTCTTCAAATGGAAATGTATTTCCTTTCACCCAATAAAAAAAGTTGATGAATATATTGGGGAATACAAGGAAAAATTTACAAGACTTTCACGATACACCGCTGGTTTTTTTGTTACCCCCAAATGAAAGGTTGACCACTTCTTTAGTGGGATAAAACCTAGTCTACTGAAAGGATTGTCGATCCGTGACTTTGATAGCTATGATGAATTTGTATGATGTTCCCTCAAAATAAAAATGGATATCGTAGAATATCAAGGGTATCATAGGGATAATAAGTGGAAAGTGGAGCTTAATTCTAGTGGTTCCATAGAGAGATCTAATGGTGCTAAGAAATTTCAACATCCCACTTGTCAAGGGTGTGGGAAGAATCACCCTGAAGATTACCTAAAGGGAACAAGAAAATGATTTAGGCGTGGAAAGGATGGACACCTAGCTAATAATTACTGATAGAATAAACCCACTATTACGACAGAGGAAAGGAATTCTCCAGTCAACCCTCAGGGAATTATTCATTGCTACAACTGCAAGGAACAAGGGAACTTTTTGAATCAATTCCCTAATCCAAGGGTTTTCAAATGAAGCCATCAACCTACAAGGTAGCAAGGGAAATATTTTTCCATCACTACCAATGAAGTGAATCCCAACAATGAAGTGGTGATAGGTACGCTATCTATTCATTCAAGAATAGCGAACATACTTTTTTATTATAGTTCTATGCATTCCTTTATATCACAAAAGTTTATTATAACTATCCAAACACCACTAAAATCATGTAAGTAGAGATGTTGGTGAAAACAAAAAATGGGGAGATTATTGCATCCCAATTATATAACTCCTCCCCTATCACAATTTGTGGGATGAACTTCCCAGTGAACCTTTTTTCACTCCCTTTGGTGTAATTTGACACAATTATGGGCATGGATTGGCTTTCCCGATATAGAGCCAACATAAATTTATGTGAGAAGTAAACCACTCTATATATGGAAAATTGACCCCTGATTCTATACAAGTGAAAAGAGGAGGATGAATCTTCTTTAGCACCATCATATCAAGCATATATATTATTTCCCTATGAGAAATTGTATCTAGACAAAATGATTGAGTCTAAGGAAAGGATCATCCTCTAAGACATGCATATTATGAGGGAATATGTTGATGTGTTTCCTAAGGAATTATCTAGTCTTCCTCCTAGCTGGGAGGTCTAATTTTCAATCAAACTTATACCTAGGGCATTTCCAATATCCAAGACTTCATATTGGATGGATGTTGTGAAACTTGAGGAACTGAAGAAACAACTATAGGAGAATATGGATAAAGGATTCATATGCCCAAGTGATTATCCATGGGGTGCACCAGTCCTCTTTGTCAAGAAGAAGGATGGGTCAATGTTCCTTTTCATTTATTATTGTGATCTCAACAAGATCATGATAAAGAACAAGTATCCTTTTCTATGAATTGATGACTTGTTTGATCAGCTATTTGGAGCACAATAATTCTCCTAGGTGGATTTGCGGTTGGGATATTACCAAGTTAGGGTAAAGAATGAGGATATCCCCAAGACTATTTTTCATACAAGTTATGGTAATTATGAGTTCATAGTTATACCATCTGAACTCACTAATGCTCCAGAAATCTTCATGGATTTAATGAATAGATTATTTAGATATTATCTCGATAAGTTTTTGGTAGTCTCTATAGATGATATTATAATATAATCCAAAACCAAGGAGGATCATGGGGAATATCTGAGTAATATTATAAAGAAATTATGAAAGGATAATCTCTATGAAAACTATAAAAATTGTGAGCTCTGGTTGAAGGAATTATCATTCTTGGAGAATATCATCAAAAGCAATGGGAAATTTATGGATCCTTCAAATAAAAAATAAATTTAAGTATGGAAGAGGACAAAATCCATGATAGATATCTATAGTTTTCTTGGGTTATCTGGATATTATCACCAATTTATGAGAAATTTCTCATGATTTTCAAACCCTCTTACCAAGATAACTCCGAAGGGAGTCAAATTTTCTTGGAATGATGAATGTGAAGAAAGCTTCATGGAGATGAAAAGGAGGTTTATCACTACCCCTATGCTCACACTACCCACCAGTGGGGAACTTTTCATAATTTTTAGTGATGATTCAAATAAGTTATTGGTATGTGTGTTGATTTAAAATGACAAATTCATATCCTTTTCTTCAAGGAATTTGAAAATTCATGAGCAAAACTATCCCACACATGATCTGGAGTTGGCAGTGGTGATCTTTACTTTGAAAATTTAGTGGAATTATATCTTTGGGGAGAAGTTTAAAATATATATGGATCAAAAAATTCTTAAATATATATTCACATAGAAATATTTGAATATATGTCAATGAATATGGTTAGAACTCATCAAGGATTATGACTGCTCAATCCACTATCGTCCTAGGAAAGAGAACAAAGTGAAGTATTCTCTAAGTAGAAAGGATCCAATGAATCTACCATCAATGAGAATTGATAAGGATCTGATCTTTCTACATTTGAAGAGGATGGACATGGGAATCATAAAGTAAGGAACATCATAAGTCCTTTCACAAATTATTTCTCAACCGTCACTTCTTGAAAGTTTAAAGGATTCTCAAAAAGATGATGTGGGAATTATGAAGAAAGTGGAAACTATAAGAAAAAGGAAATCCTTGGAGTTCAATGTTAATGAATAAGGAATTGTGATATTTGGTTCAAGACTATTTTTTCCATAAAATCTTGAGTTAAATAAGAAACTATTTAATGATGCTCATAGTTTTACTTTATCCATTCACCCAGGAAACACAAAGATGTATTGAGATCTATGAGATCACTCTTGGTGGGATAACATGAAGAAGGAGATTGTTGATTATAAATCAAAGTGTCTGGTATGCTAGTGATTGAAGGTTGAAAGGAATAATTATAAGGGGGTGATGCAACCATTACCCATACCAACATGGAAATGTGAAAACATCACCATGGAATTTGTCACCAGACTTCCGAAGACATCCAAAGGAAACAATGTTATATGGGTTGTTGTGTATCATCTTAAAAAGGTTACACACATAATTTAAATTCAAGAGGATTTATAACTAGATCAAATGGAATAGATATACATTATAGATGCGGTAAGGATGCATGGATTACCACTATCTATTGTTTCTGATTGAGATCCAAGATTCACCTCTAAGTTTTGTAAAAGTTTCCAGCATGCTTTAAACACTGATTTGAAATTCAGTACGGATTATCACCCTCAAACTAATGGAAAATCTGAGTGGGATATCCAAACACTTGAGAAAATGTTGAGATCATGCTCAATTGAATTCAGAGGATAGAACTGACATCTTTCTTTAGTCAAGTTCTCTTACAACAACAGTTCCCACTCGAGCATCCAAATGGATCCCTATGAAGTTATTTATGGGAAGAGGTGAAAAACAATAGTATGTTGGGATGAATTTGGGTAAAAAAACTTTTAGGTCCTAAAATGGTTGAATAAATGGTGGAGAAGTTTAAGACCATTTAGCAGCACATAAAAGCAGCTCAGAGTTAATAAAAGATCTATGCTGACAATTGTCGATGTAACCTATAGTTTTATGTTAGAGACATGGTATTCCTCTTCATATCTCCATGGAATATAGTGATGAGATTTTGGAAGAATGGAAATCTTAGTCCAAGGTACATCGTCTCTTTTTAGATCCTTGATCGCATCGAAACAGTGGCCCATCGACTACCACTACCACTGAACCTGTCTCAAGTACATGATGTATTCCATGTATCCCTCTTAATAAATTACATATTATAACCCTAACATGTACTAAATCTAGTGGAGGTACCATTGGATAATGTTCTTTCCTATGAAGAGTAGCTGGTGAGGATCTTAGATTGTAGAGAAAAAGTTCTGAAAAATAAGACAATTCCCCTCATCAAAGTGTTTTGGAGAAACCAAAAGTTTGAAGAAGAAATTTGGGAATCAAAGGAGGTGATAAAGTAGAGTTACCCTCATCTTTTTAGTGTGGGAAAATAAAATTTTTATGGAGAAATTTCTGAAGGGGAAAATATTGTAACGACCCGAACTGTTATAAATAAAATTTCCCTTTTTATTCAATTAAATGTCTTGTTATATAATATGGTTATAAAAACACATGGAATTATTTTGTTTTATTATATCCAATTGTATTTTAATGACCATTAATTATCTTTACCATTGATAATATAGTCATTGAATAATGATCACATGACTAGTATAAATATAGGGTTTTAACCAATCCATTTGACACAGACAAAGGAAGTGATGGCCTCAACCAGTAGGATTATACCCTATAAATCCCATTTATTAGAGATTACAAGGGAGATATAATTAATATGATTTTACCTATATAAATACCAAGACAAGATCTAACAACTTAAGCATGAGAGAAACTGTTTATGGGAGAAGTTCAAGCTCGTCGAGATCACAACCCAAACCATATTCACCGAACATACCCATGAAAGCCCCACCATCATGCACCTTACTATTAGGGAATATGATGGTGTATTGAAGGTATATGTATCAAACCCCTAGAATTATTAAAATTTACATTATTTTTTATAAAATAATTAATATATTTTTATCCTATTATTTCTAATTTAAAAATTATTTTTAAATCAGAAATGGTATTTTTGGTTAATATTAAAATTCAATTAAGAAATATATTTTGATTAATTAAAGGATCTTTTAAATAAATAATATTTTAATAAAATATTATTAAATAAATTTTATTAAATATAAATGATCATATAATTTTTATAAAGTCAAATGTAATTTTTTTATAAGGGTTCAAAAATGTTATTGTCAAAAAACCATCATTTTCAATAAATGTAGATTTTTATTTTAAAAGTGAAAATTTTCATATTTATATAATTATTTAGATAAAATGAATATTATTTTTTCAATCAGTATGTTGAAATTATCCAATGGTTAATTTTTCATAATTTTATGAAACAGTTGAATTTTTGGGTAAAAATTAAATACCGTATAAATATACTTTGTGTTTTATGACATAATAATGACCCAAATGTGATGTAATAAGTAATATAAATGGTATCCATGACCAAATATATGTTTTATTTTTAAAATATTATGGTTTTAAATTTATTTGATTTATTTTATAAATCCATTATGAATCCTCCAAGACTTATAATATATTTTATGATTTTAAAATCATTTCTTTAAGAGTGTGACTCACCTTCAGATCAACAAGGATAATATTTTAATAATTTAGGACCTTGGAATTATAAAATAATGTATACCACTAAAATTTAGCAGAAAAAAATGGGAAAAAATCATGGTATGGTTTGTGGTTTTGGATATTTTATTATGTAGAGTCCAAAACATAAATAATAAAGAAATCCCCCTCCTTTTCTATATAAACCCACCAAAACTCCCATTTATATTCAATAAAACTCTTTATATCATGACCAAACTATACCATCTACTCTATATATTCCTCCCAAGTTCCACCCAAGCTTTTAATAAACCCCTCCTTGGCCTTTGGAGTCACACACTCAAGTAAGGGATCTTCCACTATTCTCTTTTATCAAGCACTCCTTTAATGTTATGTCTTTTAATTTTTATTTTCTTATATTGGGATATGATTATTATATATCTCCATTACTATACATTTTATTTATAAATTATTATATCCCCTTTCACTCTCATTTATCCCTCCCATGAACCTTTATGCTCACCTGTTACCATGCTGAAAGTTTGTATGGGTTCTTTCCTTTATCCTAGTTTCTTTATTATGTTATGCCTTCTATATCCAATTACTTATGTTGGGACATATATTTACATTTCCCCCTTGATATAAATTTCATGTATAAATTATGAGATACCTATTCCTCTCTCATCAACCCATTTTATGAATTTTTAAGTAACGTTGTTATGCTACCGAAATTTCACCATGATTTTCCATGCCAAAATAATTGTGTAGTGAATATCATACCCATTTTTTTATCAATGGTATTCACATTTATGCGCATATACTTATTTATTAGGTACTTACATGTATGTATTCTAAATTACTTGATTTTGGAATAAATTATTATGCTTAATTAATCCATGTTGTATGATCTATGTGGCACACTTAGGCATGAGAATGAAATGATTATGAGGGTGCGCCCTGATAGCACTCCAATGCATTGGGTAATGTTTAGTATCATGATATGTAATGTGAAATGGTATTAGAATATATTAATGAGTCATGATAATCCATGTGAAATGATCTTTAACTCATGCTTATGTCATGTTGTATGTTGTTGCCGCATTTCCCATGTTATAATTATCATGATATATCATGCCTTGTTATTCATGTTCCTTTTATTATTCATTGATATGTCTATTGTCTAACATGTATTGTCTTCTTCATGTTATTCCTTGTTTATTCCCTTACTGAGATTTATATCTCACCCATTTCTTATGTATTTCCTCAGGTTATTTTATTCAGTGTTAAGTATGAAGGAACATTTCGGTCATGTTAAATAAGTTTTCAATAAAGATTTTACTTTTCATGTTTTAAGTTGTTATGTAATGTACCTAGTTTACCGAATAAACTAGACCTATCAATATTCTAGGTTGTATTAAGTGTAATTTTATGTAATAAAACATGTATTGATGTGCAATAAATAGAAGGTTCTTTATAAAATGAGTGAGGATGATGAGCTCGTATATATCTCTCATACTCCCATGAGCTCTCTTGGATGTTATTATACTACCCAAGAACTTGAACCAAAGTAATTGTACATACATGAAATATCCTCACCTTTTGATCCTTTATCACCACTAGGTGCTCTGAGAAGGTGGATCTGTCCTCAATGTCCAACTCACCCAGTAAATAATGTGTGATGGTTCATGCATGTGTTTACTAATTTGAAACACATGGAAGACATCATTCATTTGTTCCAACTATGGGTGTAAGTCCAATTAGTATACAACCTCACCTACCCTACAAAAAAACTCAAACAACCCAATTAACCTTGGGTAAAATCTTACTACCTTGAACAAAACTCTACAATCCATATCATGGGGAGACTCCTTAAAAGACATGGTCTCCCATCTCAAACTCTAAAGGTCTGCGATATCATTATATGTAATATTTCTATCGATACTGAGCTATCTTCAAATGCTCATAGATGACCCAACCCATTCTCTAACGTTGTCTGCACCAGTTCTGACCTAATAAGAGATGTCTCTCTAACCTTTATCTAGCACAAGGGTAACTTATAGGGTCTCCCATAAAATGCCTCAAATGGTACCATGTCGATAGGGGGTGTTAGATGATATTATAAGTGATCTAAACCAACACGCAATCTCTCAACCTACCTTCCAAAACATGGATGGTTCACTCAGAATAGCCATCCTCCTGAGGGTGAAATGTTGTTCTCATCTGTAAATAATTCCTGAAAACCTCTTGTAAACCTTTCAAAAACTATGATTTATAATAGGAATCATGGTTAGAGACAATCATTGTGGGTACCCCATGAGTCTATATGATCTCTTACACATATAAATTCCCCAAAATCTTAACAAATCTCCACCCTCAGGTGTTTAGGAAGTGTTCCATCTTGGTAAGTCATTCAATAATTACTCAGATAGTGTCATAGCCTCTCTCTATATGTGTATTCCTCGTTAAAAAACTTCCGATGTTTTATCCCTCTTCCATTTAAAAAAATTAAGAGATTGATTCAGGACTGCTAGAACCTGATGTTTATCCTTTTCCTGCTGACATGTGAGGTGTTGAGAAATAAACTCAAAAACACCCCCCCCCCCTCATGTTGTCCTACCATAATTAGAAATAAAGGTCCTAGTACATATTTACCACTCTTATATGTACTTCCAAGGGGGTGGTAGGAAACTCCCTCAATACCACCTCACGCAACATGACTGTTTCCATCATCTGTTCAATATCTCTTAACTAAACCTCTCTCAAGTGTTGAGAAATTGGTGGATTCGTCACCATTGATTGAAGATAAGATGCACCCTTCTCTTCCACCATGGTTAACTACAATGAGACCAACTGCTCTATCACCTCTTCCAAAAAGAGAGAATGGGGTATCCCACTAAGGTCATATACCACAAGATTTCCCTTCCTTAGTGTATAGGATATCTCAAAGTCATAGTCCTAAAGGAAATCCAAACAATTCCTCTGTCATAGATTGAGCTCTCCCTGGGTAGATATATACCCAAAACTCTAATGTTCTAATAAAAATAACAAAATGATCACCATAAAGATAATACATCCTCATCTTTAAATAAAATATTTCCACTACCAAAACCAAGTCAGGGTCACGTAGTTATGCTTATGGGGGATCAACTACATCCACCCATAAGCATTCACTACCGGTCTATGCATAAAAACACATCTGAGCCTAGATTTTAAGGAATCCTAAAACACTATACACTTGATACCCTCCTCTAACAGTCTTAATAGAGGATTACTGATCAAGCTCTGCCTCAGCACCTCGAGGGCTCTGGAACTGCTCAAACCATGCAAATGGATACCCATTCTGCATCAAGGTGGTAAAAGGGGTCATAATCCTAGAAAATTCTATCACAAACCTCTAATTTTAGTCTCCCAAACTGAGTAAAATCCACACCACTAACTCACTCATGGGTGATTTACAAGTAATCATTACATTGACCTTGTCAAGTCCACAACTACACCATGATCAGAGATGATGTTCCTCCAAAATGTGAACCTCTCAAATCCAAAACTGAAACTTTGAGATCTTACCATATAATTGGTTCCCCTGGAATAATTCTAGGATCATATTCAAATGCTATATATAAACCACCTCGGACGCAGATCATATAAGAATGTCATCGATAAAGGTAACCATAAACAAATTCAAGAAAGACTGGAAGATCTTATTCATAACCAACATGAACACTTTTGGGTAATTCATCACACAAAATGGCATCACCAGAAACTTATATTGTCTATAGAGACATCATAATGTCATCTTCATAATACCCTCCTCATAAACCCTCAATTGGTGGTAACTGGACCAGAGGTAAAACTTTGAAAATCATATTTCATATTACAAAAAGTTGAAGAGGTCATAAATACTTGGTAAATGGTACTTTTTCTTAGTCATCACATGATTTGGGTGATAGTGTACAACACAAAGACTCAAGATATCATCCACCTTTTTCATAAGAAATGTTGGATTCACCCAAGAGATCACATTAGTTCTAATTAAACTTTTCTTACGAAGGTCTTACAACTGCACCCTCACCTCCTGGAACCTATCAGTGGCCATCTGATATGCCATGGAAGATATAGGTGCGGTTCTTGGGTGAAAATCAAAGTAGATATTGATCTCCCAATGGTGAGACAATGTAACGCCCCAAGATTTCATAGTATGTTATTTCTTTAAAGTAATTCAATAACTTGCACTACACGCAACACCGAGTTCAAACGCACCACAAGATTACCAAACTAGCCGTTCAAAAGTGGTTATGAATAGTATTAAATGAATTTTGAACATTATATAATCCTTATAATTTTAGAATCCATATTATGAGTTTCTTAGACATGATGTAAGAACTAATTCTTTTTTTTCAGATAAAAGAAATATTTTTCAAAAAATGCCCTTTTACCATCTTTTAATGGTGAACCCTTTTTAAATCCAATATTTGAAACATTTATATATTCAATTTGACAAAATAAACTTCTTATTTAGAATCAAGACATAAGAATTTATTTTCAATAAATTTTTGGTGTTTTTCTGATAACTTTCATATGTGGATGAATAGTGAAAAATATTGTATTTTAACTGAAAACAACTTTTTTAATCAAAATAATTTATAGTGTTAAATTATACATTTTAATGGTTTATAAGTATAAATAGATTATATTTTTACCATTTAATCCAATTCTGGTCATTGTAAGTAATTTCACTTTGAAAATGGACATAAACAAGTGTCAATCTTTTGATAGTTATTATTTCTTAAAAATACGCCTTTTGGATTTGACAACGGGAATTAATTTTAAATTAATAAATAAAAATTATATTTTTTGAATTTTGTAAAACAGACATCATTTTTGGATTCAGAATATCAAAATTATCCTAGGGTGAATTTTTGGTATTTTTCTGAAAACTTTCAATTTTTGATGAATAGTGAAAAACACTGAGTTATAGTTTAAAACTGAATTTTTATTTAAAAAATTTTATTTATTTAATTTAAATTTATTTTAGGTAAAAATAGATACATAATACCTATATAATTTCAATGTAATTAATTGGAGTCAATTTATAATAATTTTAGATATATAAAAATTTTATTGAACTTTTCATCGTCTTTTACCCATCTCCTAGGAGAATTTGCAAATTCACATAAAACTTAATTTTACCACTTCTGTGAGTGAAATTTTGAAAATCCAAGAGACACGGTTAATATAAATTAGTAAAATTTGGTTCAATAAGATAAAAATATTTTTTTGTGAATGGTAACTTTTTACTTTTATTTACCACGGTTAAAAGTAAATAGGGTAATTAAGGGTAAAAAGGATATTAATATTACCCTAACACATGTCTTAATTCTATTGGACAAGTGTATCTCAACCAAAAACAACCTTAGGAATAAAATATTATCATTTAGGTCCACTTGGATTAGATTAGGATATTTATTATTATTCAATTCAAAGAAGAGTTAAAAGAGTTAAAATCAAAGTTTAATAACTAAAACATTTTTAATATAGGGTTATACATAAGATAAATTAGATTATAAATATTCATTAGAAATATAAAAATATTTCCTACATAATTTTATTTTATTCATAATTTTTATACATTAAATAATTTAATTTATTTATGACACAATGATGATACAGTAATTACCGTATTAATGAAAGATTAAGATAATTGATATTATAAATACCCAAATAAATGTAATTTGAGACTTTTTATGAATTCCAATAATTTTCTAGGTTAATATGACATATTAGTATTGGTTATATGACTTTTTTCGAAGTAATAACGCTGTTATGAATTTATCAAAAACAAAATACCCAATAGTGTCAAAATTGACATAAAAGAGTTTTTAAAAAAAATATTATATTATTAATTGATATTCTAATCCCAAAAATCTACGGTTCATCCAAATGACTTATATCATGATAGTTGTATCATTAATGTACCACTTGGGGTTCTATTTTAAGTTTATAGTAAGTTTATTAACCATATAATATAAAAATACAAAGAGACATGGTAAATGTCAAACTAATTAATTAAGAGTTAAAACTAAAATATAAGGTTAATAAAGTGACCCAAACCTGTCTAAAACCTATTGGTTGAGTGTATTTCGACCCATACCCACCTTATCGCGAAATAAATCAATTTGGAGCCATTATAAACCGAATATGAATTTATTATAAAATAATATTTTAGTTTTTTCCTAAGGTGCCCCTCACCCCTCTTATAAAAGGGCACTCCACCTTCTCTCAAATTCATACCTTCAAAGCATTTTGTCTTGGAAAAAACCTACCCAAATATTCTCTAAAATTACCTCAATTCAACCTAGAGTCCTTATTTTGATCAGAAATCCAACCTAAGGATCCCTTTTGATCAAATCAAAAGGAAGAACCCGAAGAAGAGGTAATGTTTTCACCACCCTCTTTCAAGTTCCTTTCTTCTTCAACTTGTTTTTTCTTCGTTATTTACATTATAAAATAATAACTCCAGTATCTTATATATACTATTATGTTATTATAAATATGGTACAACCCTATTTAGTATTCTATCCATCCTTTGAATGACATGTCACCATACGCGCGTACGTACGGCTTACCGTCTCCACGTCGTGGTGTAATTGTTATTCAAAACATTATTATTTGGATGGGTATGATAATGATGTGTAATTGATGTAAATAATAAATATAATATGATAATTATTCTTTATATATGATATAAAATCCAATTATATATTATTTTAATATAAAAATAATGATATTGTCGCTTGTGCGTACGTACGGACTACCGTCTCCACAAACGCGATAAGATTCATTCTCCATCATATCCATTCAAGACTAATTTTCATTTGATGATTAAAAATAATGTTTAAGGACTTGATATAATTCTGGATATGAATAAGATACAACCTATTTATAACAAACATGTCTTATGTAACAAAACATATAAAAGAAAACAAGTAAGTGAACACCCAAAACGACGATAATACTAAAATATTATTAACAAAGAAATATTAAAAGATCATATATGATATCATATTTATGTATATTATTATTTTATAATTTAATAACAGTGATTTAAATACTATAAAGGAGTTTAAGATACCCTCGAACAAGGAAAATTACAAGGTAAGGGTTTATTTCACAATCTCTTCATTATCCGAGGTTGTTTATACATAATTATCTACTGGGACCTCTTTATCATCCACATCCATGTTTCTTAAAAATATATTTCAAATCATTATTACTATTTTATAGACTATGGGTTAAATTCATCTATACCCTTGTTTACTTTTTATAATATTTTTATAAAGGAATATTTCTGTCATTTTCCAAACAAGGTCATTTTTAACCTTTTTGACAAAATTATGGTAAGAATGTTTTTTTTAACTTATACGGTGGGTGTGGCTATTTTCTGCCATTATAAAATCGTCGAAGCTTCCCTTACAATATTATAAGAATATTTTAAAAGTAAATGTTTTATTTTATAATTATGTGGCATTTTAATTATTTCAAAATGAATATTTTAAGAATTTGTGAAAGGTACTCTATCAAGATCAGAATTTTAAATGTTTTAAAGATTTATCTTTCTAAATCTTTTTAATTAATGTCCATGTTTTCAAAATGATTTTAAGGATTTATTTATATGTACATGAATATTTTGAAATGATATTTCTTTTCAAAAGTTTTAAAGTGGTATGGGATACTTTGATTAAAAAATCTCTTTTAAATTACTTCCTTTATAAATGTGTGATTTTTCAATGATTTCAAAAAAAGAGATATTTATCTCAAATAGTTTTGATTTCATCTATGTCAACATAATTTGATATATTTTAAGCTTATTTGAAGTTTATTTCTTATGATACAAAACTTCCATGTTGTATTGAAGTTTTTGTGATATGTTTGATTGTGGATGTGTTATTTTTATAACATTCATGGTTTATGGAGAAAGTATTGACATTTCGTATGCTAGTTTTAATACGAATGTTTATTTTATGATTAAACCTGTTCATATTAGGAATGAATTGGACTTAGTAAATGAAAGGTGGAGCCCGCTATAGCTCCTCGATGCATCGGTAGGTCTCATGAGTCAAACTAGTGTCTTGTCACAAGGCCTTGACAAAATCTTATTTGTAGTCTTGGCACAAGGCCTTGACTATGTGGTTATGATAGTCTGGCATTATGCATTCCATCATTATAAAAGTGGTTATTGATATTGCATGTGATTATTAGACTAGTATAATATCCATGTGAATAAGTAAATGGAATTATTTCATTTTATTTCAGCCATATTATGCTGAAGTTCAAGTTTAAAAGGCTTTTGTTTTAGTTATACATTGCCTTAAATGTTTATACTTATTTATGAAATTTTATACTATATTGTTATCCTTACTGAGCATCTGAGCTCACCCCTTTCTATGTTTTATTTTTCCCAGGATGTGAAGAAGTATTTTATGAATGACCCGCAGGGATAGTATGAGGGGATATGAGTGTGGTCTATAGAGACAATATGTTGTTGTAGTTTTTCACTTTATGATGTATTGTAAGACTTATGAATGTATCTACTGTTTCCAAGGCTACTAAACTAATCGGTCTTTCGAGACTTGATCCTTTGTGATCATGCAAATGTTGTGTAATAATGCACCAACTCTAGGTAACTGGGGTTGGGGCATTACAGAAAACCCCATAATTTCTTTTGATAAGACTTACTCATACTCTACTACTATTGGGAACTGAAAGCTCGTGACATCTACCACTCCAAGGGTCATACTAGCCAACTACTGAGAAGTTGATATATCCTCCTACATATTATACCAGTATACTTTTACTAATAATATATCCTTATAATGAAGTAAAAACTTATTCAAGCCACATGGACACACTAAAAACATTATAGGGTGTCATTACTTCTATAGAAAGTTACCACAAGAAGCTCTCTCTGCCAAGAGTCACGTCACACCTCCATAAGAAAAGTATGATCATCGAAAATTCATTGGTAAGAGTATATAAATGAAATGTTAGAGCTAAAGTATCCACTAGAAAATATATGTATTAAATATGGGATGAATTAAGGAATGATTGATCTGTACACAAGTCTATTGAAACAGCATCTAAAATAGAGAAGTCGTGAATCGAACCTCGGATCACCCCCGGCGCCTCTGAGTCATAAGCATCCACTACCTAAATCCAAAATTCTCCTTTCCTGTTGGTTTTCTACAACCAAGGTTTATACTAACACAATATAATATCCAAGGTGACCTCAAACACATAAATCAAAGGAACCCATCCACCATACCTCGACATTATCTACTTTGGGCGGCATTGACTCACATGCACGACTTTAAATCATATCATAAGAGAATGTGTCTTGTGGGGGAATTTTACCACTTCCTTGTATTCTTGAAGCCATAACACACATCACCAACATAGAGATCTACTAATTCCTTACTTTTCCTTGAAGTATTCTAGCTGTTATGACCACCATCTAACCTGGAGGGTCCCTACACAAGGTATAAAATTCAATCCATCACCTCTAGTCAAACCTCACTTACCCATGGGGTCACTTTAAAGTACTCCTCCCTAAATAGATACTCATCTATATCCCTAGAGAGGATCGCAACATTATGGATATGGTTGACCAGACACTACTAGATATTTTCTATTCCTAGAAGAATATGGGTTACAATCACAACCATCTGGTCAGTTGGGGTCCACACAAGCCATAAAACTCATGTCACTAACTCGAGTCAATCCTCCACTAACTATGGGTATGGATCACTGCAAAACATGAGAAATAAATATCATTGGATCTCATGAAATGCACTAATATTACGAAAAACATCATTCTAGCCTACTAGAGCTATCGTCTTCTCAACATATAGGTGATCATCAACCTGGACCACAGGAGGTGGTTCCATGAACTGCTTGTCAGGTGGAAGAACTGGTCTATGTTTTCCTAAAGGGAAGACACATCAAGAATAGGTCCATGTAGTGAGGCCTCATCACTCAATTGTTTGATCCAAGCTGGGTTTCATCATGGAAGCATCTTGAAAATTGTTAATATGTACCATTTATAAAGAGTGTATCAGGGGAGATGACTCGAGATGGGTATGGAAGTCAAAAGACTTAATCCTATATGATACATATACCATTAGTTTCTCTATAATCGGTGCCTCATTATTCCAATTAGACAAGTAGGTAGGCAGAGTCTTGGTGAATGAATTGTTGTTCACCGCACCATCACTGAGTTACCTATCCAGAGAACCAAACTCGAGACACTCCAACACCATTTCCCTCAGTTCCCAACCCAAACCTCATAATAAGTCTAACATTGAACATCAAAAATATGATAGAACTGCCTATAATACTACTATTTCATGACCTGAACCACTGAGACCCCACCTGGGATGGTAGTAAGCCAAGAGTGACATACCAAACCTAACTCTAATAGGTTGGGGACTAGTGACTAGCACTAGGTAGACATATCCCTGGAATGGGAGGCCTTAGACTAAGTATTTGTACACACACACCCAGATCTATGCAATGGTGAAAATATATAAAAAACTTATAATCCTGTAGAGAGTAAACAATGAATTAAACAACCTATAGGATACATATCAAGTGTAATGAGGAAATAACACTACTATAAAACTAGTTTTATCTAGCGTTACGGCTTTAACAGCACTAGATAAAAATGCTGTTAAAGACCCCCTTTGTCAGCATTAAAAAAAGAGATGTTAAAGGGGGACCTTTATCAGTGCTTGTAAAAAAGTCCTAATAATGTTATACTTAAAAATATATTTAACTAAAAATAATATATTTATATATTTATATTGATATGAATATAATATATATTTTTTAAAATATGTTTTAGATAAGTTAAATAGGCATTTACACTTAATATATAATATATTTAGTTAAATAAATTATAAAATAATTAAAAAATATTTTAAATTAATAATTTTCTTATTATTATCAATTTATAGTCATTTGATATCAATTTTAAGACAAAAAAATAAAAAAATTAATAAAATATCTAAGAGAAGTTGAAAACATAACTCAAACTTCAAACGGGCATAACTTTTGATCTGGGTATCTGTTTGGGCTCTACCACATATCAAATTGAATCATGTGAGAAGATATATTCCCTTGATGATTAATGTAAACTTATGTCGCATTTTTTAAGGCCAAAAAATTCCCAAAATTCCTCTAAAACTAATTTTCTAGTCAGGATGACCCAATTTTTTAACATTCGATGGATTTTCAGCCTCCTTTAAGGGGTCTTATTGCCTTTTTGTGGTGACTGAATTTATTACCAGGGATTACATTCATATCGATATTATTTTTTTGAAGTTTTATTGTTTTTCACAACATGATTTTATTTATAATTAAATATATGCATGTTTTCTTATATTTACTTATAATAAATCACTCATATAAATAAATATATCAACATATTTATGTAAAAATGTATATTCTAATATTTTTAAATAAATACATATTCTAAAAATGTATTTAAAATAATATCTAACCATTTTTTACATTATACAAATATATTTATAATATTTATATATGTGTGTATATTAATAAATAGATATATTTTTCTTTTTTTAGAAAAAGGGAATTCCCCAGTGTGGCCTTTTCAAACCCTCCACATAGAGAAACCCCCCTCCCCCACAAAGGGGTAGTACCCGAAGGCAACTCCCCAGCCGAGGAAGGAGATGTTGCCAGCCGAGATGGCAGAGCATCCCAGAGGGTAACGTCCTGGTAACGATGGTTCGTCATAGTAATCCATCAGCAATTTGGGTCGCACCTCGTTTTTCCCGCCCATATGAGTCCGGGTGACCCGGTAAGGTTGGTGGATCCCGGGGGAGAGGTTTGCCCCAAAAACGGACTCCCAGGATTCGAACCCTAAACCTCCCAAAGAAAAACCTGTTTTGGAAACTCACTTTCACCACCGCACCACCACCGAAGTGGCATAAACAGATATATATTTATATTATATTCTAGTTTATGTAAATGAATATAATATATAATATATTTAAATAATTATAAGTATATATATCACACACACATATATTTTATAAATGTATTTAAAAATAATTATATGAATATATGAATAAAAAATAAATGTAAATATGTATTTAAATAGACATAAATATCATTAAACAGACAACAAAACAACACAGTGTAGTGGTAAAGGCATTCCATCTTCAAATGAGAGGTGCAGGGTTTGAATCCAAGTGGGTGCGCATGAGGCTAGAAATTTGAAAAGCACTGATAAAAGGGTTGGTAGGGTGAAAACACTGATAAATGTAGGGGAGAACTATTAAAGGTGTCATGGAAGTACCAATAAAGGGGGTCAGGATCATGGACATCCGAAAAAAATATAATTTTATCCCCTTTAACAGGACTTTTTAGTGCTGATAAAACCTTTGGGATTTTAACCACGCTCTGATTATCAATGCTGATAAGGGCCTATTCTAGCACTATTAAAGGCCACTTTTATAGTAGTGTACAAAAGTATAAGGGGAAAAATACATGCCCAATCTGAGATACAAAGGAAACACAAAGTTAAAATTTAAATTGGAAAATTTAAAGTATGGGTGATCCCAGCTTAAGATCCCAGAGTTAACCACTAAACATGATAAGCACCACCACGTACTACTAAGCTCTATTGATACCAGGTTCATAATAGTCACCATTATTCTATCTATCATCTATATAATACATGAAACATATAGGAAAATACAATGTAGGGGTTAGTATATAAATACCTAGTAGGATACCCCAAAAACCAAAAGGGAAGAAAAATAATAAATAGTCAGATCAACACATAAGGAAAGAGAGTAAAGAAACTCAACATCAGAAGTGAATATAAATCAACCCAAATAAAGATAGGAAATATCCATCTTCAAAGACAACTAAGAATGATGATTCATCTTGTATCTCCTAAAGGTCTCATCTCTGATGCCAAGAACCATGCACAACCTCACAAGAAATCAGGGTGGAGGGCTTGCACCCTGCCACTGTGCTTCATAGCCAAGGGATCACTAACTTTAGTGGAGGACCCGCTCCCTGTCAGAGCTCAAATATGGGAGAGTAACACTCTGTAGATATGGTAATTTTTCCCTATATAATGTGGGGGAGTATTAACTTTACCTATATAAATGGTATAGGGGACCTGTGCCCTGGTGTGATAGGGGAGTACCAAGATCATCATATCTCTAATGATCAAACTCGATCACTTCCCTCATCCCAGTGTTGTTGGCAGAAGCATATCACTTGTAACACCTTGTGTCATATATTTTGAAACCAAAATGAAGGACACCATAGCATCTTACATAGAAAAATAATTGAGATATTCTACTCATGCTCCCCGATCCAAGTCCATAAGAAAGAGATACACAATGTAAAATTTCTATGAAAAGGTGTATGATGTGTACATAGGGTCACATGGTGTGTGACATCGCCTATAGGATCGGATATGTCCTTCTATAGAAATGGAATAAGTATCCATGTCTATTAACACAATGTGTCCCTATGGGTACATGACATGTAAGCGCACCCAAGGTCTTAGGCATGTTCCCTCAGCCTCCACACGGCGAATCCTTATAAGGAAACTAAATGTTTGTTCACCTAGGATACTAGGCTTGTTTCTTGGCACATGGCTCATCTACCCAGATAGTGTCATGCGGTATGTGGGCCTAGCCACACAGCATGTGATACTTAACTAACATTTAAATCCTAACCTCTATGAGAATCTGAAATACATAGCGAGTATTCCTCTAGGTTACACAGTGTGTAGTCGTTTTTTCTTCACATACAGACGCAGTTTATTCCATGTGGTTTCCATATTCTCCATTTTTATTACCAATCTCATATGAATCTCTGCCCAAGGACCTATCTAGTAAGAAAACTCCTTCGCATCATTTTCCGGTCTTTGGCGTCTTGAAAATGGTACTTCCATTGACTCAAAAGAGGTTTATCGCGCCTCCCATCACTGAAAAAGGGGGGTCTAATGCCTATAAAATCATCCATGGACCACTTTAAACTCGCAAGAATTGGATGAATCAAATAAAAACACCTTCTATCATTGATTCTCAGCCTACGGTGGATGGAAATTAAGATTCTCATCACCTGTTCATGATATGCAACATCTCCCATTGCCAAAATGGGATTCTGATACCCACATCCATAACCCATAATTCATTGTTGCCTCATGATCTTTCCACGACCTACAAATTATTCTTGTTTGCACAACCACTATGAATTGGGTGGTTCAATCAGGCTCGAACCAGTCCAGAAATGTCAAATCACTAACCCCATGGGCCAACAATAAATAACATGGAGAATAAAGATAGGAGAGTCGCACAAATAAAGTGATAAATTATCATTGGTTGATGCGATTATCACACACATTGCATCGCTTACAATTTAAAAATATATTAACCTATTAACTACTATAGAAGCAGAAATCAGGGTCAAACCATAGAGAATGTACATAGATGCTACGAATATTCTCTTGGAGGAATGTTCAAACAGATGAGTTTTAAAGGTGATTAACAATTAAAACTTCTAAAAACTAAACAACTATTTAAAAACAAATAGTTAAATTAAATAAAACTATCTAAGTAAACAAAATTAATCTATGGAAGAAATAGTAAGAGATGGAAATGTTAGAGTTGTGATGTCTATTTAGGTGCATACATTCCAATTATTTAATTTTCATATCTGGGTATTTATTCATTCAATTATCACTAGTTCCAATTTTAATCAAAATACTATAAGGTCTCGTTATCTAATGTTAGATAGTATTCAAATTTTAATACAAACCATCTATCATTTTGTTCTCTAATTTGATGAATAATTTTCACATCATTTTAGTATCAAATCACTTGGTGAAATGCAATGACCTATTTCTTACAAAGTTGAAGGATCTATCTAAGTCAGATTCCCTCACATGAGATAACTTATTAGGTATTACTCATCAAAGTTTGAAGGGGAACACACACAAAATATTAATTTTTCAATTAATATAATTATTTATTTAGAATTCACTCCCATGTGATTTACAATTCTCTCACACTTGTGAACAAGTTTCAAATAAATAAACTATCTGATGATCTCCTACCCAAGATTACTTATTAGGTATAATACAAATGATTACCAAAGCATTCGTGCAGAGACCAAATGCTAATTAAATAAAACACAAATATAATTTAATAAATAAACATCTAGTTAAAAAATAATTCAAAATTCAATAAAATATGGTTCAAACTAAAGGCACACAATTACCATTACGTTCATCGAAAATCTGACATAAATAATATTAGTCATACATCATTCAAAAATGACACATAAAATAATGGACATAAGTCACCATGTTTGTGCTAACGAGAGTATCACTACAAACTGTCATTGACAATCGAAAAATAATAATCATCATTCTGATGATCATCAGAATGCTAAACCAAAGTATTATGCATATCAACAATATGGTAAACCACCACCAACTTCATACATGACATGATATTTTGTGCAAAAAAGTTGGTGTGGTTTGATAGAAGTAGTATTAGGTGGGTCTCAGCTAATGAGATGTTGGTCAATATTACTACCATTAATGTGGGAGGTGCATCGAGTACTGAAGGGGACCTCTGTGAGAGTAGAGGAGGTGTATTAGGCTTGGTGCTACTCGGCTAGTGTGTAGGAGGAGGGAAAAGTAGCCCTCATAGGGTTTTTTGGCTATTGGTGTGTTGCGGATGAGAGGAGGTGGGTGGTCAGTGACTGGGTGTGCAGGGGTTTAAACCTCCATGGTGGAAGGGAGGAGGGTGGCTGACAGCTAGGGTTGCAACAGAGGATGGAGGCTGGGTGTCATGGTCATGGTGGAGCATGGATGAAGGAGAGTGGCGGCACTTGGTAATGATGAAGGAGAGTGATAATGGCTAGGTGTGGATGAAGGAGATGGAGGATGTCGTTCTGCTCATCATCATGGTGGAGGTGTGTCTTCTTACTGGTTAGGGTTCCCCCTAGTTTTTTTAAAGAATCTGAAAACATCCTTATCACTCTCCCTAAAAATGGATTTTGAAATTCAAAACTTCAAATCTTCATTTAACTAAATTAAAATGAAAATAAATAAAAATAGTCATATAAAAAATATAACTAACAGGTTATGATTGGACCTAGATCTATATATATATAAATATTAAGGTAAAAATTTAAATAAAATTAAGTAAATTAAATAATTATATACATAATAATAATAATAAGTGTTAGATAAAAATAATGAGGATGGTTATAATATGTAAGATAATAATAATTAGAGAAAGAATATGTAACTGTTAGAATAAAAATAATTATTAGATATAACTAGAAAGAAAGAAATATATATACATATAACCAGATAAACTAAGAATAATACAAAAAAATATAACAATAGTTACATAAAATATTAATCTATACAAATAATGATAATACTACTACTATTAAATGTTAATATAATTTATTAATAATAAAAAACTAATAATATAATAATACTATTATTATTATTATTATTATTTATAATTAAATATAGTAATATATAATACTAATATAGAAAACTAATATAGATTTATATATATACTAATAAATATTAATAAAATAATAATAAAACTAATATTAGTGAAACTACTAAAAAATAAAAAAAGTGTTAAATAATATAAAATTAATATGATAATGATAATAATAAATTACAAACATTAATATATAATTAACTAAAAACTACAAAAAAAATTAAAAACTCTATAAAAATATGGAAATAAACTAAAAATGTTTTAAAACGATTAAACTAATTAATAAAAACTAAGTTATAAAAGTAGAAAAATGTTAGTGAAATTTATGCACATCAAACCCCACACACTTAAACTTTTGTACTCCTATACAAAATATTCAATAATAAAACACAATTAGACACATTGAAAAAACAAATCATCAAAATTACAAGTTTAAAATTTTTTAATCCCTTTTACTCACAAAATATCATGCTTCATTTAAAATTCCAATTTTCAAAATTGTTTCTCTTCCACTCACATTCTTTCCAAAATAAGTACCTATACTCATGCATCATGTGACCTGTCTTTTTATCATTCTCATCACTCAAACAATTCATTGACAAAGGTATGCTCAATTCCTATACACATGAATGCTTACCATATTCTTATCATGAGTTCCACATCTCCACTAGTAGAAATCAAAAAAAATCATCAATCTCAAGGACTTCACATTAGGTTTAAATGTATTTGAGGCTATGAGATTTTAGTTCATAAAAAAAATTGATAGTTTGTGGAAAAATGAGGGTTGAATCTTGAAATAAACTCATGATAAGTTTCAATATAAATGTATCCCTCAAAATATCCCCCCCCCCCGATAGACCTGCGGGCATCATTAATTCTCACAGGGTTACCGAATTTAGAAATTTATAAACACAAAACAAAAAAACACTAAACTATAGGGTAGTATAGGAATTGTAAGTCTAAGGTTGAACCCATAGAGATAGGGTTGGAGAAAAATATTAATTAAATAAAATAAACCTAAACTATTTAAGATTTTTAGAAATTAAATCTAAGCTATCGAGCATTTGATTGGTGGAGAAAGTGGGAGAAGAAGATATAAAATATCTGTCAGGATGCAATGAATCTAGGTTTATGGGTTGACATGGTATACAGTCATTGGAATAAAGTCTTATCAAGTACAATGCTCATGTAAAATTCTCTCCGTCCTAAGTTATCCTTCTCTCGTGGTTAGGTACTTCATATTACAAAGAATGGGTAACCTAAAATCTTATTTAAACATAAGGTAAGGAAAACCCAATGGTCATGGTTGAAGACTAAACCCTAGATCTCACATTAAGAAAATGTGTTCAATCTACTTGGGAAATGGACATTCTTAAAGAAAGAAAGAAATTAAACCAATTACCTAGTCCCACTCACAATGATCATACAAGAATAAATCAGAAAAGAGATAAAAATAAAGAATAGATACAGAATCCCTACATAAATTGAAATAAAATATAAAATACCACATACATTCAATCCTCGTTAATCATGCATGCCTTGGCCAAATAAATCACCTGCTCATGCTAACCATGAGCGGGTGCAGAAAAATAATAAAGAAAACGCCTACAAAAAGGCAGCGAAGCAGGGATCTGCAGTTGATCGTGTATCTGGAAGGCATCCATTGGTATTAACCCATCCAGATATCCTATCCAAGGCATATTCTAAAGTATATTTATAGGGGTTTTGGTCAAAAACCCTGGCCGCATAGAATATCTCATGAATCTCTATTTTTTATGTTTCTTGAAAAATACATGACGTGAAATGTAGTTTCACAACATGTAATCCATGTCAGCAGTGGGTTTCCCAGATCTTTTCATCTTGAACTTTCACAATGTATATTTAGTTACATGTCGTGTAACTGATTTTCACAGCATGTATTATCTTCATGACTTGTCCTGGCGGCGGTGACTTCTTTTGAAAAACACACATCGTGTAATGAGAATACATGACATTTAATGGCCTTTCATGGCATGAAATAGTGTCACGACTTGTCATGTGCGGCATTGCTTCTTCTGATTAAGTCACAATGTGTAAATTAATTACATGGCGTGTAATCGTTCTGCTCCAGTTTTTCTAGCTTCAAACTTCCTCAAAAATCTGATGTTGCACCACTTCACTTTTCTCATGGAGAGAAGGGTCTTTAAGCTCATATTTCCATATCTTTTCATTCCTTTTTCAAATATTCATTATTTCCTACCATAAAACATAAAACAAATCAAATTGTTCACAATTTGGCAAGAATAATCAATTAAATACACAAATAAATATATTAAAACACTCTAAAATGTATGCATTAAATACACTTATCACCCCACACTTAAAAAGTTACTTGTCCCAAAGAATATGATAATATAATGCCTCCCTCAAAAAAAATTGTTTCTCTCAATTGTTTTAGGACACAACTCATGAAAACATAATGGATAGGTAAATAGATGATTAACAACTCCCAAACCCCATGAAATATATATCAGAAAAAATTCCAAAGAAAGGTATACAAGTATCTCATACTCAGTGGAATATCAATGAAATTAGATCATATAGAAAACTCTCTATCTCTTAGAGTAATTATTCATCACTTTTACAGGTATCCCTAAAGGTGAGGATTACCACATAATGACCACATAAGTAATCATTATTGGAACCAAAAAGATTCTATATTCCCATATTAAAATACATATAATACATGTGGATACTATTAAATATAACATATATAATCATGAAGGGATAATTTCATTCCATGTGTATCAAATGACTCACTTCCCATTAAACAACTCTCTCCATGAATAAATATCTTCCCCATACTTAGAATGAAAATCATCATGAAAATATTAAAGAATTGGGTAGGGAAGGCTGTCAGCTGTGGGATTATCCTAAAGAGGCTTCTTCATGGCTTCTAAGGGTACGTGATGGAGAAAATGTTCAGGTGGGTCAGTTGGTTAAAGGGGATACATAAATCAAACAAATGCCTCAGATATTTTAGTGCAGCTTTCAAAATTTTGATCACTTTGATGGAAAAACATGGAAAGTTCTAAAAGGCATAACATGGTCGATATTCCCTCAAGAAAAAAAGAAACATGATGTGATGTAAAAATGATACATAATCCTAACGAGTATGGAAATATAATATCATACAACACAAATGATAATGAGTGAAAATAAGTGTCTCAAAAATAAAAAAAAAGTTTTTGAAAAACATTTTTGAAACATGGAATAATATCAGTAATCATCTAAGTCATGATATTAGGGATCAAACCATTCCAAATAGGAATCATGTGATCATACTAACTAGGGACACAATTGGTATGTTCCTGACTGTGTTATTATAAAAATTCAATAGTTTTCATGTGGGTTCAACAATGATGGGAATGTTAGTTTTTTCATTTTTCAAAAAAAATAATTTTTTTTAGTTAGTTATTTTAAGTGGTGTTTTTGGAAGTATAAAATATAATAGAAAAGAAACATAAGGTTAATGCGGTTGCGATAATCGATCACAAGAATAAGGCTGATAAGATCATGGAGTTCTCTCGCAAGGTGAAGATGCATGCTTCTCTGCAGGTGGAGCAGGTTAACAGGCATATTTGGGTCCTCTGGCATAGAGAGGTTTCAGTGGAGTTGATTCAATCGGGGGATCAGTACATTACAACGAGGGTGTCCCATGATGGGTTATCTCTTTTGGTGTCTTTAATTTATGTAAGTTGCGATGCTCAGAGGAGGGAGTCCCTGTGGAGTGACCTGAATGGGTTCGGACCAGGGGATCGACCTTGGATTTTGGGCGGCGACTTTAATGTTGTGGCGGATCAAGGGGAAAGGAAGGGGAGAGGTGATTTCCCAAGGTGGTATAGTAGGTCCTTTGGTCAGTTTATGTTAGGGAAAGGGCTGTTGGACTTAGGGTATTCAGGGGATCCGTTCACTTGGTGCAACAATCGAAGGGGTAATAGTCGCTACTGGGGCAGGCTCGATCGTTGTTTGGATAATGTTCATGTGGTGTCTATGTTCCCGGATGTGAAGGTTGCATAATTGACCCGTAGCCTTTCTAATCACTCCCCCTACTGTTGACCTTGAATAAAAGAGGGGAATTGCAGTTGGGATTTCGGTATATGAGACACTGGACCAGTGTCCCGGGCTATCACCAATTAGTCAGAGAAAGCTGGGAGGCTCTGATTAAGGGTCATTTGTAGGTAGCTCTGCATGGGAAGTTGAGGAGGCTCAAGCAGGCCATGCAGTCCTGGGCCAAGGGCATCCCGCCCTTGGACTAGGAGTTGGACGAGATCAAAAGGGAAGTTGAGTGTCTCGAGTCATGCATCGAGGAGGTATGGGATGATGATGTCTTTAGTGAGCTCTCAGAAAAGAAGAAATCCCTGGAGGATTTTCTTATTTCGCAGGAAAGTAGGGCAAGGGAATGCTTGAGGATTAAATGGATTAAGGAGGGCGACAAGAACACGGCTTTCTTTCATGCCTGCATTAGGGAGAGGTGGCGGATAGTTAAACTGAATCTGGCACTTAAGGACGATTCCTTTTCTGATGACAGGGATGTGGTCAGGGTTATGGCCTTCTCGTATTTCAAGGACCTCCTTGCGGGCCCCAATAATAATATGCCTCAAGGATACCCTATGGGGGTGAGGATTTCTGGCAGAGAATCCCCAGACTTGTCTCTATTCAAGATAACGAGGTGTTGGAGAGTGTCCCGAAGGAGGAGGAGATAAAAGAGGCCATGCTAAACCTTAATCAAGAAAGTGTTGCAGGCCCAGATGGATTCCCGAGATCATTCTACAGCCAATCCTGGGAGGTCGTGAAGAGGGATATCATCAATGCCATCCAGGACTTCTTTAGAGGGGGAAGTCTCCCGAGAATTTCCTCGGCCATGACCCTCGTCTTGCTTCCGAAGATTAAGGACCCAATATCCCTTATTCATTATAGGCCTGTGAGTATGTGAAATTTTACTTACAAAATTTTGGCTTTCATTATTAATAGGAGACTGGCTAGGTACTTGGATAGATTGGTAATCAAGGAACAACATGGGTTTGTGCGGGACTGCTCTATCCAAGGGGCCATAGCGATGGCCCAGGAGATGTTAAGGGATCTCTCAGTCAAGTCTCGGGGCTCCAATGTGGGTATCAATCTTGACATGAACAAGGCGTACAATAGGATCGAATGGGGTTTCATCAATAGGGTCCTCCAGAAGATGGGATTCTCTAGATGGTCTAGTGATATCATGTTCAGGTGCTTCATCTCGGCTTGGATGGCAGTGTCCTTTATGGGTCGGACCCATGGTTTCTTCAAGATGGTTAGAGGTCTCAGGCAAGGGGATCCGTTATCTCCGAGCATTTTCATTCTCATGCAGGACACTTTAAGTATGATGATTGATAGTGGTCTTGCAAGAGGGTTTGTCCTTCCTTACCGGAGACGGCTGGGGCTTCCTCCTATTTCTCATTTGATGTTTGCATATGATACCCTGATTTTCATTAATGCCAGGAAGCGTTCCATGCAGGGATTTTCCAAGATCCTTGAGGATTACTGCCACTAGAGTGGTCAACAAATCAACAAAGAAAAGAGCGGATTCTATGTGGCAGACACATGTAATCCGGGTAGGGTGGCAGTTTTGGATGGAAACTTGGGGATGGGTCATGGCCTGTTTCCTATGAAATATCTTGGTACCCCTGTTTCCCTGGGCCGTATGCGAATCAGAGATTTTGATAGCGTAGTGAGAAAGATCACGGGCCGTATTCTTAATTGGAAGAACCACTTCTTATCTTTCGGTGGTCAGATCACTCTTGTGAATAGTGTTCTTTCAGCCATTCCCGTGCATGATCTTTCAGCTACCAATGTGCCTAAGGGAGTCATGAGAGCTATAGATAAAATCTTATCCTGGTTCATTTGGAATGCATCCTCAGAGGGGAAGCGGCATTGGGTGTCATGGGGGAAGATGGCTCGTCCTATTGTGGAGGGAGGGATCAACGTTAAAAGTCTCGAGAGTACTATCAGGTATGTACATGCGAAGCTGGCTTGGGAGGTGATTGAAGAGCGTACTTTATGGGAAAGATGATGGACCTTCGTTTATGGGTCAATGCTCAAATTTCTTCGGGGAGGGAGACTCCGCTTTGGACTTCGGTGTGCATAAAGTTCCCGAGTCTACTTAATTCATCGAAGTGGATCATTGGGGAGGGCAAAGTCTTGTTCTGGCAACACAATTGGGCAGGATGTGTCCTCGGTTACCCGGGCTGGCCAGCCCCATTGATTTCATTCAGGGAGGCGTGTCAGTACCCCCAGTTCTTCAGAGAAATCCTTAACACAGATCAGCGGGAGCTATACGACTCCATCACCTTGAGTTCAGATCGAGATCGATGTGTTTTTACTCCCTCCACTTCGGGGCGTTTTAATGCAAAAGACTTCCATAGTCTCAGCTCTAACCAGGGGAAGCAAGGGGGCTGGTTTGGTTAGGTATGGTGCAAGAATATACCGACCAAATTCAATTTCTTAACGTGGCGGATTCAGCATCGGGCCCTTCCAACTGATGACAATATCAAAATGCTCGGGATTAGTATGGAATCTGGTTTCCATTATTGTGAGAATAGAAGGGAGGAGGATATCGAGCACATTTTCTTCGATGGGGAGTGGGCCAAGCAGGTCTGGGCTTTCTTCGGGAGCTGTACGGGTTACTCTTCATCGACGACCAACATCAGAGAATTTCTGGAGGGATGGTTTCAGGGGGCGACAGGGACAGGGAAGGATTGCTCGGCGTGAGCCTGCATTTTTAGCACGGGTTGCTGGGTGCTGTGGAATGCGCGCAACCGGGCCAGGTATGAGGGTGTGCTCACCTCGAGCTGTAGTATTATCTTCAACACGAGATGCAGTCTGCTTGATCTGTGCGGGATCGAGGGCTTCTCATCAGCCACGCAGTCATTGCGCGGGATGTATACGCTGCAGGCCTCTGTCCAGCGGGTGGGTTCGCAGCAGGCCTCTGTCCAGTGGGCGGGTTCGCAGCAGGTTTTTGTACAACAGGGGGGTATGTTGCCGGATGCTGTCCAGCAGGGGGTGCACAGCAAACTGTCCAGCAGGGGGGCGCGCAGTAGGAGAGGGGTGCGTTGTAGGTTGCACAGTAGGGGGGCGCTGTAGGATGTCGTCCAGCAGGGGGGCGAGCAGCAGGAGGTCCAGCAGGGGGGCGCGTAGTAGGATGTCCAACAGGGGGGCGTGCAGCAGACTGTCTAGCAGGGGGGCGCGCTACAGGAGAGGGGCGTGCTGCAGGCTGCACAGTAGGGGGCGCGCTGCAGGATGCTGTCCAGCAGGGGGCGAGCAGTAGGAGGTCCAATAGGGGGGCAAGCTGTAGGAGAGGGGCGCGCTGCAGGCTACTGCCCAGCAGGGGGGCGTGCAGCAGGTGGTTGTCCAGCAGGGGCGCGCTGAAAGCTACTATCCAGCAGGTGGGAACACAGCAGCAGGGTTCCTGGGTGAGGCGGCAGCCCCCTGGTGCTGGCCTCAAGTTGAATACGGATGGGTCATGCGTGATGGGCGACATGCGCGGTGGAGGTGTGGTCTGGGATAAGAAGGGCAGTGTGTTTGTAGCTTTTACGGCACATTATGGTGTTGGTAACTCCCTGTAGGCGGAGGCGCAGGCTGTTCTCTCGGGTATCTCACTATGTAGGCAACGGGAGCTCCATATCTCACAAGTGGAGTCAAACTCAATGTTAATTTGCAAGGCTTTGAGTGGAAACAGTACAGTACCCTGGCCCATTACCTACACAATCCGTAAATGCAAATCTCTCCTCGACGGTAATACTCTGGTCACTCACGTGGAGGGAGGGGAATGAGGTGGCCGATTATTTGGCTTCTACGGAGACCCCAGGTATCCCGTTGCAATGCATTTCCCATGTTTCTCAGCTTAAACTGGAGGGGGTGAACTTGGTCTGGGGGATGCCCTCGGTCTCCATTATTTCCGGCCTCCCTGAGCTTTGTTGTTCCTGGTCTCGTGTTGTGTTGAACTGTTTCTAGTTTCTTCAAATAAAAATTGTAACGTTGATGATGAAGTAAGTGCATATAGATGTGGGAAGGCTGCATGTATCCGATGAAGCTCCAAAAATGATGTAACCTGTAAAATATACACATAGACAATACATACCCATGTCATATAAAATATATAACACCAAAAGAAAATTAACATGAGGATGGTAAAAATACGTATAATGGATTCATATCCATTGTAGTACAATGATAAAACAGATTGTGATAAATGCATGCCCTTTTATTTACTAAAATATAAATGAATTGAAACTAAATGAAGTGAAAGAAAAAAATGATGATGGGTTTCCTCCTATTGAGCACTAATTTTACTTCGTCTTTATCCAGATGTTGATGACAATCCACCAAGATTGAACAAGAATGTATATCATACATCAGCTTCTTTATCAGTAGAAGTGTGGAATCTATTTGATGAAAAGGAAATTATCCTACAAGATTCACAATATCTCAATGGAAACTTTTTAGTTAAATGAATGCATGGAATGAAATGAAAATAGAGAAACTCACAAGAGAATGAATATAACTAATATGAAGAAAGACTCACTGAATGATTGAAGTTTGTGAAAAGGGTGTTAGTGGGAAGAGCAAGAAGATTACCTCTTTAAATATGAACAAGAGAATAAATTTCCTTTTCCAGAATCTTGTAGTGGTCATATTATATATATCATATCCTTGAATTTAGTACCAAGGTTGATGATGTGTCCCAGTTCATTTTCGCATCCAACTACTAGCACAGGTAAATCCATTGGTTTCCAACTCGATTCATGATCCACAGTTTCATTGATTACATCATTGTCAAGAGTATTATTAGCATTTATGGGTATTTCAAGTGAATTTTTTTAACCTCGATGTATGGATCATGTGGGATGGGCTCAATTGGATTAGGTGACTCCATTTTCTCAATAATGACATCTTTCTTAAAAGTCTCTTATATACTGCCCTCATTATATTTCTCCATTGGCACATGTGGCACCATGAGCTCAGGATAATTTAGGAAATCCCCTTCTTCCATTGTTTCTAGAAAATTATGAGTGTTCCCCACCACAATCACTGACTAATTTTTTGATTCCTGATATGTTTTAGATGTCTCAATTTTGGAAAAAAAACTCAGACGTGTAAATATTTTCAGAAAGAGGTGATTCATTATCATTTGATGTGATGTTATCTTGTGTGTAGCAATCATGGTGTCTTGGCTCTATTCTGACTCTATCACGATAAATAAGGGTCTTATTTTAGTGTCCTCTGCATCCTAAAAAGGTATAATTTTATAGAAATCAAATGCAGCCTTTTTCACTTTGGGGTGTACGGGTTGTGAACTCACATAATGAGAACATGGAATCGCATTTTCAGAGGGGTATTTATATTTGAAAGAGTGGAAGATTGATCTATCATATTCTTGAAATGTGATTAGATTAGAAGAATCAAATTGTGATGGAGAGGATTCATTAATGTTATGATGAGAAGTAGAATAAATCAAAATATTATCATTATCAGAATCAGGAAATGGATGTTGTTAAAATAGAACCTCTACTACACTTACATAAAAAGAATTTTTTTGAATTGGATCATCAATTGGTAGTGAGTTGACTAGTTGTACAACATGATTCATTTGATTTTATAGATTCTTTAATTTTTTTTCTAAATCTTTTGTTTGATTTTATAAATATTTCATTGAGCAAATAAAATGTTCATTATGTTCATCTTGATTTTCAAACTTCATATTTGTCTCAATGATAGCATAAAACAACATGTGCCCAATTATTAAAACATTTGTTTCACATGAATTATCGAGTTCTAAATTTTGAGGAATGCTTTGACTTTGAATATTATTAAAATATGTATAAGGAATTGTATCATAACATGGTGAGTCATTCTCATATGGATCATAACATGGACTTGAATAAAAATCATTATAATAAAAAGGACTACTTAAAGAGATCATGTGTAGTGAATAATTATACTTTATACCATGAGCTATGGGAATGTAGGGAGGATGTTGATTATAGTTTTATGGTGTTGACCATTCCATTCAGAACTTCTGGGTGTCTTGAAAGTCCCTACAATGAAAAATTCCTAGAGTAGTAAACTGATTTTTTTTTGTGTGTTTTTTTTAATTTTGAACTTAAATAAATCTCTTTGTGGGATTCTTAATGATACTATTATACATGGAAGTGACACCAGAAATTTGGCATGAACATCACAACTTGTCCAATAAGTAAATTTATTAACCTAATAATTATTATAGAAGCAGTGAATTGGGTCAAACCATAGAGAGAATGTGCTTAAACGTTAGGAATATCCTCTTAGAGGAATGTCTAGGTAGATGAGTTTTGTTGGATTCTGCATCCCACATCGGACTTGAGGTCCGATGTGGTTTTTAATATTCATTATAAATTCACCCCAAGGTCTCCTTTAGAGAGTACCTTGGGGGTTTGGGTACCTCATTTTATTCTCCTACATGGTATCATAGGGATTTACTCCCGACCCTCCCTCCTGAATTTTTTTTCCCTTCCTTTAGGGTTTTCCCGTCCGAGGGGTGGCGGATCCAATCCAAATAGCCCCCCCCCCCCCCTCCGTTGCTCATGCTCGTCATCCCTCCTGAGTGGAAGCCTCCCGCTTCGGCTCTGTCCGGTGGCTTCCCCCTCGGTGCGGCCCTCCTTGCCCTAAGCGGCACTCCCTCCTGGCGGAACTTCCTCCTGCGCACGGCGGCCCTCTCTCCCTCGAACGGTGTCCCATCTCCTTGTGTGGCTCCCTGTGCGACGACCCCGCCTCCTGCTGCGGCATCCCGACACCGGCGCCCGCCTCGTTCTCCTCCCGCCTATGCACGACACCACCGGCACTTCCGCCTCGCCTGCGCAGTCCCGGCGTCGACCCGCTCGTCGCTGCCAGATCCCGCAGCGCCTCCTCTCGTATTCTCTCCCGACGCCAGGCCCCGCCTTCACTGCGGTTTCCCTCGCGTCGGTCCAACGACCCATCCCGGTGGCTCCCTATGCTTCGTCCGGCAATGCTCCGCTGCTCCCGTCGACGGCGTCCCCTCTCCTGCGCGAATCTCTCCCACGTCCTGCCTCCTTGCGCGACTCCCGGCAGATTGGCTCCCTTCCCGGCGGATCCCTCCTGTCACGATCCCTGCGGACTCCCTGCTTCGCCAGGCTCTACCCTCCCTGCGCGCTTCCCCTGTGCGCTGGAATCCAACCACTCCTCCCGCTGAGTTTCTCCCCGACGTCGCCCCTCCTTCTCCCACGCGGCACTGATCCTCCCGACAGATTTCTCTCCCCCGCCAGCATGGTCTCTGCCGGCCTTCTCCCCATGTTCTGTCCTCCCGCTGCTCCTACCGTCTGCGGCCCTGTGGCTCCTCTTCCGGCAGATCCCTCCTTCGCCTCTTTGAGGCAGCGGCCGTCCCATCTCCCGCTTTCCAGCGGCTCTCCGGCGGCTTCTAGTGCTGCCTCCTGCTGTCCTGCCTCCTCACCAGCCCCTCCTGCGGAGTCCCCACCTCCTGTCGCCGGCATCTCCTGCCGTCTCCCGGCAGCCGCCTCCCTGCCCGGCGTCTCCTAAGAAATCGCCGCATCCCATCGCCGGCCTCCTCTTGCGGTTTCCCGGTGCTCCGACGACCGTCCCTCCAGTGCGGTTTCCCGGCGCTCCGACGACCGGCCCGCCAGTGCGGTTTCCCGGTGCTCTGACGACCGGCCCGCCAATGCGGTTTCCCAGCGCTCCGATGACCGGCCTGCCCATGCGGTTTCCCGGCCCTGCCAGTGCGGACTTCCCGGCGCTCTATCGTTCGACCTCACCTCTGCGGATTTCCCGACGCATCGTTGGTGCATCCTTTACAGCATCATCCATCCATCATTCTGAGGTGAAGCTTCGATCGTGAGGGGGAGCAGCAGCAGCAGCTTAATATTTTATTTCGTCTTTTTTTGTCATCAAGTTGGGCATGTCCAGCTTGAGGGGGAGTGTTAGTGTCTGTTTTTTTGTTTTATTTTCATTATGTGTCCAAGCTAGGTACACCTAGCTTGAGGGGGAGTGTTGGAGTCTTCATCCCACATCGGACTTGAGGTCCGGTGTAGTTTTTAATATTCATTATAAATTCACCCCAAGGGCTTTTTTAGAGAGTACCTTGGGGGTTTGGGTACCTCATTTTATTCTCCTACAAGTTTTAAAAGTGATTAACAACTAAAACTTCTAAAAACTAAATAGTTATTTAAAAAAGAATAGTTAAATTAACTAAAATTATCTATGTGAACTAAATTAATCTATGGAAGAAACATGCGAGAGATGGAAATTTCAGAGCTATGACATCTGTTTAGGTGCATGAAATTCCAATTATTTAATTATCATATTTGAATATTTATTCATTAAATTATCACTAATTCCAAATTTAATCAAAATAATATCAGGTCTCATTCTCTGATGTTAAATAGTATTCTAATTTTCACACAAATCATCAATCATTTTATTCTTTGATTTGATAAATAATTTGTACGTCATTTTAGCATTGAATCACTTGGTGAAATGCAATGACCCATTTCTCACAAAGTAAAAGTATTAATCTTTTTCAGGTTCGCTCACATGAGATAACTTATTAGGTATCACTCATTCAAGTTTGATGGGGAACACACATAAAATATTAATTTTTCAATTAATATAATTATTTATTTAGAATCCTGTCATGTGTAATTTATGATTCTCTCACGCGCACAACCATGTTTCGAATAAATGAATTATCAGATGATCTTTTGCCCATGATTACTTATTAGGTATCACAAAAACAAGTACTAAAGCATGTGACCAAAACCCAAATTAAAATTAAAGAAAACACAAATATAATTTAATAAATAACCATCCAATTAAAAAAATAATTCAAAAGGCAATCAAACATGGTTCAAACTAAAAGCATTCAATTATTGTTACGTTCATCGCAACTCTAACACAAATAATATTAGTCACCCATCACCACAAGATGCCTTTGACGATCGAAAATGACTGCAAACATGACACGATCTATTGTATTAATGTCGATGCGGTTTGATAGTAGCAGCATCAGGGGTGTCTCAGCTGGTGCGACATCGGTCGGGATTACTACTAGTTAGGTGGGAGCTATGACGATCACTGGAGGGGACCACCGTGAGAGGAGAGGATGTGGCTTAGGCTTGGTGGTGCTCGATTAATGTGCATGAGGATGGAGTAATGGCCCTCGTAGGGTTTTCCAGTTGCTGGTGTGCTGCGAGAGAAGGTGGGTGGTCGACGACTGGGTGTGTAGGGGGTCGGCCCACCATGGTGGAAAGGAGGAGGGTGGTCGGAGATTAGGGTTGCAATGGAGGATGGAGGACGGGCAGCATGGTGATGGTGGAGCATGGATGAAGGAGAGTGGCGGTGTTGGGTATCGATGAAGGAGAGCAACGGTGGGCATGTGTGGATGAAGGAGATGAAGGAGGTCAGTCTGCTTGTCGTGGTGGTGGAGGCACTTCCTCCTACTAGTTAGTGTTCCCCCCTCCCCCACAGTTTTTTTAAAGAATATGGAAACCACCTCATTAATCTCCCTGAATAACAGATTTTGAAATTCAAAACATCAAATCTTTATTTGACCAAATTAAAATGACAATAAGTAAAAATAGTAATAGAAGAAATATAACTAATGAATTATGATTGGACCTAGATCTGTATATATATTTATAAATACTAAGGTAACAAGTTAAATAAAATTAAGTTAATTAAATAATTATATACATAATAAGAATAAGAATAATAATAATAATAATAATAATAATAATAATAATAATAATAAATGTTAGATACAAATAATGATGATGGTGATAATATATAAGATAATAATAATTAGAGAAAGAAAATGTAAATGTTAGATTAAAAATAATTATTAGATATAATCAGAAATGAATAATGAAATATACATATAACTAGATAAACTAAGAATAATAAAAAAATATAATAATAGTTGAATAAAATACCAATCTATACACATAATGATAATACTACTACTATTAAATGTTAATATAATTTATTATTAATAATAAACTAATAATATAATAATACTATTATTAATACTACTAATATTTATAATGAAATACAATAATATATAATATTAATATAGAAAACTAATATATATATATATATATACTAATAAATATTAATAAACTAATAATAAAACTAATATTAGCGAAACTACTAGAAATAATAAAAAAGTGTTAAATAATATAAAATTAATATACTAATAATGATACTAAATTACTAATATTAATATATAATTAACTAAAAACAAAAAAAATAATAACAACGCTATAAAACTATTGAAAGAATTAAAAATATTAAAATCTGTTAAATTTATTTATAAAAACTAATTTAGAAAACCATAAAAATGTTAGTAAAATCCATGCGCATTAGCAATCTCGACCAACGATCATAATTATGGAAACCAAAAGTGGTGATAATCACAATGCATCAAAAACATATAATCAAAAACAAGAATGCTGGTTAAATTCTAGATCATGTGAAGAATGAAAATCAAGGATTTAATAAAATATACGATCCATGCCCCACAATCAAATCAAAGTGCAGAGATACATAAATAATGATACCTATTGTAAAAATGGATCGATCGTTGGTGATAAATATGTCTATTAGCGATGATGATGCAGATCATTCTGTGTTCATCATTCGTCTCATGAATCTCCTTGACTGTTCATTGTCGATCCACATCCTCGAGCTTGTGATTTCCGATGGTGGCTCCTCCTCCTCTTTGATCACCGAGGATTATGTTGTTAACACCAAAGATTTTCCATGACGACATATTTATAGGGGGGCTAGGTATAGGGGTTTAATAAATTAAATATATTTAATTTATTCAATGCACCCGTCAACAACTGCCTTCCACAGAAAGTCGAACGCCGACCAACCTTATGTCACGTCTAGGGTAAACCTCACATCCAAAAATCAACTACGTTCTCATATTTTCCATATGAGACCTCAATCAATGAGAAAATAATTTATTCTAAAAAGATGTGTTCATATGATTTAATATTTTAAATATATTAATTATGGGGTCCTGCGACACCCAAGACACAACACCAACTCCAAGGGAAAAAAAATCCAAAGATATATATATATGTAGAAACATTCAAATGATCAAACTATGGAAATAAGAGTTGTTACACTCATCATTGTTTCATCTCCCACCTGGAGATTTTATGCCACTCCAACTCTCTTCCCTCCCACACTACAAAAAAATGATGTTTCCCAACGGTTTTTTTGTCATTCAGCAATGGTTTCTAAAAGCTTCGTGTATTTGCGTGTTGGGAATCATTTCGTAGTGCTTTTTGTGTGGCGGTTTTTATTTTGTGGTGTTCTTTTGGCAGTGGTTTAAACTGGCACTAAATATTTATCTCTGTTTTTTTTGTTTTTTTTTTTGTTTCTTTTTATTTTTTTACATTTTTTATTTATGTAATTAATTAATTTATTATCATATATTTAAATAATTATTATTTTTGTTGTTGTTGTTGTTATTATTATTATTTATCCCACCATGCATGCATATTTCATGCATGTCATGCATAAATATGGCATATATGTGCTCAAAGAGATTTGAACCCCTTACCTCTTGAATATACTTGCAAAGACTTTACCGCTCCACCAAGCGCTTCATCTGGTGAGTAAAACATTATGTAATATACTTATAAATATACAGATAAAAAACAAATAATGATAGTAAATAATAATAAATAATTAATATATAATAAAGAAGTAATAAATAAATAATAAAATTGTTGGACTCCTCGTGTATTAATCATGTTTTAATGATCACAAATCTTATTACTGTCAATTAATCTATTTATTATTTACAAATATTATGCATGACCATAAATATAACTTATTGTATCAAACCTCTGTATTTATATTATAATGGTTAAGCTTAATTAATTTTATGCATATTATTGTTTAAGTTTGAATACAGATATTTGTCTAAGTATTAAGACACCGTGAAGTCTGACACAGTAAGACAGACGGTGTGCAAGACACATTCACAGTCAAACAAACACTGTGAAGCCTAAGTCTCAGACATCGTGACCAGTGAGACACCGTGACTTCAACACACCGTGACAGTAATCCTGACACCGTGAAGGACACACTGTGACCCAGACACCGTGAAGGACACACCGTGACCCAGACACCGTGATGGACACACCGTGACTTAGACACCGTGAGCTAGACACCATGACATGGACACACTGTGAAGCACATACCATGAAGGAGACACCAGTTCAAAGAGACACCGTTTGCACAACTACTGTGACACCGTTCCCTAACCTTTTTTTCAATATTATTTAAATAATACTAACACTCATATTTGATGTTTTTAATGCAATTAATGTCAGGAAATCGTATCTCGTACCTATGGAAAGGAAATCATTCCTATTGCCAGAGCTCGTGGAATATAAAGAATATTGAGCTGTAGTAGAGGATATATGTGTGCTTGACACGTCTCGACACACATACTACAATACACACGAGCTCTGTACTAAACCAAAGAACAATCCTGAGCACAACTGTGAAGAACACATTGCACGATCCTCAAAGAAGTTCCATACATACAATCCTACATTACTGAAGAACACATGAAGTACTCTGGATTCAAGAGAACATCTTCTCTCCAAGAGAAACAAAAGCTGAACCACGACACTCAATTTTTCAACAGAAAAACCAAAGAAGGACTCAGAATAATTTATGTTGAATCCAACGAGTCCAGAGCTGCACTACCAATCACTAGAGCTTTCTTAAATTTCATATACTATCTCTAAGTGATTTATTATCTATTTTAGAGTAGTGTGTTTATCCTGTTTATTTTACACCCACACTGTCTTCTGTGCTAAACTGGAGGATATCACAATCCTCACACCGAAACTCCTTACTCTTGTTTACCCAAGACAACTGTGGAAGAGGTCCTTGTGAGGCCTGGTCTTTATTTTTGTTACCCACGAAGAACATTGGTAGAGGTCCCTGCATGTCCTAGACAATCTTGTACTATTGTTAACCCCGATCTAGGGTGTGGATCAAATTTATATATAAATTTGAGAGGACTAAGTCTCGGCTTGAGACTGAACCTCTTGGTTATATCTATTGTTCATTTTTAGTTTAAGTTCAAACTATACAGTGTCTAATTTATATTCCACTGCTTATTACTTTGAAATACAAATATGTTTTAAAGTTACTTTGATAGTTAATCTAGCAAGTGTTTGTATCTATTGTAAATCAATAGGTTAGTTTCAAAAGCTAATTTAATCTTCTGATTAGATTAACTGAGAACTAATCAATCTTTTGAGAATCTAATTGAACCTTTACATTTTTACAAATTCACTACAGTTTAACTTGTTTTATAAATTGGGGGAATTTAATAGAAAATATTTTTAACAGAAATTTTAATTGGAACTCAATTCACCCCCCCCCCCCCCTCCCCCTCTTGAGTGTCCACTCCGATCAACATTTGGTATTAGGGGATTTATTTTTGTTAAATAATTTCAAAATACTCTGTTTTACAACTGTGATTTTAGTTGCATCTTTAAAGATCTTAAATTTTTGTTAGTTCTAAATTTTATCTCTTTAAATATCTTTTCTAAAATCTAGCTATGGAAAATAGACTAGAAGGTGTTGCTACTAATAGGCCACCTTTCTTTAATGGTATAAAATATTCCCAGTGGAAACTTAAGATGAAAATTTATTTAGAAAGCAGGGGTTTTGATATCTGGACTGCTATAGAATCTCAATATAAAATTCTAGAAACTGAAAGAAAAACTTGGGATAAACCTACAAAAACTTCTTATAATAATAATTGTAAATCTATGTATGCTTTATACTGTGCTTTAAGAGATGAGGAATTCAATAGAATATCTGCTTATAAAACATCTTATGAAATTTGGGATACTTTAGGTGTTTCTCATGAGGGAACAACTAATGTTAAAGAAATAAGATTAAATACTTATACTATTAAATATGATAATTTTAAAATGAAAACTGATGAACTTATTTCTGATATGTATCTCAGGTTCAATGAGATAGTCAACACAATGAGTTCACTTGGAAAGGCTATTCCAGTAAAGGAACAAATCATGAGGATACTGAGATGTTTTCCAGATAGATGGAGAGGCAGTTCTATTTCAATCAGAGAATCATGTGACATTGGAGCTTTGCCTATCAAAGAGCTTATTGGTAAGCTTATGATGTATGAGGAAGAACTCAAGGTGAATAAGGAAGAAGATGATGAACCCAAGAGAAAATCTGTGGCATTTAAGTCTACTGCTTCAAAGAGCAAAGACAAAGACAAAGTTCAAATACAAACTGAAAGTTCAACAAGTGAAAGTTCAGACTCTGACAGTGATGCTGAAATGGAACAGATATCCAGGAGGTTTAAGAAATTATATAGGAAGAAGAAATTCTTCAGAAAAAACAAACTACAAAGGTAAATATGACAAAAAAAGTCACGGGAAAAAGGATTAGAAGAAGTATGATAAGGAAGATGATATAGTCTGCTATGAATGAAAAAGGAAAGGACACATCAAGGTTGACTGTACAAAATTAAAATTCAAAAAGAAACATGATTATAAGGACAATAAGTACAAGAAAGATATGAAAGCTACTTTGAGTGCTTTATAAGACAGCACAAGTGAATCTGAAATTTCTGATTCTGAAAAGAATCGTGCAAACATGTGTTTCATGACCAAAACATCCGAGGTAACCTTAGGTACTCCTGTTTTAAATTCCTATTATTCTGGAGTTGATGCTGAATCTGATTCTGATTCTGAAGATATGTCTAAAGCTGAATTATCTGAATATTGTAACATGGTAGAGGAAACATGCAATGAACTTAAGTAAAAATATAAGTCATTAAAGAAAAAGCATGATCTTACTGCCAATGTTAAATCTACCCTTGATATAGAAAAAGAAAAGAATGCTCAACTATTAAAGGAAAATACAGAACTGAAAATGTCTAATGAGAAACTTAGAAAGGACTTAGAAAAGTTCACAAATGGAAAGGATACTCTAACTCAAATGTTAGGAAAGCAAGTGGAACCAAAATACACTAATGGAATAGGCTACCAACCTGGAAAAATATAGTTTACTAAAACTAGATTTATTTCTAAATCTGGACAAAATTTTGCTAGTTCTAGTTCTGGAAATTCACATGCTTCAACTATTTACTCGCATAGTTATAGATCAAATAGAGTTTATCTTTAAAAAACTATTGAATCTATTGATTATATGAGACCCATAAGACAAATTTGGGTACCAAAATCATTGATTGCTAACCTGTCTGGACCTAAGAAGATCTGGGTACCAATGTAATTTCCCATCTAAATCTGTTTTGTAGGAAACCTGTTTGAAGAGTTCCCACAAGAAGACATGGTATTTGGACAGTGGATGTTCAAGAAATGTGTCTGGGGATTACTCATGCTTCAAGAGCCTAATCAAGATTGATGGAGGCCATGTCACCTTTGGTGATAATTCAAAGGGAAAAATCATCAACCTAGGCCAAATTGGTAACACTGATTCAGTTCTAATTTCTAAAGTTCTATTTGTTGATGGACTAAAATATAATCTGTTAAGTATTTCTCAATTATGTGATGATGGCTTTAATGTTAAGTTTGAAAATGATTCTTGTAATGTTTTTAATTCTAAGAATGTTTTAGTATTTTCTGATTTGAGAAATAAAAATGTTTATGTTGTTGATTTAAATTCTTTAGCTAAGCAAAATGTTACTTGTTTAAATGATTTTCATAAAGAGTCTTGGTTATGGCATAGGATATTGGGACACTACAATATACACTCACTTAGAAAACTAACTAGGAAGAACTTAGTTAGAGACTTAACCAAACTAGAGTTTCCAAATGACAAAGTTTGTAATCCCTGTCAAAAGGGAAAACAACGCAAAATCTCTTTCAAATCAAAGAAAGAAGTTTCAACTTCTCAACCTCTCGAGTTGGTTCACATGGACTTGTTTGGACCATCTAGAGTTTCTAGCTTAAATGGGAAGCACTATGTCTATGTCTTAGTGGATGACTTTTCTAGATATACTTGGGTATATTTCTTAGCCCAAAAAAGTGAAGTTTTCTCTTACTTTGTTAAATACTCCAAGTCTGTAGAAAACCTTAGTGGACTTAAGATTAAAACCATGAGAAGTGACCATGGTCATGAGTTTGAAAATCATGAGTTTGAATATTATTTCTCACACAATGGCTATAGTCACAACTTTTCTGCTCCTATGACACCTCAGCAGAATGGTGTAGTAGAAAGAAGGAATAGAACCCTTAAAGAAATAGCAAGAACCATGCTTAATGAGTATGACCTGCCTATTTATTTTTGGGCTGAAGCTTTAAATACAGCTTTTTATATCATCAATAAAGTCTTAGTCAGACCTGTTCTCAAGAATACCCCTTATGAACTATGGAATAATAGAAAGCCTAAGGTCAATTACTTTAAAAAAAATTGTTGTAAAGTGTTTATTCTTAATACCAAGGATAATCTGGATAAGTTTGCTCTTAAGAGTGATGAAGGAATCTTTTTAGGATATTCTATAACTAGAAAAGCCTATAGAGTTTTCAATAAGAGAACCAAGTGTGTGGAAGAATCTGTTCACATAAAATTTGATGAAACTGATCCACATGAACCTAAGTCATCTCTTGAAAATCTTTAAGAAGATTTATCTGTTCAGAAACTTAATGATAAAATCAATGAACCTACTGTAAAGACAACCAGTTCTGGAAATATTTCAAAATCTTCTCCTAATGAACCCGAACCTAGACAAGAACCTGAAATTTCTAGCCCTACCTTTACTAGATCAACTAGGATTCTAAAGAATCATCCTTTAGATGTTGTTGTTGGTAATCTTGATAGAGGGACACAAACTAGAGCTTCTCTCAGAAATCAGGTTGAACATCAATCCTTCTTGTCACAGCTTGAACCTAAAAACATTGATGATGCTTTTAATGATGAATTTTGGGTAATTTTTATGCAATAAGAACTCAATCAGTTTGAAAGGAATAATGTTTGGAAACTAGTATAAAGACCTAAGGACACTTTCACCATAGGCACTAAATGGGTGTTCAGAAATAAAGTAGATGAAGCTGGAAATATAGTTAGAAACAAGGCTAGATTAGTTGCACAAGGTTGTAGTCAAGAAGAAGGAATTGACTATGAGGAGACTTTTGATCCAATAGCCAGACTAGAATCCATTAGGATATTACTTTCTTATGTCGCACATCTAAATTTCAAACTATATCAAATGGATGTCAAGAGTGCATTCTTAAGTGGGTTTATAGCTAAGGATGTTTTTATTGAAAAACCACCTGGATTTACAAACCCTCATTTTCCAAATCATATTTTCAAATTATCAAAAGCTTTATATGGTTTAAAGTAAGCTCCAAGAGCTTGGTATGATAGATTAAGTACTTTTCTAATTTCTAAAGGTTTTACAAAAGGAATAGTTGATCCTACACTTTTTATAAAATGAATTTCTAAATATGTTTTAGTTGTAAAAATTTATGTAGATGATATTATTTTTGGATCTTCAAAAACTTCTTTATGTACTGATTTTTCTAAAATGATGCAAAACGAATTTGAAATGAGTTTAATGGGTGAACTTAAATTCTTTCTTGGATTTAAAATCTTTCAAAACAATGATGGAATTATTTTAACTCAAAGTAAATATACTAGAGATCTTTTAAAACGTTTTGGATTGGATAGCACTAAAAGTAGTGACACTCCCATGAGTACCACCTGTAAGTTGGATCTTGATGAAGATGGAAAATCTGTTGATCAAACCACTTATAGAGGAATGATTGGAAGTATACTCTACTTGAATTCTAGTCGTCCTGATATTATGTTTAGTGTGTTTATGTGTGCTCGTTTTCAATCAAACCCTAAAGAGTCACATTTAAATGCTGTAAAGAGAATTTTCAAATACCTCAAGCATACTCCCAATTTAGGATTGTTCTACCCAAAAGGACAATCTTTTGAACTAGTTAGTTATTCTGATACTGATTTTGTTGGATGTAAGTTAGATATAAAAATCACCTCTGGAACATGTCACTTTTTAGGCAAGTCACTAGTATCATGGTGTAGTAAGAAACAAAATTCTATTGCATTATCTACTGCAGAAGCTGAATACATAGTTGCTGGCAGTTGTTGTGCACAAATTTTGTGGATGAAACACACTTTAATAGACTATGGATATCAATTCAGACATGTCCCAATAAATTGTGACAACAAAAGTGATATTAACATTTCAAATAATCATGTTTCACATTCTAAGACAAAGCATATTGATGTAAGACATCACTTTTTGAGGGATCATTATCAAAAAGGTGATATCACTTTGGAATTCATTGGTACTGATTATCAACTTGCTGATATATTCACTAAACCATTAAATTCTGAGAAATTGGACTACATCATACATGATCTTGGTATGATTAATCATAAATAGACATCTTACAGATCTTACTATTTACTATTTTGCTATATTTTACTTTACGGTTTCATGTTCACTGTTTCTCAGTAACTGTTTCATGCTTACGGTCTCACAGTTAACACCTTGTGTTCATGGTCTGTCACTTAACTGTCTCATCGTGACAGAATAGTTCACTCACTGTCTCACCGTGACTACACAGAATGGTCACTGTCTCACTGTGATAACCATCAACTGTCTCACTGTGATGACTGTTTCTCATCGCACTGTAACGCCTATTCACGGTCTCATCGTGAAGATTCTTTATATATTTATTTTAACCCGCATTGTGGTAATTTTTATTTCACCACTATTTACTTTCCTGAGTTTTTGTTTTTATGACGCTTGACATTCCCAAATGATAAAACATAAGGATTTTCACTCGGTTCCTTACCCGAGCTCTCTCATGCTCGCTCTCTTGAACCCTCTTTACCTTGAAAACCCTCTCTCCTTCTCTATTTCTTGAACCTTCAGTGAATTACAAGGATGAAGCGTCCATATTCACCCTCGTTTGAGAAGCACCACACAAAGAAACAGAAAAGAGCACCGAGGATAGCACCCGAAGGACCCCTGAATCTGAACCTTGTAAGTCGTACCATAGTACCTGAAAAAGAGATTTGCCCTGAGTGGCTGCTTTCTAGCAAGTCTTTGGTCCTGAAAATCTTAAGAGAATAAAGATGGATTGAATGGTTCTCTAGACAAGATGGACCAATTTATCCGAGGTTGGTATCTCAATTTTACCAGTATGTAAAGTTTTCCTTTGATGCTGGAGAAAGCTATATGGTAACAAGCTGGGTCAATGGACAAAAGTGTTCATTTTCTTCAAGGTTATGGGCTGCATGTCTGAGGATTCCACGTGAAGGAGTGTGTGATGATTACCAGAGAGACCCTCCTCCTTCAACTGACATATTTGACCTGGAGAATGCTTTGGAAATCCTGACTGGAAATGGCACCAAGTGAAGGGCCATAGCAGCTGAATTGGATGGGGAGACAAGATTGTTGTTCAAATTTGTTCAGAATTTGATTAGTCCAAGAAAAAGATATTTTGCTGTGATGAAGTATCAGGATGTGTTCCTGATTCACCTGTTGAAGAATGGCCATAAGATTAATCTTTGAAAATATGTCATTAACCATATATGTGATCTGATTAAAGTCACTTCCAAATCCACCTCCTTGTTTTACTCAAGGATGATTTTGACCATGTTAGTTTCCAAAGGAGTGGTTGGACCGAATGAAGAAAATCTAGAGGATTTTGATTTCTGTTTATCCAAGCCTATCATCAGAAGGATGAAAATTAATTGGAACTCTTGGAAGAAGCAGTGGGTTGAGTATAATGATCAACTTTATAAGAAGTATAATCTTGTTGATTATCCAAGAAGGCCTAAGAACATTACTGGTCCTGATTTGGAACCAGATGAAGTGGCTGAGTATTCAGAAGAAGCAGAAGAAGAGGAATCATCTCCTATTGAAAAAGAAAGGACTGATGTCCCTGCTGATGTTCCTGCTGAAATACCTCTTAGAGAGGAAGTTGTTGATGTTTTTAGAGAAGAAGAATCTCCTACTATTATTGGAGAGGAAGAATCTCCTACTTCTAGTGAGGATGTTGATCCAGAAACTAATCCTAAGGCTGCAAGAGAATTGGTTTTCCCTGTTTTAGAGCAGCAATCCATGGAAGAGACAGATCCTATTGAAGAAGATCTCCCTGTTGAAAAAGAATCAAGTCTGGAAGCATTACTAGTGGAACAATCAGTTCCTGAGTACATACCCTCTTCTGAAGAGAGGATGGAAATTGTCTTTCAGCTGAAAAGGAAAGAATATGTTGAAGAGATTAGATTTGATCATGTGGATCTTGATCATTCAGTTGTGCCTCAAGAATCTGAAATGGAAGCACATTTTGAGGGGGAGGAACCTCAAAACCTTGAGATTGTAGAAGCTGGATCTTCCGAAGCTTCTCAACCAACTGTCACATTTTCTGTGTATACTCGATATGAATTTATAAGCATTTATGATGTGAGTGAATCACAGAAAGTGAGTGAAACTGGTATAGATCTATCTTCTTTGTTTCAACTGAGGTCAGTAGCTCACCCAGAACCAGAACCAGAGCCTCAACCTCAACCTCAATCTGAATCTGAAACTGAAACTAATTCTGAACCGCAACCAGAATCTGCATCAGAACCTGTATCACTAACTTAATCTACCTTCTTACCCGAGAAACAATCTTTTGTAACTAATGATGACTTGAAAGTATTTGGAGAGACTATCTTGGCTGGAGTTGAGAAGATTATATCCTCTCAACCTCTTACAGTGACTCAACTAAGTCAAGAAGATGCATCGATTATTTTGGAAAATATTATTCTGCATATTCAACCAAGGATGATCCGTGAAATACAAGAATTCAGAGTTGAAAATAAGTTTCTTAGTGCTGATGTTGTAAATTTGAAAGGTTTGGTGGAAAACCTGCAAACAGAATTGTCTTCAAGATCAGAGCCTTCTCCTGTTTCTGCTCCTATCCCTGTTACTGCTTCTCATGAACTAGATGTTTCTGACCTTTCTAGAGAGATTGTGTCTCAAGTGCATCCTTATCTATTATTTGTTGATGAAAATATTGGAACAAGACACACAAAGATGCTGCAACGCATGAGAGAGCTTGTAGAAAATCTGAATAAGCTCATAGATGAGTACACTGGATGTCTGCAAAAAGTTTTGAAATAGCTCAAAGTTCTAACCGAAGCTGTCAAGGCTTCTCCTCCCTCTGGTCAGACTTCTGTTCCCTTTTTGGATGATTCTGTGCTTAGATCCATAATCAAGGAAGAAATTCAGAATGCATTCAGTGGCTTGGATCTGTCTCCTTTGTCAGAAGTGGTTAAGAATGGTGATCGAGCTTTGGACCTGGTTAGAATTCATTCCATGATTGCCAATGATGCTCAACAAGAGATCACCAAGAATATAGACTTTTATCTCACCCGGATTTTCTCTAAAAGTGACATGATAAATCACTTTAAGTATCTTGTGGAAAATCTAAAAATCCCTCCAGTAACTCAAGATTTTAAAGCTCGAGTTCAGAAGCTTATAGAGTTCACCAGATTGTTGGACAAGTTCATGGAAAATAAGAACGATTTTGAAAAGGCTATGCAATATGGGGGAGAAATCATTACTGATTTCATCAATCTTTTGAAGTCGTATCTTCATGTGCAGAGTACAGCTATCGTTGCTCCAGCTACTGCACCCCTTAGACCTGGTTTACCTGCCCTAGCCTCAACTGCTATGTCAGTCACCCAAGCCATCTCTCAGATCAGACCAGGCATTCTTGATCAACCACAAACTGGATCTTCTACAGCTCCTACCTTGGCTCCCTCCATATTTGAAGGTCTACCTTTACCATCTTTGTCTACTACCTTCATGCCTTCTTCTACATCAGCACCAGCTTCCGTTGCTGCTCAAGGCAAGGAAAAGGTCGATCCCTGATGATTCTAGTAAGTACTCTCTTTTTGATGGGATGTCTTTCCTTTTTTGTATCATGTATGCTGGATGTTTTTTTTAATGACAAATACATTGTTTCACCCCATTATTTCTATTTCACTTTTTGATAATCCCAAAAGGGGAGAAAAAGTAAAAGTATTAGTATTCTAATGAGATATGTTATTATAGAATCTGTTATTCTCTAACTCTGTTATTTTATGTGTTATTTTCTCTAACGTTGCATTTCATTTATATTCTACCTATACATGATTTTTGATCATCAAAAAGGGAGAGATTGTTGGACTCCTCATGTATTAATCATGTTTTAATGATCACAAATCTTATTACTGTCAATTAATCTCTTTATTATTTACAAATCTTATGCATGACCATAAATCACACTTATTGTATCAAACCTTTGTATTTATCTTATAATGGTTAAGCTTAATTCATTTTATGCATATTACTGTTTAAGTTTGAATATAGATATTTGTCTAAGTATTAAGACACCGTGAAGTCTAACATAGTAAGACAGACTGTGTGCAAGACATAGTCACAGTCAAACAGACATCGTGAAGCCTAAGTCTCAGACACCGTGACTTCAACACACCGTGACAGTAAGCCTGACACCGTGAAGGACACACCGTGACCTAGACACCATGAAGGACACACCGTGACCCAGACACCATGACGGACACACCGTGACTCAGACACCGTGAGCTAGACACCGTGACATGGACACACCGTGAAGCACATACCGTGAAGGAGACACCGGTTCAAAGAGACATCATTTGCACAACTACTGTGACATAGTTCCCTAACCTTTTGTCAATATTATTTAAATAATACTAACGGTCATATTTGATGTTTTTAATGTAATTAATGTTATTCAATGATAGTTGTTGGTCTGTCAGGAAACTGTATCTCGTACCTATGGAAAGGAAATCATTCCTATTGTTGGAGCTCGTGGAATATAAAGAAGATTGAGCTGCAGTAGAGGATACACACGTTCTTGACACGTCTCGACACACATACTACAATACACGCGAGCTCTATACTGAACCGAAGAACAATCCTGAGCACAACTGTGAAGAACACATTGCACGATCCTCAAAGAAGTTCCATACATGCAATCCTACATTACTGAAGAACACACGAAGTACTCTAGAGTCAAGAGAACATCTTCTCTCCTAGAGAAACAAAATCTGAACCATGACACTCTATTTTTCAACAGAAAAACCAGAGAAGGACTCAGAAGCATTTCTGCTGAATCCAACGAGTCCAGAGCTACACTACCAATCACTAGAGCTTTCTTAACTTTCATATACTATCTATAAGTGATTTATTATCTATTTTCGAGCAGTGTGTGTATCCTGTTTATTTTACACACACACTGTCTCATGTGCTGAACTGGAGGATATCACAATCCTCACACTGAAACTCCTTACTCTTGTTTACCCATGACAACTGTGGAAGAGGTCCTTGTGAGGCCTGGTCTTTATTTTTGTTACCCACGAAGAACAGTGGTAGAGGTCCCTGCGTGGCCTGGACAGTCTTGTACCATTGTTAACCTCGATCCAGGGTGTGGATCAAATTTATATATAAATTTGAGAGGACCAAGTCTCGGCTTGATACTGAACCTCTTGGTTATATCTGCTATGCATTTTTAGTTTAAGTTAAAACTATACAGTATCTAATTTATATTCCGCTGCTTATTACTTTGAAATACAAATCTGTTTTAAAGTTACTTTGATAGTTAATCTAGCAAGTGTTTGTATCTATTGTAAATCAGTAGGTTAGTTTCAAAAGCTAATTTAATCTTCTGATTAGATTAACTGAGAACTAATCAATCTTTTGAGAATCTAATTGAACCTTTACAGTTTTACAAATTCACTACACTTTAACTTATTTTATAAATTGGGGGAATTTAATAGAAAATATTTTTAACAGAAATTTTAATTGGAACTTAATTCACCCCCCCCCCCCTCTTGAGTGTCCACTCCGACCAACAAAAATAATAGATAATAGATAATAAATAAATAATAAATATATTGTAAATAATTATTAAATAAATAATAAATACATAATAAATAAATAATTATTAAATATTTAATAAATTATAAATAAATAAATAATCAATAATAATAATAAATGATAATAAATAATAATAAATGATAATAAATATAAATGATAATAAATAATAAATAATAATAAATAAATAATAATTAAATAATACATAAATAATTAATAATTAATAATAAATAAATATTAAATGAATAAGAAATAAGAAACAATAAATAAATAATAAATACGTAATAATTAAATAATAATGAACTATTAATTAAATAATCAATGAATAATAAAAATAAATGAATAAGAAATAATAACAAATAATAAATTATAAATAAACAGTAACAAATAAATATTAAATAAATAACAAATAAACAAATAGTCACTAAATAAGAATAAAAATAAATAGTAAATAATAATAAGTGATATAAAATTATAAATGATAATAAATAATAATAAATAATAATAGATAAATAATAGATAAATAATAAATAAATAATGGATGATGGATAATATATAGTAAATAAATAATAAATAAATAATATTAAATATTAAATAAATAACAATCACATAAATAATGAATAATAATTAAATATTAAATAAATAAAATATATATAAATAATAATTAATAAATAATAAAAATAAATAAATGATAAATGATAATAAGTGATAATAAATAATTAATAATAAATATTAAATATTAAATAAATATTAAATGAATGATAAATAAATAATAAATAATAGTTAATTCTAATTAAATAATGAATAATAAATAATAAACAATAAGTAATAAATAAATGATAAATAAATAATAAATAAATAATGGATATATAATAAATAAGCAATAAATAAATAAATAAATAATACGTAAATAATAAATTATTAATAAATTAATAAAAAATTAATAAGAAATATATAAACAAATTGTGAATAATAAATAAATAATGAAAAATAATAAATTAATAATAAAAATTAATTTAATATCAGATAATATGTAGTAAATAAATTATAAATCAATATATAATAAATTATAAATAAGTAGAAAATAAAAAATAGATAAATAGTAAATAATAAATAGATAAATAGATAATAAATAAATAAATAAATAATACATTAATAATAAATAATAAATTATACATTAATAATAAATAATAAATTATTAATAAAAATAAATATTTTTTAATAATATATAATAAATAATAAATGAATATTAAGTAATAATTTAACAATAAATTAATAATAAATAATAAATGAATAAATAATAAATAAATAATAAATGGAAAAATAATAAATGAATAAATAATATATAATATATAATATATGGAAATAAATATCTCTAAATAAATATACATATCACGAAATTTATATAAATATATATAGACACACATTTATGTTACGTAAATATATATATAAAAACACACACACACACATAACTATATATGAATATATATATATATATAGACACAAGTAAATATAAAATCTATACATATATAGCCATATAATATATAAATATATATATATATATATATATGTATAAATATTTACAAATGTATATAAATATAGACAAATATTCATAAATACATATAAATATTCATACATGGATACAATTATTTGTAATTTTAAATACATAATGATATATATATATAATAGATAATAAATCACCAAAAGAGGGAAAACCACAATAACTATAATGCCATCAAATCAATAGAAATTTAGATCAATGGAATAAAATCATAGATAACCTAAAAGCAATTGAAGACACTCTTAAACAAAGATAAAATCTCATCAGATGTTCAAAAATCATGATATTCGAACTAAAAACTCAATTTTGGAGGCCTTATGGGCCTTTTGGCTAAAAAAAATGTGATTGAGATTCCCTTGGGTGCCAAGGTATAGATATCTTTGTAAACTTCAATTTGATATATGGTAAACCCCAAACAGACTGCCAGATCAAAAGTTATGATCGTTTGAAGTTAAAGTTTGATTTTCAACCTTTCTTAGAACTATAATAAATTTTATTTGATTGATCATTACTAAATTATCATCTAATATTGTTGTAGTTCATTTCATAAGCTTCAATTTGACTGGTTGTGGAGATAAAATGGACACCTATATCAAAAGTTATAATCATTTGATATTGAATTCTGATTTTTAACTTATACAATAATTAATTTAAGTTTTGGATAACTATTAACTAATAATTATATATAATTAATAATTAACACATTATAATTAATGAAAATTCGAAATAAAAAAATAAATGAGTATAAATAATAAATAACACTTATTAATAATAAATCATAATTTAATATTTAATATTTAATATTTTTTCTCATTAAATCAGTGACAGTTTTATAAAAACTGCTGTTATTTTTTGGTGGTTTTCATAAACCGCTGCTAAAAATAGATTTCATTTTTTTTTTTGAAAAATAAAAAATCTAAATTAACGCCGGTTTTAAAAACCCGCTGCTAAAAACCGCCAAAAAAATAAAAAAACATATTTAGCGACGGTTTTAAGAACCACCATTAAAAAACCACCACGTAAAGATTTTTTTGAAATATTTAACGGCGGTTTGGAAAGCCACCACTAAAAAATCGCCACAGAACCCCTTTTTTCTTGTAGTACCACTGTTGGTCGAACACTCTCTCTCCCATTGAAGTAGGCCACCACGTTGTACCGATCAGATCTACACCTCTTTTGTTGAATCTATTTAGAGCTTATCTCTATGTCTGAAGCTATCCTTGTTGGTAAAGGCGACAAGTGACGAATGTTCAAACAACAACAAAGTGAACGTGCAACGAAAATAATTTTTTTCCCTTTAAACAAGCCTGCAAAATTAAAGTGGTTGTGTAACGAGCAAATAATGTGTGCATAAAATAAACGTTGACACTAAAAAATTTAACGTGGAAAACCTAATAAGGGAAAAACCAGTCTAGAAAGAATATCCACTCTAAAATCAACAAGTACATGGTAGAGACTCCCAAAAATGGAAGGGATGTCAAAATTATAACTCTCAGATACAACAGAAGAAAATGTCCAACGGAAAAGAGATCCATAAAGCATATCTAACAAAAGAACGTCATCTGATAAGGAAGAGAAAACAATAAATCAAACCATACAGATCTGAAGATCATTGACTGAATAACTGGGTGCTGAAAATCACCAAGATTAGAAGAAAATGATCTTCGGTCTAAGCTGGTCACAAAATTGGGATTTTCTCTTCATATTGATGTTGTGCTACTAAGCCTGTCCACTTCCTCCTTTTTAAAAGAAAAAAATGTTCGTGTAACCCAAAAACATGTCTTTGCGTTTTTTCTTTTTGAAATTGTGTGATGTTCCAATTGAGGAGACCACCCCCCAAAAAAAATAAAAAAAAACTCCCCCTCCGACTCAAGTGGGGATCACCACCAACCCTACAGTCAGTCAATAAGTATCAAATTTACCAATGGGTAAACTCTTGGTCAACATGTCTGACCCATTATCATCAGTGTTGATCTTATCAAGCTCCAACTACCTCAAATCAAGGATGTCGCAGATTGAATGATACCGAACATCAATATGTTTCGACCTACCATGAAAAGTATAATTCTTTCCTAAAAAATAGTACTATGACTATCACAAAATAAAACTTACCCGCCCTAATTAAAATTTATCTCTCGAATAAAAGTTTTCATCCACAAAAATTATTTGTATGCCTCTGCAGCTACAATAAACTCTGACTCTGTGGTAGATAAAACAAAACATCTCTGCAATCTAGACTGTCAAGATACAACTCCCCCTATAAAAGTGATCAAATAACCTGAAGTAGACTTCCTTGAATCCATATCTCCTGCTATATCTAAATATATATAAATCCACAAAGCATAGGTTCCTCATTGCCAAAACACAATCTTAGATCAGAAATATCACAAAGATAACAAAATATATACTTCACCGCTCTCCAATGCTCTCTACCTGGATTAGATAAAAAATGACTAACAACACCAACTACATGATCTATATCAGTTCTACTACATATCATCACATATATCAAATAGCCAATAATGGATGAATAAGGTATGGGTTGAATCTCCTCTCTCTCTCTTCATCAGTAGAAGGTGACTGACTGGTATTGAGCTTAAAATGTAAAGAAAGAAGAGTACTAACCACTTTCACTCTATCCATAAAAAATCTCTCAAGAATCTTCTCAATATATCTCTCCTGAGATAACTGAAATTTCTTTACCTTTTTTTCATGGGAGATCGACATGCCAAGAATATATCGTATTGGCCCCAAATCTTTCATTGCAAAATACTGATAAAGATCCTTCTTCAATTTTTCAATTCTAGAAGCATCATGACCAAAAATGATCATATCATCAACATAAAGCAACAGTATAATAAAATCATCATCAGTAAATATCTAAAAAAACACAATGATCATAAGATGTCTTCCTAAAACCCTGATGAAAAATGACAGATTCAAATTTCTTATACCACTACCTTAGAGCTTGATTCAAACCATACAAACTCTTCTTTAACCTGCAGACATGATTCTCTTTACCTGTTTCAACAAAACCCTATGGTTGCTCTATATAAATCTCCTCCTCTAAATATCCATGGAGGAAAGTTGTCTTCACATCCATATTCACAATCTACAGATCTAAACTAGAATCCAAACCAAGAACAACCCGAATGTAAGACATTTTGATAACATGTGATAAAATTTCATTAAAATCAATACCTTTCTTATGACGGAAGCCTTTAACAAATAACCTTACCATGTATCATGAAACATAACTGGATTATTCATTTTTAATCTGATAATCTACCAATTTTTCAAAGTTCTCTTATATGTAGGTAACTTCACTAGCTCAAAAATATGGCTGTCGTGCAATGATATCATATAATCATCCATTTACGAAACTCATCTATCCTTCTGATCACTTTCCATTGCCTCATCAAAATATTTTGGTTCCCCCCTTCACTGAGGAGCATATACTCATCAGGTGAATATCAATTAGAAATGGTACGATGTCGAGATGACATTTGAAGTGGAACTCTGAGTTCATTAACAACCCCTGGAATTGGATCATCAGAAACAAAAAGGTGCATTGGAAATATCAACTTCAACATGTTCACCCAGAACATCATTCTACACATCAACATGATCATCAGAATCACTAATATGAGGTAAATGTGAATCAGAACCTGGCTCAAGAATAACAAATCCATCAGAAGTTGAAGAATTAGATGTTCTCCCTTATCAATATCTACAATAGTATGATCCTTCTTAAACACTACATCATGATTTCTGATAAGATTCTTCAAAGTGAGATCATAGATCCTGTGTCCAAACTCATCATGTCCATAGCCAATAAAAATACATTGTCGTGACTTACCATCCATCTTGGATCTCCCATCTCTAGGCGCATGAACAAAAGCCTTGAAACTAAAAAAATGTAAGTGATAGTACCTGATCTCTTTTCCATACCAAAACTTGTCGGGAGTGTATGTTTGAAATGAAACCATAGGTGATGAATTGATAATATAAGTATCAGTTTATAAAGTCTCACCCCAAAAATGTCTAGGCAACTATACTTCTAAAAGCAAACAATGAACTCTTTACAACGAAGTCTTATTCATCCTCTCATCTACACCATTCAGATGAGGTGTCTTGGGAGGCGTTTTCTGATGTCGAATACCTTCCTGCCTGCAATACTAATTAAACAGACCACAATACTCACCCTCGTTGTCAGTGAAAATACATTTTAGTTTCTTACCATATTCCCTCTCAGCAGAAACCTGAAATTGTTTAAAAACACTGAGCACCTGACTTTTGACATTCAAAACATAAACTCAAAGCTTACTTGAGCACTCATTAATAAATGTCACAAAATAAAGACCACCACTAAAGGTCTTATATTTCAAAGGACCACAAACATCATAATATACTAATTCAAGTACGTGTGACTTACTGTGCAAAGGATGATTGTTGAAACTCGCTCTGCTCTATTTTCCAGCCATACAATGATCACACGTATCCAATTTGAAAATCTTCAAATCTGGAAGAAGATTTCTCTTGTCCAAAATACCAAGCCCTTTCTCACTAATGTGGCTAAGCCTCTAATGTCATAACTTGGACGAAACATTGCACTCAACAGTGCAAGAAGTATCACAAGAAATAGATACTCTAGTCCAGTAAAAACCTGACTACTTATTCCCTCGAGCCACAATCAAAGAACCCTTGAAAATATTCCATTGGTCATCACTAAAAGTATTGATAAATCCATCATCATCGAGAACATTGGTAGAAATAAGAATCAGATGAACCTCAAGCGCATGTTGAACATTCTTCAAAATCAACTTACTTCTTGTACTGGTCTCTAAAAAAATAGTATTGATACCTACATCATTACCATGTCTATCATTACTCATATTCAAAATCCCAAAATTACTTGGGTTGTAAGATATAAAGAGCTCCTTCCTCGATGTCACGTGAAAACAGGAACCACTATCAACAACCCAACAAGAATCATCAGAAGCAATATTAATAGAGTTATAAACAATAACAATATCATCCCTGTAGTAGTGATGACACAATCATCTCCATCACCATTTTTCTTCTGCTGATTTCCCATCATTCTATTTTCTCTTTTCAGTTGATAACTGTAACACCCCCGAATGATAAAGGGTTAAATGACTAAATGATATGACTCATGTTAACAAGGTGCACCTTCCTTTTCGGGAGCATGTCTGATTAGAACTCCACAGTTAAGCTTGTTTGGCCTGGAGTAGTGATCAGGATGGGTGACCTTCTGGGAAGTTTCTCAGGGTGTGTGTGAGTGAGGACAAAATGCACTGGAAAGGATATTTGTTGGCATGCGGGGACTCTCATTAGTCAGATGACCTGTTCAGGAACGTGGGTGGGCCCCAGGGTGGGGACCACGTGTCTGCGGGGCAACTGGTGGTACCTGGCGGGCCAGGACCCGATGGTCATGTTAAGACGGGGTGTCTGTGCTGTCACCGGGGCCCAGTTGTAACATTTGGTATCAAAGGCGGTGCCCAACATTAAGTGTGGTGCACTACCTGGGTTGAGATGTGGGCCCACAACGAGGACATTGTGCTCTAAAGAGGGGGTGATTGTAACACCCCTGAATGATAAAGGGTTAAATGAATAAATGATATGACTCATGTCAACAAGGTGCACCTTCCTTTTAAGGAGCATGACTGATTAGAACTCCACAGTTAAGCGTGCTTGGCCTGGAGTAGTGATCAGGATGGGTGACCTTCTGGGAAGTTTCCCAGGATGTGTGTGAGTGAGGACAAAACACACTAGAAAGGACATGTGTTGGCATGTGGGGACTCTCATTAGTCAGATGACCCGTTCAGGCACATGGGTGGGCCCCAGGGTGGGGACCACGTGTCTGTGGGGCAACTTGTGGTACCTGGTGGGACAGGACCCGACGGCCATGTTAAGGCGGGGTGTCTATGCTGTCATCGGGGCCTAGTTGGAACAATAACAAAACTTCTTAACATGCTCTTTCTTAACACAATGATGACATTCAAATTCTCTCTACTTCGACCTGGACTTGCTTCTCCCTTTGCTCTTACTAGGATTGCTCTATCCTTGAATCTTTTCCTGGCTTCCCCCCCTATTCTCTGTGACTAAACATTCTAAGGAAAAAAACACACTAGGAAGGACATGTGTTGGCATGTGGGGACTCTCATTAGTCAGATGACCCGTTCTCTATCCTTGAATCTTTTCCTGGCTTCTCCCCCTATTCTATGTGACTAAAAGTTCTAAGAACAAAACACACTAGAAAGGACATGTGTTGGCATGTGGGGACTCTCATTATTCAGATGACTCGTTCAGGCATGTGGGTGGGCCCCAAGGTGGGGACCACGTGTCTGCGGGGCAACTGGTGGTACCTGGTGGGACAGAACCCGACGACCATGTTAAGGCGGGGTGTCTATGCTGTCATTGGGGCCCAGTTGGAACAATAACAAAACTTCTTAACATGCTCTTTCTTAACACAATGATGATATTCAAATTCTCTCTGCTTCAACCTGGATTTGCTTCTCTCTTTGCTCTTACTAGGATTTCTCTATCCTTGAATCTTTTCCTGGCTTCTCCCCCTGTTCTCTATGACTAAAAGTTCTGAACAATATTTCTCCTGAGTACGTCTCATGACCTCTTCATTTGAAACAACAAACTTAAGGCGGGGTGTCTATGCTGTCATTGGGGGCCAGTTGGAACAATAACAAAACTTCTTAACATGCTCTTTATTAACACAATGATGACATTCAAATTCTCTCTGCTTCAACCTGGATTTGCTTCTCCCTTTGCTCTTACTAGGATTACTCTATCCTTGAATCTTTTCCTGGCTTCTCCCCCTGTTCTCTATGACTAAAAGTTCTGAACAATATTTCTCCTGAGTACGTCTCATGACCTCTTCATTTAAAACAAAAAACTTAACAAAATTGAAATATCGCAGCACCATTAGGAGTATAATCGGTTGGAGTAACACGTAAATTCTCTCAAAAATCAGGTAAAGTGTTAAGCAACAAAAGCGTTAAAACCACATCTTCAAAATTAATACTCATATGAGACAATTGATCAAAACATCCCTGATATTCACTCAAATAGTCATAAATAGACGTACCTTCTTTATACCTCAAATTTAACATTTTTTTGAGAAGAAACAACTTATTGTTTTCTATCTTGGAAGCATATGTAGTTTCAATCTTCTCCCACAAAGTTCTGGCGTGAAAGGTGTTGACAATATGGTTCATTAGATTATCTTCGACCCATTGACGAATGAAACCACAAACCATCTCATGCTTGAACTCTCATTCTTCATCCGACATTCTTTCTGGCTTCTGAGCACTAAACATTAGAAGATGCATTCACATGACAAAAAGCAGATCCTCCATTTTTAGTCGTCATATGTGATAGTTGGTACCATTCAACAAAATCATCTGACTGTAATTGGCTTTTCATAATAAATAAGGAATAAAAATCAAACCCTTTGATATCAGATTTTGGGAAAGGTGGCAAGTGACGGTCGCGCAAACAACAACAAAGCGAACGTGCAACGGAAATAAATTTATTTCCCATCAAACAAGCTTGCAAAACTAAAATGGATGTGTAGCGAGGAAATAATATGTGAGGAAAAAATAAATGTTGACACCAGAAAATTTAACGTGGAAAACCTCAATGAGAGAAAAAACCACGAGACCTAGTCCAGAATGTAGATCCACTCTAAAATCAATGAATACACGGTAGAGTCTCTCAAAAAATAGAAGTGATCTCAAAAGTATAACTCTCCGATAGAACAAAAGAAAATGACCAACTGACAAGAGAGGTAGAAAATGGATCTGACAAAAGAACGTCGTTTGAGAAAGAAGAGCAAAAAATAAATCTGATCGTACAGATATGAAGATCATTGACTGAATAATTAGGTGTTGAAAAATCACCAAATCATAAGAAAAACGATTGTCGATCAAAGCTAATCACAAAATTGGGATTTGCTCTCCGTATTGATGTTGTGCTCCTAGGCTTGTCCACTGCCTCCTTTTTGAAGGAAAAAAATGTCCGCGTAACCCAAAAACATGTCTCCGTGTTTTTTTTAACCGCGTGGTGCGCCAATTGAGGAGGCTCCCCCAACAACCCTACCCAAACTCTAACTAAATCTATCCGACCTCTTCCTTTTTCTCAACTGCATGCATTCAAATAGGTTTTTGGATACGCTATAATCGAGAGGGAGAGGGATAAACTGTAATCTTCATATGACGTTCCTCCTCCTTCCACCACTCCACATTAGACATTGTTTATGTTTCCACAGTTTTTTTAGTAAATTGTGGTTTCTAAATCATAACTCATTTGATTTTCCATTTTTTGAGATAGATACAGTGTCGTGATTATTCTTTGTTTCCAGTTGTAGCAGTATATGTGTACTCATTTTTTCACATAGGTTCTTCTTTCATTATCAATACTTGATAGTTTTATGTTGTTGTTTATATTAACCTACCAAATATAATAATTGTATGTTTAAATGCATGTAAAAAATGTTTCATTCGATTTATATTGAATGCAGTCAACAATGTTGTTTGAATTAACTATTTTCATGTCATAAATAATACTTAATTTGGGTGTTTGGTACCAGTGTTATCAAATTTTCATGTGGTTTATGTGTTAGTAGGTGCAGTGTTTTTTTCTTCTTCCTTCTAGCATGTACTGATAATTTCTTTTTTATAATAAATTATTTGGTTGGAAATTTTTTAAATAATTTTCTGCAACACGGGCTAGTTTGGCTCATATGCAGGCCGGACCGAACTTATTTTCTTTTGAGCGGACATTTAGGGGCCATTTCTTGGCCCGTTAAGTACCCCTAATTGAGTTTGTTATTTGGATCAACGAGTTACATAACCGCCTTGAATAATCGGGCGAGGTGCGGGCCATCCCAATTATATTATAATCAGGGCCGGCCCTGGGGCAAGCCCAGCAAGCCCATGGGCTAGGGCAACAAGAAATATTTCTACTGTACCTATACTATATAAACACTGTAGCAGCTTGGAATGGGCAACATTTATGATTCTGGTATTGGGCAACAAAATTGACAAGGGTGTTCCGGGCCGGTCCTTTATAATAAAAACAATAAAAAATTATATTTTAATAAAATTATAAAAAACCGGACCGGCCTGCCCAGAAATCCTGCTCCTGCCTGGCATGGGCCCGTGGAACCTCGGACGGCTCGGGATGGGCCGGCCAATATTATTTAACCCACAACAGAAATGGAAGTCATAAAGTGCGGAGGCAGTCGTCTCTCCTCGCGACAGCGCCCTGCCCGCTCACTCTCCGGCGATGGCGGCGTTGAGCCTCCCGCCGGGATTCAGGTTCCACCCCACCGACGAGGAGCTGGTCGCCTACTATCTCCACCGGAAAATCACCGGCCGGGAAATCGAGCTCCAGCTAATCCCCGAGATCGATCTCTACAAATGCGAGCCCTGGGATTTGCCAGGTGCCCCTTCTCGCATTCATTTCTCTCACTTCTCCGATCATGGCCGGCGACACTCACTGTGACAGGTTTTTGCAGAGAAGTCGTACCTGCCGGCGGGGCGGGACCTGGAGTGGTACTTCTACAGCCGCCGGGACCGGAAGTACCGCAACGGGTCGCGGACGAACCGAGCCACGCGCGGTGGGTACTGGAAAGCGACGGGGAGGGAACGCGGCGTTTTCGGGCCGCGGAAGCGGGCGTTGGGGATGAAAAAGACGCTGGTGTACTACCTCGGGCGAGCGCCGCGCGGCGTCAGGACCGGCTGGGTGATGCACGAGTATCGCCTCGTCGCCGACGACTCCGCCGCCGCCGCCCCAAATCTCACGGTACTCTTTCCGGTTCTCTCGATCAGAAGGGTGCGTCGTTTTTACTAATTCTGGACCTCCAGGGGTATGCGTTATGTCGGGTTTTCAAGAAACCGAATCCGACGCCCAAACTCGAGTGCAAGGACGGAGATAGTGGAGGGAGCCCAGAAAACCAATTTGAAGTTTCAGACGGCGGCGATTCTTATTGCTCCGATGCTTACCCGTCGGAAATCACTCAGACTCCGGCGGAGTCGGCCGGCACACTGGCCCACTCCCTTGGGAAATTGGATCAGTTCGGCGAGGTACACATCCTTTCTCATTGATTCTGTCTTAGATGCAGAGGAAGACCACATCATGTCGATCACATTGTAGAGTTTATGACCGGAAATTTGGTCACAGAATCAATCCTAAAGCATTGATGGGGGTTGTTCGGCGGTCCAAGAGCTTCTTTAGTTTGATCTGTGAGGCTAACAAAGGCTTTTTGTGGGTAATTGTTGTGTCCTTTCACAAAAGATGATGTTAAAATGAAAAGAAACACGCATTCTCCCACTGAAATCAGGCGGCTTTCTTCTCCCTTCCCCATCACTTCTTTTGACTGAACCCTCCCCCACCTTTCTTCTCCATCCCCATTCAACTTCTGTCTTTACACTTCACTACCAACTACTGTTAAAGTCTTAGTATATTTCCCTTTTGAAAGCTTTATCTTTTACTTGGAATGATCGCAGGATGTGTACGATTATGAATTTCCAACCCACCCACCGCCTCTACTTATGGAAGAGCTGTCAAAACCCTTCACTTTGGACCGACAATATGGGAATCATGTGAGGGCGGAATGCATGGGTGGTGTGAATGCTGCAGTCTACTGGGAAGAAATTCTGTCTTTATGCGCTTCCCCGAATCGCTCTTCTCTTTAGAAGAAACATATGATTCAATTCAGCTTTAGTTTATGTGTTGTCACAGAGTATGAAGATGTTACAAAGCATTGCAAATTGTTGTAATGCTTAAAATGCCTCATTAAACTCATTTTTTCATTTGAGTAACTTTAATGTTTCATTAATTGAGCTTTTAAATTTTCAGAATTTTTTATTTAAGAATTTTTATATGACGCACACACATGCAGTAATTTAATTTAATTTTATATTGAAATTACAAAAAAAAAATTAAATTGGACACACATATGTATAAAAAATAATAATAACAATAATAATAATAACGCATTCATCACACGCATAGAAATATTGATATGTGAATAAAGACAATCATATTTGTGAATAAATTATTAAAAAAATACACTTCGAACCTTTAAATGAATTTATAAAATGAACTTATATTTAAAACTTTAGTAAATTTTATAATTAAAAAAATTATGTATTATGAATATACAATTTACATTTCGTAATGTATATTTTAAATCTTTTTGTATGTATGTATATAATTATTTTTTAATATTATTTACATTAATTAAATAACTAATGATATATTTTAAAAATATTTATTTTATTTAAATAATAATAGTTTAAAAATAATTAACAATTTTTAAATTGTAATTAATAATTAATTATATTTTTTATGTACGATCAATATGATATACACATCTAAATAATTATTATTAATTTTATATATATATATATATTGCATCAATTATAAATCTATTTAAATATAATTATCAAATAAATTACCTTTATTTTTACACCTTTCTAATTGATAATATGCAATGAAAAACATTTATACATTTTTTATTTTTCATGTAGTTGAGAAAAAATATTATATTATTACATATAATATTTATATATATATTCTTAAAATGATAATTGTTTTTAAATAAGTTGGGCTCAACACCCTCTTTTTTTATTAAGTAAACCATTTTTTTAACTCTTATCATGACTCAAAGGCCCAATAACTCAAAGATCCATTACAATTTTTGATGTCCCAAAAGCCCAAAAGCCCGAAGGCCTAAACATGATCTTATAAGGCCCGAAGTAAGTTGTATGCATCATGCCATGTCACCAGTCATATGACATGCCACCCCTGCCAATAATCATCACATTTTTATCCCAGAAAGTTGCATCACCCCCCCCCACCAGGAACCGTTGCATCGTGCAAGATGACACATCGTGGCAAGACACCCCTCCTTCCACGGTGTAGAAGGGTTGGATGATGAATGTCACCACACTTATCTCTCTTTCAAGTCATCCACCCGGTGATGTCTGTGTGACAATTGCTTGCTTCACTTGCTTGTTGCTCCACATCCTTCAGATCGATCCCCACTGTAGATGGTGACGTGGTAGGACAATCCTCCACCCCCACATCCATTCTACAAGGATAGAAGGCTGGATGATAAACGTCACCACGCCTATTCCTCTTATCGAGGTCGCTCACCCAATAGTGTTTATCCGCACTACCTCCCTGTTGCATCGACATGTTAGCCTTGTCCCTTTTTACTTTGCATTCTACCCACTAGTGTTGTCCCAAAGGCTCTGTTGTAGCTTAGATGTTTTGTGGTCTAAAAGCCTTGAATTTCCCGAAGGTCTTGTGGCCCTTAGGCCCAAATCAGTACCCCGAAAGCATAAATTAGGTGAATAGTTCCACTGCTACAAACCTACTACCGTAGTGCTACAATAACTTTGAAAATTCTCCCCCGCTGGGATTTGATCCTAAGTTTCATGCAGGACTACGAGGAGTGTTGATGAAGCTCACATTTTCATATATTTCATATTGTAAATCATTTTTTATAATCCCACCATAGTGTTATTGGGTGGGTAATTGTCACGTTTTTAGGTTTTAGGGTTATTTTGAGCCTAAATGTGAAAAACGCCTAATTCTGGATCTTAGACAGATTTTTACATCAAGGGTATTTTAGTCATTTTATGTAAAATATATGTCCAAATTTTGTGATTAAAATTCTGTTAGAATCCTGATTTTATTTCCTTCGACTTTGTCTTCTGAACCAGGAGCTAATTCGGCCATCTAAAGGGCCTAAAAATACATTGAAGTTGGGGATTTTTCCGGACGGACAACATGGACCCCACCACTGTAACGGAACCAGAACTCGGCCTACATACCTTCAAATGCGTTTATTCTACTTGGGGAGGAAAGCGGACTCAAATAGGCATTCACAAAATAAATTTCATGGAGTTTTGTATCCTTTAAGGCGGCTATTGAACGACATATTCTTAAAGGAAGCTGACTGGATGCTTCATCTAGAATAAAAAACCGACAATGAAAAAATCATAACTCCTTCATCCGGTGTCCAATGGATCTGAAATTTGGAGGGTGAATGACCAACATATTTATAAACAACATTCGTGAAGGGTGGAACGCGTGAAGAGGTCATTTATGGGGTCTACAACGCGTCAAATTTTGGGGGACGAATTCTGCCTATAAAAGGAGGCCCTCACCTCCTTCCCAAATCATTCCATTCTCCATCCATTCCTTCAAGGCACCAAGGAGTAGATCTCCACCGAGGGAGGCTGGCCACAAATATTCCACATTTCATTTTTTTATTTATTTCTTTTCTTTATTTTTGTTTTAGTTTTCAATTGTAATTTAGATTTCTAATAAAATTCATGCATTGTTTTTATTTTTGTGTCCACTTATTCACTCTCTTTTCTTCTTCTCATCTTACCATCGTGAACTATAATACTCATGATCATGAGTAACTAATCCGAGGAATATCCCGAGAGAGTAATCAGGTTCTTGAACCCAAGACCATGTTTTTAATATTCTTTGAGTTAATTCTAAGGTTAATTTATAGTGGGTGTAATCCACATTGTGGTTGTCTAAAGATTAACTTCTTAATCTACAACCATTTTCCCTCGATTGAGGAGGTGGATGGAGGGTGTGCTTAGCGATCGCTGAGTAGACTTTTCTTTCATAACCGGGGTAGAATAAGGTGTGCACACATACGATGGAGTGTGTTCACTAAGAATATTTAAAGTTGGCCAATGAAGGTTCTCCCTGAAAGTTCTCTCGGGAGAACTTCCTTTCTTCCATAATTCCATTCTGTTTAGCATTTAATATTCATTTGAATTAATTTTTTGCATTTCATTTATTTTCATAAATTCCATTATATTCTTTTATTAAATAATAACAACCAAAAATAATTTTTTTAGTTAAATTAGATTAAGTAAGTGAACGATTGAGAAAGCCCCTCAAGTGAGATGACCCTGGTCAACCTCTATGCTGCACTAGGAAAAATTAAATTTCTTTTTCCATGCCCTACGACGGGTGTGCATCAAAACTGGCGCCGTTTCTGGGGATCAAATCAGTTGTTTACTTTACTTTTTCTATTTCAAAATTTTAGACAGTTTTCATTATTTTAAAAAAAATCAAAAATAAATTAATAAATTTCATGATGCATTCAAATTCAAATTATTATGCATGGAATAATTAGTCACAGGTGCAGGAGGAAGAAATAGACTACACTGAGGAGGCCCTCCAACAAAGAGCTGATGCTCTAATGATAAGGTTCAAACATAAGGAAAGACGACTAGCAACATGGATCTCACTTGAAGATTTGATGACCATGGCTGATGAACTAAAAATTGACATTCAAAGATTCACGGCTAAGAAGAAATTACCACAAGTCTTCCCTAATTTCACTAAATAAATCCATGAAGTTGAATCTAAACTCGAGGTAGAGGAGAATGACTACCTACCTCCATCCGGTGATAATCAACTCCAAGAGGCACTTTCAACTGAAGAAGTGATTGAACCAGAACCAACTCAGGGAGATGATCCTTCCATGAACTCTACCTTTTCTGATTTCATTCAATCCGATTTGAGCATCACTCCTTGTAATTTTGAATTTTCAGATTTGGTCAATCTTTAAATTTCCTTAAAAGAAGTTGAAAAAGAATATGCACCTGTTGAGGAACACTTGATGCTCCCAAAAGACATTGAAGATTCATTAGAGGGAGTATAAGAAGAGAAGAAGAAGATTGCACAAGTAGCAACCAATGAAGAGGATGCTCCATACTTCATCCTACCCCCGCCATGTAAGTTGTACCACAATACGAAGGGGGAGGATTTGGTGTACTCTATCCATGGAGTCCTACTCAAGAAGAACACATATGTTGATGCTAAGAAAAACCACATGTGGTGGTTCATGTCAAAGAAGCCCCAACCACCATCAAACTTTGGATAACAGCTGGTACTGCCCTCTGGAGGTAGTAAAAGAAGCCAGGGCCCACTTGGGGGATCATACTAAGATTTATCCTTTACTTGCTTTATAGTAATTTAATTTTAAATATTAGGAATTTAGATTTCAAATTCAGTATTAGGAATTAGTATAGCATGCAGACCCATCCCTCTTTTCATTTTGTGATTAAATGAAATGATCCTTTTGATTAATTGAGTAATTTTTCTTTTGTAGGATCTTAAAGGCATAAGGAAGCCCTGAGAATTAGAGGAAGAGGACCAAATCTTTATTTCAAAAGGGAGATCACTTTTTATGATTATCATTTAAACTCCTTTCATTTTTTTGGTCCAAAACATATTTTGAGCTTTAATGAATATTCTTATCACTTTTCACACATCAATTGATTTTGAAAGAGTTGAAATGATTTTTGAAAAATGGATTTTAAATTATTGTTGATATGAATTCTTTTCCCTTGAAATGGATTTTCAAGCATTTTTATGAGTTTGACTGATTTTTGAAATCCAAGCCCATGAAACACTGACTCAAAATATTTTTCCAATCCTGTGAGGTATTCTAAACCACTTTTACATATTCTTCCTAATACCCACATTTTCTTGAGGGAAACTTGAATTTTGTGTGAGAACCAGAATTTGTGAATATTCACTTTCGAAGATTTGGATTTCATGGGATGTATTTGAAATGATTGAGGCATCTCTTTGGCTAGCCACATTTTATCTTGAGACCCACCTTTAAATTTATCCTTTGTAATCCCTTAGATTTCATGAATTTCCTTATAGGTTTAATCCACATTACAATCCAATTTTTCCTTACCTACCCGCACTTTTAGTATTTTTGCATGGTTATTTCAAGTTTGAGTATAGGGGAAGGGCCTTTTGTGTGCGTTCATTGGGATGTGTATCATTTATTGGTGATGCAAGGTGTGTGTCAATACCTTGGGCAGTGTACAATAAGAGAATTGGGTATGTGTCGTCATTTCATTGTGCTTTATTTGTTTCATCCATTTCTCCTTCAAAAAAAAGAGAAAAAATGGAGATGAGTTTGAATTCCTAATTTTGCATTCTTTTATGACTCATGTCCCTCTCAAAAATCAAGGGCATGAGTTGTCATTCATTCATTGTATTCAAATTTTCAGCTCATCCTCCATAAAAAAGAAAAAGAAAAAAAAGAAAATAAAGTTGTGCCTTTTTGGAGCTTTAAAAAAGGAGAACTTAGATGATATCATTCATTATAATCACTTATTGGCTCATGTACCATGTCATAAAAGGGGTGTGGTGTTGTTTTTCACATTTTCAAGTGGTATTGAGTAAGGAATTTCCTGTGTTTTCACTTGAATTAATCATGCATTGTACTTAAGAGTCCAGCCTCCTCTTTCTAGCCTGAAACTTTTTCAATCATTTTCCCACCAAACCTAAGCCAAAAAATCATTTGAACCTTTAATTAAATCCCTCATGATTGAATTCATTTTCATGTTTCACGCTGTGGATAAATGAGAATTTTCACAAGCCTATGGTGATACATGCGATTTCCAAGTATGAGCATAACTCTAGAATCAATTTCTCTTGAGTGAAGAGTGACATAAAATTCAATGTGAGGTAGGTTGTGATTGGGCCATGGATTGATTTATGAGGTTGAAAAAATTTTAATGATTGAAATGAAAATAAGATAGAATTATTATTCATATATGAGACATGATAGAATTCTATTTTGGATAAGATCATTGATATTTTCTCATTTTGATTGTTGTGTGGATTTTGATCTCGATGTAAGATGATTGCCCATGAGTGCAATGTTTAAGTGTGGGGGAGTGATGAATCTCACATTTTCATATATTTAGTATTGTAAATCATTGTTTATAATCCCACCATAGTGTTATTGGATGAGTAATTGTCACATTTTTAGGTTTTAGTGTTATTTTGAGCCTAAATGTGAAAAACGCCTAATTCTGGATTTTAGACAGATTTTTACATCAAGAGTATTTTAGTCATTTCATGGAAAATATATGTCCAAATTTTGTGATTAATTTTTTTTATAATACTGATTTTATTTCATTCAACTTTTTCTTCTGGACCAGGAGCTAATTCGGCCATCTAAAGGGCCTAAAAATACATTGAAGTTGGGGATTTTTCCGGATGGACAGCGTGGACCCCACCACTGTAACGGAACCAAAACTCGGCCTACACACCTTAAAATGTTTTTATTATACTTGGGGAGGAAATAGAACTCAAATATGCGTTCAAAAAATAAATTTAATGGAGTTTTGAATCCATTAAGGCGGCTATTGAACGACATATTCTTAAAGGAAGTTGCCTGGATGCTTCATCCAGAATCAAAAACCGACAATGAAAAAATCATAACTCCTTCATCAGATGTCCAAAGGATCTGAAATTTGGAGTGTGAACGAAAAACATATTTATGAACAACATTAGTGAAGGGTGGAACGCGTGAAGAGGTAATTTATGGGGTCTACAACACGTCAACTTTCGGGGGATGAATTCTTCCTATAAAAGGAGGCCCTCACCTCCTTCCCAAATCATCCCATTCACCATCCATTCCTTCAAGGCACCAAGGAGGAGATCTCCACAGAGGGAGGATGGAAATAAATCTTCCACATTTCATTTTTTTATTTATTTCTTTTCTTTATTTTTGTTTTAGTTTTCAATTGTAATTTAGATTTCTAATAAAATTCATGCATTGTTTTTATTTTTGTGTCCACCTATTCACCCTCTTTTCTTCTTCTCATCTTACCATCATGAACTATAATACTCATGATCATGAGTAACTAATCCGAGGAATATCCCGAGAGAGTAATCGGGTTCTTGAACCCAAGACCATGTTTTTAATATTCTTTGAGTTAATTCTAAGGATAATTTATAGTGGGTATAATCCTCACTGTGGTTGTCTAAAGATTAACTTCTTAATCTACAACCATTTTCCCTTGATTGAGGAGGTGGATGGAGGGTGTGCTTGGTGATCACTGAGTAGACTTTTCTTTCATAACCGGGGTAGAATAAGGTGTGTACACATATGATGGAGTGTGTTCACTAAGAATATTTGAAGCTGACCAATGAAGGTTCTCCCTGAAAGTTCTCTCGGGAGAACTTCCTTTCTTCCATAATTCCATTCTGTTTAGCATTTAATATTCATTTGAATTAAATTTTTGCATTTAATTTATTTTCATAAATTCCATTATATTCATTTATTAAATAATAACAACCAAAAATAATTATTTTAGTTAAATTAGATTAAGTAGGTGAACGATTGAGAAAGCTCCTCAAGTGAGATGACCCTGGTCAGCCTCTATGCTGTACTAGGAAAAATTAAATTGCTTTTGCCACGCCCTACGATAGGCGTGCGTCAAGTGTTAACCACTCAGCTACAATCTCAATTGCATATTCTTAAAATAATAGTAATTTTACATTATCTTAAATATAATTGATAGTGAATTTAATATCAATTAGTAATATATTAAAAATAATAGTCTTAATTGAAATATAATTATTAATATTTTTAAATATAAGTATACATTTTTATGATATTAAATATTTATTAATTTATATAATTAATAAAAGTATTTAAATATTACTTATAATATTTTAATACAATTATTATTAATTTTTTATATATAATTAATATCATATACATTAATATAGTTAGTAATTTATTATAAATCTTTTGTATTTAAATGCAATTTTTAATATTTTGATATTTTTTATACATCTATATTATGAATAATATATATTAAAAAATATTAACAAATTTATATAACTAATAAAATATCTGAAATAACTTTATCCACATTGAAATATATTTATTAACTATTAATGTTTTTCTATAGAATTAATAGTATATACATATTTTAATCATTCTCGTATTATTTTTTAATCTATGGGTTTTATATTTTTGTATGTATACATATAATTATATTTGAATATAATTATACAATTATGTAATTAATGATATATTAAAAAAAATATTCAATCATTTATATAAATAATAAAATTTTCAATTTTAATTAATTATTAATTATATTTTTATATACAATCAATATAATATATTCAACTATTACCAACAATAATATATTTATATATTATACATTGTAAATTTATTTAAATATAATTATTTAAATTTTTAATCTTAATTTTATAGTTTTATAATTAATAATTTACATTAAAAAATTTGTACATTTATATTTTCATGTGGTTGATAAATAAATATTATATTTTTACATATGTAATTTATACATATTTTTCAATAATAATAATAATTAAGTATTAATTAGACATTTTTACAATATTAAATATTTATTCATTTAAATTTAATATAAGTTTGTAAATGTTAGTAAATATATTAAAAGATAGTTAATATTTATTAACACCTTCTTTTTTATAATTTATATTATTTACATTTAGGAGTTGAGGTCCTGACCAAGTGATAAAGTATTCCCCATAATACTGCATCAACCAAGGTTCAAATCCTGACAACCCTCAATTTGGTGGAATTTCTGGGCAACACCACAATATAAAAATAGAGGTCATGGGGCAAGGCGGATGCCGCGACGCAACACAGAGGACCACGACACAGGGAAATGCCATTGACAAGCCTAAAAAAGGAGCACCATGGTGGGACGTTGAACGTGGCGATGCTAGGATGAACACCGCGTTCCCTTGTTTAATAAAAAAGGGTTTGACCCTAGACTTGTTTCAATTATATACATGTATATAATTAGTAATTTATTGTATTTTTTTATTTAAATGTAAGTAATATTTTTTTATATTTAAATATGAATTTATATATTTAATAATATTTTGTAAAAAATATTTAAACATTTATATAATTCATAATAATTTTTAAATACAATTAATTATTTTGATATATAATTAGGAATTATTAATGTTTTTATATAATTTACTAATGATATATATTTTATATAAATAATAATATTTTAATTTAATTAATAAATTTTAAACTGTAATTAAAAAGTAATTATATTTTTTATGTACGATCGATATAATATACAGATCTATATAATTATTATTATTAATATATCTATATATTGTAGCAATTGTAAATCTATTTAATTATAATCATAAAAAATTTACATTTATTTTTATTCCTTTTTAATTGATAATTTACAGTGAAAAACATTTACACATTTTTTATTTTTCATATAGTTGATAAAAAAAATTATATTGTTACATATGATATATATATATATATATATTCTTAAAATAATAATTTTTTTTAAACAGGTTCGGAGAACACCCTCCTTTTTTTATTAAGTAAGCCCTCTTTTTTCAACTGGGTTGAGAGATAACTCTTAACATGACCCGAAGGCCCAGTGGCTCGAAAACCAATTACAATTTTTGATGTCCCAAAGACTCAACACCCTAAAGGCCTAAACATGGCCCTATAAGGCCCAGAGTGAGTATTTTGCATCATGCCATGTTGCCAATCATATGGTACCCCCCTCTAGTAATCATCACACTTTGATCCCAGTTTGAAAGTTGCACCCCCTGCCATGATTCATTGCATCGTGCAAGGTGATACATCATGACAAGGCACACCTCCTTCCATGGTATGAGAGGAGGACTAGATTGTAATGATTCTAATTTTTCTATGTATTGCCTTTTGATATTATATGGATTATTTTCGGAGATGGGCGCCAAGACAATGTGACATTCCAAGACTTGGTGTGTCTGGAATTAATTTTTGAAATATATTAAATATGTTAATATCATGTTAACATTAACAGAAAGCCAATGAAAAGAATGTTAACATTGGCAGAAAGGAACATGCTATCTCTTTTGTGGCTTGTTGCAGATAGTTGAAAGAAAAACATGACTTCCCAAAAGATATGTGAAAAAAACTAAATAAGTATTAGATAAAAATGATAAGAAAATTAATTTAAAAATAGTAGATAAAATGATGACAAAATTAATTAAATAAGTAGCAGGAACTCACATTTTCGTGATGTCTATATACATTCTCGACCGATTTTCTTGTTGTCATTATCTCAATTGTAGTCTCAATGTCCCATCTCTCACGAGCATGAGTAGCTTCGAACAAACCACCCCAACTTGAACAAAAGCATCCATCTGTATAAGAAATCAATTATTATTTGAGTAATACTAAAAATAAATAAATTAAACATAAATATGAAACAATACATTAATTATATGGATAGTGATTTACTGTGAAAACATCAAGATTACCTCTGTGATTGAGCAGAGACAACGTCGTTGCTCTTCCTACAAAGGTAGTGGATGGAACTTGAAGGAAAGTGATAAATACCAACACTGCAAGGGTGAAAATGTTTTGAGGGAGAATAATTCTATGAAAGTTTTGGTGCATAAAGGCATGAAATATGGACACAAATCATCTAAAATAAACAAACTTTGAAAATACGACTTCTCAAAATATCTGTGAGAAAATCCAAATAAGCATTAGATAGAAATGATAAGGAAATTAACATACAAATAGTAGATAAAATGATGATAAAATCAATCAAATAAGTATTAGGAATTCACCTTTTCATGATGGTTATATACATCTTGACCCATTTCTTTGTTGTCATTATTTTAGTTTCAGCCTCAAATTCCGATCTCTCATGAGCATGGGTATCTTGGAAGAAACCACCTTAACTCAAACAAAATAATCCACCTATATAAGTAAACAATTATTATGTGAGTAACACTAAAAAGAAATAAATTAACCATAATTATGAAACAATACATTAATTCTATGAACAATGATTTTACTGTACAAACATCAAGATTACCTCTATGATTGAGCAGATGCATCATCGTTGCTCTTCCCGCAAAGGTAGTAGAGGGAACTTAAAGAAAAGTGATAAATGAAAACACTTCATGGGTGAAAAGGGTTTTGAGGGAGATGAAGTATGTAGAAGTTTTGGTGAAAAAATGTATGAAAGATGGACATAAATCTTCTAAAATAAACGAACTTTGTAAGGAATAATGAAAATTAAATCAACATTTCATTATATAATTTTTCAATAAAATAGAGAAAGTATATCATAACATTACTTTTACATATTCCCAAATAGTTTTCTTCATTATAGTCTGTTCTTTCATGGGATTGGTAACATCGTCATATGAAGAAGACATTGTCTTTATGAGTAGTCAAAAATTTAATTTAGATTATGTTAATGCAGTAGATAACATATAATATTATGAGGAAAAACATAGTATATTAAAAAACATTTTTATCTTCTCATTCAACCATCTTTATTTTTTAACAAGGTTTTAGGGATTTGGATCCTATATCGAGAATCCAAATCCTCTCTTTGTGGCCCCTTCTAATGTAAAAGTCATTGTCTACATTGGGTCTGATTGATTGTGATCTATCAATGAAAGAACCATCCTCAATTGAAGTTTCTTCTGACTTGAAATTTTTTTAATCTCCAGTAGTACAATCAACTAATTCTTGTCTGCTAGATTCGAGACATAAAATACTTGCACTGCTTGTGATGACATTATGAATGGATCATCCTTTTCCCCTTCCACACTTAAATTCACCTTCATGAAGCATATTTCATCAACTTCTATTGCATTCCTATTCTCAACCCATTTAAAATAGAAAATTGACACTTGAAATGTTTTATAATCCAACTCATATATCTGTTTGATAATGCCAAAATATGACATATTTTCATAAATTGTATTTCTATCCTTGGAACCAGATATGTGCATCACTTCCTCCATAAGTATAACACCACTATTTTTCATCGTACTGCAGTCATCGTGTTATTTTTTATAGAATATACAACCATTGATTACAAAACTAGTGTAAGATTTAATATTTTTATTCGGTCCCTTGGACAACCATAAAAGTCATTCAACAATTAAATTCATATTTTTTGATAACTACTTATAAATTTGATCTCAGAACCATCCTATAAACTATTTATTATGTGTATTTGATATCCATCCTTTATCCCTTGATAGATTCAAATCTCTAAGAATTTCTTCATGAGATTCAATGTATGGACCAACATCTTCACTATTATGTAAAATGTAAAGGTGTGCTTGCTCCCGCTCTAACAAGGTAATTGTAACAACATCTCTTCTAGAAATATCTTAACCCATAAGGTGTCTGTTGTGACAAGACTTTTGGAGACCGATACTGTCAACATATGATAGGTAATCGGTACAGATTTCAATAATTTCTTCAACAATATATCATTTTTCAATACAACCTTCTGGTTGACTTTTATTCTTTACATACCCTTTCAAAATATTTATATACCATTCAATGGAGTACATCCATCTATAATGGAATAGAACATATAGTTTAACCTCTCTAACCAAGTGAACCATCAGGTTGACCATTATATAAGAGAATGATGGTGAGAAGAACATCTCTAATTCACAAAATATGACTGCAACCTTCTTATTCATGATTGGAAACTTCATTAGGTCTATAACTTTACTACATATGGATTTGAAAAATAAGTAGATTTTGGTTAATGTATACCATAAATTTTTTGGTAGAATGAAATAGAAAGCAAAAAACATTAAATCTTGCATCAAAACATAAAAATCGTGTGATTTTAGTCCCTTCAACTTCAAATTAGTCATTGACATGAAATTCCCGATATTTTATGAATACCCCTCTATAACTTTTACACTATTAAGGAAAAGGAAAAAAATGAAAATTTTCCTATCCGGATAGAGTGTAAGCTACTGGAGGAAGAAAATTCCACCCTTTACCCTTCACTAGTGCCAACTCTTCCCTTATCCCCATTTCAATCATGTCCAACTTAGTCTTGATGCCATCTTTTTTTTCATAAAAATTTATTAACGTGCCAATAACACCATCAAATATGTTTTTTTCTACATGCATGAAATCAAGAAAATGTGTGACGCACAAAAAATTCCAATACGATAATTTAAATAAAATTGATATCTTCTTCCAACCCGATTTCGTAAGGTTTTTCAAAAATGGTTTACCAAAAATAGTGTCGATATATTTTACTTTATCAAAAAATTGATCACCTGTTAGTGGAGACAGTGTTGTAACTTGTTCGATATTCTCATCGAATGATATGTCCAGGATAAATATTTATGTTATCGAGGTAAAAATTTCTAATGTCCTAAAAACGTAGTATTCAAGGAATTTTTCAACTAAGTATGTGCATTCTTCACAAAGTGGAAAACCCAACATTACTTTAATGCTACAGCTTGATAAATTTCCATAAGTGGGAAAATCATTTATCATCCTGCACAACATGGCCCTTAATGTGAATTATTCACTTATATGAGCATCATACATTATAACACATATATCCCACGTCAATTTCAGATCTTAGATCAATGGATCCAAATAGAAATAAATATCATTACTGGGTTTATTTGGTCCATATATAAGTAGATCCAATATAAAGTATTTGTGCTTCATTCATAACCATGGAAACAAGTTATAATTTACCAACATGAAGGGCCATATACTGTGAGTATTACTCTATACCCCAAAAGGATTTATTCTATCTATAGATAATGTAAGACAAAAGTTTCTCAGCTCATTTCCAAATTTAGGATACTCATAATCAATTTTCTTCCACTGAGGAGAATCTGCTAGATGAAGTAGGTTTCCGTATTTAATTATTATATATGCATTCCATGTCAACTGTCTCACAGTTTCTTGATGTCCATATAGTATTTTAAACTGTGGAATGATAGGTAAGTATTATATAACTTTCTTAGGACTTGATTTATTTTTCTTTTATTGATCTACACCACACTTAGAGAATGTTATGAGTGATTCACGATCCTTGAAAAAACAATATGCAATCATTTGTACAAGTATGTATTTTTTAGAGATCATTCCCATTGAACGTAACATTCATTTAGCATCATATGTTCGATATGGTAGTTCATTTTATTCTGGTAGCATACCATTTAGGCGACCAAGTAGTTCTGTAAAGCTAGTGTCACTCCATCCACTGCTAGCATTTAGATCATATAACTTCAATACAGTTGAAAATGTAGTGTATTTAGTACAAATGGTATACAATGGTCTCTTAGAACATGTATTTAAATTCTCAAACAACTTTGGACAATCATGAAATCCATATTCAATTCCCATTATCATTTCTTCTATGCGATCTCCGTCATCATTTACACTAGTATTCATATCAAATGATCCATAAATCATAGTATCATCCCAATTGGAAAGCATGTTCAAATTTTATCCATTTTTAGTCTAAAATTTATATCTCTATTATATTCCATGAAAAATCAAATGTTATTAAAAATATTATGGAATAATTTTTCTTGAATAACAACAATATAAACATAGATAAAGGATTTGATAAGGGTTGTATGCATGCTATATTGAAAAATTGATGAAATATTTAACTCCATATTCATAATATTTTGTCAATATATTAGCATGCATCCATTTTCAATTCATATCTATCCTATTAGGTTCATAAAATATTCATTTTGTAAAATAAATAAATAAATACACATAAGATATTTATTATAAAAGGTGAAAGTTATAGATAATTCTAATAAGGGAAACCAAAATTTTTATTGTTTCAAATAATTTCAGTATACTTTGAAGAAAATGGGTAATTGAATTTAAGAAAAGAATTAATCCATTATGATTGGGGTTATCCTATGAATTCATTCAATGATGAAAGTTATAGACAAATTTCATCCTCATCAGCTCATCTCTCGAACATTTATCATTGAATTTTATTATTTGACACTCATTCTCCATCTCTCATAGAAATACAACTACGTTTCTTGAAATAATCTAAGAAGTAGTCATCCATGGGATGACTACTGCTCAAAGTAGTACAAGAAATATAAAAGAGATTGGGGATGGGACTCAAGAAAAAAATTACAATAATAACTGTTCGGGAGATGAAGTTTATGAGGATTATAGTTTTACTCCATTATGTTCTCTAAAAGGGTTAATGCCTCCCATTTATGATAATTACACCATTGGAACTAGTTATCAACTCTTGGCCTATTTAAGGTGATATTTGGGGGGCATACACATTCTTGTATATAATTCAAGGGGTCTTAGTGGGGACATGTTATGATATATGAATCCTTGGGGCCTCTATGAATTCTATATTTATAGGAGAAATCTCACTTTTAATAATTTTAATCCTCTAACTAAGACTAAAATACCTCTATTAAAATGATCCATCAAGTATTTATTAAATCACCTAAAAAATGAAAATATAATATAGGCAATTAAAGAGTAATAAGAAACCCAAATATGATAAACAAGAATAATAAACTCTCATTCCATCAAATAGAATATATAAAAATGTATTGATGAAATATTTTAATAAATAAAGAGTTATTTCATATACGTAGATAGTAATCAAAGATTCATAGGGATGGAAACAATACATGTAGGCCTAAAATGATGAATACCTAAAAATAATTTCCAATAATTATTACAATATATATAGAATTTGATAACATATATTCTATTTTTTGGAACAAGTGATGTAATGACCTAAGGAATTATTACATTTAATACTAATGGTATATCAAATATTTGAAAACATCTCAAAATTATAATTTCAATTAAAAATTGATAAGGAATGAAAAAAATAAATTTAGAAAAGGAATATATACCTAATAACGGTAAAGGTTTTAAGCATATAAAAATTCTTAGTTGATAAATCAATTCAAGAATTATGTCTAGATAGGTTTAAAAAAAGAATTATTTTCAAGAATACGATGAGTAGGATTTATAAGAAAATTTCATTTTCATGTCCATTATGGGTTCTATGGTGATTTTGGGAACTTAGTATAAAATTTTAGTCATAATGAGATAAATAATAGTAATTGTGGAAGATATAGAGGTTTTAAGTTAAAGGGGAGATGAACCACTTTTACAAAAAAATTCGAAGTGAGACAAATTTTCATAAGCAAAATTGGATGATGAATTTCAACCATTGAATGAACTCTATTGAACATGTGAAAAATTAAATAGTTGTATGAAGGATTGTAATTTTTTTTCTAAAAACATAGATTAATGTGAAGAAAGAATTATATCTATATTATATGAAAAAGAATAGAATGTAAGAGGAATTTATTATTGATGTCACACTAAAGGATTTATAAAAGGAACATCCTTTCATATTAGATATTGGTTTTTCATCTCACATGATAGGTAAAATGATGTAATTAAATATTTTTGACAAATTAAAAGGGTACTTATTATTTTAGAAATGGTGTATCTATTAAGATAAATTATTTTTATTTAAAAGATGTTGGAAATAAAAGGCAATGTTAAATAATGATATATATTTTTAGATGGATTAAAGTAAAAAATACATAGTTTTTATTATATGTGTGATGATGAAAATTAAGTGATTTTTAAGAAGTATTAATGAGGGGGTTATCATTTCCAATATGGCTATATTTTTACAAAGGTATAGAAAACTAGCCAAACTATATTCTAATTTGGGGTCGAAAAAAATTTATGGTAATTGTGTTTGAAATAGGAAATTGACTTTTGGAAGTGAGAAATTGATCATATTAGATAATGAGTCATTTAAATACTGAATTAAAAGGGTGGGTTGAGATGTTTTTAGGATAACAAGATAAATTTGATATATATTTTTTACAAATTAGAATGGGTAGATTGTTAATAATTAAAATAATAAATTGGCGATTTAAATGAAAAAACCCTTGGAGTTTATTCACTATGATATATATGCACCCTCAAAGTATATATCAATAAATTGTGATAAGTATTTCATTCCACCCATTTATAATTATAATCAGATCATATGTATTATGTTTTAGTCACATATATATATATATATAATGCTCTAAAGGGGATTAAAAGTTTAAGAAGAAGTATTAAGAATGAGTCTCATTAGGACTAGTATTTCCCAAGTCTAATGGTAGGAGGAATCTCTTAATTGAGTAGAATAACCCTTGGTGTAACACCCCAAGATTTTATGATATGCCTCTTTTTAAATTTAACTTCTCCAAGAACTTATAAGATTAACAAATGATTTAATATTATTATTTAATTATTATATTTATCAACTAGATGTTGGGAATGGAGGGAATTAATGAGATTAAGTAAATTATGAAAATATATATTACACATGTTTATAAAATTAATTCATTGGTTACCAGTTAATTAAAAATGAAAACCAATTGAACATAAATGATATATTTTTATAAAAACTATTTTTATGCCCAAAACAATATTATTGAAATATATTAATAAAATTTATATATTATATATTTAATAAATTATTTTTACATTCATCAAAAATATTTTTTAGAGGCATAAGATAAGAATAAATCCAATTTTACACATAAAAGGCTATATTTTTCTAAATGTAGTTTTACCACATTTTAATGGATAAGTTGTTTTAAATATAAAATTTGACACTTTTATAAATTATATTTGAAAAAATAAACATTATTTTTGAAAGTGTAATAAAAAAATTTACTTTGGTTAAATTTTTGATATTTTTCTGAAAAGTTTCATTTTTGATGAATAGTAATGTGACCGTGGGAATAATAATGTGTCCGTTAGGAATAGTAATGTGTCCATTAGAATAATAACCTCACCTATTAAAGTATAAATAAAATTTAGGTATCTTATAAATGAAAATATGGTATATTTATATCATTTAATAAGTAAATAAATGTTTTAAAAATGATAAATTAAGTGTTGGTATTTTTGTGAAATAAAAATGTTATTTACAATTTTATTATTAATATAAAAATTTAAAAGAAAATTTATTTTCATAAAATAGATTAATAAATTAATATTTTTTATTTTGATTATAATATAATTTTATGAGACCTTAATTAATTTTTCCAAGAGTTATAAAATCAGTTATAATTTTAAAATTGGTATTTTTTGAATAAATGAAGATTTTAATTAAAAATTAAATTTATCATATTTAGAAAATTATTTTCATAAAACAGAGTTCATTTTTGAATTCTACATATAAAAAAATGGTTATGGTTATTTTTTTAATTTTTCTAAAATAGTTTAATTTTTGATGAATAGTAAAATACAATAATTTATGGTATTTAACAACTACATGATTTATTGAGTCATAGATGATGTATGGATGATGTAAGACCATAATATCACACTATAATTCATTATTTTAATTTATTTAGTGATAATTCTCAAACTATTCATAGTCTTTAGCCAAACTAATAAACTAATGAATATAATAATGAGAAAACATATCTCTTCTCCACTATAAATACCACCCCTCACCACCCCGTCTTCTCACAGATTCAAAGCCTTGAAACTTGTCCAATTTATGCCAAATCCTCACCCAAAACTCCCTCCCAACATCTAGGAGCCTTTGGTTTCAATAAAATTCCAATCCTTTTTACCTAAGGAGGTTCTCAAGGAGAAGAAGTTCAAGAGGTAAAACCCTCTTCAATTTTCTTTTAGTTTCTTTTCAAGTTCTTTGATTTTTCTTATCTTATCCTCACCTCACTATCCAAAAGTGACATGATAAATCCATTATATTTATATAATGTAATTTTATTGTGTTTAGGGAATAATCAAATCAATTCTCTTCTCCTCTTTTTTTATTCTAAAAATGAAAACATCATCCATGAGGTGCCGATTTACCGTCTTCGTGGACAATGTGTTTTCGTTTTTCAATTCCGCCTTCAAGGATGGTAATAAAACAATTTTTATGGTTAAAAAAGATTATAATATATTATTATATCCTATTTAATGTTCTGTAACTTTTATATATACATGATATTAATTATTGAAACAAAACTAGTTTGTGATGATCAAAAAAACGTCAAAATAATCTAAATGATTATCACTAATGTATTTTCTAATGATTCATCCTCATCCAAAATAAACAAATGAATTATATAAAAATTTAATCTTATGGATGTTAATAAATAAAATATAACTTTAATTATGGATATCTATTCCCATTTCATATGATCTTTAGTACATGTATACAAGTGAGCCAATTGTGAAAACCAAGGAAACAAACACTTCCAAACGACGTAATTGAATATTAAAACTGATCAAAAATACCATAAATGAACTTAATAAAATTATGATAAATAAAATACTTGTTAAATATGTTATTTATTAAATTATTAATTAATATAATTTCATTATACAGGATGTTAAGTACAAGTACAGAACGCTTTCAGACATAAGGTAAGGGTTTTCTCATCTCACTTTTATTTCTATGAGACATGCCTTATTCAACACTATTTATTGCGTGTGGTGTATGTATAATTCCCATTGATGTATAATATCATGAATAAATTTATCTTCATGGTATTCAATTATTCATTTTATTATCATTAATTTTATGGGACATACGATTCGATTGATTACAAAGTGGTAAGAGATTTTACCTGAACCTCCATTTTTCATTCAGGTTACACTTTCTATCTCTTTAACCCAATGTAATTATTATTTATTTTTATATAATTATTCTAAATTATATTTATATATTCCAAAATCATGTATCTAGATCAGTCCATCTTTTTTTATGGGGAAATACATGTTTTATAAGGTTCCCTTTTTAATTCCTTCAGATAAGAAAACCCAATTAAATAGAACTTCCCAATTTCTTACCTATTTTCAAGTACACTACATAATCTATTTTAATCCTCTATTATTTTTATAAAATCAACCATTTTATCATGAAAACTATATTGGTTCATTTATGGTTTTATATAAAATTTGATGCCTTTTCTGATTTAAATTCTCTTTATTATTTTTCTTAAACCACACTAAAATGTTTCATCTCTATTTTTTCTTAAACACTATTTTTACATGTTTTCACTTCAGTTGGAAATAATTTATTCCTCAAAAATAATCTCACTGTACTTCAATTTTATTTTCTGTGATATTCATGCTTAAAATATGATTTTATGAAAAATACAAAGAATTTTCCAAAAGAACTCTTCTTTCCAAAGTAAAAGGATATTTTATCAAGAATTTATCAATGATTTTATTAGAGTATTTTCATCTATGATTATGATTCAAATATTTCAAAGTGGTATGAGACAATTTTATTTAAATATATCTTTTTAAATCAATTATTCGATATATGAGGAATTCCTTAGACCTAGTAAGTGACGGGTGGGTCCTGTTATAGCCCCTCGACGCATCAGTAAGTCTCACGAGACAAACTAGAACATGTTTTGGTCGAGGAATTACCCATTATGTAGAATTCTTGGCCAAGGACTTGATGGTATGTTTATGATGTTTTGAATTATGCATTCCTTTATTATGATATTAGTAATTAATAAATCATATGATTATTCGAATGGTATAATATCCATGGTTATGTTTCATGTAATTATTTATTCAGCTTTTATTCCTAACATATTATGATCAAGATTATGGTTTATTGGCATATGTTTCAATTATTTTCCTTTCCTTATTGTCTTTGTTTATGATAGCTTCCACTGTATTATTTATCCTTACTAAGAATCTGAGATCACCCCTTTTTATTTTTTTAAGAATGCAAATATGTATATTATGAACAACTTGTAGGGATAATCTGAGAGTTTATGGATGTTTCCAATGGAGTTTCTATGTTGTTTTTTTACTTTCAATTTGTAATGTAAAATTTATGTTTTTATCTTGTTTTCAAAAGCTACTAAACTACTCAGTCCTTCGGGATGTGACTTCTTTGTTTATTATACCAATGTAATAAAGTAAGGCACTGACTCCAGGTTACTAGGGTCAGGTTCTTTACACTTGGATTCCACACCCATCAAACTAAATGAATGAAGAGAAACCCATTTTATGTGTCCAGTGGTCACTAATTCATTCCCTATATTGTCACTAATATCTTTCGTATTCAAGATAAATTTGGAAGGGGAAGAATTTATCAAGCTATACCGTGAGAAGAAATAGTTGTGTAATGAATAACAACTAGTAACAATATTTAAGGGTGGTTCCTCCAAGTGTAGCTTCCTCATCCTTATGATGGTGAGATAGTAAACTATTAATCCATTATCGAACGGTTATTGAGGGCCTCAAGAACACTAGAATTTATAAGGGTTGGGATATAAGAATGCTCATATAATTTGGGTTTCCCCTATTAAGACTTCCTCTTGGATATGCTCTATTAGGTGGTTTTGGACATTTGATGCAACTAAAGATATTTAAATGAGATCTCTCTCTCAACTTACTTGAAAGTTTTAATAGAAATATCTCGATGAGGTATTTTAAGGTTCGAAGGAATGTTGGCCTTCCCTAAAGTGGCTGTTTAAATGGGACAATGACCACCTATCAATATGAGGATATAACCTTGATCCTATTTTTCATTCTTTATCAAAGCATACCAACAATAATCCTAAATGGAAGTAGAAATATATTAATACTCCTGATTAGATCTTGAAGCATGTTGTTAAGCTAATCTGGTTGCAAGGGATCGAATATATGAGTATCCAATGTTGATCACCGGGATATGCTGACGGTAAAGACAGAATGATGATAAAAAAATGAAAATAGATATCACCAAACAAGAAATCGATGAGTGAGGAGGAGAAGAAAATAACATACCTTGGACTATAGATTTGAATCATCAGAGATAAATTAGAGATATTTCTAAACTTAAAATTCATTCAAGCCTTGGATTCGTTTAACCCTTGAATCATTTGAGCCTTTGATTAGAACTTTGGAATTTTTTGAGCCTTTATTCGAGGTTAGATTTGATGAGGAGGATCTCTGACAGTAGGTGGATTCTATAGAATGATTTAGATATCATGACTGGTTTGTGACTATTTAGGGTTATTTAAATAGATCGGGATACTTTTATCATCGCTTCCAAAAAATCACTGATAAAGATCCCTTTTATCAATGCTATAATAATAAGCGCTAACAAAAGATATCTTTATCAGTGTTTTGTTTAGCACTGATAAAGATAGAGATTTATCAGTGCTGAAAAAGTGCTGATAAAAGCCATCTTTATCAGTGCAAAAGTTTTATCACTAATAAAGATAGATTTTATGAGCGCTTTTTTAGCATTGATAAAGTTTCTTTTTTATCAGCGTTTATTACTTAAGTGCTGATAAAGGATTTATAATTATAATTATAAATATTTTTTTTGTAAATATATTTATATAATTATATATATATAATAAATATATATAAATATAAATATAGTAAATATATTCATTATTAAAATATATTCATTATAATTTTTTAATAATTTAAATATATGATTAATTATTTATAATTATATAAATACTTTAAAAAAATAATATTTATATATTTATATATTTATATCATTATATATATTTATATAATTATATATATATATATATATTTATAAATAAATAAATAAATATACATATATATATATATATATTTAATATATATATATAAATATAAATATATAAAATATATTCACTATTTAAATAAATTTATATAAATTTATAATTATTTAAATATATATAATAAATAATTAATATTTATATAAATACTTTTTGAAAAAATAATAATATTTATTTATAATTATAAATATATAAATGTATAAATATAGTAAATATACATTTATAAATATATTCATTTATAAATATTTATTTACAGATATATTTTTAACATTGTTAATGAATATTTAATCTTAAGTGTATGCATGTTAAAAATAAGTGAAATTGAATAATTAAAAATGAGCACACTTTAACAATATTGAAAAAATGGATAAGTTTTATTAATTAAATATAAAATAATAAAAAAGATATGGATATATATTGAAATAATGATGAATACATATTGAAAATATTAAAACATAGTAAATAAATATATATAAATAAATAATATAATTTGATTAAATTTCCCAAAAAATAAAAAATAAAAAATAAAACATATTAAAAATAAATTAATAGCTAAGTGTAATAAAATTAAAAATAAATAAATAAAATTTACTGATTAAAGACATGATACATTAAATATATCATCTTATAATGAAATTCTAAAATGAATACTAAAATTTGAATAAATTATATAAATATTAGGTCTATGTGTTTGTATATAAGATTTCAATAATTATGTAAATATTTTTGTGTGTGTGTTGTATATGAAATACATTAATTATGAATATGTGAAATCAATATAATACACATTTGATAAATGTTAAATTGAAAAATCAAATGACATTCAATTATGTCCATTACTCGATGTAACTCGTCTATTTTTTTAATTCATATTAATTTTTAATTATAAACCACTATTTACTAAATATATGACTATTTAACCTAAATCATAAATATTTTGTATTATAAAAATCATAGTCATATACATTCACATATATCTATAAATCTAATATATATTATTTACTAATATTCTCAATAACTATTTAATTAATAAAATGTTTAATATATATTTTTTCGATTTACTTATTTTTAATTTTTATTTATTTAATTTTAATTTTATACATATATGTATTTAATATATACTATTTATTAGTATTTATAATTTATATATAGTATAATCAATTTATTCATTTTTATCAATAATTATTTAATTAATAAAATTTCTAATATTTTTTTAATAAAACCATTTTCATTTTTTATTTATTTAACTATTTCATTTTATTTGGGACCTTTATCAGCACTAAAAAAGCACTAATAAAGGATCCCTTTATCAGCGCTAAAAAAACACTGATAAAAGATCCCTTTATCAGTTCTAAAAATAAAGTGTTGATAAAGGGTATGTTTTATCAGAGTTAAAGAAAAGCACTGATATAGGTTACCTTTTATCAGTGCTAAAAATAACGTTGATAAAGGGTACCTTTTATCAGCACTAAAAAAGCACTGATAAAAGGTACCCTTTATCAATGATTGTTTTAGCACTGATAAAGGCCAACACTGTTAAAGAATTGTTTTGTAGTAGTGTTGGCACACAGACACGACCAGCGATACATGAGCATGAGAAGATGACACAAGAAAGGTAGTAGGAAATATCTACACACTGTGTACTATTCTTAGATGTCGTGTATATGGATATTTACATGTCATGTGAGGCAACACCAAACGGGGAGACCAGGGGTTGGCTTGATATGTCGTGTGCCCCCAATACATGCCATGTTCCACCTTTGAGGGTGTTTAGAGCCCTTCATTTCTTCAGTTTGGACCAATATTTATTGAGTGTGTTCCCTTTATCCATCCCCTCAAGGGTATAGTGTGAAATTATGTCCATATCTATGGATTGTGATCCCCTTTAGAGGATGAGTCTCAAATAGAGTTTGTGGTGTCCCTCTATATGATCAGAGTGTGATACTTTATCATTTTATACCCATAGGTGGGGTTTATTGAATCGGCATGACCTCATTGAGTATGGAATTTATCCTCCATATAGAATACCATTTTAATAGGGTTCATCATGGTATTACTGGAACATGATCTCTTACATAGCGGGTTAATCCATATTGGATTCGTGGTATCCCCCAGCAGTCCTGGGTGTGATCCCCTATCTGAGTATTGGGGTCTTTAGAGACCAATGATCTTTCTTAGGTGGGTCCCAATGATCATGACCTCTTGGATGAGTGTCTCCAATGATGACATGGCTTGTGGGGTGGATTCTCCTGGAATGAGCATTACTTCAAGAAGAATCCTATGGCTGGCCATTTGGTTGTGATCGCTTGGAATCACAATGTTCTTCATGAGAATATCATGATTTCTTGTTTATGTATTGATTTATATATCATTGTTATGAGCTGACTATTCTTGATGCTATGTTTTTAGTGTTTTGGGGTGTCCTACTGGGTATTGTTATACTCACCCTTGCATGGGCTCTGCCCACATGTGTCGCGCCTTATGAAGATGATGACTCATTTGACGGTGTCATGGGAGGAAAAGGATCTAGTGAAGCATAGCCTGATCTTGATAGACCAAGGTGTTTTTTGGGTGGTTTCATTTGATAGTAGTCCTCACCCTTGGAGTAGGTTGGATTATTTTCAGTTTTTGGATGGGCTTGTATTTGGACCTTTTATCACTTTTAGTACTTTACTTTTATACCCTGATTATGGGATCATGGATGTATTAATGAATTTGTTTTATTTGTTTTACATTTCATCATTGTATAGTCTTGGATATGTGTGGATGTGTACATGTACATTAGGATAATTCCTCCCATTTTTATGATATGCCTACTCAGCGCTGGTCTCCAACCCTTGGCCTATTGAAGGTAGACTTAGGGTAGTTGTAGTTTAGGCCTTGTTGGGCTAGGTCATAACAGAGTGGTATCATAGGAGTCAGTTCTACCTTAGGACTGGAGTCTGTGAGATTGTTTTGAAGAAACAATGTTAAGTGTTTTAAGTTTTGATTCCAATCCAGAGAATCCAGTGTTGGTATGGCGGATGACGTATCCATACACTAGAAATCTGATCAACTTCCTTTCGACTCTGCACATGTAAACATTGATACATACATTATATAAGAATTTTTTGTGGTTTCCATGTCCTTATTGAGTCAACTTCTCAAATATAATCTTTGACTATGGTACATATTTTTTATTTCAAGATTCCTCCATGAAGACAACTAGTCAGGATTCCACTGGGAAATCATGAGGATGATACACTAAGTGATGAAGCATCAGTACAGAGTATTATACCGAATATAGAACCTCTAGGTGGTTTTACAGCTATACCACCTCCCATTGAGTAGCATATAGCACTTATAGATCCATGAGTGTGTTACATGAGTTCTAGAGGCATTGAACTCTATTGTTTTGGGGAGATCTAGACCCCTAAGTGTCTAAGGACTTGTTAAATGCAGTCACTCGAGTTTTCTGCCTTGTGATTACACCTATAGATCAGACTTCAGTCCTCGTAGTGAGTGTTATTTATGGATTTACTGGGTGATGGTGGAGTTTAGTGACCCAATCACATGACAAGACAACTCTATCTTAGATAGAATTTGAGTGTCTCTTCAAGGAGGATTTGTATCTATCCATATTACAATCAGTGAGAATCCATAAGCTTCTACATCTACAGTAGGGTGGTATGATTATGGTGGACTATTCAGCGTGGTTTACTGATCTCTCATGAGAATCCATGGATATAGTACAAGATTTGTTCTTCAGATCATATACCTTTTAACATGGCTTACATGGGGATATCAGGGCTTCAATGACATCTCTATGAATTTCCACCTATGCTGGGGTGATTGAGTGGGCCTTAGTGGTGGAGATATTCCCGAAAGAGCTGGCATTGATAGTGGGTGTTGGTAGTGGGAACCCAAGAGCTAAGACCTCTACAGTAGTTAGCTGATGGAAGTCGCATGGATCTAGGAATGCTAAACACTTTAGGAGATGATCCTTGGATAGAGGGTCAATGGTGAAGGGCTCTTAGGATGGATCAAGTAATTTGATAGAGAGACGGTGTTTCTCCTGCGAGGGTCGATGACAACTTGCATGGGATTGTTCAACCCATCATACAACTAATTATGAGAAAATCGAGTGACTTCCCAGGAGAGACCAAGGAAGGAGTAGGGTGGTCTGTAGGGAAGAATATGTGGCAGAGGGGCTAGTGGAGCAGTATGAGGTGGTCATAGGTTTATCCTATTTCCACCACCACCCCTAGGTGGTCCACGTGAGGCTTAAGGAACCAGTGGTCTAGGAAGAGGACAACTACAGGTTATGACGACCTATGACCCCGATTCTCCAGGGATGATATGAGGGATGATCTATGTATTTTCTATCTTAGCTGGAGTATTGATAGAAACATGTGTGATTCATTCCTTTCTTTCCACTTCAATGGTTTGAGACTTAGAGATTCTAGTTGATTCATTGGCTCAACCCTTCCTCTTAGAGACTCCGACTGAAGGTGAATCGGTGATTGCACACTTTTTCTGACAGTGCGATCTAATGCTTTGAGGTGAGAGATTTGTATTGTATCTCTTTATAGTAGGGATGAGGACTTATTCTTTTATCTTAGGTATAAACTGGATATCTGTAGTATATGCCCATATTGAATGTTTTAGGAATAGGATGTGGTGTGTCCATAATGATCAATGAGTTTTTCCTTTATGGGAGAAAAGGAAACCTTGGAAGATAAGGAAAAGCTCAAACATAGGAGAGTGAAACTGATTTCTCACCAGTTGGATAGCATGACTCTTGGAGTGGTGGATACTACATGCTACTAGTTCCATATGATAGTGGAAGAGTATAAGAACGTCTTTCCTGATGACATGTTCGACTTACCTCCCCACTAAGAGCTATAATTCTACATTAACTTAGACCCTAGGATGAAACCAATATCAGCACCAGCATATCAAATGGATCCTGTAGAACTTAGTGATCTGAGGGTGTAGTTAGAGGACTTACAAAAGAAGGGATTTGTGAGAACTGATGTTTCCTCTTGGGAATCCCCAGTGTTGTTTTCCAAGAAGTTGGATGAGATTTTGAGGTTATGTGTGGATTACCAGTTCTTGAATGAGGTGACTATAAAGAATAAGCATCCAATACTGAGGATTTATGAACTCTTTGATCATTTCAGAGGGGTGTAGTGGTTATCAAAGATTGGTCTCAGATTAGGCTATCACCAGCTACAATTACATGATGAAGATATACCTAAATGACATTTAGATGTCACTACAGTCACTATAAGTACTTGGTAATTCCCTTTGGTATTATAAACTCATAAAAAATGTTGGTCGGAGTGGATACTCAAGAGGGGGGTGAATTGAGTTCCAATAAAAAATTTTGTTAAAAACTTTTAGGATTAAAATCCCCCAAATTAAAACAGCCCAGTTAATTAGGCAGTAGAGATATAAGTGATTTATTGTTCAACAGGTTTCTCAAAGGCTGATTAATACTCAGTTGAATCAGTGTGAGTACTAATTCAGCTTTTGAAACAAGTTTACTAAAAGAATCACATATACACACTAACCAAAGCTAACTATCAGAGTGAATGTAAAAACAGATTTATGTCTTTGAAAATATAAGCAGCGGATAAATGTAAAACAAAGCACTTGAAAGTTAAACATAAAAATTTAAACAAGAGGTTCAGTCTTAGGCCAAGACCTAATCCTCTCCACTTGGTGATCACCTGCCACCAAGTAGTTATATTAAAAATGATACACAGCCTGTATCAGCCTTTACAACAGTTTTCACAAACTGTCCAGGTTTGGAAACCTCTACCACAATTCTACGTGGGAAAATAAACTACCAAGACACACTAGGATTATTCCAAAGTTATGGATGGGAAACAAATATAAAGAGAGTTTGGTATGGGAATTTTCAGTATCCCTCAGTTCAGTCACAAGATTCAGTGTGTGAAAGACAGACAGACACACTGCTCACAAATGTAAAATACTAAACACAGTAGAGCTAAAGATATTAGGAAGAAGTTTAGAATGCTCTATGTGTTTGCAGATCAGCTCTGGACTCCTTGAAATGAAGGAAATGAAGTTTTGGTCCTTCTCTGCAAGTTGCCTCTAAAATAGAGTGTTGCAACTTCCAGGTTCTGACTTCCAGATGTAGAGATGATTAGCTTCTTGGGTCAGAATCACTTTGTAGAACACCACCACAGCTTTGAAAATGTTCTTTCAACAATTATTTGTGAAGCTCTAGAATCCTCAGAATGAGTGCTCGAGTGTTTTTCTTCTTGCTTGGTATATCAGGTACTATATATGTCTCCCTTATGTGTGCATATCAATATCTTGATGTTTATCTACTTTTCTTTAGGTCTCTACATATATATATATATATATCCAATTTTCAGCTCAGCTTTCCCTTATTTAATTTAGCAGGGGCTGACAAGAGGAATGATTCATCCATGTGTGGTCTTCCTCATACCTTGTATGGTTTCCTGATATGCCTTCAAATATCATTAAATAATTTCAAGTGCATTAAATTGTCAAACATGACCGTTATGTTAATATTAAGAAAATTGGTAAAGTAAAGAATAAGTTATCATTAGACTAGTAGCAGATGCATGTAACATGGTAGACTTCAACAGTAAGCTCTTCAATAGTGGACTTCATCAGTAGGCTCAACAATAGTAGACCTTTAACAGTAGTATTCAGTCAATAAGCTTGATCAACGGTAGACTTCAATCAGTAATCTTTTAACAGTAGCTCTGTAACATCAGACTACTTCAACAGTGACCTTTTCCAGTGGTATATTGTCTCAACAATTGACTTAATCAATGGTGGAGTTTGTCTATCAGCATACTTTTACTTAACGGTAGGCTTGAATGATAGTGGAATTCATCAAAAGTAGGAGTTTTTCTATCAGTAGACTTTTACTTAACAGTAGACTTGAACTGCGAAGCTCTTAACAGAAGATTTGAGAAAGAGTCTGACAGTGGAATTCTAACAGAAGCCTTGTCCCAGCATTGACCTATAACGGTGACTCTTTGTCTGTAAGCTTTGATAATCATATCAACAGTAGACTTGTGATAGTGACCTTGTACCAGTAGCTTCCAATAGTGACTGTAGATCTTCAACAGTGACCTTGAGTAACATTGAGCTATAACAGTGATCTCGAACGGTAGGCTCTTACCAGCAGGCTTTAACAGTGAACTTATACTTAGAGAAATGTAAACTGAACAATTGATTTAGAAAAGCCGTGATATTGAAAAAGATATAGATTTATGCAAGATAAACATTATGAATACAAATTAAAGAAGATTGCAAAAATGACTAATACATTATAACCATGGAATTAAACATGATTTGGGATTATCAAAACAGGTGAGTCCAACAATCTCCCCCTTTTTGATAATAAAAAATTATGCCAGTATGTATTAATTATAGGTATCACAGATAAGCATATAATACAATTATTAAATAGAGATCAAAAGGGAACCTTAGTTCAGTTGTGATTTCTCAAGTATCAGAGATTAATAAGAGTGTAAAATCAGAGGATATTGGTACATGTTATCAAATAGAAAAGCATAAAAGGTCCATTAGAGATTGATGAAATCATAGGATCATATTAGTATTAGCACAACATTTCTACCCCTTTATGATTAGCAAAAAGAAACACAAATAGAGATAATAGATAAGGATTGTATTAATGGAATGACATTACATGACCCAAAAAGAATACACAACCCCTATCAAAAGGCACAAAAAAACTCAATCCACATCAGCCTTAGGCAAGTGTTCTTTCCCTTTAGAAGAAGAAGATGGAGGATGAGCTGGTGGATTAGTAGGTTTGGGAATTGCTGTAGGAATGACTGGAGGGGCAGCAACAGAAGATCCTGTGTGTCTATAGTGGGTATCTCTCTGAGTTATCAGTGGAGTAAGGCTTCTGATGGCCTCAACAGGAGACATCATGGAAGAACCACTGGGTTGGGATGCAGGTAAGGTAGGAGGTATTATGACAGGGGTAAAGTCCACATGGATAAAGGGTAGGAGTAGGTTTCTGAAGTCCATAATAATGATTCCTCCTCTTTCTATAGCCAAGATGAAATCATCCTTGTTTTCCATAAATTTATCTAAGGCTGGAGTCAACTGGACCAGCTAAGTGACTTGCTCCTTGAAGGCTCTGGTGACTGGTGGAATCTTGAGGTTTTCCAATAAAATATTGAAATGAGCATCCATCTGATGCTTGGAGTAAATCCTTTTATAATAATAATTAATCTGTTCCTTTATACTCTTCTGGTCTTGGGAATCCTCTCTCATGAAGTCATTAAACTACCTTCTGAACATCTTTGGTAGTGGTGATAATCTGAGTCACAGATTGAGAGTCAGGTGCATTGACACCAGATATCTTTGCTAACTCTTCACTGACCACTTTCTTGAATGCTGACAAGTACACAGGTGGTGCAGTGGAGGTTGAAGTAGAGGCAGAGGAAACCAAAGGTGTTATAGTGAAAGCAACAGTTTCCTTAAAAGACTTGGTCAACCCACTGATGATCTTCTTCACATCATCATCCTGGCCCTTCACATGAGCTTTCATGGATTCCTTAAAACTTTCAAACACTAAAACCATATGTTTCTCCACATTTCTAATATAGTGAATGTCTTTGTCTAATTGACCCCTAGAAGCCATTAGAGCAGTCAGGCTTACCACTGATTTTCTTAGAAGTTCTGCAGACTGAGATACATCCTTGAGTTGATTCTGGCATTGAGATACTTCTTAGGGAAAACTGGCTTGAATGGAAGACTAAACTATAGCCATCACAGAGGCAGTCAACTCTTGAATTAAGGACATTGAATTTTACATTTCAGAGGCTCTGTTATTGAACATCTGGTGCAGATCTGTTTTCAGTGATTCCAGATCATCCTTGGTGACAAGGTTTTCAGGAAGGAAAACCACTAGAGGCACTGCAGCAGGTTCTAAAACAGCAGGTACAAGGTATCTTTTTCTTGACATATCATAATAAGAATCATCATAATCCAGCCCAAGTACCAAGTATCCAGGGTCTTTTGACCATTCTACAATGTCATGAAGAACAGATACATAACCAAGATGCTCCCCCTCACTTAGAGCTTTCTTCTGAGTATTATCCTCTAATGGTTATACTCTAGGCAATTCCACAACCTCCTCTTCAATTCTAGCAGATTAAACCTCTATCTGATCCATTGGTTCACTAGTGGGGTGAGTCACAACCTCTAATGAGTCATCAATGACCTCTATTTCAACGACAGTAGATGCCACTTCTGCTTCTTGGTCAGACACTGTTCTGTATTACCTATCAGAGGGATCAAACTGAGCACCTCTTCTTCACTGTTCTCATCATCAGATTCAACAACAACAACCTCCTTTACTTCATATTTATCACCATCCTCCTTTGTCTCATGATTAGAATGATCTGACTCAGTAGCCTCATCCGCTTCAGATGTGTCTCTGAGAGTGGTTTGATATACTTCTTCTTCTTCACTTGTCTCTGTATCAGTGTCCCTTATAACAATCTCTCTTCTTGCCAGTTCTTTTGAAGGGCTAGGTGCTCCGAAATCTATTATTCTTACAGGACTGTCAGGTAAATCAGGATCACTCCCATAATCAATGGGGGTGTTTTCTCTTTCAGGTTCCACAGTTCCTTCAATTTCCTCCTCACTATCTGAATAAGTTGGTTCTAGCTAATCAGGCTTCAGGCCTGGATCTATCTTGCCTTTTGGCCTAGATGGGTGAGTAGTAGGGTCAAACTTTTCATACAATTTTCCTTCATCATTTACCCATGCCTTCTTCCAGGGATTCCAATTAATTTTCATGTATTTTCAAATAACCTTGGAGATACAAACACTGTTCTTATCCACTATCATATCTTCTTTATTTCCAGCCACACCCTTTACCTTCAGCATTACTGAGATTAGATTAGCATGGATTAAAGCATTGGACTTTGAGTTTGCCTTAGTCATATCCTCCAATTATTCCATTAGTAACCTACATAGGTTGATCTTCTCCCCATACTTTAGTAAGTACATCAGGAATATGTCCCGATACTTCAGTACTGCAAAATCCCCTCTCCTGGGACTAATCACATGCTGAATGAACTTAAATAAAAGCCTGTCTTCTCCATTCATCTCAGCTGCAACGATCTTCCTTGATTTTCCATTCCCTATTAGCTCTTCCAGAGCTTTTTCATACCCAAAAATCTCACTGTCTAGATGAGCTACTCCAAAATAGTATTCATAAAATCCTTCATGAGGAACTCTCAAACAAGAAGCCCACTCAGCAGACGAAAAGCTAACTTCATTTCCATTGACTCTAGATACCAGCCTATGAACATTATCTTCCTTTTAGAACTTCAAGTATTCATATAATTCCTTCAAAATCTTCAGGTAGTATGGAACATTATTGTTGGAAAAGAATTTGGTCCATCCTTGGTCTTCTAGTGCTTCCAGCACTAATGACTTGCTCGACAGCAACCATTCTTCACTCAGCTCCTTCTCAGCCATGATTTTTATCTTTGTCAGATGCGGGTTGACAGGTCCTGTCGGGGTACTACTGGTGCCACTGAACTTGGCTCGAGTCCTCTTTGGCCTTGGCGGATCCTCATTAATAGTCAGGGGTCGCTTGGTTCTAGCCATGGAGATTGAAAGAGGTTCGAGGGTTCAAAAAGAGAGTTAGGGTTTAGGGATTTTGAGAGTTAAGGTTTGAGATTGAGGAAGAAAGTGGATTGAGATACATTCGTAGCCTTAGTTTTATCATTTAGGGATTAAAAAAATAAAATAGAAATAATGAATAGGAATAAAATGGTTCGGATTCCCGAAAAAATAATCGGTAAAATCAAATAGCGAGGTATCCAACAGTGAGGTTCCTAACAGTGAGGTACACCAGTGAGGTGCCTAATAGTGAGGTACACCAGTGAGGTTCAACGGTGAGGTACAACAGTGACGTTCAATAGTGAGGTAAAACAGTGAGGTTCAATAGTGTGGTACAATAGTGAGGTTCAACGGTGTGGTACAATAGTGAGGTTCAACGGTGTGGTACAACAGTGAGGTTCAATGGTGTGGTACAACAGTGAGATGCCTATCAGTGAGGTTTGACTGTGAGGTTTCCTATACTAAAATTAATCACACCTAACTCATGTTTGATGTAATTTAACCTCTTATAATTCAAAGGCTTTGTGAATATATCAGCCAATTGATGTTCAGTGCCAACAAATTCAAGAGTGATATCACCTTTTTGATAATGATCCCTCAAAAAGTGATGTCTCACATCAATATGATTTGTCCTAGCATGAGATACTGGATTTTTGGAAATGTTAATAGCACTTGTATTGTCACACTTTATAGAGACATGTTTGAATTGATATCCATAGTCTATTAAAGTGTGTTTCATCCACAAAATTTGAGCACAAAAACTACCCACAACTATGTATTCAACTTCAGCAGTAGATAATGCAACAAAATTCTATTTCTTACTACACCATGATACTAGTGACTTGCCTAAAATATGACATGTCCTAGAGGTGCTTTTTCTATCTAACATGCAACCGGAAAAATCAGCATCAGAATAACTCAACAAATCAAATGACTATCCTTTTGGATAAAATAGTCATAAGTTGGGAGTATATTTGAGATATTTAAAAATCCTTTTTATAGCAGTTAAATGAGACTCTTTTGGATTGGATTGAAAGTGAGCACACATACATACACTAAACATAATGTAAGGTCTGCTAGCTATAAGATAGAGTAGACTTCCTATCATACCTCTATAGTTGATTTGATCCACTGGTTCTCCAGCTTCATCAGCATCCAACTTACAAGTGGTACTCATAGGTGTGTCACTACCATTACTACCATCCAAAGATAAACTTTTTAAAATATCCTTAATATATTTAATTTGATTCAAAACAATTCCATTTTTATTTTGCAAGATTTGAAATCTAAGAAAAAATTTGAGTTCCCCCATTAAACTTATTTCAAACTCATTTTGCATCATTTTTGAAAAATCAATACATAACGAATTTTTAGAAGATCCAAAAATAATATCATCCACATAAATTTGTACTATCAAAACATCTTTTTAAATCCTTTTAATAAAAAGAGTAGGAACAATTATCACTTTTATAAAAACTTTTGAAATAAAAAAAGAGCTGAGCCTATCATACCATGCTCTTGGAGCTTGTTTTAAACCATATAAATCTTTAGAAAGTTTAAAAACATGATTGAAAAAATGGGGATTTGTAAAACCAGGGGGTTGTTCAACAAACACATCCTCAACTATATACCTATTTAGAAAAGCACTTTTAACATCCATTTGATAAATTTTAAAATTAAGATGAGCTGCATATGCAAGTAGTATTCTAATGGATTTTAATCTAGCTACAGGTGCAAAGGTCTCCTCATAGTCTATTCATTCTTCTTGACTATATCCTTGTGCAACTAACCTAGCCTTATTTCTAACAGTATTTCCAGACTCATCATCTTTGTTCCTAAACACCCATTTAGTGCCTATTGTCAAAGTGTCCTTAGGTCTTTCCACTAATTCCCAAACTTTGTTTCTTTCAAACTGATTTAATTCTTCTTGCATAGCCATTACCCAAAATTCATCATTGAAAGCATCATTAATATTTTTGGGTTCAAGATATGAAAGAAAATCTTGATGCTCAACCCGATTTCTTAGAGAAGCTCTTGTTTTTGTTCATCTATTTAAATCACCTACAACATCATCTATAGGATGGTTCTTAAGAGTCCTAATTCCTCTAGGAAGGGTTGAACCAGATTCCTCATTGTTGTCTGTTGGTTCAGACTCAATAGGTGCAGATTCTGGAAAGTTCCCATAACTGGATACTTTTACAGGGGATTCACTATCTTTATCATTAAGGTCCAGAATTGACATATCTTCCTCAAGATGTTCAAGAGAGGTTTTTAGGCTCATGTGGATCAGTTTCATCGAATTTGACATGAACTGATTCTTCCACACATTTGGTTTTATTATTGAACACTCTATAGTCTTTAATTGAGATAGAATAACACAAGAAAATTCCTTCATCACTTTTGGGAGAAAATTTGTCAATATTATCTTTAGTATTAAGAATAAAGACTTTGCAACCAAAAACTCTAAAGTAATTAACCTTGGGCTTCCTATTGTTCCAAAGCTCATAAGGGGTCTTCTTTAGAACAGGTCTAATTAAAACTCTATTGATAATATAACAAGCTGTATTTACAGCTTCAACCCATAAATAAATAGATAAATCATACTCATTAAGAATAGTTCTTGAAATTTCTTGAAGGGTCTTATTTTTTCTCTCGACAACTCCATTTTGTTGAGGTGTCCTAGGGTCAGAAAAGTTGAGACTATAGCCATTGCGTGAGCAGTAAGATTCAAACTCATGATTTTCAAACTCACGACCATGGTCACTTCTCAAGGTCTTAATCTTGAGTCCACTTATGTTTTCTACAGACTTGGAGTATTTAATAAAGTAGGAACAAGCTTCAATTTTGTGAGAAAGAAAGTATACCCAAGTATATCTAGAAAAGTCATCTATAAGAACATAAACATAGTGCTTCCCATTTAAACTTGAAACTCTTGATGTTCCAAACAAATCCATGTGAACTAAATCAAGTGGTTGAGAGGTTGAAACTTCTTTGTTTGGTTTGAAAGAAACTTTGTGTTGTTTTCCCTTTTGACAGGGATTACACACTTTTTCAAGTGGGAATTCTAATTTAGGTAAGTCTCTAACTAAACTTTTCTTAGATAGCTTCCTAAGTGAGTGTACATTGCAGTTTCCTAACCTTCTGTGCCACAACCAAGACTCTTTATGAAAAGCATTTAAGTAGGAAACATTTTGTTTGGCTAAGGAATTTAGATCAAAAACATATACATTCTCATTTATACATGCAGTGAAAACTAAACCATTCTTTGAATTAAAAAAATTGAATGCATCATTTTCAAACTTAACATTAAAGCCATCATCACATAATTGAGATATTACAAGTAAATTGTACTTTAATCCATAAAAAAAAGTACATGAGAAATTAATATTGTATCAGGGTTACCAATCTGGCCTAGGCCGACGATTTTTCCTTTTACATTATCACCAAAGGTGACATGCCCACCATCAAATTTAATTAGACTCTTGAAGCAAGAATAGTCTCCTGTCATATGTCTTGAACATCCACTATCCAAGTACCACAAGGTCTTTTAGGAACTTTTTAAACAATTGCCCTGCAAAACAGATTAAACATGGGGTAGTTTTGGTACCCAGATCTTCTTGGGTCCAGAGAGGTTAGCAAGTAAAACTTTGGGAACCCAAATATGCTTTATAGGTTTTCTAAAGTAAAAAAACATATTTTTAGATATAAATACTTTGTTAGTCCTTTATAAAATTATTTCTCAAAAGATGATCTGGAACTATAATTAGCAGTGAACTGTCCAGATTTTGGAACAAATTTGGTTTTGCTAATTTTCCTTTTTCTGGGATGATATCCTAGACCAGTTGTATACTTTTGAGCAATATGTTTTCCTAGAAACTGTGACAAGGTATCCCTACCAGTAGAAAAATTCTCAAGACCCTTTCTTAATTGTTCATTAGATAATTTTAACTCTGTATTTTCCTTTAACAACTTAGAAAATTTCTCTTTTTATATATTCAGATTTGACTTGTAATTTGCATTTAAATCATGATGTATTTTTAATGAATTATATTTGTCCTTGATTTCATTAAAAGTATCCTCAAGAATTTCACAATATTCAAATAATTATTCTTTAGTCATATCTTCATCATTATGATATTCACTTTTATAATAAGTATTATGCACAGGGGAATTAAGTGTTACCTCAGATGTCTCTGTAATAAAACATAGATTTTCATGTTTGTTATGTTCACTATCAGAGACTTTAGATTCACTTGAGATGTCTTCTGAAGCACTCCAAGTTTCTTTCATAGCCTTTTTATAAACTTTTCCCTTTTCATCATATTATCTCTTGAATTTCATCTTGGGGCAGTCATCCTTCACATGAACTTTTTGTTTACATTCATAGCATACCATTTCACTTGTATTCTCATTCCACTTCCTGTCTTTCTTCTATTGTCCTTTATGATCATACTTTCCTTTAAAGTTTGACTTCCTAGAGAATTTATTCTTTCATTAGAACCTTTTGAATCTTCTATAAAGTTATACCATCTCCTCATCACTATCTGAATTTGAGTCTTCACTTGTAGAACTGTCTACAGGTACTTGAACTTTTTCTTTGTCTTTGGTTTTTGAGGCAGACGTTTTGAATGCTACCAAATTCTTTCTTGGTTCTTCTTCTATTTATTGATTCACCTTAATATCTTCTTCATACATCATTATTTTTCCAATTAGCTCCTTTACTTGTAGCTTACTGATGTCACATGATTATCGGATTGATACAGAAGTGCCTCTCCATCTATCAGGTAGGAATCTAAGCAGTCTCATGATTTGGTCTTTGCTGTCCACTAGTTTCCCAAGCAGACTCATGGTGTTTACTATCTTATTAAACCTGAGATACATTTTAGATATAGGTTCATCAGGATTCATCTTAAAATTATCATATTTAATAGTATAGGTATTTAATCTCATTTCTTTAACATTGGTTGTTCCTTCATGAGAAGCAGCCAAAGTATCCCAAATTTCAAAAGCAGTCTTACAGGCAGATATTCTATTGAATTCTTCGTCACCCAAAGCATAGTATAAGGCATTATTTGTTTTACAATTTTTATTATAAGTAGTTTTAGTCAATTGAGACCATTTATCCCTATCAGTAGTAGGTAATTCATGTTGTTCTTCAATTGTGTCCCAGATTTCAGGTCATAAGCTTTCAAGATACATTTTCATTTTCAATTTCCACTGACCATAATTATTACCATTAAAGAAAGGTGGTCTATTAGTAACAACACCCTTAACTCGGTTATCCATATAAAATTAAAAGGTTAAAGAACTGAAAATTTTGATATAACAGAAATTTTGAGATCTTTAAGATACAACTAAAATCACAGTTGAAAAGAAATTGAAAAGCTTGAAAAGATGGTTTGTTGGTATGAATAAAGAAAACCTCTAATACCAAATGTTGGTCGGAGTGGATACTCAAGAGGTGGGTGAATTGAGTTCCGATAAAAATTTTTGTTAAAAAATTTTAGGATTAAAATCCTCCAAATTAAAATAGCCCAGTTAATTTAGGCAGTAGAGATATAAGTGATTTATTGTTTAACATGTTTCTCAAAGGTTGATTAATCATCAGTTGAATCAGTTTGAGTACTAATTCAGATTTTTAAACAAGTTTACTAAAAGAATCACATATACACACTAACCAAAGCTAACTATCAGAGTGAATGTAAAAACAGATTTCTGTCTTTGAAAATATAAGCGGTGGATAAATGTAAAATAGAGTACTTGAAAGTTGAACACAACAATTTAAACAAGAGGTTCAGTCTTAAGCCAAGACCTAATCCTCTCCACTTGGTGATCACCTACCACCAAACAGTTATATTAAAAATGATACACAGCCTGTATCGGGATTTAAAATAGTTTTCACAAACTGTGTAGGTTTGACAACCTCTACCACAGTTCTACATGGGAAAATAAACTACCAAGACATACTAGGCTTCTTCCACAGTTATGCATGGAAAACAAATGTAAAGAGAGTTTGGTGTGAGAATTTTCAGTATCCCTCAGTTCAGGCACAAGAGTCAGTGTGTTAAAGAAACACAGACACACTACTCACAAATGTAAAATACTAAACACACTAGAGCTAAAGATATTAGGAAGAAGTTTAGAATGCTCTATGTGTTGGAAAATCAGCTCTAGACTCCTTGAAATGAAGGAAACGATGTTTTGGTCCTTCTCTGCAAGTTTCCTCTAAAACAGAGTGTCGCAACTTCTAGGTTCTGACTTCTAGATGTAGATATGATCAGCTTCTTAGGTCAGAAGCACTTTTTAGCACACCACCATAGCTTTGAAAATGTTCTTTCAACAGTTCTTTGTGAAGCTCTAGAATCCTCAGAATGAGTGCTTGAGTGGTCTTCTTCTTGCTTGGTATATTAGGTATTGTATATGTCTCCCTTATGTGTGCATATAAATATATTTATGTCAATATACTTTTCTTTAGGTCTCTACACACACACACACATATATATATATATTCAATTTTTCAGCTCGACTTTCCCTTATTTAATTTAGCAGGGGCCGACAAGAGGAATGATTCATCCACGTGTGGTCTTCCTCGTACCTTGTACGGTTTCCTGATATGCCTGCAAATATCATTAAATAATGTCAGGTGCATTAAATTGTCAAATATGACCGTTATGTTAATATTAAGAAAATTGGTAAAGTAAAGAATAGGTTATCATTAAACTGGTAGCAGATGTATGTCACATGATAGACTTCAACAGTAATCTCTTCAACAATGGACTTCATCGGTAGGCTCAACAACAGTAGACCTTTAATAGTAGGCTTTATTTAGTAAGCTTGATCAGTGGTAGACTTCAATCAGTAAGATTTTAACAGTATCTCTGTAACATCAGACTACTTCAACAGTGACCTTTTCCAACGGTAGACTGTCTCAACAGTTAACTTCATCAACGGTGGAGTTTGTCTATCAGTAGAATTTTACTTAACGGTAGACTTGAATGATAGTGGACTTCATTAGAAGTAGGATTTTATCTATCTGCAGACTTTTACTTAATGATAGACTTTAACTATGAATCTCTTAATAGAATATTTGAGAAAGAGTCTGACAGTGGACTTCTAACAGAAGCCTTGTACCAGCATTGACCTATAACGGTGATTCTTTGTCTGTAATCTTTGATAAGCATATCAACAGTAGACTTTTGATAGTGACCTTATACCAGTAGCTTCCAACAGTGACTGTAGATCTTCAACAATGACCTTGAGTAACATTGAGTTATAACGGTGATCTTAAATGGTAGGCTCTTACCAGCAGGCTTTAACAGTGAACTTATACTTAGAGAAATGTAAACTGAACACTTGATTTATAAATTCCATGAGATTGAAAAAGATATAGATTTATGAAAGATAAACATTATGAAGACAGATTAATGAATATTTCAAAAATGACTAATACATTATAACCATGGAATTAAATATGATTTGGGATTATAAAAACAGGTGAGTCCAACAAAAAATGTTCATGGGGCTCATGAACAAGATATTTTAGTATTTCTTAGACTAGTTTGTGTCAGTCTTCATCGATGATATCCTAGTGTACTCAGTGTTTGAGGAGAAGCACGTGAGACACTTGAGGATAGTACTGGACACAATCCAAGAGAACTAGCTTTATAAGAATATCTCAAAGTGTCAATTTTGTGTTTGAGAGTTACACATACTGGTAAATGTCATCTCAGAGGTAGGAGTGGAAGTGGATCCAGTGAAGGTTGAGGTAGTGATATATTGATTTCCACCCAATAGTGTTACCTAGGTGTAGATTTTCATTGAGTTTGTTGGGTACTATCAGAGGTTTATACATGATTACTCTAGAGTGGTATCACCCTTGACAGCTTTGACCCATAAGGTTCAACCTTTCATGTGTATGAAAAGGTTCTAGCAGTATTTTTAGGAGTTAAGGTAGAGATTGATGAGCACTCCCATATTAATATTTCCAAAGGAGGGTGTCAAGTATGAAATGTTCTGTGATGCATCGGGGATTGAGATTGGTTATGTTCTATTGTAGAGGTAGGCAGTGATTTACTATAGTTCACATCAATTGAGACCATATGAGAAAAACTATACAATCCAAAATATTGATCTAGTGCTGGTAGTCTTCACATTGAAGATGAATCAACACTACCTGATGGGTGAGCGATTTATCATCTACTTTGACTAAAAGAGTCTGAAGTATATCTTCTCTTAGAAAGATCTTAAATTGAGATAGAGGCCATGACTATAGTTCCTCCAGGACTATAACTTAGAGTTTTCTATACTTATGGGAAGGGGAGCGTGGTGGCAGAAACTCTTAGCAGGAGATCTTGTGCTTAGTTGTTGGTCAGGATGTCAAAGCAGTTAGCCTTGTTATAGCTGTCCTTAGTGGAAAGGGATGGTAATTCATATCTTTAAACGATGGTTGTTACCCCACTTCTTTTCTAGTGTGTTAGTAATCTCAACATGGAAATATCTACTGTGAGACCTTACATAATTAGGTATTCACTTGACGTGCTCCTGAAGGATATTATGAATGTGGGGAACATGTTATTCTTTTCATAATACAAGTAATGGTACCATTGAAATTGCAGGAGGAGGTGATGAGGGAGTTTCATACACCCCCTTTGGCGGTACATCAGTGCATGAAAAATATGTATTAGGACCTTAGATGCTATTTTTGGTGTCCATGCATAAATATTTGTATTGTATAGTTTGTATTTCGATGTCTCACTTTTCAGCAAGTAAAGGTTGATCATCAAGATCCAACATGTTTAGCTCAAACCCTTGAGGTTCAAGAGTGGAAGTGGGATGAGATATCCATGGAATTCATGATGGGGTTAACATGTATATCTAGGGGAAAAAATTCCATTTGGGTGATCATAGACCGAATCACCATGTCATCCCACTTCTTAGCCATTCATAAGTAGAGTTTAGTAGAGATATTGAGACGCTTGTACGTGCAAGAGATGGTATGGCTACATAGAGCTCCTTTAACAATATTTTTAGACCGTGATGTTTGATTCAATTTGTGATTATGGAGGAGATTTCATGAGGCCTTTGGGACCCAGTTACATTTAAGCATGAGATTCCCCCTAGACCGAAAAACAAACTGAGTGGACCATTCAGGTCTTGGAGGACATGTTGCGGGCTTGCATGTTGGATTTTGGTTATAGTTGGAAGGATCATCTAACCTTGGTGGAGTTTACATACAACATAATATATCATTCCACCATCGATATGGAACCATTAAAGGCCTTGTATGGGCAACCTTTCAGGTCACCATTTTCTTGGAATGATCCAGGCGAGACAACACTCATGGGACAAGAGTTGACGTGATCCACTGCAGAGAAGGTATAGATCATACAAGAGTGGATGAGGACTGGACATAACTTTTATAAGTCTTATATAGACTAATAATGGAGGCATCTATAGTTTGAGGATGGATACCATGTGTTCCTAAGATTCTTACCTCAATGTGTAATACGTATATTTGGCCATGATGACAAGTTATTTTCAAGGTTCATTAGCCCTTTCCAGATTGTATAGAGTTTGTGAGGTGGAGTTCCACTTTGTTCTACCTCCAAATTTGGACTGGGTACATGACATATTCTATGTATCATAGCCGAGGAGGTACATTCATGACCCATAACATGTTATCAACTAGAAAGAGTATGACATTGAGGATGGAGATACCTTTGTTGAGCATCTGGCAGAGATCGAGGATTTATAAGAGAGGACCCTTAATAGGAAATATATTCCCCTAGTGTGTGTCCAGTGGTAGCATGATAATCTTTAAGAGAGCACTTGAGAGTGAGAGACTCAGATGCGATCCTGGTACCCTCAACTTTTTAAGTAGATTTTTCACTTTTTAGGATTAAAATCCTTAATATGGGGAGAATGCAACAACTCTGATTTTTCCATGTATTGATTTTGGATATTATATGGATTATTTTTGGAGCTAGTCACTGAGACGACATGATATTTTGAGGCCCGATGTGCTCGTAATTATTTTTTAAAATATATTAAATATGTTAATATCACATGCATTTAGTTTTCCTAAAAAAGTGAAATAACTCCCAAATAGGGTACAAATAAAAAATATGAGAGCACTATTGAGTTTAGAACGTGAGTTTTACCCTAGGAATGACATAAATTTTTTTGGCATCAGGCATTTGTGAAAATTTTTTATCAGGTGAAAATTAATAAAATAAATAAATTAATAAAATTTAATTTATTTTTTTATGAAGATACTGAACTATTTTATTTAAAAGTGATTATTCCTCAAACCTTAGGTTAGAAACATAACCTAGGGATTTAGAGGAACCACTAGAGAGGAGTCGTTGGAGGATTATTGGAAAACGATATCATATCAAATCAGATCGAGGATCATGCACTAATGAATTTCATGAATCCCACTAAAAATGGAAACACATAATAGTTTTTCATAAAAGATTTATCCAAACTCTATGTAGGATGTGTGATTTGTGATTTACATCCTTTTCTTTATCCTATGTCGAATGCGAATCAATTCCACAAATAATAATCGATTCATGCATTGATGATTGATTTGTTTACAGTGGATATTTTTGTTCATTATTTAAATCCATATTTATTAATCCAAATACATGAAAAAATAGAGGATGAATGAAAGAAGAATTTTCTCATTCCTAACATCTTTTAACTTATGAATTTCTCCCCCATTTTTTTATAGGTTCATCTCATGCATTTTCTTTGGCCCGTGGTTCGAGGATTACTCAGTATTCAATCATTTCATGATCATTCTTCGGTACAACGGATCAATACCATGATTCTGGATTGTAATGGAGGTTGTGATTTGAGGACCAATGATGATGGTGGATAATTCGAGGAGGAACAAGACTCTATTAGACCTAGGATTTTGTTCTCACAATGGATACATGTTGACGGTTTGGGGAGGTAGCAAATTTGGATTGACAGTGGTGTTTTTTGAGAAGATATGATCTCATATCCCAATAATCGAGATGATAAAGAGTTTCTAGATTCATATCCATAAATTTTGGATGAAAATGAAATAGAAGCTTCATGTTTAGATGAACAAGGAAGAACCTGTGGGTTATAGAAATTTCCAGGCCACACGATATGTAATATGGAATTACACGCTGTGTGTGACCCCCTAGCTACAGTGATAGGATTTCCATGAATATTTAAAAATATAAAACACTGTATGACTCATGATAGGTTCCTCAGTATGTAACTCATAGGTTACATGAGTACAAGCATGGGTATGTGTACACGAGTTTGCACATGGGCATGACCATCAGTACACAAGAATGGGAAGATGACATGGTAAAGGTACTAATAAATTTCTACATGCTATGTACTATTCCTACATGTTGTGTATATGGATATTTTATGCTGTGTAAGGAAAACCATATGAGCAGACTAGGGGTTGGATGAAAACACCGTGTACCCCCAGTACATGCCGCACACCCCCTTTTGAGGGTGTTTAGATCCCTTCGCTTCTTTTATTTGGATCAGTATCATTTGGGTGTGTTTCCTTGGTCCATCCCCTAAAGGGTAAAATGCGTCATTATGTTTACATATATGGATTGTGATACCCTCTAGAGGATGAGTAGCAGGTAGTGTTTTTGGTGTCCCTACATAATACTAAAGTGTGATACTCTATCATTTTATACCCTAGGTGTGGTTTATGTAATTGACATGGCCTCCTTGAGTAGGGTGTTGTTCCTCCATCTAGCATGTTGTTTTAGTAGGGTTCACGGTATCATCTGAGTACGATCTCCTACATAGCAGGTTGATCTAGATTGGGTTCATGGTGTCCCTAAATGATCCTAGGTGCAATCCTCTATCTGAGTATCTGGGTCTTCAAGACCAGTGATCTTTCTTGGGTGGGACCAATAATCGTTACCTCTTGGATGAGTGTCTCTGGTGATGGAATGACTCGTGGAGTGGATTCTCCTAGAACGAGCATTGATTTGAGTATAATCCTTTGGCTAGCAGTTTGGTTGTGACCTCCTGGAGACGCGATGTACTTCTTGAGTATATCTAGGTTTCTTGTTTATGCATTGATTAGTATATCATTATTATGAGATGAATATTCTTGATGCTATGTGTTTAGTGTTTTAGGGGTCTCCTACTAGGTATTGTTATACTCACCCCTACATGGGCTCTGCCCGCACGTGTCGTGTCTTATGCAGATGGAAAACCATTTGACGGTGTCCTAGGAGGACAGGGCACTTATGAATTATATCTTGATCTTGACAAACCAAGTTGTTTTTTGGGTGGTTCTATTTGATAGTGGTCATCACCCTTGGAGCAGTTTAAACTCTCAACAGTTTTTGGTTGGGATTATATTTGGCCCTTTTATCACTTTAAGTACATTACTATTATACTTTGATTATGGGATCATAGATGTATGCATGCATTGGTTTTAGTTGGTTTACATTTCAGCATTGTATGATCTTGAATATGTGTTCATGTGTATAGGTGTATTAGGTGAATGCCTCCCATTTGTGTGATATGCCTACTCGGCTCTAGTCGCCAGCCCCTGGCCTATTAGAGGTAGGATTGGGGTAGTCACGGTTTAGGACTATTTGGATCAGGTCATGAAATGGATGATAGATGTCAACACACCTATCTCTCTTTTGAGTTGACTACCTGGCGACCCTACATGGCCCTTTCTTGCATCACCTGCCTATTGCTCTGAAACCTTTAGATTGATCCCCAATGTATATTGTCACGTGGTAGGAAACCCCTCCATCCCACGTCAGTTTCATTAGGATGTATTTCTGGATGATAAGAATCACCATGACTACCCCTCTTGTTGAGGCCACCCTCCTGACATTGCATGCCCGCACCGCCTTCCCGTTTTATCAAGTCATTAGACTAATCCCTTTGCACTCCAGTTTATTCCTACTAGTGCTATCCCAAAGGCTCTATTGTATCTCATAGGTTTTGTGGCCCAAAGGCCCTGTATGTTCTAAAGGCCCTATGGTCCGTAGGTCCAAATCAATGGCCCAAAAACCCAAATCGGGTGAATAGTTCTACTGCTATAGTACTACTACAATACCCACTATCGTACCACTACAGTAACTTCTAAAATTCTCCATCACTAGGATTTGATCCTGAGTTTCATGCAAGACTACAAGGTATATTAACCACTTGGTTACCACCCCAACTGCATATTCTTAAAATAATAATAATTTGGTATTATTTTAAATATAGTTGATAGTAAATTTAATATCAATTAGTAATATATCAAAAATAACACTCTATTAATTGAAATATAGTTATTAATATTTTTAAATATAAGTATACATTTTTATGATATAAAATATTTATTCATTTATAAAAATAATATTTTTTTTAAAATATTATTTATAATATTTTAATATAATAATAATAATAATATATAATTAATATTATATAAATTTATATAGTTAGTAAATTATTATAGATATTTTTTATTTAAATGTAATTTTTAATAATTTTATATTTTTTATACATCTATATTATTAAAAATATACATTAAAAGATATTAACAAATTTATATAATTAATAATATATTTGAAATAAATTTAGTCACATTGAAATATATGTATTTACTATTAATGTCTTCTATCAAATAAATAGTATATACATATTTTAATTATTCTCATATTATTTTTTAATCTATGGGATTTATATTTTTGTATGTATACATATAATTATATTTGAATATAATTATGCAATTATGTAATTAATAATATATTCTAAAAAACATTCAATCATTTATATAAATAATAATATTTTCAATTTTAATTAATTATTAATTATATTTTTATATACAATAAATATAATACATACATCTATTACCAACAATAATATATTTATATATTATAAATTGTAAATATTTTTAAATATAATTATTTCATTTTTTACTCTTAATTTTGTAGTTTTATAATTAATATTATACATTATTTTTTTACACTTATATCTTTCACGAGGTTGATAAAAAAATATAATATTTTTACATATGTAATTTATATATTTTTTCTTAAAATAATAATAATTTAGTATTAATTATACATTTTTACAATATTAAACATTTATTTATTTAAATTTAATATAAATTTTTAAATATTAGTAAATATATTAAAATAAAATTAATAATTATTAACATCTTATTTATATAATTTATATTATATACATTTACCAGTTGGGGTCTTGACCAAGTGATAAAGTCTTCCCCGTAATAATGTATTAACCAAGGTTCAAACCTTGGCAGCCCTTAATTTGGTGAAATTTCTAAGCGACACCATGATACAAAAATAAAGTCCATGGAGCAAGGTAGATGCCATGATGCAACACAGAGGACCACAACATAGGGAAAGGCTATTGGTCAGTATATAGAAGGAGTACCACGACACAACATTGAGCGTGGCGATGCTAGGTAGAACACTGCTTTCCTTTGTTTAATAAAAAGGGGATTGACCCTATACTTGTTTCAATTATATATATTTATATAATTAGTAATTTATTGTAATTTTTTTTATTTAAATGTAAGTTATAATTTTATTTATATTTAAATATAAATTTATATATTTAATAATATATTGTAAAAAATATTTAAATATTTATATAATTCATAATAATTTTAAATAAAATTAATCATTTTGAATTATAATTAAGAATTAGTAATTTTTTATATAATTAATAATATATAAATATTTTAGTCACACTTGATTTTTTTTAATTTTATTTGGGATTTATCACCCCTAATATTTGTGTAGATAAATCTTTGGATTAGATAATATTACCTTTGGTTTTCTAAAGGTTTGTGAGATTAAATCAAAGATTCATAAGGAGTATCAATTTTCTATCACCACTACTTTTAGCACTCATAAATGTCGACATTTATTAGTGTAAAAATTTTCACTTATAAAATGTTTCTTTATCACCATGTATATTTTTGGCACAAATAAAGGTAAAGTGGTATCTGAGCCATTTTCTTTTCTTTTGTATTATTTTTTTGGGAATATTAGATAAGATATTAGGGATGTATCAGAGTTTTTCAATGAGCTATTCCTAGGATTAACTAACCCATATACAAGTAAAAGCCAAATTACCTAGGATGAGACATTTTGTTATGTATTTTCTTATTACAGTTGATTTGATTCCATTGTTAGGTGACACACATGATGTGTGATGTTTATTATTATGATTGAGGATTATATTTAATCCTTGGCCTGGTATGGCAAAGAAGCATTGATCATGCTTCATTTTAGGCACCTTATAAGATTTATTTTTCATGCATTATTCCATGCCACGTTTATATTACCACATGCATTGTTTGCAGTATATTTTGGTTCTTATTGTTATATCCATGAATTGTGATATAACATTTCATATAGGGACTTAATAAGTTAGTGGTTGGTGATTAAATGTATTCCACACTTCAATTAATAAGGTGTATGAGCCCTTATAAATTGGAGGTGGTAATTTATATAGTATAACCTTTTAAATAAAATTGTTATATATATGAGAATGAAATTAAATAAAATTAAACTCTAAAATGAAATGATCACTATTAAATAGGGATTCCAATCAAAATTTAAAGGCTATTTTACTTTATAAATTGAAATTAAAACTTTGTAAAATGAGACCTTGGACTTATAACATAGAGCTTGACCCAGACCCGACCTTAGTAATGGAAAGTAGGCAACATCTTTTGCATTTTATATAATTGTTCCTATCACCCGGACCTAGATTTATGAGAAGTAAGAGGGGTGTGATTATTACTTAGTAAGGATTCTACCCATCCTATTCACGTATCAGTGATATTTACCGTTATCAAATCTATACAAGGAATGCATTTGGAATTTTTAGAGCTATTCCATGATGACATCCTCTAGTCATGTGCTAGGAGGGCGGTGATGACCATGCTACAGAGGTGGTGGGACCTAATCCACTAGTGATACCTCCAGTAGTTACACCCATGGAACCTCTTATTGTACCTAACATGGTTGATGATGTCTGATTTCGAGGGGAGTTTCTGCATCGTATACAAACTATACATGGAGCTCCACGATCTTCCCCTTCAATGGTAGAATTAAGATGGGAGTTTCAACAGCAGCATACACCTATATTTTTAGGGTATGGTAGCCCACAAGATGTAGAGTTATAGATTAAGATAGTCAAATCTATCTTCAAGAACCTTGAGACACCTCCGAATATGTGGGTGAATATTTATAATTATATGCTTCATAAATCTACAAAAAATTGGTGGGATATTCTGAACTAGGAAAGTCAGTATCAGAAAGTGATTTGTAGGGATTTACAATATAGATTCTATGACTACTTCTTCCCTGAGATCCTGAGGTATGATCATGTTAAGAAGTTTATGAACCTATAACAGGGTTCTATGTTTGTTATGGGATATTAAACTCATTTTACAGAGTTTCAGTGCTTTGTGCCTATCTATATTGCTGATGAGACAATGAAAGAGAGACGATTTGGGGAAGACCTTAGGCATCCTATTCGATCTTAGGTGAAAAATTTAAAGTTTAATACCGTGTATGATATAGTGAACCAAGCTCTCATCAACAAGCACAACCCGAGGGAAGTAGTTAGTGTGAAATAGGGTGGTCAGAAATGAGACAGGGAAGTGGTTTAACCGGAAGTCAGAAGTGACGCTTTGAGACTGCATGCATGAGCAGTGATAGCTAGTTAACACCCACTGACAGTGATTTGGTATGTCAAAAATGTGGAAATCCTGGGTATAATAATAACCAGTGTCCTATAGACCCCATTGAGTTCTAAGGCTATGGAATATTGAGGCATCTTTAGTATTTTTGTAGGACCTTACCATCAGTTCCCAGTAGAAGAGGATCCATATTATCTCCACATTTAGGAGTGGGATAAGGAGCACCTTTCTAGGAAGGTAGTTGGAGTAATACTAGTTGTATAGGTAGATGAGAGGCCATGACCATGATAGTCAAGATTTAGATGCACATCGCCAGCAGATCAGACCCACTCGGGGTAGTTAAGGTTATAAAATAGGGTCATGGATTAGACTATATTTATTCATTGTACCCTATACCAGAGTAGCAGGGCACCAGAACATCCACTATTTGATGTAATATTATAGTATCCTATATTATAGTGTTAGCCTTATTTGATACAGGTTCATATCACTCCTTTATCCTTATGTCTATTTTGGAAAGCCTTGGGATTTATATTGAGTACTTATGTGGAATGATGATGCTTGACACTCCTTTGGGTATACGTTTAGAGAGAGTATGCTAGTGAAAAGAATGCCCCCTTGAGGTAGGTATCCATCGTTTCTTATGGGACCTGTTAATACTTGAGATGATAGGTTTTGATTTTATTCTCAGGATGAACTAGTTGGTTCCCTATCAAACCTATGAGGATTATTATCACTAGATAATTTTGTTCACATCACTAGAGGGTGGTACTTATACTCACAAGGAAGTGTGGGATGTCCAAGTAGGTAGATATGGACTAGATAATCTTCATCTAGGTGGAGTGATCTCTTAGATTTCTATATTTTATATCGATGATCAGGGATTAAATTAATATAATTTCCCTCTTATAGTTTATCATTTCAAGGATGTTTTCCCTAATGAATTTTTTGAAATAACTCTTGAGAGAGAGGTAGAATTTACTATCGAGCTAGTGCCTTGAACTACACCAATATCCATTCCTCCATAAAATATGGATACTACTGAGTTATAGGAGCTCAATATATAGCTACAGGGTTTGGATTCCAAGGGTTTTATATGGACCATTACTTATCCCTGGGGTTTATCAGTCATTTTATCCAGGAAGGAGGATAGAATCCTTAGGCTCTATGTGGATTACTGGAATTTGAATCAACTAACCATGAAGAAAAAATATCCCTTACCTTGAATTTATGATATTTTGACCAACTATGATGAGATAGAGTGTTATTAAAGATCGACCCTAAGATCAAGCTATCATCAGGTTTGAGTTAGGCCTTCAGATATACCATGTACGACTTTTATAACTTGGTATGGTTTATACTAGTATTTGGTTATACTGTTTGTTATTACAAACACACCCACTATTTTCATGGATTTTATGAATAGGGTTTCCACCTCTATTTGGATTATTTTTTCATGGTTTTCATGGATGAAATATTAGTGTATTCTCATACTAAAAGTGACTATTCCAAACATCTTGAGATTGTTTTGAATACAATGAGAGAGAATCAGTTATATTCTAATCTCACTAAGAGACACTTTTGGATCAACAAGGTTAAATTATTAGGTCATGTTATATTAGAGGTAAGAGTATCAGTTGACATAGAGAAGGTGAGATCTATAATTACCTGGGAGAATCCTAAGAAAATATTTGAAATATGTTGTTTCTTGGGTATATCTAGTTATTATAGGTGCTTTATACCAGAATTATCATGTTTAACAACACCTATTATGGTATTGAATAAAAAGGGTCTAAAGTTTATATGGACAGAATCCTGAGCGACAACCATTCAGGAGTTGAAAGGGAGACTAACTTCAACATCGATCCTGATTATGATAGAGCTAGGAAGAATCTATACAATTTATTGTGATGAATCATGTATTGGGTAGGAGCAATTATGATGTAGGAAGATCAAGTCTTTTCATACAAGTTGTGGTAACTAAGGCCTCATGTGTGGAATTACCCAAAAAAATTCTCGAGTTGGCAACTGTTGTTTATTACTTTTGGTGTTGGAGGTATTACCTAATGGGAGAGAGTTTTGTATTGTTTACAAAACACAAAATCCTCGGGTATATTTTCAAATAGAGTGATTTGAAACTTATGTAGAGTTGGTCAGTGTAATAATTATAGTCCTTTGACTTTGAACTTTTCTATATGATCGTGAAGGGAAATGTTGTTGCTGACTATCTAATTAGGAGGACTTATACATAGATTTTTTAGGAGGTCAATAGCGAGTGAAAAATTATGGCCCTATTTTTTTAGATGCACATAGTGGTCTAGGATTATCATGGAAAGTATTTACTTGCATTTCTATTAGTGACATATTCAATCCTATATAGAGTGAAAATACTCCATTTTTAATATCCTAAAGGCTTGGTCCTATGAGAGAGTATTTTAGGCAAGGACCCACCTCTAGATTGGCTAGTTTAAGAAGATGATATCCTATATATACATGGGAATATATGGGTTCCTACATACATGAGAGAGGATATAATGTGAGAATCACATGCCTATCAGTGTTTAGTGCATCTAGGTATCTCCAAAATGCATTGTGATATGAACCGATAGTATTGGTGGCCTGAGATAAAACATTATATAATGGGTTTTATCACTAGGCGTTCCACCTGTAAGTAGGTAAAGCTAGTACACCAGTGGATTTATGGATTGTTACATTCATTACTAGTCCCAGAAAGTAATTGGGAAGATGTTGTGATGGATTTTTTAGTTGGATTATTTAGTTCTCCTTGAGGTAGAAATGTGGTTTGGGTAGTCATGGATTGACTGATGAAGGTAGCACACTTCCTTTCTTTCTAGGAGACTTTCTCAGTTGATGATTTGGAAAGAATGTACATCCATGAGATTATATAGTTACACGATGTCCCTTATACTATCATTTATTATAGGGATTCTCATTTCACATCGAAGTTCTAGAAGGGGTTATAGAGATATTTTGGTACACAGGTTCTTCCGAACACAACTTTTCACCCCCAAACTGATGGTCAATCAGAAGAGACTATATAGGTGTTGGGGTACATGATCTGAGTATGAATCTAGGATCTTGGTGGTTATTAGTAGAAACATATCCCTACATTTGAATTATCATAAAATAATATCTTTCAGGAAATGTTTCAGATGGCTCTGTATGAGGACTTATATGGTAGACCGTTCCGTTCACCCCTGTGCTGGTTAGAGGCAGAAGAGGCAGTGCTACTCGGTCTTCGTCTTGTGCATGAGACTTCAAAGAAGGTGTGGTTGATCAGAAGGAATATTTATACTATCCAGTCTAGATATAAATAATATACCAATAACCATCAACGAAATCTAGACTTTGAGGTCAAGGATCATGTTTTATTGTGGGCATCACCCAAAATTGGGAATAAAAAGATATAAAGGCAAGGGAAGTTGTTGCCTCGCCTTGTCAGAACTTTTGAGATCATGGATAAAGTCAGGATGATATCCTATCTATTTCAATTACCTTAGAGGTATCATTCCATTCATGACATCTTCCATATATCATAGCTTCACCACTACCATGTCGACCTATCTTATACTTTTGACCTCGAGGATATTTAGTTGGATGCCAATGCTTCTTTTGAGGAGTATCCCATATGCATCATTGATATGGGAAAAAGGATATCCAAGGCCTATTTATACCTTTAGTAAAATTTTTATGGAAGCATAGATGGATATATGATGGTACTTGAGAGCGAGATGCCGATGTACATGCTCAGTGGTTGGAGTTATTCTCAGATGGTGATATACCACCCTTGGAAGGGTAACCCAGGGAAAAGTTCCTTTAAGGGGGAAGAATATAAGAACTACAATTTTATATGAGGTACATATTATTTAATTTTTGGTCTAATTATTTGGGGTTGACCTAATATGGATTCCTAGTGAGAATATAGAGGAAACATGGGTGTTCGGGGCTTGTTCGGAGCCTAGAACCCCAACAGGTGGAAGAGAACACTGAGCCACATAATTAATAGAAACTATGAAACACAGTACGCATGCTTTCCCTAAACGTGCAAGGTGTTTTAGTGGGAAGAAGTTAACCACATGGTTTTACCTAACCATGTGACCCTAGATGCATGCCTGTGTGAAGGCTCTACAATTTTTAGCAGAGGAAAATCACATGATTTACACACAGTTTCTCAAACCATGAGCATGAACCATTCGAGTCCTCTATTTGGACATTTATATAAACATGGTTAGTGCGTGAATAAATTTTGGGTGAGATTACCATTTTTACCTTAAGGTATTATATTTTTAAACCTCCTTTATTATTTCCTTTTTCTAGTAGACTACCACATTCTTCCTCCCATTTAATATCCTCCTCCTATCAAGCTAGGTTTGTTGATAAATCATCCATATGGACTATGATCCAACTTCCAATCATATTATTGGATTCACACTAGTGATTTCTATATTAATCTTGTTCCTTTAATAAATTTTCTTCCTCTCAATGGAGTTATTTAGGTGTAGACTCATATGATCTATTTTCAGGGTGTTCATTTTTTTTCCATTTTCTTCCGATCTGGACCAAACCAAAGGTTGATTCTGGATGAGTAATCCTCTACAGGAATAAGGTAGATGGTATTGTATTTATCTCTTATGTCTTGATACCTTATAATATTCATTGTGATTCCACAATCCGGACTCTCTGCATGTTTCCTTAAAATACACATAACCCATGTTTAATCCAATATCCATGATAGATATAACTTTGTATTCCTTTATTCCTATTGTAATAGGCTCCCTTCACACATTTCCACCCTTTTAGGTGTGCCCATGCAATTTAATTTTATGATATAAATGTTTTAGTTTTCAAACAATAATTTATATGGTTTTGACATGTCTTATAAGTGATAGAGTTATAATGAATTATATTAAAAGTGAGTGGTACAACCACATCACCCATTTTAAATTGAACAATGGTAATTCCCATGTTAATAAGGAAGGTTAATTAAATATGAATTATCTATTAGACCTATTAAAGACATGAACATATAGTTATAATATGGTTATGATGACTCTACTGATATGATGTGATCATGGCATCCCTATGCTATGAAATACAGACATGGCGTATAACAAACCTTCTATTTATTACACATTAATACATGATTTAATAAATAAGATTACAATTAATACAACTTGAAAGATCAATGAGTCTAGTGTATTTGGAAATTATTTACATTACATAACAACTTAAAATATGTAATACATCATCTTTATTGAAAATATCCTTAACATGTTCATAATATTCCTTCGTACTTAAAACTACATGGAATAAAATGGGGAAATAGATAAAAAAGGGGTGAGATATAAAGCCCACTACGGGAATAAACAAGGAATAACATGAAAAAGATAATACATGTTATAAAATATGCATATCAATGGAACATAAAATGAACATGAATAATAATAAATGATATATCATGATAATCATAAAGAAAACATGGAAAATGTGGAAACAACTTAAAACATTGCACCATAAATATAGGTCAAGGATAAATACAAAAAAATCATGATAGAAAAAGTTCCATAAAGGAATTAGGCTCATTCCATTACCCAAAATGATTTACCATGATACTACATCACCCAATGCATTGAAGCGCTATATAATTTTGGGCACATCCATCACATTCATTTCATTCTCATACTTAAGTGTGCCACATAGATCATACAAAAATGGATTCATTCATCATCATAATTTATTCCATGATCAAGGGAAATTGAATAAATAAATTTAAGTCCCCAATAAAAAAGTATATGTGCATAAATGTGAAAACCATAGATAGGAAATGGGTATGGTATTCACTACATAATTGGTTTGGTATGGAAAATCATGGTGAAATTTCGACAGCATAATGACGTCACTTAAAATTTCATAAAATGGGTTGATGAGAGAGAAAGGGGTATCTAATAATTTTTACATAAAAAAATCAGTAATAGGGTCATGAAAAAACATATCCCAACATTATAAATTTTAAAATAGAAGGCATAAGGTAATTAATAAACTTGAATACAAAAAATATTTCTAACTATATTTCAGCATGGTAATGAGTGAACATAAAGGATAATGGGAGAATTAATGAGAGTGAAAGGGGGATATAATAATTTATACATTAAATTTAAAGTAAGGTGAATATTTAAGAACATATCCCAACATAATAAAATGGAATTTAAGAGACATAACATAAAATAAGTGCTTGAATGGAAATGAGAAGAGAGAAATGCCTTACTTGAATGTGTGACTCCAAATGCTTGGTAAGAGAATATTGAGAGCCCAAGGGTTCCTTGTGAGGAATATATAGAGTGGAGTACATATTATGGATTTTATTAAATAAGTTTTAGTGAAGATAAATGGGATATTGGGTGGGTTTATAATATAAATGAGGGGCATTTCTTTATTATTTAGGTTTTGGACTCTACATAATAAAATAACTAAAACCACAAACCAGCCCATGGTTTTTGCCCATGGTTTCTTACAAATGGAAGTTTTTATCATTATTTTATAAGGACATGGTCCTAAATTAATAAAAAAATTCCCTTATGTGGAGGTGAGTCACACTCTTAAATAAATTATTTTAAAACCTTAAATATATTAATGGTTTTGGAGGATTTATAATGGATTTATAAAATTAATAAAATAAAATAAAAATAACATTATTTTCAAGGGAAACATATATTTGGTTGAGTATAACTTTTATATTATTTATTACATAACTTTTGGGTCATTATGATGTCATAATACACAAATTATATTTATACGGTATTTAATTTTTACATAAAAATTCGACTGTCTCAAAAAATTATGAAAAATTAACCATTTTATAATTTAAAAATTTTGATTCCAAAAATAATATTCATTTTATATAAATAATTTTATAAATATGTGAATTTTTAATTTTAAAATAAAATCAACATTTATCAAGAAATGCTGGGTTTTTGACAATAACATTTTTTGATCCCTTATAAAAATTACATTTGACCTCATAAAAATTATATGATCATTTGTATTTGATAAAAATTATTTAATAATAATATTTTATTAAAATATTTTTTATTTCAAAAATCCATTAATTCATATAAATAAATTCCTTAATTGAATTTTAATATTATCCAAAAATACTATTTGTGTTTTATTGTATCAAAATAAAAATCATTTATAAGGTACCAATAATAGAATGAAAATATATTTTTTATTCTATATAAAAATAATTCACATACTCATATAACTATGGTCTTGATACATATCCCTTTAATACACCTTCAAACACCCTAAGAGTAAGGTGCACGATGGTGAGGATTTAATGGGGTGGTTCGGCGTAGATGGTTTAGGCCACGATCTTGATGAGCTTGAAATTCTCCCATAAACGGTTTCACTCATGCTTAAGTTGTTAGATATCAACTTATTATTGGTCAAGGGAAAATCCCAGTGATGTTATCTCCCTCATAAGCTATGATAAATGGACTTCATAGGGTACGATCTTACCGGTTTAGGATATCACTTCCTTTTTCTATGTCAATTAGATTTATTAAAACCCCATATTTATACTAATCAAGTGATCACTATTCAACAGATATATTATAAATTATAAATATTTTTAAAGGTAATTTAAATATGATAATATATAATAAACCAAAAAATTTCATGTGTTTTCTATAACCATATTACATAATAAGACATTTAATTTAAATCAAAAGGGGAAATTTTATTTATAACAATTTGAGTCATTACAATCTCCCCCTTAAGAAATTTCACCCTCGAGATTGTCATTTCCAAACTAAAAAAGATAAGGGTAACTCTATTTTATCAGCTCCTCTGGTTCCCACATTGATTCTTCAAACTTGTGGTTTCTCTACAACACTTTGACCATGTGCATTGTCTTATTCCATAGAACTTTGTCTCTACGATCTAAGATCTTCACTGACTGCTCCTCACAAGAAAGGCAATTATCCAACGGTAACACCTATGTATTGATTACATATGAGGGTTATGGTATGTACTTTATCAAGAGAGATACATGGAATACATCATGTACTTGATATAGGTTAGGTGGGAGTGAAAGTTGGTAGGTCACCTCTCTGATGTGATCAAGGATCTCAAAAGGGCCGATGTATCTTGGACTAAGTTTTCCCTTCTTACCAAATATCATAACTTTATTTCATAGAGATATGTGAAGGAATACCATATCTTCAATATTAAAATCTAGGTCATGTTGATTATTATTAGCATAGCTCTTCTGTCGACTCTGAGAAACCTTAATGTGCTACTGAATGGTCTTAAACTTTTCCACCATTTCCTCGACCATTTTAGGACCTAGTAGTTTGAATCCCCCAACTTCATCCCAACATGTAGGTGTTTCACACCTATTCCTATAAAGGAATTTGTAGGGATATATTTGGTTTCTTAAGTGGAAACTATTTTTGTAAGATAACTCGACCAGAGATAGATTTTGGTCTCATCCTCATTTGAAGTCCATAGAACATGATCACAACATGTCTTCCATTGTTTGAATATTCCACTCAGATTGCCCATCAGTTTGAGGATGATAATTTGTACTAAAGTTTAGATCAGTGTTTAGAGCATATTGGATACTTTTTTAGAACTTGTAGGTGAATATCAGATCTCGATTAGAAACAATATATAGTGGTACTCTATACATCCTCACCACTTATTTGATGTATATCCATGCAAGTTGATCCAGTGAGAAGTCCTCTCGAATCACAATTAAGTATGTAGTATTTGTAAGATGATCCACAAAAACATATATAGCATTGTTTCCCTTAGATTTATTTAGAAGTCAAGTGACAAATTCCATGATGATGTTTTCCTATTTCCATGTTGGTATGGGTAATGGTTGCATCATCCCCTTAGACTTCTGCCTCTCAGCCTTTACTTACTGACATACCAGGCACTTTGATGTATATTTAGAGATCTCATTATTCATATTATCCCACCAATAGTGATATCAGATATCTCAATACATATTTTTACTTCCTAGATGGATGGATAAGGTTAAACTATGTGCATCATAAAACATATCCTTCCTTAACTCTAAATTTTATGGTATACATAGTCTTGAACCAAATCTAATAACTTCTTCTTCATTAACATCGAACTATAAGGATTTAACTTTTCTTATAGTTTTAACTTCCTTCTAAATTCCCACATCAATTCTCTAAGTATCCTTTAACCTCTCCATAAGATATTATTTAGTCATCATTTGTGAAAGGATTGATGATGTTCCTTTCTTTATGATTCCAATGTTCATCCTCTTCAAGTCTAAGAAGATCAAATCCCTTTCAATTATCATTAATGATAGGATTTCTGGATCCTTTCTACTTAGAGAATCTATAAATTTATTCACTTTATTATGATGGTAGTTGATTGATCAGTCATAGTCCTTGATCGGCTCTAACCATCTTCATTGGCACATATTCAGCTTAATCTTTGTGAATATATACTCGAGGCTTTTGTGATCCATATATATTTCACACTTCTCTACAAAGAGATAACGCCACTATATTTTTAATGAAAATATCACCACATAAAACTCTATATCATGTGTTGGGTAGTTATGTTCATGAAATTTCAACTACCTTGAAGCATAGGCTATGATTTTTTCATTCTGCATTAATACACAACCTATGACCTTCTTCAAAGCATCACTGAACACCTTGAAAAGTTCTCCAATTATGGGTAGTGTGAGAAAAAGTGTAGTGATAAGCCTTATTTTTAGCTCCTTTAAGCTCTATTCACATTAATCATTCCAATCAAACTTAACTCCCTTCTGATTTATCTTGGTTAGAGGGATTGAAAATCCCTATAAATTTCTCATAAATCGATGATAATACCCAGAAAATCCATGGAAACTACATATATCTGTCATAGATATTGGCCTTGACCATAAATAAATTTATTTTCTTGAAGGGTCTATAGATATCCCATTTATTATGATTATATACCCCAATAAAGATAATTCCTTCAACCAAAACTCACATTTTCTATACTTGGCATAAATCTTCTCCTTTTGCAAGTTCTTTAGCGCAGTGCTCAGATGCCCTTTATGACCCCCTTGGTTTTGAAGTATATTATAATATCATCTATAAATACTACCAAAAATGTGTTGAGGTAATCTCTAAATACTCTATTCATAAATACCGTGAATATTATTAGACCATTAGTGATTCCAAATTGAATTACTATGAACTCATAGTGCCTATACCTTGTACAAAAGGTAGTATTGGGATATCTTTATTATTCACCCTAACTTGGTAATATCCAGACTGCAGATCCACCTTGGATAAGTATTTTTCTTCATGTAGCTAATCGAACAAGTCATCAATCCATGGTAGAGGATACTTGTTCTTTATTATGATATTTTTGAGCTCATGATAATCAATTCAAAGGTGCATTGACCCATCCCTCTTCTTGATGAAAAGGACTAGTGTACCCCATAGTGAAGCACTTGGGCATATGAACCCTTTATTTATATTATCCTATAGTTGTTTCTTAAGCTCCTAAAGTCACAAAAAATCCATTATATATGGATTCTTGGATAATGGAAATGCCCCAGGTATACGATTTATTGAAAATTTAACCTCTAGGATAGGAAGAAGACCAAACAATTTCTCAGGAAACACATCAACGTATTCCCTCACCATAGGAATGTATTCAAGTATTATTATTTCCTTAGACTCAATCATTTGATCTAGATACACTTTCTCATAGGGAAATACTATCCATGATTGATATGTTATTTCTAAAGAAGATTCATCCTCCTCTTTTCACTTATATAGGATTAGGGGTCAATTTTCAATATAGAGAGTGATTTTTTTATTGTAGAAATTTATGTTGGCTCTATATAGGTAAATCCAATACATACCCATAATTGAATCAAATTATAATAAAGTAAGTATGACGATATTTTTTGGGAAGTTCATCCCACAAATTATGATGGGGGAGGAGTTATATACTTAGGAGGCAATAATTGCCCCATTTTCTATTTTAACTGATAGCTCTACTTCCATGATTTGTGGTGATGTTTAAGTAGTTCTACTAAAATTTAATGATATTAAGAAATGCATAAAACTAGAATAAAAAAGTACATTAACTAATATTTAATGAATAACTAGAATACCTATCACTACTTCATTATCAGGATCCACTTCAAGGGTTGTGATGGAAAAACCTTTCCCTTACTTCCTAGGAGGTCGTTTGTTGTCTCTGAAAACCCTTGGCTTAGGAAATCAATTTGCAAAGTGCCCTAGTTCCATACATTTGAATAAATGAACAATGTGATGAGGGTTGACCATATAATTCCTTTCCTCCATCGCATTAGTGGGTTTCTCCTATCAGTAATCATTGTCTAGGTGTCCTTCCTTCCAACACCTAAAGCATTTCCTCACCCCCCTTAGGCAATTTTTGGGGTGATTATTTCCACTCCTTTGATAAGTGGGATGTTAAAATTTCTTGGAACCATTATATTTCTCCATTAGACCACAAGAATTAAACTCCACTTTCCACTTCTTATCCCCATGATACCCTTGAGATTCAATGATCTCCATTTTGACTTTGAGGGAACATCTGGAAATTTTCTCATAGCTATCAAAGTATCAGATCACCAATGATTTTTATAGACTAGGATTTATCTCACCAAAGAAGTGGTAAAACTTTAATTCTAGGGTAACAAAAAATCCTGAGGCATATCATGCAATTATTGTGAAGTTTTCTTCATATGCCCCGATATATTCAACATATTTTTACTTAAGGGAAATGAAATATCTTTCCATTTTAAGATGGAGAGTACGGGGAAAATATTTATCAAAAAACATTTTTCATAATTACTTCCTCTCCATCACTTAGATCTCTTCCTCAAGATTAGTCTTCTTAATCAATGACCACCACTAATCAGCTTCTTCTTCCATACGATAAACAACCAGTAGAGCATTATCTTGTTTAGAACATTAAAGGATGGAGAATATATTCTCAATGGAGTTTATCCATTTCTCTACGATTAAGGGATCAAATGATCCATTTAAAGTTAGATGCCTTTGTCGCATAAAGGACTAAATCACAACTTATTATCTATTGGGGAGATTTGGATGCTTATCTTGATTTTGATTTCTATTGAAAAACCTAAGTTAGCTGAGAGAGTATCATTATGAAGTTCATGATTCATGCTCCCATTGGGTTGGGCATCTCGTTGGGGAAACCATCACATTTCCCATCACATTGATTGTTTACTCGATTCCTCCTATTACCGTCTATTGTATAGAATAAAGGGAAAATTAGGGATGATTATTTTTAAACTATTAAATGCATAAAAGGGAATATAATGAAATTAAATAGATAAGTTATAAATTACATGTATTTTATTAACTTATGAATTTCTAGGATTCAATCCATGTTATCCATGATCTATTTCCTAACACGTATTCTTATGGGTATTTTTTTATTCCCTTAATAATGGTTCATAACAAGATTATGAATTTACCAAAGAATAACCTATAGGAGTGTCAAAATAGGTGCGTAGTAAGGCCCTTTATGATGTACTAGGTTACACCGAGTCAGGCCTGGTACACCATGTCCTCTAGGTACATCTACTCCAAAACCACATCCACTTGTAGTATCCATACATAGATGTATTTTATTGATAAACTAGTTAATATATACTTACCAAAATTTATGGATGGTTTCTTATACTTAGTCTTATCCTTAAGGCTTTCGTTATCTCGAATGGCCTGAAAGCCTTCATTTTTATTGATTTTTGAACACTCCCCTTTCAAGGGATGAGGGGGAACCCTTACAAGTCCCGTAGACTTAGTGATTACATAGAACATAGTCTTAAGAGAAATTATATGACCCGAAGGTCTTAGGTAATTCAACCAAACTATAACTACAAGGAACTACTCCTCCCCAGCATTTACATTGTGATAGTATCTCTCCACCTTCGCATGGCCATCTGGCTAAGCTTCCCATGCAAGCATAGGCTGGTCCCGATGATCTAAACATACACTCTCATTATTCCAAATCCATTGGTTCTAATTTGGTGATTGTTACTACTCTGAATCCTCCTCTAGGGATTCTACTTTTTTTAGAGTCAGTCTGGGGCAACTACATGTGGCCCTAAGGCCTTGAGGTGGCCCAAAGGCCATAAAGGTTTCCTGAAAGCCCTATTGACCCAAAGGCCTGGGTGGCCTGAAGGCCTTAAGGACTCCAAGCCCAAATCAGTGGCCCAAGGTGAATAGTTATAGCTGCTATAATACCAAACAATACCTACTACAGTACTGCTACAGTACCTACTACAATACCACACAATGTACAATATTGCTATAGTTCCTGCTACATTACTACTAAAATGCCTACTACAGTACTAATACAGTACCTGAAATATTCCTCTACCAAGTTTTGAACCTAGGTCTCTTGGATGAACTTAAGGATACGTCACCAACTGGGCTGAGGCTCATGTGCCAAAGGCTTTCGTTAGAGTTTTCTAATACTAATCCCCAAAATAAATAAACTTTTCCTTTGATACCAACTATAACAACCCTACTCTTTATTAAATATTAATACATGATTTAATACATAATATTACACTTAATAAAACTTGGAAGGTCAATTATTCTAGTGTATTTTGGAATTAACTACATTACATAACAACTTAAAACAAGGAATACATCATCTTTATTGAAAACCTCCTTAACATGTTCATAATATTATTTCATACTTAAAACTGTATGGGATAACCTGAGGACATATATAAGAAAGGGGTGATCTATAAAGACTAGTAAGGGAATAAAAAAGTCATAACATGAAGAATATAATATATATTATAAAATAGTCATATCAACAGGGCATAAAAGGAACATAAATAATAAGACATGATATAGCATGATAATCATAACGGAAACATGGGAAATGCAGCAACGATTTAAAACAATGCATCATAAACATAGGTCAAGGCTAACTGCCAAGACATAAATATGAAAAATATATATAAAGGAATTAGGTTCACTCCCAGTCCCAACATAATGTATCATGATAGTAAACATTACCTAATGCATTGGAGCGTTATATAATTTCAGGTGCACCCATCACATTCATTTTATTCTCATGCTTAAGTATGCCATATAGATAATACAAAATGGATTAATTCATCAAAATAATTTATTAAATGATCAAGGAGTGTGGAATAAATACATGTAAGTCCATAATAAAAAAGTATATGTTTATAAAGGTGAACACCCTAGATAGGAAATGGGTATGGTATTCACTAGACAATTTCTTTGGCATGGAAAATCGCAGTGAAATTTCGACAGCATAACAACATCACTTAAAAATTCATAAAATGGGTTTATGAGAGATAAATGGGTATCTAATAATTTTTAAATAAAACAAACTTCAATAGGTAATTTTAAAAACATATCCCAACATTATAAATTTGGAAATATAATGCATAAGTTAATTAATAAACTTGATTAAATAAAATAATCCTAACTATATTTTGACATGGTAATGGGTGAACATAAAGGATAATGGGAGTATTAAAGAGAGTGAAAGGTGGATATCATCATTTATAAATTAAATTTATATTAAGGGTAATATGGAAGAACATATCCCAACATAATAAAATTTAATGAAGTGACATAACATAAACGAAGTGCTTGAATGGAAATTAAAAGATAGAAATCCCTTACTTGAGTGTGTGGATCCAAATGCTTGGTAAGGGATTCTTGAGATATTTAGGGTGACTTTTGAGGACTCTAGAGAGTGGTGTAAAGATTATGGATTTTCTCAAATAACTTTTAGTGAATATAAATGAGAGATTATGTGGGTTTATATTGGAAATGACGGGGATATATTTATTATTTAGGTTTTGGACTCTATATAATAAAATAACTAAAACCACAAACCATCCTATGGGTTTTGTCCATGGTTTCTTCCAAATGTTAGTGGTTATTATTATTTTATAAGTCTAAAGTTCTAAATTAATAAAATAATTCCCTTTCTTATGTGGAGGTGAGTCACACTCTTAAATAAATGATTTTAAAACCTTAAAATATATTAATGGTTTTGGAGGATTTATAATGTCCTTATAAAATTAATAAAATAAACTTAAAATGACATTATTTTAATTTTAATACATATATTTGGTCATGTATACATTTTATAGTATTTTTTACACCACTTTTGGGTCATTATTATTCCATAATACACAATGTATATTTATACAATTTTTAATTTTTACCCGAAAAGTCGACTGTCACAAAAAATTATGAAAAATTAACTATTGGATAATTTCAAAATTATGATTCCAAAAATAAAATTAATTTTATATAAATAATTTTCTAAATATTTGTATTTTAACTTTTAAAATAAAATAAACATTTATCAAGAAATACTGGGTTTTTTTGACAAAAATTTTCGATCCTTTATAAAAATTACATGTGACTTTTTAAAAATTATACGATCATTTATATTTAATACACATTATTTAATAGTAATATTTTATTAAAATATTATTTATTTTAAAAATACATTAATTCATAAAAATAAATTCCTTAATTGAATTTGAATATTACCCAAAAATACTATTTGTGTTTTATTATATAAAAATAAAAATCATTTATAAAGTAATAATAATAAGATGGGAATATATTTGTTATTATATACAAAAATAATTTAAATACTCATATCACTAGGGTATTGATACAAATCCCTTCAATACACCTAAAAACTCCCCAAGAGTAAGGTGTGTGATAATGAGGCTTTCATGGGGTGGTTCGACATACATGGTATGGGTAGTGATCTCGATGAGCTTGAAATTCTCCCATAAATGGTTTAGATAATACTTAAGTTATTAGATCCCAGCTTGGTCTTGGTAAAATTCAAATCCTAGTGATTCTGTATCCCTTGGAAGATTCGATAAATGGACTTCATAGGATATGATCATACTGGTTGTGGCCATCACTTCTTTTGTCTATGTCAATTAGATTTTTTAAAACCCTCTATTTATAAAAATCATATGATCACTGTTCAATGACTATATTATCAATGATAAATATGCTTAATGGTCATTTAAATCCAATAGTATATAATAAACTAAATAAGTGAACATGTTTTCTATAACCATATTACATAATAATACATTTAATTCAAATAAAAAAGGGAGATTTTATTTATAATAGTTAGAGTAGTTACATAGCATCCCTTCTACTATTATACATATTGGCATAATGATGATTTACACTATTATGATGAATGGACATGGAGACCCTTATTAATTATGATTAATGGGCATGAATACACTTATTAGTTATGATACTTGGGAATAATGAGCCTACAATTATGATACATGCATGATGACCCTACTAATATGATTCCGACATGACATTCCTACAGTTATGATATGGGTATGGTGAGCCATTGATATGATACTGGGCAAGGTGACCCTACTATTATGTTTCAAGCATGGATACCCTACTATTATGATATTGGGAATGGATTCCCTTACTCTTGTGATACAGGGAATGGAGTCCCTTAGCACTTTTGAGACTTATGATACTACTTATAGATGCCATAGTTAGACCTCGAGTCCAGTTTTATAGAAGTATTCACATATATGGATGTAGATGTCACTATGTATATAGACCATATATATGTATTCATGTAGTTACTTGTTCATATATTATTCAGCATGGTCCGAATTAGGTAGTGTTAGCCTAACATCCTTTAAGAACCAGAGCTAACCCATTTACAGTTTCTATCACTTATTATCATTTATTATAGATGTACATAACTCATAGTATATGCACTGACTGAGTATTTATGGACACCATTGGTGGTGGTCTCACACCCTATCTGGTCCACCGATGGTACCCAAGAAAATGATGTGGATATAGGTAGGGATAGGAGAAATCACTTAGTAGTTGATACTTGATTTGATTATAGCATGGGAGTGGGGAAGCATAGGACCGAACTATGGATCATGATGCTATTGGAGAGAGTATTTTTGGTACTTTTTTTCTTTTCACACATGTATGCATTCCTAATTCCATCTATTCCTATTTAATTTTGATATAAACTTGAAATTACATCATTATTTTTATGATGTCAGATATTGTTGATGTTGGTTATTTATTACTTCTATATATTTACCATATGTTGCTAGTTATTTATTGTGATTCCACTATTTATCCATTATTACACCACTGTGTTACTCTGATCATGAGGGTATAGTCTCCCTAATATACTACCTTGGACCCTCACTGCTATTCAGAATCCTTTGGGTTATGTAGATGCATGCTTGAGGCCATGTGGCCCACTAGATCAGGGAACCATTTAGTGAAATCCGAGTTGGGATGTCACAGTTTTATCAGTACTTTTATTAAGAACTAATATAGGTTTTGTATTATTTTAAAAACAACTCTAGTCACACTACCACTTGACCCAATTAATCAAGCCTTCATGGAACCTAACCCCTTTCAATCCATCTATTGAACATTTTAGAATATTTTAGTTCAAAAAACAATGGTATTTCAATTAGAACTTTGTTTTAATGATTTATTAACTAATCTGGTACTAATTTGTTTCATTTTCGATGATTTTTTCAAATTCTCTACAAATTGGTCCTTGTTTTTTAGAGGATGTATACTCATTGGTTTTTTTGAAAAATTTCAACGATTTCTTTTTTTATTGGAAAATATATTAAAATTATCAAAAAATTGTATGCACTATTATTTCACCTATGAATTATCACATGATGTAGTAGCTAGTAACACAAATAACTAAATATATATCAAAAAAGGAATAATAATATGAATGAACTAAAAAATAAGTTTTAATTCATATGTATTTAATAATTGTAAAATGTTGTAACCCACAACACCTTGAGATGATAGGTGAATCAAGGTGTATCCCAAATCATACATTTTCTTTAATTATTTTAGGATCTTGTTCCCATGCTAACAAAAACCATGTTCAAATTGTATCTCTTAATGTTTCAATCACCAAAAAAGACACAAATATATAGGAAATTAAAGCATGCATAGAGCACCAAGATTTTACTCGGTTCACCGTAAAGGGATACGTCCAAGGAGCACACATTGACAATGTTTTGATGTTCCAAAATACACTAAAATTCACTAATTATGTAGATAAAATGTTTTATTCATGGTCACTCAATTCCAAGGAACACTTACTATGATTTTTGTTCGGTAAATCCTCACTCAAGGCACACTACCTTCTCATAACCTTCATACACTGCTGTAGGAAGATCTTAAATAGTTTATAGACATAAAAGTATCTTCAAGATAATCAATAAGTTCATAACTTTTTGCTTCTTAAACTCAAAGCAGGTGCACGATTGATCCACCAAGTTTAATGATTTCACATTCCACAAGTTGGATGGAATTAACTCCTCAAGGGTGAGGGTTGAGTCTATTTCTCCCCCAAATTATAATAGGTCTTACCCTTATCCTGAATAAAAATATTTCATCATTAGATATATCTTTTAGTATTTATTTTCCTTTATCTGAATGTGGAAATAATTTCTTTTTCCTCTTGATCCTTCCCTTAAAGGATTGTACTAGTTTTGAAAATGGTGTACTACTATAACCTAAATCATATTGTAAATTCTATTCTTATGTATTTTTAATACAACTTAGTGGATCTACTTCATGAAAACAAAATTTTCATCAATTATGGTAATATATTCAAGGAATTATCATATTTTATTTGCATACTAAACACTTCTTCATTTACTTAATGTTACACAAGACCAAATTCATGAAATTATAAAGCATGAAATTTTCTCCTCTTTTCTTTAAAAACTTAATTTGTGAAAGTTGAAGATACTCTCTATTTAACACTACTTCACACTGCTTCTTCTATGAAGAACTATTTCTATGCACCCCCAAATTGGATGGTCTTCACATACACATGTTTACTGTATTTTTATTCTTCACAAAACTTCTCTATACACATAACTCACCTAATGTAGACTTAAAATCATGCATGGTTCTTCACATATCACACAATTAATTCATGTTTCTATCATGATGAATGGATTATAAAAAAAGTTAGAGAGGGAGAGAGAGTCTACATTCTAGTTATCTTGTCCTCAACTTCAGTTCCAATATCTCTCAAGTTACCATCTATTAAATGAAGTGGGATGGAGTATTTATAGAATAAATATAACCGCACAAAGATTCACAAATTTATTATGGGACATTTATCCAACTGAATTACTTAACTTTCCATAAACCCTGATTTGAAATACCAAAAATATTACCACCAAACATTCAAAAACATAACTCATTACACTGTATTATTTATGCATTTAGATTCCTTGTGCTTTAGACCACAACTTCTTTCAATAACCAACTTCTATTGTGTGGCATGAACTCAACATGCAATCGATCCTACCTTTGATTTAATCTAACTTCTACATGCATTAATTTCTGAATGAACACATTCTACTCTCACATAAATAGAAACATTTGTGACATCATGCATGGAATGTCATTGTTTTGTTGATCTCTTACTAATGTAGAATAAGTTGGAATAACATGATACTGATGGTTTAACATCTTGACATGAGGTATGATTTTTTTAAAGATTTGGGATGTTTCTTTCTATGTTAGGATATTTTTGGTTTTTATTGGTTCTTAAAATATATTTTTTGGGGTTTTTGGGGAATTTTAGGTTGGACCATGATTGTGGTCGAGGGTGTGGTGGGCCTATAATGCTCCTATACACCACAAATTGAGCCACCATGACCATAACATGATATGGACCTATGAATGGTTTATTTATGGTAACTCTATGTTCCATGACTACCATGGCTCCACAATAGCTGAGGTAGAGGTTGTGGATGGTCAAAAACACACAATACCTTAGGGATAGAGCTTGGTCGTAGGGTGTTTCAGCCCCCTTGGCGAGGTGTGACCAAGGCCACCATGGGCATGGTGAACCCTCACTATGTCGTGGTGTTGCCTGATCTAGAATTTCAAATGGAATAATTGGATGCATGTTTTTGAGGATAATGTTAAAATTGTTTATGTAAACTTGGATAATCTTTAAGAGGGGTATATTAATGTTGGTTTGGATTGTATCAATCCTATATGAAGCCCTCCTTTTTTTTCTTTATAGATATAGGTTTTGAAATAATATTATTTTTGAGATAAGCTTCAGATGTTCGTTATTCCTTGGTTGATCTCATTTTGGAATTAGATTTTGGATCTTTTGGTTATCATTGATTTGATCCTTGTTGTGCATTTGGTTACCAGAGGCCAGATATAGTTTGGTTGGGTGAAATTTTGGTGTTATTCAAGGTATGTGATCTCTTATTTTATCCAAAAACCTTGTTCATATGGAAACTCAATTATAAGATATGAGAATTTATTTTTAGGGACTCCTATCCTAATATTATGTGTATCATTTCCTTCAAGTACATAGATACCATTGTCATTATTGTCGTGAAAAATTAAGTGTAAGGAAGGTGGTTCCATATCTAGCCATTGTTTAGTGAAATGTATATGATCTAATTTCTTAAATTTTTTTATAAATAATGATTGACATGATTGTTGATATTTTGATATACATGCGTAAATGTATTTTGATAAAATACATTTTCCCTTATTTTGGTAAAGGAAATGTAGTTTTCAAAGCACTATAAAATTGTTTATGAAATTGGGTTTCAAAGTATGATTTTTATGGGAAAAGGATTGTTTGGAAAATGTTGTGAAATGATATGATCCCTTTAATTTTTTTTGACATATGCATCACATGGGATCCATGGGTACTTAGGATGAGGTTCTAGTATTGGGTCTTGTCCTTGTTTCCATAAAGGGGGTTCACTCATGGGGTGTTACTTTATTCTCTAGGCCCTATTATTCTAGAGACTTGATTATATGAAATCATAGGGGGTTCAATCATGGTATGATCCTCTTTTCCCTAGACCTTTTGTTCTAGGGAAATTTTATAGTGCACCATGTATTGATTTGATATTGTATACAAGTGAAACAACTAGCCCATACCTATATATTACTAGGGGTGATATCCATTATGATATGTTTTTATTTATTTGGATTTATTTTTGATATGGATAAATTATTCATGCTTTGATAAATTTTTTATTTGGAAATTTTCTTTAACTTGTGATATATGACATCTTCTTTAGAATAGTAAAAAATTAGAAATGTTTTACTATGATTTTGATATAAATGTGAAAACTATTTTATCATGGCACCTTTTTCATATATTGATCATATTGGGATTATTTGATAGATACTTTCTATGGAATACTTGGGTGGGATCCTACTGCGCCTGTTCATCACCTACACTACACACTCCCTTGAGGCTGTGTAGAACTCATTTTTTTTGATGCAGGAAAGGGAAAGGCACCATAGTGAGTTAGTGAGGTTTCATGTCAGTTGGATATGGGTAGCTAGTGGTGAGATTGTGAGATTTTTCCTACATATCTCACAAATTAGTTATTTGTTGTTGGGTTTCTTTTGGTTTTATTCTTGGAAGTATACCTTGGTTTTGGTTTTTTACCTTGGTTGTATCACTACTGTTTTTGTTTTCTGGTTATGGAATATTTTATTTCTAGTTATCTCTCTTTATATTCATTCCATGTATATTATTTCAATTTAGAGAAATTATTCCTTATATTTTTCATTGGATGCTTGGGTGTTAGTCACTAGCCCATGGAGATCGATAACACCCTTTGGGTCTTGATATGGTCCAGTTTAGATCCTAGTTGGATGGGTTTTCTAGGTAAGTTCATAAAAATTTGGCATTAAGGTGGTATTTCTTCAAGTATTCTTATCTTGTGATGTTTAATAGACATGAGTTAGGATTTTTGGGACATAAGGGTTTTGATTTGAGTGAGTTTCAAGCTATATCTCATCATAATGTGCCTTAAGTCACTATGGGATGTTGGGTTTTGTGTCTCATGTGATGGGTTTTGATCTCGATATCAGTTTCTACTTATGTTATTTTAGTGTAAACAAATATTATTTCATTATCTAATAGCCTCATTTTATTTTTGGCATATAGAACCATGCCTCCGAGACATATTTTGTGGATTCCTCAGGAGGGTGTGGTGGGAAATTATCCTCAAGGAAATCCTATTATTGATCAAAATCTCATAAAGGACATCATATGGGCAGTTTTTCCATGGATCAAAATGTATAGCCCATTCAAAACCAATTTAAAGAGGCACAATCAGGAGTTTTAGGAGACAAATTTAGAGCATAATAGTTACTACACTATAATCCCCAATCTTTTAAGAGAACTAATGAACCCAAGGAGTCAAAGGTCTGGTTAGACAAAATCAATTAGGTCTTTGACATCCTGGAGTTATCAAAATTTGTTAAGGTTAAGTTTGCAACATTTAAGCTCAAGGTCCCTAGCAAGAGGTAGTGGGACTCTTTGGTTTATGAAAACTAACACATGATATTTGAGTGAAATAACTTCAAGATCATTTTATTTAAGTAGTTTTGTATAGAATTCTTGATGATGGTGAAATATGTAGAGTTCCTTTCCATTCAACTAGGAGATCATTCAATGATGGAGTAAACAAACTATTTTGTTGAGTTGTTTTTTTCTCTTTATGTGGCGATGAATGATAAGTTAAAGACTTAGAAATACCTGCAAGTCTTATGACCTGATATCCAATCACTTGTGTATATGTTTAAACTCACCACATATGATGATATTTTTGATAGGGACATGATTTTAGAGATTGATTCGGGAGTCAATTTATTCTTATTTGAGTTTCCCATCCCACCTAGTGGAAATTCTAGTGGCACACATGGGAAGAAGTGGAAGTGGAATAATAACGATAGAGGTGGTGGAGGTAGCTAAAAAATGCAAGCCCTTTATACTCCATAAATAGTGTCTAGTAGTGTAACCTTTATTTGATACCACAGTGGCATGGTTGGGTACACCTGATGATATTTCCTTACACCTCTGAAGACTTGCAATGCATGCAGTCATCAAGGTCATCTGCAGAGATTATGTGAGGCTCAAGTCACACCTAAATTTGGTTATGGATCATCAAATACAAATGAAAATTTGACATAGTTAAAAGATTCAAAGTTAATAAGGATCCATCCATATGCCTCTAAAGTGATGCAATTTCACATAATGGAGGAGTTTCTGGTGGAAGTTGATGTGGTCTCAATTACAGTGAGAGGTACCATTTTTTATATTTTTTAGAAACCAATTTATCTGATATAAGTGCCTTTCACTCATTTATATCTTCCCATTTCATGGATGTACTAAAAATTTCAATGGATCTCATGTACTATGTTATGAATATAGATAATCCTCTTGGTAAGAGGAAGGAGAAAAGGTTTTATTATCCTTCATGTTCTATTTTAATAGTTGATGATGAGTTAGTTTGGTAATTTTTAGTTCTCAGTCTAGATGTTTTTAACATTATAATTAGGATGGATTGGTTGGTTACTCATCGATATGTGATTTATTATTATCATTAGTGAGTTTTGTTCCTTGCTACCAATGGGAACTCTCATGTGTTTTTAGGGAGAGTGGGATCTGAGGTCTATTAATGCAGGACATTCTCACCCAGAGATTAGGAATATGTTGTCCAATATTGTGGTTGATCCCAATTAAGTACCATCACATGTTAATCTTTCCTTAGTTGTTTTAGATTTTATTAAGTTTTTACTAGATTATTTATCTGGTATTCCTCCAGAAATAGAGGTATAATTTTACATTGACCTGGTTCCTGGTATGCAACTAATTTTTACACCCTCGTATCATATGATACCTACTAAGTTGAAAGAGATTAAGATCTAATTGGATTACTTTCTATAGTAGGGAATCTTTTATTCAATTTTTTCTCTTTAGGAGACCCATATGCTCTTTTCTAAGAAGGATAATGTTTTAATTCATCTTTGTATAAATTATTAGAAGATTAATCAGGTAATAATTAATACTAAGTATTATTTACCCTATATGGATAACCTATTTGATCAGTTAAAGGAGGAAAATTGGTTTTCAAAAATTGATCTTTGGTTGGGTTATTATTAGCTTATAGTGAAAGAGTTAGATATCTTGAATACCTCTTTCGGGATAAGGTATAGACACTATGAATATATTATAATGAATTTTTCCCCAAATAATGCTCCCACAATGTTTATGGATTTGATGAACTAGATATTCCACAAGTATATCAATACCTTTTTTTGGCATCTATGGATGATATCCTGGTCTATTCAAGATCTGAGAAAGAGCATGATTACCATTTGGATTCCTTTTTGGGAATCTTGGGAAGTCACCAACCTTATGTGAAGGTATTGAAATGAAGTTTTTGGATGTGTAAGAGGATGATTTAGGTATGGTTATGACCAATATTAAGTCATAATAATCTCTCCTTGAGTCAATTATATAGGAAAAACATAATGATGACATGTTTAGAGGAATTAGGGAATCTTTTTATGGAGGAGAGACCATTCCTAGTTGGTCTCTCCCCAATGATGGAATTATTTTTTAGAAGACTTCCTCTATTTATCCATTAGAAGCTCAAAAATGCATGATTTTCATAGTTCTTTGTTGTTAATTCATATTTCCACTATAAATATGTATTATGACATGAGACGACATTTTTTGTGGTTGTGTATGAAGTGTTTCATTGTTGATTATGTGTCTCACTATTACACCTTCTATCATATTAAGGTAGATCACATAAAGCATTCTGTTTTACTTTAACCTCTTCCTGTGCCAGTATAGAAATGGGATGAGGTTTCCTAAGACATCATTATTTAATTAACATGTACACCCTTAGAAAATAATGCTATCTAGGTGGTGATTGATTGATTGAAAAAATAACCTCACTATATTCCGATTAGGGACACCATAAAGGTTTAAGATTTGGGTAATATATATGTACTAGAAATCATGAGGTTGCATGGGGTTCCCTCTATCATTGTCTCTAATAGGTATCCCAAGTTTACTTCTTGATTCTGAAAAGGAATCCAATAGGTTATGGGGACTCAGGTCAAGGTGAGTAAAACTTATCATCTATATAAGGATGGAAAGACAGAGCATGCTATTAAGATTTTGGAGGATATGATCTAATCAAGTGTCCTAGTTTTCAGAGGATATTTGAATAAAAATCTGGGGATGGTTGATTTTTTTATAATGACTATTACCAGTCTTCTATCAGAATGGATCCTTTTGAGGATTTTTATGGTCTCTAGTGTAGGTCACCTCTTTGTTGGTCAAAGTTGAAAAGGGATTATCTCATGGGACTGTGTATCATTCAAGATATGTTAGTGAGGATCTAGGATATACATCAATGCTTGGTCACATATCAGAGTCATTATAAATATAATATGGATTTATGAACCCATCCTTTGTATTTTTCCATTAGTGAATGGGTCTTTTTGAATGTTTCCTTTCGGTTGGTTCACCATCAGCTTGAGAAATAGGGGAGTTGGATTCGAGATATGTTAGACCATTCAAGATAACTATGAGAATTTGGTTTCTAGACTATTGGTTGATGTTACCAGCTCAGTTGAAAGGTATTCATGATTTTCCCCATGTAACAAGGCATATTATCTTTATCCTTCCCATGTTCTGAATTGAGAGGATATTGAGTTGTAGCCAAATGTTTCATTTATGGAGCAGCTAGTGGAGGTTATTTACTCTTAGATTAATATTATTTATGGAAAGTATATTTTATTAGTTAAAGTTTTACGGTATCATAGATCATATTCTCATGATACTTGGAAGTGAGAATCATCAATAAGGGATCAATGGATTTAGCACTTTATGGATCTTCTTTCTTTCACGTGACATTCTGAGGACAGAAAGTGATATGATGGGTAGATTGTAATATAATGACATGAGTTAAGTCTTTTTATGAGCTTTGGGATATTTAATTCCAGGTTCTAGGAGTTTTAGTTCATATTGGTGGCTCAAAATGGAGTTTTGGGGGGTTTTGGTGGCACCACGGGTAGGACTATGACCATGGTTATCCCATGGTGCTCTTGTGTGCCATGACTTGAGACACCATTCCCAAAGAAGGGTATGAACCATTATTGGTCACCCTATGTGCCATTAATATAAAGGATTCACCAAAACTATGGTGGATTATATGGATAATCCAAAGAACCCAAGCCCTTGGGGCCAAGGTGTGGTCACATGGCATGTTAGGCCCCTTGGTGAGGTGTGACTATGGCTACCACAGGCATGGTGAACCCTCACCACACCGTGGTGTAACCTAATATAGAATTTCAAATGATTGAATCATATAATTATTTTTTAGGATAAAATTACACTTATTTATATAAAATCATAGGATATTTATGATGCTTCTTTTAAATGGGTATTAGATACATCATTCTAAAGAAAACATGGTTTATAATATGAAGTATGTCTTAAGGTATTGAAAATTGAGATAAGAAACCCTTACCTTATTTCTTCACTTAGTTTAATGAAAACTAAGATACTATATAATAAAAATAAATATATTAATATTCTATTTCATTACTATATTATTATAAATTACCTCTATATACTTCATTTATGATAATTCATTAGGAATATATTAGTTAGTTATTGTTTTTTTACCATCAGGTGTTAGTAACTTTAATGGTGTCATGCCTATTTTATAATGAAAATATATGCAACCATTAATTTATAACAATTTAATCACTCATAGAACATTTATTATGCCTAAATAGATAACTTATATTTATTTATAAAGCTATTATCTCATTCTATCAGTATTTTAGTTGCATGTAAATGAAATCAGTATCATTTTATTTCGGTAATTTTAGCGATCAAGCATGATATTTTAATGGAAGGTAAAATATATAATATAAACAATTAAGAATCATAAAAAATCATTATTTTATTACTAAAATTCAATAATATTAATATTTAAGTTTATATATTTATCCATGATAAAATTTTATAGTGTAGTATATGTAAGTTGTTAACCCGACCCAAATAAGAACATGCTATAACTTGATGGATGAGTATAGTTAAGGAAGTATATAATTTCATTATAATATAATAATAATGATATTATTTATATTATTTAAGTATTTTAATCATATTTTAAGTGGTTTTTATAAATAATTAAAATCAAGATGAAAAATGAAAAATGTTACTTCATGGAAGCGGTAGTCCGCACAACACACAATTAATGTTTTCATTTCTTGACGAATGAGAGGAAATTATGGTTGATTATAATTTGTATCTTCATAATAATAAATATATCATAAATGTTATATTTATTATTTAATTTGATCCTTATTACCGGTGAATATAGGTGGTGATGAAAAACTAAAGTCATTTTTCATGGAGGCAGTAGTGTGCACAAACATATGATCAATGTTCATTTGTTTTTATAAGTGGATGGAAAGGGATAATAATGAAGGTTAATTTAATATAATAACACTTTCATATACTAATTATACTTATTTAATTATATAACTATGTTTTAGGATAGTTTTTAAAGAGAAATAATAATAAGAAATAGTTAAGGATTATGTAATACTCAATTTAGGACCTTTTACTTATTCTTGAAAGTATACTTGGAAATGAATATCTTGGTACAAATTATATGGAATGGGAGATTTAGGTCATGAAATGAAATTTTATTAGTGTAAAATTGGGTACAGTTTCAAGGAAATTTCAAAGGGTATGTGTAACTTTGAGTGGGTGAAATTGACCCCCTTTTATAAGTGAAGAAAATGGTACTTTTGTGAACACCCATTATTTTTCAAGAATGGAATGACACTATTCAAGGTTATATGGTCACAAAAGTAAGAAATTATGGATTATTTGGTGAGATAAGGTAGATCAAGTATTTACCACCCATTTTCAAAAATGTTTTAAATATGTTTCAATCTTTTTTCCACATGATTTTTACATTTTACCATTTTAGTTTTTTTACTTTGGTAACCAGTTTTTACCCAAGTAATTTATATCTTATTAAAACTATGATGTAAAAAATCTTACTAAATTTGTGTTTTATGAAACTAAATTTAATCCCCATATAAACTAATTAAATTTATAAATAATAGAAAATTAACTTTTAAATTTTAACATTTAATATATAGTTTTTTATAGAAAAATATTGTTTTCACCATTAAGTGTTCTTAATATTATTTAGTATTGAATAAAAATTTAATGAGATATAATATATTTAAATATATGTTTAAAAATTATATAAAATTCATATTTTAGAATATATTAATTAATTTATTAGAAAAAAATTTCACAATGTTAATAAAACACTTCTTTGAAAATAATAGTTTAACCATTATCATGGCCATTAACTTTAATCTTAATAATCATAATTTTATGCCTAAAAATGAAATTAAATATATTAAATAATTTAATTTTTTTATATAAAATAATAAATCCATTTTTTAGACTTAGTTTCTATAAGTAATGAAATCTAATATTTAATATAAGCAAATAAAAACAGTTTTTAGAGAAAAATATTACTTGAGTTTTCAAAATGTTAAACATGAGTTTTATAAATCCAAAATAGTATCTATAAATGCATTATTTTACTTTATAAATATTTTTTATCTATTAAAAATGTTTTAATTTTTTTAAGTCATTCTTGTTTTATGATAATGTCATAAAAGTGATGTTATTTTCAAAATTGGTGTTTTTTTACTATTCACCTAAAAATAAAATATTTTAGAAAAATATAAAAAATTCATCCTAAGATAATATTTAAATTAAAAATCCAAGAATTATGTCATTTTTTTCGAATTAAAATTCTAAAATTTATAAATTTAGCTTTTAAAGAAAAATAAAATATACAAAGGAAAACTAATTTTATTAAAAAAAGACTTTTTAAAACTCTAAGTGTTCTTAATACTATTTCATATAAATTTATATATAATTGAAAGTTTTTATATTATTTTATACATATAAATATTAACTATTATAATAAACTATTAATTATGATCAATTTAATTTATTAATAAAAAATACAATAGCTTTTTTAATGGTTCTTCAAAAGACATCATTATTAAAATATTAATCAAAGAAAAATAAAAATATTTAATTATTTTAATTGATTAATATATTTTTATCTACTAATTATTATATTTTTCATATAATTTTAATATGTCACGATTTGTTTTAGTCGGGTGTTGTGTTTGTTTGAAGTTTCTTGTGACATAAGCTATTAAAGATAATATTAATTTAAAGGGTCTAAAATCTTATGTCATTACATTCTACCCCATTAAATAAATTTACTCCTCAAAATTTTTAATTATTAATTTCTAATGGAAGTAGATGAGGTCATTCCTAACATATTCATCATTCATGATATAACTTCAAATATGAAATCTACCATACTTTATTAGGCTATTTCAAATTACTTATATTTCCTCAAACAACATTAATAATTCATAAAATCATGTACCTTAGTATATATATAATATAATCATATATTATCCATAACATACTTGTAATATCCTGAGTTTTTAAAAGGAAATACTATGCTCGATAAAATTCAACATACACAACCCCGAGCTTAAACAAACAACTAAATATTGTTATTATGTGACTATTTTAACATAGATGTTAAATTAGAGGGAGTGAATAGAATTAACTAAATTATGAAATATAAAATGTTCCTACTCATTAATAATATATTAATTAATTCTTATAAAAATAATCACTTAATTTTAGTAAATTTATTTTATTCTTTAAATACTCTTTCTTTAAGAATGATTTTATTGCTTTTTTGAGAGAATAATATAATTAATTTCTATAAATTTTAGTAAATTTAATAAAAAAAATTTCATTTTTTAAATCATCATATCAAAAATTATATTATGGTCTAATTTTTATAATTTTCTGAAAAGTTTTATTCTTCAATGAATAGTGAAAAATACCGATTTTTATTGAAAATTGTATTTTAATTTCAATTATTTAGAAATTAAAATTACCTTTTAGATTAGTTTAATAACTTAATTTGTCCATTTTTATTTAAAATAATCCAATAATGGTTTTTTAAATGTATTTTGTTTTTTAATTTAGTATAAAAACATTTTTTGTTTAAAAAGGGCATTTTTATGAACTTTTTTTTCATTGTGTTTAGTCGATTTAATTTTAAATTAAATTGTGAAACTTATTTATTTTGAATGTTTTAAAATTTATTTCATATTTTTAATTAGGAGGTCCAAATTTAGTAAATTGGTCACTTTTTTAGACAATATGAATAGTAACCTTTGTAATTTTTGTTACCACGTTAAAGGGTAAATTGGGTAATTAAGGTTAAAAATAAAATGATAAGGATTGGAAAATGACCTTAATACTTGAAAAAATTTAATTGGATGAGTAATATTCATCCATAATAATTAAATGTTCAATTATATAACTATTTATGTCCATTTGGGTTAGATTATGAAGTTTATAATATTTTATTTAAATAAAAGTCAAACATTCCACACTCTTGTTTTTAATAAGTATAATATTTTTAATATGGTGTTATCTAAAATATATGTCTAACTATAAATAATATTTTTAAATATAATATATTTATATTCAACATGGTAATTTATTTTTAATTTTTAGTGAAGAAATAATTACTATAAATTCTTGCATAAAACTGATGAAGTAACTATTTAATTAATGGAAAATTCGAATAAATAATATTAAAAATATTAAAATAAATATAATAAGAGATAATTAATGAGATAAGAGATTAATTTGACAAGTTTATTAAAATATTTTTTTGAAGTTATCTAATTTTATTGATATTTTTTAAAGTCAAAGTAATGAATAGTGTCAAAATTGATATTAATTATATTTTAAAATAAATAATATTTTATTAAATGATATAAAATTTATAAAAAATATTAAATTCAGAAAATTGATTAGTATAAGGTTTAATATATTAACCATGATCCAATTATGGGTCATTTATAATTTTATATTAACAATATTGACCCTCAAAAAGTAAAAATCAATGTTATCACGGTAAGAGTTAAATGGGTTAAATAAGTGTTAAAACTAAATGATAAGGGTAATAAAGTGACCTAATATTATATAATAATTTTTAGATAATATTATTTCGACCCATACTCATATTATAATCTAAAAAACTCTCTTTTTATCCATTTGGAATTAAAAATTAATTTATATTAATTTATTATTTTGAGAAATTTCAAGAGTGCCCCTCCCCTCTCCTATAAAAGGGAACCACTTCTTCTCATTTATTTACACTTTAAAACCATTTTTGTTCAGCCAATATCTACCAAAATACCCTCTTAGAGATACCTAAACTCATTCTATATGCCTTATTTTAAGTATCACATCATCCTTAGTGGTTTAAAGTGTTAATCAAAGGAGTTTTTCCAAAGAAGAGGTATCGTTTTATCTTCTTGTTTCAGTTTTATTTACTATTAAAAATCATTAAAATATTATTAAACAATTATAAAATAATAAAACAAATATCCTCAATATAATTAGATGTTATTATGTGTATATAATCACCTATATCCATCTACACTTCCATCAAATGGGAAATGAAGTCGTCATTCTTGTGTACGGCGGACTACCGTCTCGTGAACCGATGAAATTCATTTTCCATCAACATATCCATCTCTTAATACTGGTTATAATGATTGAATTAAGTTTTATATATTATATTAATGAAATATTTATCATTATTAAAAGATAATATACCATTTACACTCTTACCTTTCCACACACAGAAAAATGATAACGCCGTCCGTGCGTACGTGTGGACTACCACCTCCATGAAGCGATGTGATTTTTTTTCATCACCATATCACATGAATGATATCTATAATTATATTTAAATAAGTAATATGATATTTAATATATTATTATCATTATGTAAATAAAAAATCATACTTACCTTTATTCTATAATGATCGAAGAAAAATGGAAACGTTACTCATACGTATGTATGGCCTACCATCTCCATGACTGTAACGTGGTTAAATTTTCATTAAAATATATTATGGTTTGATTTAAAAGTATAATTTATGTATAAAAAATATAATTATTTTTTTATTATTATTCTAGATATTATTTAACAATTTCTACTTTGGATATAGTCAACCAAACAAAGTCATTTTGGAGTTAGGTACCGAATATCATCAAAACATGTGATGTGAACTTAAATGATTGATTAATTGAATATAACATAGAAATGAATGATATAAAATGAATTATAAACATTAAAATGTTCTAAATAAAGTATAAATTAACTTAATCTTGTTATTTAGGAATATAAAGAACTTACGTGATGAGTTTAACTCAAGGTAAGATACTCTTTAACTAAAAAAACCTCATTTTAAATGTTTTAAACATTTATATTTCATGTCTATGTTTGTTTTAAAAATTATTTTATGAATTTATTTATATGGAAATGATTCTTTTTTAAAATTGAATTTTAAAATTTCTCTCAAATATTTCCAAAAATGAATCTTTTTATGGTTTTATGTAAGGGAATTTATTTTAAAAATACCCACTTAATGTTTATTTTTAAAAAAGTCAAAATCAATGTTTTTTAATTATATAGAATGAGAATATTTTCCTGATTTCATGATGCCTTAATAATTTGACATTTTATTTACAATTATACATGGTTATTTTCAATGAAAATGTTTTTCTTTGTTTGCGTGCATTTTTTCTAAAATATTTTATTAAAAAATGAAAAGGTTATTTTCCTTAAGAATATTTCTATGATGAAATAATTCATATTTTATGATTATGATATGGTTCTTGGGCATTTTTTATGATGACAGGTGGTTATTTTATAAACCAAGGATGGGTAGTTCCATGATAAACCAAGGATGGGTAGTTATGTTATCTACCAATGATGGGAGGTTTTTTGATAAACTAAGGATGGGTGATTAAGTTATAACCTTCAATGAATTGGTTACTTTAGAGCTAAAGGTTGACCATATTGGTCACTCCATTTGTAAGAGTGATATGGAAAATGATGTACCAAGTTACCTGCTTTAATTTTATGTGTTTTATAATGAGTTTTTAGGGAAATCAATTGTTTTTTAAAAGGTAAGATAATGATCTTTTTAAAATGATGATTCTTTTTTGAAGTAAAAAGGTGCGTTTCTAAGAAATTTTTTATGGGTTTTCATTGGATTAATGATTTTCTTTATTTTATGTACCTTATTAAGGTTTTTATGCTCATACTATATTTTAAATTTTTTTTCACAAGGTTTTAAGGAATATTAGAGATAAGGATGATGTCAAGATAAAATTTGTGAAGATATGTCATGAAAATAAAATATGTTTTATTTTAAAAGGGTTTCATTTGGTGTAAAAAATGGATACCAAGTTAAGTGTATACTTAAAATGTATGGGTTTAATATGCAAGTGTCTTTACTAATTCTCTAAAACTATAAATCTAAAATATATGTGGGAAAAGAAAGTTATTTCTAGTTTTAAAATAACTAGAATATTTATTGTTTAAGGCTGGGTCCTTGTTGAAGATGGTGTCCTAGAAAAACTATTTGTACTTTGATTACAAGTATATTTGATGTATTTAATACTAATAAAACTTATTATTATATATTTTTTTGTTTTTATGCATGAGTCAAATCTAATAATGTTCCAGAGCATACATCACATTGATAAGGCCATAATAGTTCCCCACTATGATGAGAACCTTGTTGTGCTATGATGATATTCCCAAATAATGTTATGTGGTTGGATAATATACTATAATGGGACAAATAGTACATAGAATGTCAAGTATGAGTACTCATAAGAAGACGAGGCTTCTTCTCATGAAATTTGCACTTGGTAATATCTAATATGGGATATTATAAGAACAGACCCACCGATAGGAATTCTGCATGTTTTGGTGTCATTAAATATTCCTATCTATGAGAATGTGTGATGGTCCTTAGACTTTAAGATTATTATTAATTCATGTTATAACTTGCGTACTTAGATGTATTTTGTAAACCATGATGATAACAATTCATGGAGAAGTTGGATATGTCGGGTACGTCATGAGTGACATGTCATTAATGAATAAGTTGAGGAAGGATTTGTCCCTTCCATCTTTATAGAAGCTTATATCTCAGATATATGATTAGAATAGAACTATCACATTAAATTCCCTGGCCATGGTGTAATAACATGTTTATTTCAGATAGTCAAAGAAAGACATATCGATCATGTAGTTTGGTCACACATATGTTCAACCTACATGATTAGATATTGTGACAAAGGGATTATATTACATAGTGATCATTTGTATGTGGTTTTCTACATCGTGACATTAAGTTCTTTTTATTGGGTTCCTTGACTCATTTCTAGACAGTAATCATGGACTTTAGGTAAGATCGCCTAATTACAATGAGAAAGAATCTTAGAGATTCACACACTAAGTATTTATGTTGATCTCAATTAAATTATATTTGAGTTTTATTAATAGAATAAATATTATTATCAAGTCTAATTAATAATTTTATTCAAGTTATATTGATCACATAAATTAAATAAATATTTATTTTATTTATTAAATATTTTAATAAATATTTATTCACTAGATTGTGAATAAAATATTTATTTATGAATAAAATATTTATTTGGTTGTTCAATAAATTCTAGAGGAGATTGAACAAACCAAGATCGAGTCTGATGACAAATATTAATTAACAAGACCGTTATATAATATTTTTTATTGCGCAAGTTGGTGCATGAAACAAAATAATAATTATATAATTATTATTATGTGGAATGAGATTTATTAAAGGTTATAAATATTTTTTATTGGCCAGTATACAATTAAATAATATTATAAATTAAATTCCAACTCTATAAATAGGCATATATGTATATTTTATAGATCATCCAAAAATAAAGAATAGATAATTGTTCTTCACAAATAATTCTCTATCAACTCCTCCTTCTCTCTCTCTATCAAGAATGAGAAGTGCAAGAGAGATTATTCAAGAAAGAAGAATGAGAAATCAAGAATAAATAATGGTAGACATTTGATTCATCACACTAGCACCCAGTGATTGAGTGGCATTGATCAAAGATTATAGGAGGACATGTGGATCACCACTAGAGGTATTATATCATTGGATCCTCACAGCTCAATGAAGGTAATCCAAAAGGGTATTTTTGGATAATCAATATTCACCAACAAAGAAAGTTTTTAAGAACAGGTATTTATTTCTTCAAATATTAAATAAATTAATTATAAATTTGGCATACAAGATCCTCACTCTTGGTTTCGAGAAATGATGATTAAAAGAAATTTTAATATATTTCCCACTTCCTTACACTTTCACTATGCCTGAAACCATCAAATAGTATTAGAGTGATCACATTTAAATTTATAATTTTTTATTTTATTGTTTATCTATGTAAAATTGTGGTTATATTTTCATTTAAATTTATTCATTCATTAATAATATTTAATTAACATGTTATTATAATATTAATCATGTTCATTCAGTGTTTTATTTTATTAATGGTTTAAGAAAAATTGAAAAATGGATGGAGATGCCATCAGAAAGTGATAAATATTTGGTTGGTAAAATTAGGTTACACGACATGCAGCTGGATCACATGCTATATACTTATTCCCATTGTATCTAGATGCTCCGAGAAATTAATTACACATGTTTCTTTTATTTCAAAACGTGTGTTGACTGGGCCAACCTGGAACATGAAAATTGGATACAGGGTGTGTAGTTGGAATATGAGCACCATGCAGTCTAGTCAAGTTAACACACCAAATCCCTAAACATGTGACTTGGATATATGTAAACTGTGGTACATGACATGTAGCTATATGTACATGTTGTTTAGTCTCCCATTAATGGATAAAATTAAAATTACATTAAATTTAAAAATTACGGCATTGAAACCTTATTTTATTGATTGACACACCATGGTGTGTTTAACAATTTAATAATGGTTTTAAATAATTTTAAATTCTCAATTAATTTATTTTAATTAATATGCCATTATTAGTTCTATCATTTATTTTCCATGAATTCCATTAATGATAAGTATATCCAAATAATATTGGATGATCATTAAAGATGAAAGGGAATTAATTAATAAAAGAACATTTATCTTAAATAATAAAAGAATGAATAAATAAATCAATGATATCCATTTACTTTTTCACATTCGTTGCAAATATGACCATTCATGAGCTTGACCAAGACCTGTGTATGTGTCAGATGTTTTAATTTAATTTATTTCATGAGTTAGAAATTATTTAATATTAAATTAAATGATGGCCTGTGAGTCATCCCTACTTCCATTATTATATAAGACTTACATGACCAAGGGTATTTATGTAATCCCCTTTAACAAATCATTTGTTTCCCCTCACCTGCATGTGAGTAATAAATATTTGTAATTAATGGATCATACCAAGGCATGTGGAGGGAGTTCAAGAAAGAACCATAATGATTCCAACACAGGTGATACATATGTGGACAATTGGAATGTTTTAACTCATGTTAAAACCAATAATAAGAGTTATTTTCTCTAGGTAAAAGGTTGATTTAATGTCCACTCATTAAATCAACTATTAGATATATTTCATGAACAAGTCATTTATTTAATTAATTATTTGTGTCTATACAATTATTTATTTTATGGATCAAAGGACATGATCATATAAATAAATGAATTAATGTGAAAATAATGAAATTAAATAAATAAATAATTCATAAATGTTTTATCTAACATGGTAATTAATTAAGTAACATACACTTAATATTAATAAGACGTGTAAAAGATAAAACAAGATAAAATTTATGCACAATAAATTAAAATCCCTCAATTAATTATTAATTTATACTAAGCCTTACATTCCTTGATTAGGAATGAAACCATATAACTAAGTGCAGTACATGGACAAAGTATAGACACTTTTATCAGGTAGTTATCATGGGAGTTTTGTGTAGACTTAAGAGAAATTGTATTGAGTTTAATGGCCAAATTATGTTCAATAAAAATTTAGAGGCAAGTGTTAAGGAAATATAAGTCAAGATTTCAGGATAGGGGAATCCACTCAATGGATCAAGGAGCTATAAGTCCACAGTTGGAAGGATTGCCTACCTAATTAATTTATTATGGTTTTCATGGCCAAAGTATGGGTCATTAAGAAAATTAATAGGGATCCTTGCCACTAGAATGTTAAAGAAACTAGAAATTCTGAGTTCAATGGTGAGGGATATTGAGACTTGATAAAATAGTGGGATATTTTATAAATAAATAAACATTTAATTAATATATATCACTTATTTTGTAATCAAGGAAAGTAATAATAATATGATTTTTAATTGTAGAATAAAATGAAAAGTTCATCATCCACACTATCCCTATGATCAATATCAGAGAACGATAACCTCTTAACTATTAGTAACTTTTAAGAGTGGTTTATAGGACTTCATGTTATACTATACCATGAATGGAAATCTTACATGCTAGAATATTCAATTCCTGATATGACTTCTAAAGCGATGAGTGATGAAGAGTTCCTTATCTATGAAAAACAATTGAGAGACATGGTTGATGTTCAATTTTTGATGCTTTCATTGATGTCTAGTTAACTAATGAAGTCTCTCAAAAACATGAATGTGTATATCATACTTGATAACCTCTATAGTATTTACCAAGAGAGAGATAGATAAGAAAAGTTTGAGATTTACAAGGTCATATTTCAGAGAAATCTTGGAGAGGTTGCCCCAGATAGGCCTCACATATTCAATCTCATTGGATACATTGGGTGCTAGAAGGTTATAGGGTTTAAACTTCCCAAAGAACTGGGCACCGAACTCATTCTAGCATCACTACCCTAAATATTCTCCATCATTGTTGTGAATTTTAATATGAACAACATTGAGAAGTCTTTACATATCTTCTTACTATTCTTTTCCAAGTAGATAAGGATACGAAATGTGAAAAACCTTTTGTCCTTATGGTAAACAAATAGAAAGGGAAAGAAAATATATTTAAGCCCAAAGCTTCTTCACACCCTTCTAATAAGAGTAAGATCAAGAAGAAGGTAAGGGAACATGATGCCATCTATTTCAAATGTAGTAAGAAGGGTTACTAGAATAAAAATTGTACCTATCCAAAGAAGCAAGGGGAATCTTTAGGTGCATTTGTTATTGAGTTTAATTTATCAGTTTCTAAAAATTGGGTATTATATATAGATTTTGGTGCTCACATATGTATTTAAATACATGAACCAAGTAAATTTAGAAAGATTGAATGAGGAGATGTGGATCTTCGAGGATCCAATGGAGATACACTTGTTGTTATAGCTATTAAGGACTACCACCTCACGTTTCCAAAAAGAATGATCTTGGTTTTAAATGGTTGTTATTATGTGCCTTTAATTACCAAAAACATTATTTCTATATCAAGATTTGATATGGATGGATTTATTTTCAAAATTGGGAATAAGTGTTTCTTATTTTATAAAGATAACATTTTTTATAGTAAGACACATTTAAATAATGGTCTTTATGTGTTGGATTACATAAACCAAATAATGACAGTCGATAACGAAGCTACATCACATGAGTCACACCACACCCAACTTTTACATCATTGGATAGGTTATATAAATGAAAAGAGCTTGAATAAATTACATCAAAGTGCATATTTATATTATTTTGAACTAAAACCACTTGGTGTATGTCACACATGTTTATAAGAAAAAATGACCAAACCCCCATTTAGTGGGAAAGGTGAAAGGGCTATAGAGATTTTTGAATTAGTTCATACCAATTTGTGGAATATTTCCTATTGAAGCAAGGGGTGTATACTAATAATTCATAACTATTACTGGTGATTTTAGTAGATATTTATATGTCTACTTAATAAGGTATAAGTCAGACTCTTTTGATAAATTCAAGGAATACAAGAATGAAGTTGAGAACCATCTTGGTAAGAAGATTAAGAAACTTTTCTCAGACCATGGTAAAGAATATATTAATAAATAATTCATTAATTATTTATAGAAGTTTGGGATTTTATCTCAACTCAATCCTCCTTATATGCCTAATGGATTGGTGTATGTAAAAGGAGGAACCGAAACTTATTGGACATAATGAGATCAATGAAAAGTCATGAAATTATTCCATTATCCTTTTGGGGATATGTGTTACAAACAAAAACATATATAATAAACCGAGTGCCAACTAAAGCAACAGACGGTATACCATACAAATTATGGAATGGAAAGAAACCTGTATTGTCTTATTTACATGTGTGCAGTTGCAAAGCATTTGTTAAGGCCTCTTCAGGTAATAAGCTTGTACCACGAGTCACAAAGTTTATCTTTATAAGATATCCTAAGGAAACAAAGAGATAATACCTATATAATATTTCAGACAAAAAGGTTGTGGTTGATAGACATACCCCATTTCTTGATGAGGATATAATATATAAAAGATATAGTGGGAGAGAGATAGACTTTGATGAATTCTAGGCACAAGATACACAAGTGCTGATACAAGAACAGGTTACACAAAGTTCTATGGAAGAAGAAATTGTTCTAGAGACACAATTACTGCATAGGAGTACTAGATAGTTTAGAGAACCAGAATAGTATGCAATCTAGTCACTCATGATGGATACTCATTATTAGTTGATAATAATGATCCTCTAACCTATAAAGAAGTAGTAAGTGTCATATATTTTTCCAATTGGAAAGAATCCATTAATTTTGAAATGGATTCCATGTACCAAAACCAAGTTTTGATTTTGGTAGACCCTCTAATAGATGTAAATAACTTTGGTTGAAAATGGTATTTAAGAAGAAAATAGACATAGAAGGACAATTCAGTACCTATAATATGTGACTGGTTGTAAAAGGGTTTAAAAAACCTCAAGTCATTGACTAAGATGAAACCTTTTCACTAGTTTCAATGCTAAAATACATCAAAATTATAATTTCCATTGAAGATTTCCATGATTATGGGATTTGGAAAATAGATTTCAAAATAGACTTTCTTAATGGGAAACTTCAGGAAGATGTCACTATGACACAACCTAAAGGGTTTATAATTCAAAAGGATGCAAATAAGGTATAAAAGTTGTAAAGATAAATTTATAGATTAAATAAATCATCTAGTTCATGAGACATTCATTTTTATGGGTCCATAATGGAATTTGGTTTCATAAATAATGAATGTGAGCCATGCATATATAAATAGTTTAGTGGGAGTGCAGTCATTTTCTTAATTTAATATGTTAGTGACATATTACTCATTAGAAATGAAATACCAGTCTTACAGTCTTCTAAGGCATGGTTGAATAAATGATTCTCTATGAAGGACTTATATGAGGAAACATATATTCTTAGAATAAAGATTGATCTTGATAGATCCAAGAGGTTTTTCGACCTAAGTAAAAGTACATACATTAACAAGATATTGAAGAGATTCAACATAAAACAATACAAGAGGGGATTGTTTCAAATTTCACATGGTATTCATAATTCTTGGAAAATGTAACGACCTGAAATTTTGAATAAATCTTGTTTCCTAATTTTATGTGTTATTTTATTTAATTTTTATACTCAACAAAAATGTTTCATTTGATAACATGAGTATAATTAAAATGAGACTGTTGGGTTTTGACTATTATATGACCATTGGTCAATATGACCACTGTAAACTAAACGTTTTGATTATTGTCTCTAAATACAAGTAATCTTGGTTAATTATTATAGAAAGAATATTTGATGGCCTCACCCAGTAGTCTTGGACCGATCGAAGCCCATATAACAGAACTTGGGAAGGAGGTAGCACCACCGGGCTTTGATCTGGACCAAACCCAAGCCGAAATTCATCATGTGAAGCTAGAATGGAATTGCCTTCACGAGAAGTTCAAACTGATAGAAATTACTACTCGTGCGATGTTGGCTGAGCCTCCCTCGGATTCTCTCACCTTAGCGCACCTTACACTTAGGTCCTATGATGGTGTGATAAGGGGCTATGTAAGGAGACCGTAACTGCCTTGTGTAATCCCTTGTTTTAAATAAAAATTGGAATTTCTTCTTATGATGAAGTTTATGAATTTTCAAATGACCGGATAAATATAGTATGCATATTTTTGATGAATTTTAGAAAAAGGATATTTTAAAATTTTTTATGTAAATCTTAAATAATTAAAAATGTGCAATGATTTTCAAAAAATGGTCTTCTACAATTATGTTCAGTACGAAACTTAGAGTCTAATAAGTTCAACTTTATTTTTGATGAATAGTAAATTATGAATAGTGATTTTATGATTAGGATTAGTAATGTGTCTAAATGGATTAGTAATCTCACTTAATGAAAGTATTAATATAATCTAGGCACCTTGATTAAGTAACGTGATTCAATAAAATGGTTAAATAATGGTTTCATAAATTATTATTCAAGTATTCGTTTTTTTCGGGTGAATAGTGTTTTTTTAATTAAAAATTTAATTAAAAATAATTAGAAAATTATTTTTATAAAATGGACATTATTTTTGAACTCAGAGCATCGATATTATGTTATGGTAATTTTTGGGGTTTTTTCTGAAAAAATGAATTTTTGGTGAATAGTGTATTTATTTAAAAATTAAATTAAAAATATTTAGAAAATTATTTTTATAAAATGGAGTTCATTTTTGAAATAATAGTATTGATATTTGGTTAATGTGAAATTTTGGGATTTTTCTGAGAAAGTTGAATTTTCAGTGAATAGTAAAAATACAGTTTTAGGGTTTCTGTATGTTTAATGACATCATAACTGTGTCATGATGATATCATGAGATATTTTAAGGGATGGTCGACAAATTATGATGAATTATTGTATAGGGGGCCCCATGTGGCCTAACCCCATGGGAAATACCATGGGAGGGCCCATGCTTTTGAGAAAACCACTTTTGAGGTGTCCCTTGGCCATTAATGCCTTGTCCCCTCACTTTCCCTATAAATACCAAGCAATCCTCTCATCCATTTCAACTCCCCACTCTCCCCCAACGAAGTTATGGGTTCATTACCTCCCAAGGAGTCCTCCCAAGGTTCCCCCAAGCCCTCAAGGTCCCAGCCTTTGAGTTTTAAGAGTTACGTTTTAAGGTAAGGGATCCGACCTCTCTCTTTCCTTTCAAGTAATCTCTTTTATGTCATTTATTTTATGCTCCATGTTATTATGTTGGAGGATGTTATTTTATATTCCACTTACTGCCCTTTTCATGTTCATATGATGAGATACCCCCTCTTTCTCTCATCAATCCATTTTAAGAAAGTTTAAGTGGCGCCGTTAGGCTGCCGAATTTTTAAGTGATTCGTTCACCTTTCTCATTTTTCAAAGTTCTACTTTCATGTCAAGTATTTCAAGTTCCTTCTTATTATATTGGGGTATGATATCTATATCTATCATATTGAACTATTATGTTCATATGATTATAGACCCTATTTGATCTTGTCAATTCATTTTTGTTGATGTTTAAGTGGCGCCGTTAGGCTGCCGAATTTTTAAGGGATTCGTTCACCTTTCTCATTTTTCAAAGTTCTACTTTCATGTCAAATCTTTCAAGTTCCTTTTTATTATGTTGGGGTATGATCTCTATATCTATCATACTGAACTCTTATTTTCATATTATGAGAGACCCTATTTGATCTTTTCAATTCATTTTTGTTTAAGTTTAAGTGGCGCCGTTAGGCTGCCAGATTTTTAAGGGATTCATTCACCTTTCTCATTTTTCAAAGTTCTACTTTCATGCCAAGTCTTTCAAGTTCCTTTTTATTATTTTGGGGTATGATATCTATATATATAATACTTAACTTTTATATTAATATGATGAGAGACCCTATTTGATCTCTTCAATTCATTTTTTTGAAGTTTAAGTGTCGCCGTTAGGCTGCCGAATTTTTAAGGGATTCTTTCACCCTTCTATTTTTCAAATTTCTACTTTCAGGTCAAGTCTTTAAAGTTACTTTTTATTATGTTGGGGTGTGATATCTATATCTATAATACTGGAATCTTATGTTTATATTATTATAGACCCTATTTGATCTTGTAAATTCATTTTTGTTGAAGTTTAAGTGACGCCGTTAGGCTGCCGACTTTTTAAGGGATTCTTTCACCCTTCTCTTTTTCAAAGTTCTACTTTCATGTCAAGTCTTTAAAGTTCCTTTTTTTATGTTGGGGTATGATCTCTATATCTATCATACTGATCTTTTATTATCATATGATGAGAGACCCCATTTGATCTCTTTAATTCAGTATTTTGAAGTTTTAAGTGGCACCGTTAGGCTGCCAAATTTTTATAAGAGAAATCTTATTTTTGTCTTCCTTTCATGTTCTTCATTTCATATGGTACATCTTTCAAATTTCATTAACATGTTCATATATACTTCATATTATGTCCCTATACTGTTTTATGGATCATTTATGAATGTTTTAACCATGTCCCCTCTCTTTTCAATGTTTTCTAAAACCCTGTAATGTAGCCGTTATGCTACAAAATTTTCGTCTCAAAATGCCTCTATCTTTTTCTCAAAATTATTTTATGTTATTATGTGAATACTAAAAGCTCTTATTTATAAATGGGTATTAACATATATATCAAAATGTTCTATTTTAAATTCTGTGATTTACATACATGAAACCCGCTTTCCCTTTCCGTGGGTTTAAAGTGACATAAAGATCATGTCTTTAAAGAAGTTTTAAAACGTTATGATTATGAAATGAAACCCATTTCTTTTATGCTATATGGGTTGTTTATGAAATTATTGATGATGATATATGTGGCTCACATGATAGTAAAGACATGTCAAGGGTTCGCCCAGATAGCGCTCCATTGCATTGGGTAAATACTTAATCTCTAGAGATGACCTTTTAGACTGATACCTTGGTGAATAACCTTGGTAATTTTTAATGACACCTTGGGGATGGACCTTGGTGAAACAAAATGATTGTCAATATTAAATTTTGTAGACACATCTTCAAGTTATGAAAAATGTTATTTTTATTATGATATATCTCATGATTTCTTTCTCATGCCTTAAAGTTTTTTTCATGACCTTATTGAAGTATCTCAAGTTCATATGTAAAATGTTTCTCTTGTTTCCCTTACTGGGCCTTCTACTCACCCTTTCTTTTGATGTATGTCCCCAGGTTAAGAGATGCAGTAATGAACTTAGGGTGAACATGAGTAGAAGCCTTTAAAGTGTTTAAGAAGAATGTTTTATGTTTTCATGTTTTAAGTTCCTGGTTTCCAAGACACTAAACCTTAAAGATCCTCGATTTTGTAAAATGTAATGAAAGTTTATGTGATAAAAATTCGGGATGCTATAGTTGGTATCAGAGGATAGTTTAGTTATTTGTGGATTTTAGGATATGAAAATTTTTGGAAGAAGCCTATATAAAAGTTTATATATAGGAAATCTTCTTGGTATTTTGGCGAGTATTGAGTAATGGGTTGCCAAGAAAATACATCCCTGTATGGATACGAGCAGCTAGAGGTGGCTCTGGCATAGATGTACATAGGGGTAAAACCCGAAAACAACGCTTTGAGCTAGACTCAAACGGGAACTGGTACACAACAACGGGCCTTGCTGCACTCTTGGTTACGACACTCCCGGGGGATATTCTTTAGTAAATTCATAAGCTTAGTATGAACCATTATTAAAGGAACAAATATAAAATAAAATAAAGATTCACATAAGAATATATGATCATGGATAACCTAGATGGGAACCTAGGGGATCACAAGTTAGGGTATAATTTTCTTCTACAAGTTATCCTTATATGCTTTAAGTTCCTTTTCATGATTATTGGCTAAGTATTTAAGCCCCTAATTATACTTTCTCTTCTTAGTTAATGGTGGGAAATGGAAGAACATATCCCAACAACCAATGTGATAGGAAATGGGAAGATTGCCGTATTAATATGACAGAGTTTATTAGGGGATTAAAAGATGATTATTATTTTGGAAGACATTCACTATTTTGGGGACCCTATATGATCGAGGTAAGTAGATTACAACAGTATTTTCATTAAGGAGTAAGGTTGACTTCTATTTTGAAGAATCAATGAATTTAAGGTGGACTTATAGTAATTTAGGTTACTTATGGGAATGATTAACCTATCTTGGGTAAAATATGTTTAGGTTAGATACTTTTGTTATAAGATGTTAGGATTGGGTGATGTTGTTTGGAGATAAACAATGAAGTTTATTTTGGAAGACTATGTTATCAAATCCTTCTGGTATTTGGGTTTCAATCTTAGTTTGGTTTATTTTGAGGAATTTTGAGGATCGTTATTTATGGAATGGTCTATGATGAACTTTGGGTAGTACCATGGAAGATTGAAGATTTAAAAGTAGTTTCCATTCTTATGGGATTCTATCTTTTTGAAGAGTTGTTTTACCTTACCCTTTCTGTTTTTTGGGATAATGTTTAAAGATAGAAGAAATAGATAGTTAATCTTTTGTGGATTATGTGATTATCTAGAAGATGATTCTTGTGTTTTGATGAGACCGAGTAGTTTTGAATGCTCATCATTTGGAGAAAAGATTTGTTTTGGTAGAAACTTATTAAAGGATGAAACTCTACACGAAGATATGTATATTTTCTTATGTTTTTGTTCTATGTAGTAAATGAATTCCTCAAAATTATGAAAAGGAACATAAAACAAAAACGTTGTTGGTTTACGTTTCCTACTAGGTAATCAAATACTGTTTACACACATCATAAGTTTGGGATTTTCTTATGGTTAAATTTCTCCTAATAATGTTTTCTATCACCCTCCCTCAGAACTTGACCCTTTGTTTTCTCCTCCATGTCCATGTTTTCCTACATGGAATCCTAGTGTGGGTTAACTCGGGTGACCTTTGTACTTCCCTTTCTTTCTTTTAAAGTAATAGTTTTACTGACTCCTTTTCTGATGTGGGACTTTCAATGAAACTCCAAAACCCAATTTTAAAAATTGCGAGCATGCAATTTCTTAAGGGGGGAAGATTGTAACGACCTGAAATTTTGAATAAATATTGTTTCCTAATTTTATGTGTTATTTTATTTTATTTTTATACTCAACAAAAATGTTTCATTTGATAACATGAGTATAATTAAAATGATACTGTTGGGTTTTGACTGTTATATGACCATTGGTCAATATGAACGCTGTAAACTAAACGTTTCGATTATTGTCTCTAAATACAAGTAATCTTGGATAATTATTATAGAAAGAAGATTCGATGGCCTCACCCAGTAGTCTTGGACCAATCGAAGCCCATCTAACAGAACTTGGGAAGGAGGTGGCACCACTAGGCTTTGCTCTGGACCAAACCCAAGCCGAACTTCATTGTGTGAAGCTAGAATGGAATCGCCTTCGTGAGAAGTTCAAACTGATAGAAATTACTACTCATGCGATGTTGGCCGAGCCTCCCTTAGATTCTCTCACCTTAACACACCTTACACTTAGGTCATATGCTGGTGTGATAAGGGGCTATCTAAGGAGACCGTAACTACCTTGTGTAATCCCTTGTTTTAAATAAAAATTGGGATTTCTTCTTATGATGAAGTTTATGAATTTTCAAATGACCGGATAAATATAGTATGCATATTTTTGATGAATTTTAGAAAAAGGATATTTTAAAAATGTTTATGTAAATATTAAATAATTAAAAATGTGTAATGATTTTCAAAAAATGGTCTTATACAATTATGTTCAGTATGAAATTTAGAGTCTAATAAGATCAACTTGATTTTTGATGAATAGTAAATTATGAAATGTGATTTTATAATTAGGATTAGTAATGTGTCTAAATGGATTAGTAATCTCACTTAAAGAAAGTATTAATATAATATAGGCACCTTGATTAAGTAATGTGATTCAATAAAATGGTTAAATAACGGTTTCATAAATTATTATTCAAGTATTAGTTTTTTTTTCTGGATGAATAGTGTTTTTTTAATTAAAAATTAAATTAAAAATAATTAGAAAATTATTTTTATAAAATGGACATTACTTTTGAACTCAGAGCATCGATATTATGTTATGGTAATTTTTTGGGGTTTTTTCTGAAAAAATGAATTTTCAGTGAATAGTGTATTTATTTAAAAATTAAATTAAAAATATTTAGAAAATTATTTTTATAAAATGGAGTTCATTTTTGAAATCATAGCATTGATATTTGGTTAATGTGAAATTTTGGGATTCTTCTGAGAAAGTTGAATTTTCAGTGAATAGTAAAAATACAGTTTTAGGGTTTCAGTATGTTTAATGACATCATAACTGTGTCATGATGATATCATGAGATATTTTAAGGTATGGTATACCAAAGGTGATGTATTATTGTGTGGGGGGACCCATATGGCCTAACCCCATGGGAAATACCATAGGAGGGTCCATGCTTTTGAGAAAACCACTTTTGAGGTGTCCCTTGGCCATTAATGCCTTGTCCCCTCACTTTCCTTATAAATACCAAGCCATCCTCTCATCCATTTCGACTCCCCACTCTCCCCCAACGAAGTTCTGGTCTCAGTACCTCCAAAGGAGTCCTCCCAAGGTGTCCCCAAGCCCTCAAGGTCCCAACCTTTGAGTTTTAAGAGTTACGTTTTAAGGTAAGGGATCCGACCTCTCTTTCCTTTCAAGTAATCTCTTTTCTGTCATTTCTTTTATGCTCCATGTTATTATGTTGTAGGATGTTCTTTTATATTACTCTTAATTCCCTTTTCATGTTCATATGATGATATAGCCCTCTTTCTCTCATAAATCCGTTTTAAGAAAGTTTAAGTGGCGCCGTTAGGCTGCCGAATTTTTAAGGGATTCGTTCACCTTTCTCATTTTTCAAAGTTCTACTTTCATGTCAAGTCTTTCAAGTTACTTTTTATTATGTTGGGGTATGATCTCTATATATATCATACTGAACTCTTATGTTCATATTATGAGAGACTCTATTTGATCTTGTCAATTCATTTTTGTTGAATTTTAAGTGGTGCCATTAGGCTGCCGAATTTTTAAGGGATTCGTTCACCATTCTCATTTTTCAAAGTTCTACTTTCATGTCAAGTCTTTAAAGTTAATTTTTATTATGTTGGGGTATGATATCTATATCTATCATACTTAACTCTTATGTTCATATTATGAGATAACCTATTTGATCTTGTCAATTCATTTTTTTTGAAGTTTAAGTGGCGCCGTTAGGCTGCCGAATTTTTAAGGGATTCGTTCACCTTTCTCATTTTTCAAAGTTCTACTTTCATGTTAAGTCTTTAAAGTTACTTTTTATTATGTTGGGGTATGATCTATATATCTATCATACTGAACTTTTATGTTCATATTATGAGAGACACTATTTGATCTCGTCAATTCATTTTTTTGAAGTTTAAGTGGCGCCGTTAGGCTGCCGAATTTTTAAGGGATTATTTCACCCTTCTCTTTTCCAAAGTTCTACTTCATGTCAAGTCTTTCAAGTTACTTTTTATTATGTTGGGGTATTATATATATATATATAATACTGGAATATTATGTTAATATTATGAGAGACCCTATTTGATCTTGTCAATTCATTTTTGTTGAAGTTTAAGTGACACCGTTAGGCTGCTGACTTTTTAAGGGATTCTTTCACCCTTCTCTTTTTCAAAGTTCTACTTTCATGTCAAGCCTTTCAAGTTCATTTTTATTATGTTGGGGTATGATATCTATATCTATAATACTGATCTTTTATGATCATATGATGAGAGACCCCATTTTTCTCTTCAATTCAATATTTTGAAGTTTTAAGTGGCGCCGTTAGGCTGCCGAATTTTTATAAGAGAAATCTTATTTATTCTTCCTTTCATGTTCTTCATTTCATATGGTACATCTTTCAAATTTCATTACCATGTTCATGTATCCTTCATATTCTGTCCCTCTACTGTTTTATGTATCATTTATTAATGTTTGACCCATGTCCCCTCTCTTTTCAATGTTTTCTAAAACCCTGTAACATAGCCGTTATTCTACAGAATTTTCATCTCAAAAGGCCTCTCTCTTTTTCTCAAAATTATTTTACGTTATTATGTGAATACTCAAAGCTCTTATTTCTAAAGGGGTATTCACATATATATCAAAATTTTCTATTTTAAATTCTGTAATTTACATACATGAAACCCGCTTTCCCTTTTTGTGGGTTTAAAGTGACATACAGATCATGTCTTTAAAGCAGTTTTAAAACGTTATGATTATGAAATGAAACCCATTTATTTTATGCTATATGGGTTGTTTATGAAATTATTGATGATGATATATGTGGATCACATGATAATAAATACATGTCAGGGGTGCTCCCAGATAGCGCTCCAACGCATTGGGTAAAGACTTAATCTCTAGAGATGACCTTTTAGACTGATACCTTGGTGAATAACCTTGGTAATTTTTAATGACACCTTGGGGATGGACCTTGGTGAAACGAAATGATTATCAATATTAAATTTTTTAGCCACATATTCAAGTTATGAAAAATGTTATTTTTATTATGATATATCTAATGATTTCTTTCTCATGCCTTAAAGATCTTTTCATGACCTTATTGAAGTATCTCAAGTTCATATGTAAAACGTTTCTCTTGTTTCCCTTACTCGGCCTTCTGCTCACCCTTTCTTTTGATGTATGTCCCCAGGTTATGAGATGCAGTCATGAAACTAGGGTGAACATGAGGAGAATCCTTTAAAGTGTTTAAGAATAATGTTTTATGTTTTCATGTTTTAAGTTCCTAGTTTCCAAGACACTAAACCTTAAAGATCCTCGACTTTGTAAAATGTAATGAAAGTTTATGTGATAAAAAGTCAGGATGCTATAGAAAATGTGTCCTCAGACACATGAAGAAATAAATATAATGATAAGGATTTCATACCCATCAAAAATTGAGTCAGTCATGTATGATATGCTATGTACTATTATAGATTTCGCCTAGACATTAAGTGTAGTAGGAAGATATCGAACTGATCCAGGTGACCACCATTAGATGGTAGTCAAGACTATCCTTAAGTATCCGATGCATACTAAAAATATGTTCTTGGTTTATAGGGGGGATAAAGAACTAGTCATCAGAGTATATGTAGATTCTACTTCCCAAACTGATCAATATGACATGAAGTCACAAACGGGTTACATTTTCACTTTCAATGGAGGCATTATGAGATAGAAGATCTCAAAAAATGATTTTCTTATAGATTATATAGAAGAGTATAAGTATATTGTGGATTCTAAGATAGATAAAGAAGTAGTATGGATGCACAATTTCACTCAATATATTTATGTGGTATATAATAGTAAAGATCCTATCACACTCTATTGTGATAATAATACAACGATGGAGCTTGAAAAATAGCCAAGGTCACATCAACAGACAAATCACACACTTCAGAAGTATCATGTCTTAAGGGATTTTTCTCATATAAGTGAAGTCAAAGTGATTAGTATTTCCATGTAATAAAATGTGGAATAACCCTTTTCTAAATCCTCGACTCATCAGAAACATGACTATCATGTGAGGTCTAGCGAACTGAAGGTTATAGGTAGTTATCTCTAGTCCAAGTGGGAGTTTTTGAAGTTGTTTTCCCAGGACCAATTTTTTTTTTTAATTTTATTACATGAATATTTTATGTATTGAATAATAATAAAAATTCTTATTACATACTATTTTTTGTTCTACATGACTCTAATTTAATAATTACCTAGATTATACATCGCATTGATAAGGTTATTTTAGTTCCCCACTATGATGAGAACCTTGATGTTCTATGGTGACATTCTCAAATAATGCTCTACATTTGGATAATGTAATGTGATAGCACATAGTACATAGAATATCAGGTGTGAGTACTCATAAGAAGATAATGATTCTTCTTATGAAGTTCTCACTTGGTAATCTCCAAAATGGGAGATTATAAGAACAAACCCACTAGTAGGAATTCTGCATGTTTTTGTGTCATTAGATATTCCTATCTATAAGCACATGTGATGGTCCTTAGACTTTAATATTATTATTAATGCATGTTACAATTCACATACTTATATGTATTTTGTAAACTTGAAAATAACTATTCATGGAGAAGTTGGATATGTTGGGTGTGTCATGAGTGACATGTCAATAATGAATAAGTCAAGGAAGGATTTGTCCCTTCCATATTTATTGAAGCTGATATCTCAGACCTTTTATTAGAATAGAACCATTGTATTAAATTTCATGTCCATGATGTAACGACATGTTTATTTTAGATATTCAAAGAAAGACACATTGAGTATATAGGTTGGTGACACGGATGTGAAACTTGCTTGATGAGATATTGTGACAAAAAGATTATATTATACAGTGAGTATTCATATGTGGTAGTTGATGTTGCAATATTAAGTTCTTTCACTTGGATGCCATGATCCGTTACTAGACAGTAATCTTGAACTTTAGGAAAGCCTGCCTAATTTCAATGAGAAATAATCTTAGAGGGTCACACACTAAGTATTTCCATTTATCTCAATTAAATTAAATTTGATTTTAATTAATGGGATAAATATAATTTTCAAGTAACATGAATAATTTTATTCAAGTTATATTGATAACATAAATAAAATAAATATTTATTCACCGGCTTGTGAATAAAATATTTAATTTATTTATGTAATATTTTAATAAATATTTATTATCTATATTGTGAATAAAATATTTATTTATGAATAAAATATTTATTCTATTGTTCAATAAATTTTAGAAGAGTTTAAATGGACCAACACTGAGTTCTGTGACAAATACTAATTAACATGACTGTTATATAATATTTGTTACTGCGCAAGTTGGTATACACCACAAAATAATAATTATATAATTATTATAATGATACATGATATTTATAAAGGTAAAAAATGTTATTTAATGGCCGGTATGCAATTAAATAATATTTTAACTTAGAACCCAACTCTATAAATAAGAGGCTACGTCTATTTTGTAGAAAATTCAAAAATTGAGAATATAGAATTGTTTCACACAATGAATTCAATCTCAATTCCTCATTATATCACCCTTTCAAGAATGAGAAGCATGATAGATATTTCTTCAAGAGTGAAGAATGAGCGATCAAGAAAAAATAACGCAAGAAATTCAACTCACTGTTCTAGAACCTGAAGATTTAGTGGAATTGCTCAAAGATCATTGTAACATGTGTGGATCATCACTAGATGGATTCTATCCTTGGATCCTCATAGTGCAACGAAGGTAATCCAAAAGGTTCTTTTTGAATGATCAACATTTACCAATGAAGAAATTTTATAAGCCTAAGAATTTATTTCTTTAAATAAGAAATAAATTATTTATAAATTTGATGAGAAAGATCCCCACTATTGGTTATGGTAAATGATTATTAAAAGAAATTTTAATATATATCCTACCTCTGTATTCTTCCACTATGCCTGGAACCACCAGTCCTTATATTGGCATTAGACCAAAGTTTAGATAACTTTAGAGATTAGAATCTTTTCAAGTGAGGTTATCTTAAGAGTTATGGATACCATCATGGGTTTATAATTTTAAGGATGATCATAATATAAATGTATTATAAATACCTTTTGAGGCTTTATGTTATGAAAATTTAAGGTTACTAATGATATTTTTAGAGACATTTATTTTTGTGGTAGTTAAGAGTTATTACTTTTTTTGATGTAAAAAGAAAAGTATGAGATAACCTTTGAGGTTAAAACATTTCTATAATGTTGAGTATATTAAGGTTATTTTTATTATTTTATCATATTTTTGTGAATTTTATAATAATTATATAGTTTTAGAAAAGGATAGTCTAAAGATCATGTGACAACCTATCACATCTCGAAAGGCTGTGAGGTTTGAACCAACAACCAAAGGGTGACATGGGTGTTTCTCCTACCATTGGCTTACATGAAGTCATGATTCATTTGAATTTTTCTTTTTAGTTAAATGATTTGATGGATGGAGAATAATTTTATTTTGGGAACATATATATTATCATATAGAATACCATGGTTTTGATAATTTATTTGATGATTAAGTGATTAATGTTATTTTAGAAGAAGATTACTATAAATTTTGGAGGCATTACATGAATATGGTAATTATAATACTTTGATATTTTATTTGAGGAATAAAGGATGAATTATATTTTTGTGTATTTATTATGTATGGAAATTATTAGAATATCTTGGAGACTACATGATTTGGGAATATACTTTATGATACATGACTTTAAGAGTCATTAATGTTATTTGGGGATAAATGTTAACATTATCTTGGAAGACCATGTGATCAAATACTTTTTTTTTGTGTTTTAATATTATCCTATAATATTTTTACATACATTTTAGTGTAACTATTTTTTGAATGACCTATGTTGATATTTGAGTATTACTGTTGAATTTTATAGATTAAGATTAGTTTTTTTTCATTTGACGTTTTATCCATTTTGGGAATTATATTATCTTATTCTAACAATTTTGTTTTTAGTTAATGTCTAAAGAAATGAGGAATATATTTTTATCTTTTTTATGATTTTGTGATCTATAAAATTCTATTCTAATGATTCAGGAAATAAAAATTCATCTTGAATACTCATTGTTTCGGAAAAAAGATGGTATTATAGTAGAAATTGACAAAGGATGAAACTATATCTATCAAGTAAGTGTATTTCTTTATGTTCTTAGTTTGGGTATTAAAATAATTCATCAACTTTAGAAAAAGTATTTTGAAATAAAAAAAATTATTTATTTACTTTTATTTTTAATAAATCAATGAACTTTTAACCCATAACAGATTTATAGTTATTTGATTGTTCTCTTTCATATGAACATGTTATTTATCACTCTCTATCAGTAATTTAGTGTTATATTTTCTCTTCTATGTCCATATTTTTCTACATTGAAACCTATTTATGTGTTATTCTATATGACCTTCGTACTTCCCTTTCGTTCTTTTAAAGTGGACATTTTATTAATCCTTTTTCCGATGTTGGATTTCAAAAAAGGTATTTTGAAATGTCAAACCTTAGTTACCGAGACCGAATTCAAAATTTTGAGGAAAAAATTTACAGTGGGGGAGGAGAATGTAACATCCTAAGTTTTTAAAAGTAAATATCGTGTTCAATAGCATACAAGATATACAACACCGAGCTTAAATGAATAACTAAATATTATTATTATATGACTTTTTTAACATAGACATTAAATTGGTGGGCATGAGTAGTATTAAATGAGTTATGAAATATAAAATTATCCAACTCATTAATAATTTATTGATTAATTATTAGAAAATTAAGAACTTAATTTTAGTAAAATCATTTTATTCTTCAAATACACTTTCTTCAGGAATGATTTTTATTGCTTTTGTGAGAGAACAATGTAATTTATTTCTGAAAATTTTATAAATTTTAATGAAATAAATATCATTTTTGAAATCATAATATACAAATTACATTATGTTAAATTTTTTATAATTTTCTAAAACGTTTTATTTTTCAATTAATAGTAAAAAATACACATTTTTATTGAAAATTACATTTTCTTTTCCAGTATTTAAAAATATAAATTATATTTTAGATTAGTTTTAAAATTTAATTTGTTACTTTTGATTAAAAATAATCCAATTATGATTTTTAAAATGGATTTTATACTTGAATTTAGTATAAAAACATTTTATGTTTTTAAAGAGATTGTTTTTGGAAAAAAAACTATTTTCACTGCGTTTTGCTGATTAAATTTTAAATTAAATGACGAAATTCAGTATTTTGAATTTTTCAAAAATTTATTTCATATTTTTAATAAGGAGTTGAAGATTTATTAAATAGTTCACTTTTATTTTTGGAAAATATGAATAGTAACCTTAGTAATTTTTATTACCATGGTAAATCGATTAATTAAGGGTAAACATAAAATGATAAGGTCTAGAAAATGACCCTAAAACATACCCCAATTTTATTTTATGAGTAATATTCATCCATAATAATTCAAGGTTCATTTATATAACTATTTAAGGCCAATTTTATTAGATTATGACCTTTATAATATTTTATTTAAATAAAAGTCAAACATATCACACTTCTATTTTTAATAAGTATAATATTTTTAATATGGTATTATCTAGAATATATGTTTGACTATGAATATTATTTTGAAATATAATAAATTTATCTTCAACATCATATTATATTTTTAATTTTTATTTAATAAATAATTACCTTAAATTCTTGAACAACACTGAAGCGGTAATTATTTAACTTATGGAAAAACAAAATAAATGATATTAAAAATATTTAAAAAAATATAATATTATATAATTAATTTAATAAACAAATTTTTTAGATGTATTTTAAATTTTAGGGAAGTATTAAAATGTTTTTTGAAGTTATATCGTTGTATTGATATTTTTAAAAGTCAAAGTAATGAATAATGTCAAAATTGACATTAATGATATTTTAAAATAAATAATATTTTATTAAATTGTATAAAATTAAAAAAATGTAAAATTCAGAAAAATGATTATTATAAGGTTTAAAATATCAACCATGATACAAATATGGGTCATTTTTCATTTTATAGTACCAATATTGACACTTGAATATTAAAAATCAATGTTGTCAAGGTAAGAGTTAAAGGGTTAAATAAGGGTTAAAACTAAATGATAAGGGAAAAAGTGACATAAACTTATATAAAAATTATTTAATGATATTATTACATACCATATTCATATTATATTCTAAATAACTCACTTTGGATCCATTTTTATTTAAAAATTAATTTATAATAATTTAATATTTTGAGAAATTCCAAGAGTGCCCATCCCCTCTCTTATAAAAGGGAACCTATTATTCTCATTTATTCACACTTAAAAACAATTTTTATTAGTCCAATATATAATATAATAACCTTATATAATACATAAATTAATTATATATTCTTCAGTTTTGGAATAACGCCATACTTAGTGGTTTTAAGGTGCTACTCAAAGAGGTTTTCCAAAGAAGAGGTATAGTTTTTTCTGATTATTTCAGTTTTTTTTCATCTTAAAACACCTTAAAATTATATTAAACCATGCTAAAATAATACAAATATCATCTTAAATATACTTATATGTTATTATGTGTATATCATAACCTATATCTATCTACACTTCCATCAAATGGGAAATGAAGTCGTCGTTTATGTGTACGGAAGACTACCGTCTCGCGAACCAAAGAAAATTATTTTCCATCACCATCACTTAAGACTGGTTATAATATTAAAATTAAGGTTTATATATTATATTAATGACATATTTATTATTATGAAAAGGCAATATACCATTTATGCTCTTACATTTCCATGTACAGAAAAATGATAATGTCGTTCGTGCGTATGTGTATACTACCACCTTCACGAAGCGATGTGATTCATTTTAAGTTACCATATCACATGAATGATATATATAAGTATATTTAAAGAAGTAATATTATATTTAATATATTATTATAATTATTTAAAGACAAAATGATACTTAACTTCTTTCTATAATGATTGATGAAAAATGGAAAAGTTACTCATGCATACATACGACCTACCATCTCCATGATTATAACGTAGTTAATTTTTCATAACCATATAAAATGGTTTGATTTAAAATTATAATTTATGTATAAAAATTATAATTATGACATGATTATTATTCTTTATATGGTGGAATAATGTACAATTTGACCATAGTGAACTGACATAAGTCATTTTGGACTTAGGTACCGAATATCATCAAATGTACTACGTGAACATAAATGATTAAGTAATTATATATAACATAGAAATGAGTGATATAAAATGAATAATAAAAATAAAAATTTCTCTCAATCAAGTATAAATCAACCTCATTTTATTATTCAACAAGATAAATAAAGCACGTAAAGAGTCGAAATCAATGTAAGAGACTTTTAACTTAAAAAACCTTGTTTTAAATGTTTTAAAGATTTATTTTATAAATATATCTCTTTAATATACATGCGTATTTAAAATTATTTTTATTAATGTATTTATATGGAAATTATTTTTTTAAAAAAGGAAAATTTTGATTTTATACATATTTTTTTTTTCAAAAAATGAATCTTTTTAAGTTTTTTTATAATAGATTTTCCTTTAAAAATACTTATTTAATTTTTATTTTTACAAAAGTCAGAAGGAATGTGTTTTTACTTATACGACATGAGATTATTTTACCAATTTAATTATGAATTAATAATATGAAGTTTTATTTAAAAGTATACATGGTTATTTTCAAGAAAATGTTTTCCTTTGTATGTGCATAGTTTTTCTAAAATATGTGATTTAAAAATGAAAGGTTATTTTTTTTAAGAATATTTTTATGATGAAATCATTCATGTTTTATGATTATGATATGATTTATAGGAATTATTTATGATGATGGTTGGTTTCATTATAAATAAATTATGGGTAGTTCCATGATAAACCAAAGATGGTTGGTTATGTTATTAACCAAGGATGAGTGGTTTTGTGAAATACCAAGGAAAATTGGTTATGTTATAACCTCTAATGAATTGGGTACTCTGGAGTTAGAGTTTTACCTTATTGGTTACTCCATTTGTAAGATTGATATGTAAAATGATATCCCAAGTTACTTACTTAAATTTTATGTAATTTTAAATGAGTTTTCATAGAAATTGATTTATTTTCAAAAGGTAAGATATTGATATTTTTGAAAAGATGATTATTTTTTGAAGTTAATAGGTATGTTTATAAGAAAATGTTTTTATTGGTTTTCATTGAACTAATGATTTTTTTCTTTTATGTCCCTTACTGAGATTTTTATGATAATACCACATTTTTAAAATGTTTTTAGAGGGTTTTAAGGAATATTAGGGATAAGGATGAGGTTAAGATAATTTTTTGAATATATTTCATGAAAACAAAACATGTTTTATTTTAAAAGGGTTTACTTTAGTGAAAAAAATGGATACTAAGTATAAGTTTCCACTTTTAATGTATAGGTTTACTATATAAGAGTTTTTCCTAACTATCTAAAACTCTAAACCTTAAATATATTTGGGAAAGGAAGTGGTTTAATGTTTTAAATTAACCAAAATATGTATTATTTAAGGCTTGGTCCTTATAATAATTTTTCTAAAACAATTTTAATCTCTAAGACAATAATCCACAACAAAATCATATATTACTCTAAAAAATAACTCCAAATTTTACCCTCAAATGTATTAAACACTTGTTCATAAAGTCATAAACTAGTTAATATATATCATAATCTAAAAAATGTGATAAAATTCATGAAAAATATCATGGATTACTTTTTCATTAAATAAATAATAAATTACAAGGCTATAAATACTTTCTAACTCAATTTTCTCAAAATAAATTAAACTTGTATTATTTCACCATCAAGCATATATTAAACCTAAGAGTTATACATTACTCAATAACGTGTTCGTTAATATTTATCCCAAGAAACATAACCTTGTCATAAACTCACTTTTCAAAGTTATTTACACATTTTAATATATTCTTCCAAAAATTTAAATCAGAACTAATGATGGAAAATACTTATATGTTTCACATAATCCCCATAACTTTTAGAGTATACTAGAGAATCATTAATAAATATCACTCACTAATGAAAATTTCTAAGAGTATTAAGATTTAATTTATATTTAAATATAAATATCATAACCTTATTTAAGAATATAAAACTCACCTTTTCCATCATAATAGACATATAATAATATTATCAACCATTTAAGTATGATCCCTTATTAAGTTATAAGAAATAATCATTTTTAGATACATAACTTTCTTAGCTTAATTTTCGTGATCATATTTCAACCAAATACTAAAAAAATGGATATGATAATATCTAACACATGATTATGAAAACATAATTATAATGATGTATTCTTATATAAAACCTTCATTTTTAACATATGATAATTTTAATTCAAACTATGAATCACTTTTTTCAATCCTTTGTTATCCATAATCATTTAATATTAGGTTATCTAACTTAATTAGTTAAAATCATACTCAAATCCTTCATAATGGTTCTTAAAGAGAATTCTATTTACCACAACATATCCCCTAAGAGTGTCTAGATAGGTGTATAGTATTAGGACCACTGATATAACAATTTTATGCACGATTATTTTAATTAAAACACATTATTTTAAAAATTTAATTAATTAATCTCACTTATATTTGATTATTTTTTGTGATTTATGTCAAGATATAATGTTTGAATGAAAAATATAATGATTGTGATGAATTCATGATTAAAATGATGACCCATGATGTATGAAAAGTGAAGGTCCAAGCTCGAAGCTTGGATATGAATAATTAAGTAGAAAAATATCTAAAAACAATGTAAATTCATCATTCACATCATAAACCAGTCATTAATGGCATGAAATTCATTATAAAAGTAATAAAAAAAATGAAGGATTGATGAAAAAATATTTTAGGAGTAGAAGACCATGTGGCATGGCATGAAACATATATGCCACACCGTGTGTAAGGACCTGACCTTAAACATTACATATTCTATTTATGTTAAAAATAAAAAACACATTATTTTCCAAAATATATTTTAGTAAGGGACATAAATAAATAAAATCTTTAGTCCAATGGAAACATGAAAACCCATTAAAACCTTTTATTAAAAACTCATTATAAAGAATAGAAAAATCATGTAGGTGCCTTGATACATCATTACCATATAACTCTTACATTCACCTTTTAAAAATGGAATAACTATACGGTTGACTTCCATATCTGGGGTACCCAATGCATTAGAGAACTATAATAGGGCCCACTCTTCGTATAAGCTATATCGGGCTCATCCATTTATCATGAGATATAATGGGGATTAAACCTTTATATAATCTATATAGGGATCACCTATGAGCTATAATGGGTATCAACCCTTCGTATATAATTTCCAAGGACCAAATCATTAATAAAACCCTTGAAAACTCTTTAAACCTATGATCAAAACACTTTCAGATATCAAAATACCATTTTATTTAACAAACCCACTTCTAACACCCAAATAAAATTTTATTTGAAGAACCATTTTCAATACCAAAATACCAAATAAATAAAAATAATTATTTTCATTTAATAAAACATGTAATCTTACAATGGGTGCTATAAATTAAATAATAGTCATGGTGGCAGAAAAGTCATTGTCACCATGTACGTTAATAATAGAACATTCCTTTTGTAATTTATAAAAATATAAATAAAATTTACTTTATAATACTTTTATATCCACATAAATAAATATATAAAATAATATCAAGAAAATTGGCATGGAGAAAAATATTTCATAATTAAAATTTTAAACATTCAAAGTGTCCCATACCACTTTAAACATTTAAATCATAAGCTCCATGAAATAATAACATTTTTAAAAATATTAAATAACATGAAAATAAATAAATTCATGATATTATATGTTAAAGGGAATGTATATACACCTTATAAAATAAGGTTAGTGTATAACATCAAAATATGCCTCAATGAAAGGAGATTGAGACAAAGTCCTTACCTTGAGTCTGATTCATCTTGTATGTTCTTTATCTTCCTAAATAATATACTTATGTTAATTATTTACTTCATTAAGAACATTTTTCAATTATATTATTATTTTTATATCACTTATTACCATTTTATAAAAATTACTTAATTATTTAAGTTCATGTAAGAAATTTTGATGATATTCAGTACATGAGTCCAAAATGATTTTGTTATGATGTGAATAGTAAAAGTGTAAATTATTCCATAATATCCATAATAATAGTCATGAAATAATAATAAATTTTCTATATAAATTATACTTTTAAATCCATCCATTACATATGGATGTGAATCATGAACTATGTTACAATCATTGAGACGGTAAGTCGTACGTACGCATGAGTAACATTTAAATTTTTCAATGATCATTATGGAAAGAAGTTAAGTATTATTTTATCTTTAAATAATGATAATAATATAATAAATATTATATTAATATTTTAAATATACTTATATATATCATCCATGTGATATGGTGATGAAAAATGAATCACATCACTTCATGGAGGTGATAGTTCACACGTACTCAGAAACAACATTATCATATTTCCATGCATGGAAAGGTAAGAATTTAAATGATATATTATATTTTAATAATGATAAATATTTCATGAATATAATATATAAACTTTAATTCCATCATTATAACTTGTTTTTATAGATGGTGATGAAAAATGAATTATATCAGTTCGTGAGCCGGTACTTCACCGTACACAGAAATGATAATTATTTTCTCATTTCATGGAAGTGGAGATGGATTGAGGTGATTATATTAACATAATAAAATCTAATTATATTTATTATAATGGAGTTATTATTTCACCATGTTTTAAGACCATTTGAAGAAAGTGGAAGAAGAAATAAAATAGAAATACTTAATTAAAAATGATACCTTTTCTTCGGACAAACTCATTTGACTAACACATTAACACCTCTAAGGAGGTTGTTATGCCTAAAATAAGACCTATAGAATGTGGGTGGAGATTATATGAAGGTATATGGGTAGATAATTTCTAGAAAAATTAGTTTTTAAGTGTGGAATATAAAGAAGAAGAGATTCCCTTTTATAAGAGAGGGGAGGGGCACTCTTGGAAATATTCAAAATATTAAATTAATATAAATTAATTTTATAATAATAATGGATCCAAAAATATTAATTTAGAATATAGGATAATTATGGGTTGAAATAAATTCATCCAATTAAAACTATACAAGTTTTTAATATTTTTTAATCTTTATCATTTTGTTTTAACCATTATTTAACCTTTTTAATTCTTACTATAATATCATGTAATTTACATTTTAAGGGTTAATATAATTACTATAAAATGAAAAAATACCAATAAATGAGTCATTTATTAAATTTTAATACTTATTCCAATAATTTGGAAGAATTTTATATTTTTATTAGTTTATATCATTTAATAAAATATTATTTATTTTAAAATATAATTAACATCAATTTTGACACGATTCATTATTTGAAAATTTAAAAATATCATAACAACATGATAAATTAAAACCAATTATTATAAAAAATCACTAACATGTCAAATTAATCTATAAAATTCATGGGTGACATTAATTATATCAAATTATATTTATTTTAATAGTTTTAATATCATTTATTTGATATTTATATTAATTAAACAATTAAAATTCATCATTGTGTAAGAATTTAATTTAATTATTTATTTCCTAAAAATTAAAAATAAATTTTCATGATAAATATAAATATTTTATCTTTTAATAGACTATTTATAGTCTAATATATCTCATGTATAGCCTCATATTAAAAATATTTCACTTGTTAAAAACAAAAGTATGACAAAATTGACTTTTCTTTGAATAAAATACTATAAAAGGGTTAAAGTCCTACAAGTGAATCCAAGTGGACATAAAATAATATAAATGATGATTTTTTATACAATAACCCATATAATAAAATTAGGAAATTTTTTAGGGTAGTTTTAAAATATTTAAAATATTTTTTACCCTTAATTTCTCGATTTACGCTTAACCGTGGTAATTAAAAAAATTACTAATGTTAATATTCATATTTTGTTCAAAACTAAAAGAAAATAATTTAATAAATTTTTACATTATGATTATAAATATGGAATTCATTTTTCAAAATTCCAAACACATAATTTGGAGAAAACAATTAGAAATTAACCCCGATGATGGATTATGAAAACAATTTTTAAAGTAAAAATATCTAAAAGATTAAAATGTTTTTATATATGTATTCAATTTGAAATTTATTCCAATAAAATTAATTATATTAAATAATAAAATATTTATATAATTATAATTTAAATCAGTCTAAAATATTATCCAACTATATAAATAAATCATAAGGAAAAACAGTTTTTAATTAATATAAAATATTTCTCACTATTCATCAAAAAATAAATCTTATAAGAAAAATACCAAAAATTAAAACAAATTGAATTTTGATACTATTATTTAAAATAAAAAGTTTATTTTATGAAATATAATTTATAAAATTTTCAAAAACTATATTTAAAACAAGTGCACCATCAAAACATGAAAAATATGACTTTATAGAAAAATACTTCTTTTATCTGAAAAATTGGATTTGTTCTTATATCATGTATAAAAAAATAAGATATCTGTTTAAGATTGTATTAAATATATTATATATACATATATACTTCATTAATATAACCCAACAAGAGTGATTTTATTATTTATTGGTATAAAACACACTTGTACACATTAAAATAGTTTTTCAAAAAAATAATTCCTGTTATTTTAAAAATGGTTTTACATTAATTTATAATTAAATTTTCAAAGAATTATATATACATATGTAAAACATATATTCATAATTCAATTAATCCTGTCCATACCCTCCATTATAACGACTATGTTATAATAGTAACATTTAAATAATAATATTTAGTTGTTCATTTAAGCTCGATGTGGTGTATCATGTATGCCATTGAAAATAATATATCTTTTTTTTAAAACTCCGGATGTTACATTATCTACCACTTTAAAAAAATTTATCCTTGAAATTTTAACTTGGGATAAAAAAACTAGGGGTTTGACTTTTCAAAATACCTTTGTTGAAATCCCATATCAGAAAAAGGATTAATGAAACTTCAGCTTTAAAATAGTGAAAGGGAAGTACAATGGTCACTTGAGATAACATATACTATGGTTCCATATAGGAAAACATGGATATAGAAGAAAAAACTAATAATCAAGTTTTGATGGAGAGTGATAGAGAACATGGTCATTATAAAGTTAACTATCACAAAACCATACTTCTGTGATGAGTTAAAAGGTTATTGACTTCTTAATAAGAAAAGTAAAGTGATAAATTTTTTATTTTAAGATAATTTTCATAGAGTTGAAGAATTGTTTTACTACTTGGTCTAATAAAATAAGTATATATACTTACCTGAAAATTAGAGTTTCATATTTTAATCAATTTCCACAATAAACTCATCTTTTTCTCTAAATGATGAGTATTTAAGATGAATTTTTCACACCTGAAGCACTAGAATCAACTTCTAGAGAATTAAATAATCCACAAAAGATTAAATGTATATTTATAACATATTTATACATTAACCAAAACCATAATGGTTAGTAAAATATATGATAACTCTAAAAAATAATAAACTTTTAAATAAATAAATAATACCTCAATATCCAAAATTCAAAAGTAATACCCAAAGATCTACATAGACCATTCAACAAATAACAGTCCTTAAAATTACTCAAAAAATTTGTAGACTAATATTGAAATGAAAAAACTATAAGGATTTGATTATACAATATTTCAATATAAATTTTAACATTTATATTCAAATAACATCAATCACTCTTAATGTCTTATACAAAAAATTCAATTTCCTAAATAACATACCATCTAAGATATGAAAATTATTTCCATAAATAAACTAAATCATCTTACAATACCATGGTTATCTATTCAATAAAATATATGTTCCAAAAATTAACTTATTCTTCATCCATAAAATCATTTCACTAAAAAGAATAAATCATTCTAACTAGGACTTCACATAGGCTAGTGGTAGGAAGTGCACCCTTTCCACCCTTTAACTGTGGGTTCAATTCCTGAATCCTTACTGAACATGGCAGGTTGTCACCCATCCTATAGGTTGTCCTTTTTCTAAAACTATATAATTATTATAACACTCCCAAAATATGATAAAGTCCTCAAAAATAACTACAACATGTTTAAACATCAAAGGTTATTTCATACCTTTAATTTTTCATCCCACAATATAATAACCTATAATTACCTAAAAAATGAATGTCTCTAAAAATACTGTTATTCACCTTAAAATTTCACAAATTAAAGCCTAAAAGGGATTTATAAGACATTAAACTTATGATCAAACTGAAAATTATAAACTCATGATTATATCCCTACATCTTAATAAAGCATCCTAATCTACAAAGTTATCTAAACCCTGCTCTGATACCAACTATAAGGACTCAAAATTAAACATTACATATTCTAGTTATTTTAAAACTAGAAAAAAATTTATCTTCCCAAAGATATTTTAGGTCTAGAGTTTTTGAGAATTAGGACAAACTATTACAAACATTAGTGAAAAACATGATTTAATGTAAATTTTTTACCTACTTCTATAAAGGTGCTGTAAAAAATAAGTTTTCAATTTTCATGAAAACCAACACTGAAAATTGTGCTATTTTATTTTAATGATTCAACATTAGTTTTGATAAAAACCGATGATGAAATTTATTTTTTGAGAATGATTTGAGTATTATACCCCCATAATAATCAGAATCCCTATAATAGAAAAACAGTATACAATAATAAAAGAACATCTATAATTGACTAAAAATATATAAAAACATACATAAATTTATCTAGTTAATCAAAAATTATCTATGCATTTGTATTATAAAGTATAATTAAAAATCACATACCTTAAATTTAAAATAGGATCATTGTTGGTTATTTTTGAATCATTCATTTTATATCATTACGTTCAAATACCTATTATATAAAAAGAATTAGTTTTTTGAACACATTTAATTATCAAAATGTAATATTAATCACAAACATTAGAATATACATACCATAAATTATAATCACACATAAAAAATAGTTCATAAATAAAGAATGAATATGGTTAAGTTCATTTTGCGTATAATATTTGACATCATTGAATGTCTAAAATAACATTGAATGATATGAGATTAAAAAATAGAATACTGTGACAAAAAATATAAAATAATTAACATAACAACCTTATCAAATTTAGTAGTTACCCCAGTTGTGAATATCTCATACATGAATTGTAGAACATAATAACCACATTCAACATGTCCTTATTGATGATGACCATGCGATTATTAAACATTAACTTGATAATAAAAACTAATATATATATATATATATATATATATATCAAAAAAATAAGAATTGTTGGTCAGATTAGGACACTCAAGGGGGGGGGGTGAATTGAGTTCTTATAAAAATTCTTGTATAAAACATTTATTTATATGTCCCATAATTTAAAAAAATAACTCAGTTAACCAAAGGATCAATTTATAAAAGATTTGATTATTCAAAGGATTTCTCAATTAGTGATTAGTTATCAGTTAAAACAATATAGATTATTACTTTTAATTTTGAAATCAATATACTAAATAAAATTATAATATAAAAACTATCTAATATTAACTATCAAGAAAAGTGAAATTTTTATGATTTAAACAAACAAAAATAGAGAAAACTAAACTTGAAATAATACATCAGAATTTAAACAAGAGGGACAATATCAAGCTGAGACTTAATTCTCTCCACTTTGTGATTACTCTCCACCAAGAAGTTTATAAATAAAATTTGATCCACACCTTGGATTAGGGTAAACAAAATTATATACAATATACAGGTTGACTAGATCTCTTCCTTAGTTTTTTATGGGAGTGAAAAAACAAATATACCATGTAGGGACCTCTTCCACTATTATTTGTGGGTAGTGTTATGTGTAAAAGATGGTTTGTGAAGATATCTGTGTATCTTCCAGTTTTGAAAAGGAGTCAGTGTGTGTTCATAGAATAGATAGACACACACTGGTCGTAATATAAAAACAATAAACAAGTTGAGAAAAAATTTAGAGAATAGATTTAGAAGGCTCTTTGTGATACGAAATACAGCCCGCAACTCCTAAAAGTTAGATTGAAGTGCATCTTGAGTCAACTTTCAGAAATAGACAACAAAATAGAGTGTCATGAGAGCTTCTTTCTTCTGTTTCTAGTGAGGTGTTGATTTTCTTGATACATTATTCTCCTCTCCTTAGTTTGTTTCTACAGAGTGTTCTTCAGTTTGAGTTATCAGCAGTATCTTCTTGTATCCAAAACCAAGAGTTCTCTTGTATTCTACTCATGCACACGACTTCTAGATATACTATTAATTTTTGATCCAATATTATCTTTATAAACTCTAGCTGAGAAGAATAATGAAATCGATCATATCATGGTACCTTGTACCTCATACTACAGTCTGACTTTGATTAATTATTATCTAGAAAAGATAGACAAAGTCATTAAATTAATTAGTAGTACTAAGTTTCACAAATATGACCATTAGAATTTTTTTGAGTTTAAATGACAAAGGAATAAGTGACAGTGTCTCTGAATAGTGACTTAAAATGGTGCCTTAAGAACAGTGACTTAGAATGGTAAGTCTCTATAATGATAGGTTGACTTGACAGAGACTCAACTATTGGTAGCTCTTACTTTTCAAAAATTCTGGATATCAGTAAGTCACTCTGTTAGTAACTTGATGTGATGGCTTCTGAGTTGTGGTTGAATAACGGTGTCTCATCCTTTGTCAGAATTTAGAATTTGTGATGATGGTGAGACAACTGACAGTGAGACATCTTAATAGTAAGTTCATATCAATGGTAGCTCATATTTAACCGATTTGTTTTGCCAATAGTGCGATGTCCAATAGTGAGTTCACCTTAATGGTGATTCATCCTTAATAGTGATAGTGATTCCACCTTAACAGTGGCTCAACCTTAACAGTGTCTCATACTTATTCATATTTTTCCAATCTATCTTATGATGTAAAATACTAAAAAAATAGATTAAGCTTATATGTAAACATAATTAAGCATAAGTAAACATAATTTAACTTAATGAAGCATGATTTAACTTAACAAAGAATAATTTTTGAGCATTAAAACTAGAGTATTATAATAATATCCCACTTTTTTTATGATCACAAATCATGGAATTAATAATCCATTCATAATGATAAAAGTACAAAAGAAAAATATTATTCTTAACATGTCATACATATCATGAGATATTAAATTATAAGATTAACATAATCAAGTAAAATTAAATAACATACTTAATATCATTCTCAGTTTGAATCCATACTTATTCTCCCCCTTTTAGTATCATTAAAAAGAGAACAAATAACAAGAGATAAAGAATAGATAATAGAGGAAAAGAGATAATATATTTCATGATAAAAAGAGAGTACATTGAATAAGAAAAAGTAAAAAATACATCCCTATAAAGGAACAATACAAAATCAATTCTTCTCCAAGGAAGGATCTATGATTGATTTTTCATTATTATTAGAAGTTGATGGAGGAAAAGAAGGTATAAAAGGGACCAATGCATAAAGCTAATGAATGGGAACCCTAAAAGGCACGGTAGAGGTATGGATTTTAGTAGAAGAAGGAGGAGCTATAAGCTCTCAATAGATAACATGCCTCAAATGAATAAGTGCATGATATTGAGACATTTGAAAAGGTTTATGGGTTGAAGGAAGAGGAGAAAAAGGGTTCTGAGTGAAAGAATCTCTGAAATGAGGATCAACTGAGTGGTAGATAGAACTTGAAGGTATATTATTAGTCATAGGTTAAATGGGAAAGGACTCTAGTGATACAATATCAGTATTATGAATATGTATATATGGTTTCAAAAGGTTGATAAAATCCATGATGATCTTCCCACCTTTCTCCATAGCCTTAAAAAATCATCCTTATTTTCGATGAACATCTGAAGGGAAAGAGTAAGCTCTTTGAGATATCTAACTTGTTCCTTGAAAGCTTGTGTGAAATTAGGTAGTATAAAATTCTTAGTCAAGTATTTGAAATTATTAGTCAATTGATGTTTGGTATAAATCCTTTTAAAGTAGAAATATAATTTCTTGGTGATCTCTTGTTGAGTAGTACTGGCCTCTTTAGAATAAAGATTGTCCATAGAGTGCACATGGTCACTGTTTTGTCTAATTTTTCTTAGGCCCAATTGATCAACACCACCAATCAAGGATTGAATCTCTTACCTTATCACCGTTCTGATCATATTAAGGTCACAAGTCTGAGCATAAGTAGTAGAGGTTAAGGTAACTTTTAATTACTCTTTAATGATTGATCTTAAAAGATCCAGGTCAAACACTAGAGGCTGAGGTGTATCATCTTCATAAGATGTATCTCCAAGGATTTTTAAAACATTCTCAAAAGATTATATATAATCAGATGAAATGAATTTAACAATAGTAATGAGTGTATATAATTTGTCACTCAATATTTTATTCTCCATTATAACTTTTTGAAGATCAGAAACCATATGTGGTTGAATCTGTGAAACAAATTTATCTAAAATCATTATAGCATTAGTTTCACTAAGACTTGACACTGGGGCAGGTTGATATTAAAGGATGTCTCTAACAACTGATCATAATTATTCCTTAAAAACTTTCATTTCATTTTGAATCACATAGTCAATAGGCAATCAATCAAATGAAGGAGTAGGAGCAGGAGCCACTACTGGATCAGTTCAAACTAGAACTCTTTGAGCATGATCCACTTCTTCAGCTAGGGATCCCTTAAGATCAGATTCCTCATCTTCTAAATCTAGATAGTCCTATATCAATGTGATGTATCTAATATATTTCTCCCATTTAGATATGGCTATAAAATCAAAAGGGGTAAGATTATCTACTTTAACTCTTCAAGACAGTTTCTCCCCGTCAATATATTATTCATTTTCTACTTAAAATTCATATAGATTTTGAACATCTAGAAATTATTCCTCAACTAACACCGAATCTATAGCCTTTTGAGGTTCTAAAACTATTTCCTTTTCCAATAAAATGGTTTCAGGAGGAGTTTCAGTTTCTACATCAAGTCCTTTATCACTTTTAGGATGATTAGTTTCGCATCCAAATTTAATACTGTATTTTTTTATTCTTCTTCATTTGCATCACTTTCTCTTTCTTCACCAGACTCTTCCTCCTCCTCTTCTTTATCTTCCTGATTTTTATTTTCTTCCTCTTCTTCATTCTATTATTCCTCTCCATTATTCTATTATTACTCTTCAATTCAAATACCACTAGCATACTCAACATCCTCAGATTCTTCTATTTCTTATTTATCATATCCTAGGAGAGATTCTCTTATAGGAAGAGATTTTGTAGGGCTAAGAGATCCATAAGTGATTCCTTTACGGATTCCTTTAATGTTCATATCACTTCTGTCATCAATAGGATATTATTTTCCTTTATCTACCTTAGCTTCTTGTTCCTCCTTATTTAAATACTATGAAACCTCATCTGGTACTAAACTAGGATTATCCATATCCTTTGGTCTTGTGGGGTGTTTCACTGGATAAAAATCTTCATAAATTTTCTCATTATCTTCCACCCACTATCTTTTATAGGGATTATAACTTATTTTCATTATTTTGAATATTGATTTGGTAATGAAAAATCTACCACAATCTGTGACTGTTTCTTCATCTTCATCCACTACTCCTTTAACTTTAAGCATGGTAGAAATAAGTTTAAAACAAAATAAGGATTTTAACTTTGAATGAGGCTTTATCATATCACTCATATAAACCATAAGATACCTATAGAGATTGATCTTGTGTCATTGTTTAAGAAGATACAATACATAAATATCTTGATACTTTAAAGAATTGAAATCATCTTTTCTTATACACAATTGATGATGAATAAACTTAAACAATAATCGGAATTCACCATCCAATTTAGTTGTTATTGGTATTATGGGAATTCCATCACTAGTTAGCTAATTCAAGACTATTTCATAACTAAAAATATCACTTTTATTAGGATAACTACCTTGGTGATCTTCATAAATACCTTAATAAGGTATATTCAAGTAATCAACTCATTTTTTAGAAGAAAATATAATCCTTTTCCCATATATTCTAGAATTTATCCAAATATCCTTTATACCCTCAAGATTAACTCTACATATAGATAAATATCATGAACTAGCTTTAGATATAGAGGATGATTTTTGTCAGAGAACCAATCCAACCAACCTTGTTATTGTAATACTTTCAAAATAAGAGACTTACTTGACAAGAGATAATCTACAGTGCACTTTATTTTTGGAAATGACTATTCTACTAGAGAGATCAAGGTTAAAAGGTTTGGTTTTAAGATCACTCAATTCACCTTTCTGCTTCTTTGAAGTATGAGACTCATCCAGATACTTCTCAGATAAATGATTTACTCGATCCATTTATAAGACTCAGAGGGTTTGGTTAAGAGGAAAAAGGTAGTAGTGGTTTGGGAGAGAAAGGTTTGGTTTAAAGAGTAGAGTGGTGAGTGAAAAATGATCTGGATAGATTTTATTTTTATCATTTAGGGATTTAAAAATCATAATTTACTATTTCAGTATAAAATAAAATGAAATAAATTAAACAATGTTTTATGTCCAAGTCAGAAAAATAAAAAAGTAAATAACTATAAGACATGACAGTGAGTCTAATCGGTGAGTCGTCATCGGTGAGTCCCAAGGTGAGTTGTCAACAATGAGTCCCAACATCGAGTCATCAATGGCGATTCTTAATGGTGAGTTATCAATAGTGAGTCCAAATGGTGAGTCATCAACCAGTGAGTCCCAATGGCGATTCATCAACCAGTGAGTCACTCAAAATTGATCATCCCCAACTCATGTCTGATGTGACTCATTCTATTAGAATTTAATGTCTTAGTAAAAATATTAGCAATTTGATATTCAGTTCCAATGAATTTAAGAGTTATATTACCTTTTTGATAATGATATCTCAACAAGTGATGCCTTACATAAACATTCATTGTTCTTGAATGATAAATTTGGTTTTTATAAATGTTAATAGCATTTTTTTTGTCACAATTTATACAGAAATGCCTAAATTGATACCCATAGTCTAGAAAATTGTGTTTCATCCAAACAATTTGAGCACAACAACTACCGGATGCTATGTATTCAAATTAAACAGTAGATAATGTAATAATTTTTTTTCTTACTACACCATGAAACCTGAGACTTTCCCAAAAAGTGACATGTTCCATAGGTTCTTTTTCTATCTAACTTGAAACTACAAAAATCAGTATCAAAATAACTATGTAAGTCAAATGGTTGTCATTTAGGGTAGAACAGTCCTAAGTTAGTAGTATATTTGAGGTATCTAAAAATTATTTTAACTGTAAGAAGATGTGTCTCTTTATGATTTTCTTAAAAATGAGCACACATACACACAATAAATATAATATTTGGTCATCTAGTGGTTAATTAGATAAGACTTCCAATCATAGCTCTATAATTGGTTTGATCCACCAATTTTCCATCTTTATCAAGGTCCAATTTACTGGTGGTACTCATAGGTTTATCAATACTTTTAGTGCTATCCAATCCAAAACATTTTAAAATATATTTTGTATATTTACTCTGATTGAAAATAATACCTTCTTTATTTTGAAAAATTTGAAATCCAATAAAGAATTTGATTTTACCCATTAAGATCATTTAAAATTCATTTTGCAACATTTTTGAAAATTCAACACATAAAGAATTTTTTGAAGATCCAAAAATAACATCATTAATATATATTTGAACAACTAAATTTTTTTTAGAGATTATTTTTATAAAAATATTAGGATCAACTATACATTTAGAAAAACCTTTAGAAATAAGGAAAGTGCTAAGCCTATCATACCATGATCTTGGAGCTTGTTTTAAAACATATAAGTCTAAGGTTAATTTGAAAACATGATTTGGAAAATGAGTATTAGTAAAATTGAGGGGTTGTTCAACAAAAAAAATCATCAACTATATAACCATTCAAGAATGAAATTTTGACATCTATTTGATAAATTTTGAAATTCATATATGATCCATATGATGGAAGTATTCTAATAAATTAAAGTGAGGCCACAGGTGAAATGGTTTCTTCATAGTATATTCCTTATTCTTGACTATAAAATTATACAACTAGTCTAGATTTATTTGTTACTATAGTTCCAGTTTCATCCACTTTATTTATAAACACCCACTTAGTGCCTATGTTCAAGGTTTATTTGGGTATATCACAAAGTTTCCATACTTTTTTTATTTCAAACTAATTTAATTATTCTTGGATATCCATCATCCATAATTCATCATTGATTGCATCATTTATGTTCTTAGGTTCAAGTTGTGACAAAAAGACTTGATGTTCAACCTAGTTCTTTAGAGAAGCTCTAGTTTGTGTTCCTTCATCTAAGTCTCCAACTAAAACATTTAAATAATGATTTTTAAGGGTTCTAACAGGTTTATAAAAAAAGGTTTTATCACTTCAGGTTCCTCTATAGGTTTGGGTTCCTTTTGGTCAGAATTTAGAGATTTTATAGAACTGGATTTTTCTACTTGTTTAATAACAAAATCAGAGGAGTTATGATTTAAGTCTAGATTCAACAAATTGTACTCAATATTTTCTAAGGAGGTTTTGGATTCATGTGGATCTATTTCATCAAATTTGTCATGCAAACATTATTCCACATATTTGGTTATCTTATTAAAGACTCTATAGGCTTTACTAGATATTGAATAACCTAGGAAAATTTCTTCATCACTCTTAGAGGAAAAATTGTCAAGATTATATTTTGTATTGAGAATAAAGACTTTGTAACCAAAAACATTGAAGTAATTAACCTTGAGTTTCCTATTATTCCACAGCTCATAGGGGGTTTTCTTTAAGATAGGTCTAATTAAAACTCTATTGATTATATAACAATCTATATTCACAGCTTTTACCCAAAAGTTAACAGGTAGATCATATTCATTAAGCATAGTCTGGGCTATCTCTTATAAGGTTCTATTTCTCCTTTCTACAACCTCATTCTGTTGGGGTGTCATAGGAGTAGTGAAGTTTTGAATATATCCATTTTGTGAGAAAAAACATTCAAATTCTTGATTTTCAAACACATTTACATGGTTACATATTAAGGTTTTGATTCTAGGTCCACTTAAGTTTTCTAATGATCTAATATAGTTGGTGAAATAAGAACAAGAATCACTCTTGTAATCTAATAATAAGGTCCAAGTGTACCTTGAAAAGTCATCTAATAGAATATAGACATAATTATTCCTATTTTAAATTGAAACTCTAGATGGTATAAACCAATCCATGTGAACCAACTCAAGAGGTTGAGAAGTTGAAACTTCTTTCTTTGGTTTGAAATATATTTTGTGTTGTTTTCATTTTTGATAAGGATTATGGACTTTATCATTGGGATACTCTAGTTTAAATATATCTTTGAATAAACCTTTTCTAGTAATCTTTTTAAGAGAGTGAATGTTACAGTGACCTAGTATCATATTCTAAAGTCAAGACTCTTTATGAAAGAAACTTAAGTAAGAAACATTTTTTGAGACTAAGAAATCCAAATTAAAAGCATAAACATTTTCATTTCAAAAAGTAGTAAAGACTAAATAATTCTTATAATTGAAAACATTACATGCATAATTTTAAAATTTTATATGAAAAAAATCATCAAATAACTTTGAAATTATAATAATATTGTACTTAAGACCATAAACAAAAAGAACTTTGGAAATTAAAAATGAGTTAGTGTTACCGATTTGGCCAAGGCCAATAATTTTCCCTTTTTCATTTTCACCAAAGGCGAAATGTACACCATTAATCTTTATGAGGTTCTTGAAGCTTGGGTAGTCCCCTTTTATGTGTCTTGAACATCCACTATCTAAATACCACAAGTTCTTACAAGAAATCTTTAAACAAATTTCCTACAAAAATGTTTAAACAAGAAAAGACTTTGGTACCCAGATTTTATTGGGTCCAATAATATCAGTAATTAAAGATTTAGGAATCCAAATTTTCTTTATGGGTTTCCTATAAGAAGTTTGTAAAGTTTTAGAAAAATAAACTTTATTAGGTCCAGAGTAACTAAAAATAGTGAAATATTTTCCAATGCTGGAACTTGTAGAAATTTTTTTAGATATGGGAATAAAACCATATTTTCCAGATTTTGATATAATTTTTTTAACAAAATTTCATTACCCAGGTTGATAACAAATACCGGTAGTATATTTAGGATCAATTTTTTTTTAAAAATTGAGTTTAGGTATTTTTACCATTTGTAAATTTTTCCAAATCCTTCTTTAATTTCTCATTATATAGTTTAAGTTCAGTATTCTCATTGAGTAGTTGAGCATTATTTTCTTTTTCTATAGTGTGTTTATATTTAATAGTAGTGAAAAAGATCATGTTGTTTATTGAGAGATTTATATTAGTCATTTAGATCATTGAAAGTATCCCCAATCATTTTTTTAGTATTCAAACATTTCCTCATTGGTCATATTTTCAGAAGTGTCACATTCAGATTCATTTATAGAATAATAAGAATTATATACATGAGATACTAAGGTTACCTCAGATGAATTTTTTATAAAACATATGTTGATTTTTTCAACATTTTCATCATTATATGATTTAGATTCACTTGATATATCCTCAGAATCGCTCTGGGTATCCTTTATATCTTTCTTGTATTTTCTATCCTTGTCCTCATATTTCTTCCTGTACACTAGTTTTGGATAGTCAGACTTCACTTATCCTTTTATTTTGTAATCATATCATATTATCTCATATTTATTCTCACTTATTTCCAATCCTTTTTCCAGTTACCTTTATTATCATATTTCCCTCTATAGATAGGATTTCTAAAGAACTTCTTCTTTATATAATTTTTTTAAATATTCTAGCTATATTTTCCATTTCCTCATCACAATCAGTTGATGATTATTCATTATTGGAACGTTCAGCATGAACTTGAATTTTTTCTTTTTGTTTGGATGTAGTGGTTTTGAAAGCCACTAACTTTCTTCTAGGTTCATCTTCTTCTTATCTGTAAACCTTCAGCTCTTCCTCATACATCATTAACTTTACTATTATCTCATTTATAGCTAGTGAATCAATTTAAAAATATTTTCTAATTAATACTGATGGTCTTATGACTTCTATTTTCACTGAGATACTTTCATGACAGCGATCTGGGTAAGCTTTCCTGATCCCCCTTTCTTTTCAAAACCCCTCAACACTTCGAATGTTAGGGAATTTAGTGGGTCGGTACTTATGTTTGGATAGTAAAACTAGGCCAGTTTGTCTTCCTATTTACCCAATAATCTTCATCAAAGTTGATATTCCTCGGAATCCAGTTGATTTTGTGTGGCTATCGGTGGGGGAAGAACACAGATACAAACAATTAGTTTATTTTGAGCAGTGGGTTGACTAATGCTTCTTATGCTTGTGCCTGGGTCATCAGGATGCAACGTGTAGGAATGAGAACTATGATCAAAGGGAAAACAAGGAGGGGCCAAATGCTAGAGAACCAAGACCCTTTTATTCTTTGGAAGAAGCTGGTCAGTTGGAATTGGGAAAGTCAGTCCGAGTCCTGAAAGAGGTGCGCTTGATAGAGATTAACCCCAAGATTTCAGATGTGTTCACCGGGTTGAAATGTGATTTGGGTATTCCAGGTGTGCAGGGAACTTCTAGTTTAGGGGGGGTTAGAAGGTCTGGGTGGATTTATCTCCCCTTCCCCAAATAATTAGGTGGTTTGTACTGGCACTGGAGTCATTGTCAAGACATTTGATCAGACTATCAGGCAGACATGGGGAACCGATGTAGTGACTCTTGGTTCCTATACTGAGGCGCTGCACTCTGACAGTGGAGACTACCATAAATGGGTAATAAAATAAGTTTACTTGGATGGTTCAATAAGGTTTAAGGGTTGGGTGAATCATTTACATGGTCCTGATGGTTGGAAGAAGGTTACAAAAGGGTCTAATCCAAGGAAGTTTTTTTTCTAGTTTAAAGTTGTTTAATCAATTCGCTGGGATGGATGCTAGTGAGAAGGTCTTGGATCAAAGTAAGCCTACTGAATCCTTGGAAGATGGACTAGGACGGTTTGAATCCGAGTCAAGTGATGAAGAGTATGGATACGTTTCTGATGTTTGTGCAGGGGGACAACTCTGTAGAGGACTTCATAGCCCAAGGAGGAATAAAGGAAGGAAGGGAGACAAAGACTTAAGGAACTGCATCCATGATAAAGGGAAGGAATATAAAGGTTGCAAATATTATTCTTTCCTCCCAAAACCAATGGAGACAAGATATGCATCTAAGTTGAGGTCCAAAGAGAATGATAGGAATTTCATTTCCAATGTGAAAGAACCTAGAGGTAGAGTTTCCTGGGAAAATGTGCTTCCTAGTGGACTAACAGGAGACCCCATCCGATTACCGGTCAGCCTAGTGGTGGAGGATCTTTCTATTAGTGATTTTCATGGAGAAGCAGGGGACCCATTAGAGACATCTAATCTAATTTTGGCAGACGCAGAAGGGGATATGAACTTAGAGTTTATTGTTCATTCAAAGGAATAAATGGTGGAGGACTTCTTTGTGATTAATGCCATGCATGAAGAAGCTGACTGGATGATGGAGAGATGTATTTTGGTGGACACCAATAACGAGAAGAGTGAATGGATTGATAAATAGAACCTAATATTTATTAGAGGATTCAATGAAAATAAGATGAGCATAGAATATTTCATGAAAACATGGGAAAATTTGGCACATCACTTTGAAGACCTTATAAAGGATGATCCAGATTTGTAGGTAACCAATATTTCCTACAAACTATTTAGGGTGAATAGTTCCAGTAGACTCAAGTTGTCATTCAATAATTATTTAGTTTCCTTTGATGCTTTATCTACTTGATACTCTTGGCTTCTCAATTTTTTCCTTAAAAGTGTTTTTATAATAAAAAAATTTAATTTTCAGTCAGTATTATCCATGTTAAAGAATAAAAACATGTTTTAAAAACTACAAAATTTGAACTGATTGAAATTTTTAGATCTTTAAAACACAACTAAAATCACAGTTGAAAGGATTTAAAAATTTTAAAACTTTGAAACCCAAAAAGTAAGATCCTCTAATACCAAATTTTGGTCAGATTAGGATGCTCAATATGGGGTGGATTGAGTTCCTATAAAATTTTTCATCTAAAAAATTTATTTAAAAGTTCCCCAATTTAAAACAAAATAATCCCAGTTAACCAAAGTATCATTTTATAAAATACTTTATTATTCAAAGTATTTCTTAGAGAGTGATTAGTTCTCAATTAAAATAATATGAATTACTAATTTAACTTTTTAAAACAATCTACTAAATAAAATCATAATAAAAACACTATCTAATATTAACTATCAAAGAAAAGTGAAGTTATTTGATTTAAATAAACACAAATAGAGAAAACTAAACTTGAAATAACATAGTGGAATTTAAACAAGAGGTTTAGTATCATGTTGAGAATTAATCATCTCCCCTTAATGATCACCTGTCACCAAGAAATTTATAAATAAACTTTGATCTACACCCTATATCAGGGTAAACAATAACAAATATACTATCTAGGTCAAATAGACCTCTTCCACATTTTTTCATGGGTGTGAAAAAACAAACAGGCCATGTAGGGACCTCTTCCACTCTTATCCACGGGTAGTGTCAGGTGTAGAAGATATTTTGTGAATATATATGTGTATCTTATAGTTTTTCAAAGGAGTTAGTATGTGTTCAAAGAATAGATAAGAACACACTACTCAGAATGTAAAAACAATACACAAATAGAGAAAAAATAGAGAGAATAAAGTTATAAGCCTCTTTATGATAGGTAATATAGCTTGCGACTCCTGGAAGTTAGCTTAAAGAGTAGCTTAAGTTGACTTTTAGAAACAGACATCAAAACAGAGTGTTGTGAGAGATTTTTTCTTCTGTTTCTAGTGAGGTTTTTATTTTCTTGGGAAGTTATTCTCCTATATTTAGTTTTTTTCTATAAAGTTTTCTTTGGTTTGAGTTCTCAACAGTATCTTATTGTATCCATAGATAAAATTTCTCTTTTATTCTACTCATGCACATGAATTCTAGTTCTATTATTACTTTGGGATCCAATATTAGCTTTATACACTACAATCGACAAGATACATAATTTCAATCGAATTATTGTACCTCATACCTCATACTATAGTCTGAATTTGATTAAATTTTGTCTACAAAATACTAACAGAGTCATTAAATTAATTAGTAATACTATGTTTTACAAATATTATAGTTAGAAAGAAATTTGAATTTAAATGAAAAAGACAAAAGTGATGGTGTCTATAAAAGGTGACATGGAATGGTGTCTCAAGAACGGTGACTTAGAATGGTAAGTCATTGTAATGGTAGGTTGAATTGATGGTGACTCAGCTATCTGTAGCTCATACTTTGTGAAAATTCTGGATATCGGTAAGTTGCTCTATTAGTAGCTTGATGTGATGGTGTCTGAGTTGTCGGTAGATTGAATAATGGTGTATCGTCCTTTTTTCAAAATTCTGCATCTGTGATGACGGTGAGATAGCTGACAGTGAGACATCTTAATGGTAAGTCCATATCAATGGTATCTCATACTTAGTCGATTTTTTCCAATAGTGGGATGTCCAATAGTGAGTTCACCTTAACAATGACTCAACCTTAATAGTGATAGTGATTCTACTGTAACGATGATTCAACCTTAACAGTGTCTCATCCTTAGTCATATTTTTCAAATCTATCTTATGATGTAAAATACTAATAGAATAGATTAAGATTATATGTAAACATAATTAAGCATAAGTAAACATAATTTAACTTGATGAAGCATGATTTAAATTAACAAAGCATGATTGTTGAGCATTAAAACTAGAGGAGGACAACAAGATTAATATCTAATATAAAAAATAATTACCACTACTGTCACATATTAAATTTCATTTGTGTTCTTTATCAACATGTGATCTTGGTTAAATTTATTCCATGACTTTTATTTTCATATATATCAACTAATAATACATGTATATAAAATAATAATTAAATATAATAAACTTATAAAAAAGAAGAAAACTTACTTTTTTAACAAGGTGGTCAATTTTTTACAAACACCACCTAGTAAAGAGAAAAACCAATATAACATGCATTTAATTGGGAAGAATATTCCTAACATTAAATTCCCCTACAATACAAATAGTTTACAATTAATGACATTATAATAAACTTTAGTTCATAATTATGTTTGTGTTCTTAATTTTTAAGAAATGTAAGAAACCAACACCCAACATCTATATGTGATAATCTCTCATATATATATTCAATTCTATTAGGATTCTTCACATATTTCACATCTATGGAAATGAATTCTGGATTTATAAAACTATAAATGCCTATGGTGTCATTTTTCATAAGAAGCGTGAGTATATACATAATTAAAAAAGTAATATAGTTAGTCAATTTAAATCAACTTTAATTATAGAAATAAAAATTGAAATGTAAATTTACTTATATAGAAAACAACTGCAACATAGAAACGCTTATATCTTCAAAATCAATTAGTTCCATGATATCTTTTCTGAATATTCTCAATAGATAGTCTCTTTTGCATATATAAAACATCATCCAAAACTCATAAATATTACTCAAGGAAGAATAAGTTTGAGATAATGTTTGTATCCCATCAGAAATATCAGAAGTATTTACAGTTATTTGTTCATGAACCCTTTGTTTCATTTGTGCCATTTCTTTTGGTTTTTGATACTCCTATATATGTTAAATGTTAGAAAAAATTATAAGCAATTTGCAATCAGATGTAATTAATAATTAAAAAAATCATAACTTATATGAAAGATAATGAAGAAGGACATATGGAAAAAGTAAAAAATGACCTAGATAATACCAAAATCCAATAGCCACTTTCAAAGGAAATGGTAGTAGAGTAGTATGATCAATAATATCAAGTACTGATACTCTAACTCGACCCATATGCATAGGCTAGTGATGCACAGAATCCCCCAAAAAATGCACGAGTCCTAACAATACAATATTTATATGAGGATATCTATTATACAACTCACAATATAAGGTTATGTCCAAGCAAGGAGGTGGAGGATCTGAGTAGGAAGGATAGCCAGGGTGGTTTGACTAGGATGGCTGTATAGGCTACAAAGCCGGCCGATCAAGCTCGATAGGCTGGGAAGGCTGTGCTGATTATAACTGTCTCGTTAATTGTTATGACATATCCTGCATATCTGATTTAATTTGATAACCCATGGATTGTTTCATATCTTTCGGCTCATCTTTTAAGGATTCAATTTCTGGGTCTCTTGATTTCTTAATCTGATGACCAAAAAATTTCCGAATACTAACACCCGACTAACCTCCTCTTATGCGGCTAGGGTGTTCTGGATTTCCTAAAGCAGTGGATAGGATGTCCATCCTACCCTCAGGGATAAAAGTTCCCTGTGTCTCTTCCTCCTTAAGTTCATACTAAAATGAAAAATTAAAATGTTATATTAGTGTTTTTAATTTATAAAATGAAAAAATTCACAAAAAGTAAATAATATTTACATACAATTTTTTCAACTACTTACTTAGATTTCTATATATGATACTTTTAATTTTTTCTTATTTCTGATCTTTTAAATTTTTCATGGAAAGTTGGGGGAGATGAAGGATCAGACTCGAGCTCATCAGAACCACTAGTGGAGTGAGGTCTTAGTGCTTCAAACTTTTCCTCAATCATTTTTTGCTCCAATAAATTATACCCTCCACGTGATAAAGTATGAGGGTATACATTCTACAACTGGATGTATTGATGAGATTTCCTAGAGTCCTATTATAAAAAATGTGAACTAATAAGTAAATAGTTACATATATATGAAATTTTACAATATAATATAATTATCATAACAAAAATACTTCATCATGTCGGCTGGAAAAAATTTCTTCCATGTATCTACATCTATAAAACCATACTTAAGGATTGGGTTTTTATTTTGTGTCTTTCCAAAAACATAATTTTTTGTCAACTTCATTTTGAAATATCTCCATCAAACCACTTAAAAAGTAATTCATCCTTTCTTAATTGCTTTTATTTCTTCAAAATTGAATGTCATCTGTAATTGAATAAAATAAAATTTAGTCATTTAAAATATATCATATTATAAAAATAAGATAAAATAAATCAATTTATATATTATACCATTACATCATCCCAAAGCTAGTCTTTCACCATCTTTTCAATGGACTTCTAATCAGGATATAAAAGGCTAATCCTGCAATGACTCGGTATGGAGATATAACTCATAAATTTTGTTTCATTTGGTCTAGTTTCATTATCATCATCATCATAAAAATTAATATATAATCGCTCATCTCCATGAGCAAGTGACAGTATTGGTAAACATATAATACCACATTTACCAACTCAAGAACTCGATTTCATAATAGTAAAAGTAGAGGAATCCACCACTGAAGTATCATCTGTAGTCCTACAATTATTTTTTGTAAATTAATTTTTTTTCATTAAATAATTATATTAATGGATATTTAATAATATGAAAGAGACAAATACCTTGGTACATGTTCCTCTATCTCTGTATCTATGTGCATCATTGAAACATGAAATTATAATAAAATTATTGTGGACCTACATATTATTAGCCATTTTAATAGTTACAAAATAGGAAAACTAAAATATGTAAGTAAAAAAGGTGCGCATGTGTAAGTTAAAGAAAAAAATAATGATGTTGTGATTATGAATTGAAAAAATATAGAAGGTAAACTATTAAATATATACATTACTTCTAAAATGATATAAAAATTTATAAATTTAAAAATCAAATAGTTATTAAATAATAAAATTTTTGCACATGTAAATTTTAAAAAAGAAAAATAATGTATATAATTAATAGATTAATTAGGAGAGTAATTTAGTGTTTTCCCATATCCCTTAAACATGATCATTTTATACTACAAGAACTATGTCTTATAGTCATTATTATCCAAAAATCGTGTAATAGATGAAGAAGCCTCATATAAATCAATAACATCATCATCATCATCGTACTCATTATCCAAATAGATTATTTTCCCTTAAAAAATGATAGACTACTAATCATTTGATGGATCAATGACATATAATATTTGTTTTTTCATGTGTGGCCATGATAAATGGTTCCTCATTACAAGTAAATATTTTCAAATCAACTAGTTTGAATCCATATTCATCATGTTTCACACTACTATTACTTGAAACCCAATTACACTTAAACATAGTGACTTGAAATTTAATATAATAAATTTCCCACATGTCTTCAAGAACTCCAAAATATAGAATTGATACAGAAATTGAGTTTTTATCTTTGGAACTTGAAAAATATAGTGTTTTAGTGATGAAAATTACACCACTATTTTGAATGGTACTCTTTTCATCCAGATTTTTTTGTCTAAAATGTATACCAATTAATATCAAAACAAGACCAATAGATCAAATTAAGCGATGGTTCCCCTTCCAACTATTTTAATGTTTGTTTATGTAGATATATCTATGATGACTTTCTATTTAGACCATTAAACAAATATATTTTTATTCTCAATCATCAGCCACTTTTCATTTCTTTTCAGATATCATAACTTTAATTCAACAATATATGATGATATATATGATTAAATCTCATCTGTGTTGTTCAAAATGTATAAATTTGTACGCATCACTTCATCACAGGGAATAAACTTTACTTTTTAGCCTCAAATACTTCTACCTTCACTGTCAACTGTCATATGTCGAGATATAGGGAGAACAATATGCTCCACTTCATACAAATAATCAGTAAAAAACTCAATAACCTCTTATGATACATATATTTGAACAATAGAGGCCTCTGGTTGATAATTTTTTTTAACATATCCCTTCAAAATTTTCATATATCTTTCAAAAGGATAAATCCATCATAAATAAATAGGCCCACATATTCTTATCTCACACACCAAATGAATTAATAGATGAACCATTATATTAAAAAACATAGGTGGGAAATACATTTTTAGTATAAAAAGAATAAGATAAACTTCATTCTCCAACACATATAAAAAATTTGGATCAACGAATTTAATACAAATGGATTTGAAAAAATCACATAACCTGATGGTAGTATTTCTAATAGTCATCGAAAATATACCATGCAGTGATACTGGTAAAATTTGTTGCGTTAATACATGAAAATCATAATATTTCATACCTATTAATTTGAAATACTTCAATGTCACCAAATTATTCACATTTGAAGAATAACCACTAGGTACATTAATAAGATGAATATGCTAAAAAAATTTCATCTTCTCAATCTTTCTTAATGTGTGATAAGATAGAGGTAAATATGTTATGTTTCCTTTCATAGTGGAAGCCAACTCTAAACATATTCCCATCAATATCAAGTCCAACCTAGAATAAAATCCATATTTTTTTTACTTTTATGCCTGAAAAAGTTCTAATAAAACTATCACATATGTTCTTATCAACATGAATAACAACAATGTTATGTTTTATCTCTAAAAATCTCCAATATGGTAGTTCAAAAAAGATAAAATATTCCTTCTAGATATTTTTTTAAAGACCAGAACTTATTTTATTTTCAAATTTCTAATAGATATTTTTCACTTTATTTTAATACTCTTTAACTAACAATGGTTATGAGGGAATATTGTATTCCTATAAACTATTAAATGATTTTTTTCAATCTAAAATAAGGATGATAAATTGGAAAAATCTTCAACATCCCATGTACATTGTCTTTCTTCCATTCTTCAATTTATAATATGAAGTCTCTTCTTCAAAAATTGGCCATAATTTACGTCTCTTAACACTATATCTAGATAAGTTTCCATATATAGAAAAGTCATTTATAGTGAATATTATCATATCACAAAGAAGAAATTACTTTTTCTTGTATACACCGAAAAATTTAACACCTATCTCCCATAGAAGTTTCAAATCACCAATCAATGGTGAAAGATACACATCAATATCATTTCCCAGCTATATTGGACTAAAAATATTCAATCTCATCATAAAATATTTTTTCTTCATACATATATTTGGGGAAAAGTTGTAAACTACAAAAAAAACTATCCATGAACTATGTTGGCTGCTTAGGCTCTGATATGGATTCATTCCATCAGTACACAATCCCATTATGAGATTTCTAAATTCACTTCAAAAATCAAGAATTTTTTATCAAATATCTTCCTTTATGGTAAATTAGTTGGGTGGCGTATGTTACCATTAGAGATGTTCTCATCTAAATTTCATCTTTACCTTTTTTCATCAATTGAATTTGAAAATAAACGCTTTAAATGAGGAATTATTGGAAGGTACCAAATTGATTTAACTGGGGCTTTGATTTTAGTGCCTGAGAATGAATCACAGTTGAATTATTGGAATTATAGGAAGGAATTATTATATGAAATTATTATAAAGTATACATAATTGATTTTGTATGAGGATAGATGCCAGTACTAGAGAATGAATCTGAGTCGATTTTTTCATGCATCTTATAGCGTGATGGCCCACATGTATGATATTTTTATAAATATTAATATTCTTTACTATAAAACACACAATAATTAGGAAAATCATGTATCTTTTTATACCCCAGTCCCATTATGCATAATATTTTCTTTACCTCATAATTGGAATCTAGAATCCCGTTGCCTTCTTGAAGAAGCTATTTTAAAAGCTCAAGTAAGTTAGATAAACTTTTATCACTCCACCCATTTCTTAATTTCAAGTTAAATAATCTCAAAATAGTTGATAACACTATATATTTACTAAAAACTTATAATAATAGTTTCTCAGAATATCCATACAATCTGTAATGCCCTGACCCTAGAAGCCCAGAGTCAGTGCATTATTACGTATCATTAGCATGATCACAAAAGATCAAATATCAAAAGACCGATTAGTTTAGTAGCGTTGGAAGTACTAGATACATTCATAAGGTTTACATTACACCATAAAATGGAAAACTACAACAAAATTGTTTCCATGGAAAACACTGAGATCCCATAGACTATCCCTGTATGTCAGTCATAATATACTTCTTCACATCCTAGGAAAAATAAAACATAGAAAGGGGTGATCTCAGATGCTCAGTAAGAATAACGATATAGCAGAAAGTTTCATAAATAAGCATAAACATTTAAGGAAATATATAAGACTAAAACAAAATCCTTTTAAACTTGAACTTCAGTATAATATGGAAAATATAAAATTAAATAATTCCATTTACTTATTCACATGGATATTATACTAGTATAATAATCACATGCAATATCAATATCCACATTCATAATGATGGAGTGAATAATTCTAGACTTTCATAACCACATAGTCAAGGCCTTGTGCCAATACTACAAATAAGATTTTGTCAAGGCCTTGTGCCAAGACAATAGTTTATCTCATGAGACCTACCGATTCATCGAGGAGATATAGCGGGCTCCACCCATCACTTACTAAGTCTAATGCATTCCTCATATAGAAATATTTAAACATAACATATACATTTTTATTAAAACTAGAATACGAAATGTCAATACTTTATCCATAAACCATGAATGGTATAAAAATAACACACCAACAGTCAAACATATCACAAAACCTTCAATACCATATAGAAGATTTGTATCATAATAAATCAACTTCAAACAAGTTTAAAATCCATCAAAGGATGTTGACATAGATGAAAATGAGTTGTAAAACTCTTTGAGAGAAATATATATTTTTCATGAAAACATTTAAAAGTCACACAATTTAAAAAGGAAGACATTTAAAGACATTTTTGAATCAAAGTGTCCCATACCACTTTGAAACTTTTCAAAGGAATTTACATTTTAAAAACATTCATGTCCATATAAATAAATCCTTATAAACCATTTTGAAAACATGGACATTAACGAGAACGATTTAGAAGAATAAATATTTAAAACATTTAAAATGATGTTTTAGTAAAAATTCCCTTAAAAAGAATCCATTTTAAAACTATTTTATGAAACATGGACATGGATAATAAATATTTCCCAGTAGATACTTACGTAAAAACAACCTCGGATAATAAAGAGATTGTGAAATTAACTGTAAAGACCTGTAAATTCAAGGGAATTTTTTTCTTAATTTTCTTTGGGATTTTACAAGAACGCGGTTTCTGACGGAACTTGATTCTGAGGCCCAGTGTGCCTGAAATTTCTATCTGAAGTTTAGCTCGGGTACATTCAGTGAACGAACGAGTGGGTTTTCCTAACTTTTGAACCGGTTCTTGGAATTGAATTTCGAGGGAACCGATGGATTCGCAGTGCCAATAATTGCTTAGGAACACTTCTTATGGAGTTGCGTTTACATGAGAGAAGTTGTTAAAAATTTGTGGAAGGTAAAATAAAATTGAGCATCAATTTTATTTTTCACTAAGTGGTTTAAAGATTTTGGTGGAAGTTGGGGGAAACCTCCCAACTTCCCATTGGAGGTTATGAGGGTGGTGGGTCCCACATGAACCCCACCCCTTCATCTTCCCAAACCTTCCATAAGCTTTCATTTAATTTGACAACTTGAGTTAATTAATTGTGTGGATTAATTCAACTTTTAAATTTCATACTTAAGTTGTGTTAATAAAATAAGTGAGGTTCTTATTTTATTTTGGTTGGGGACTTGTTGCTTGAGAGGTTTGGGAGAAAAGATATGGGAGGCTTGAAGATATTCATCTTCTTTATCGAAGAACACGAAAAACGTGAAGAACGCACCGATCTCCGATGAAGAACGCCGAATCCTTAGAGATCGACTACACGACGCCGTGTACTGCGACGCCAATGACGCCTTCTTCCATGACGATTCTCCTTTCGTGATGCCTCCTTCCGCGACGGTTATTTCTGTGATGAACCTCCGTTCAAGCTATGCTCGAAGTAAGGAATTATTTTATTGTTGATGATTTTCGTGTTTTTATCCGTCATCATTCCTCATACTTTTGGACCACCTGTTACCAGTTAACGAGAGGGGTCCAGACCGCACAAACACGGCCGGCCTTCCTCCCCTTATTGTCTTCCTTGTGGTGGAATGGAACGAGGATAGCGCGGTGTCGTCGTACCGTGCGGGGTCATGCAGCAAGGTATGCAAGGAGCCATCGCGCCATGCCAGAGAACCTCGAAAAACACTACGGTCGGAGCAGGCCCGCGGTGGAAGGGCGCAGCGCCATCACCCCGCGCTGGATGGTCCAAGGCCGCGGCAAAAGCCGCTGCAGAGCAGGGGAAACGGCGGCCGGTTCCGGGCCGCTGACGTCAGAGCAGGGGGACCGGCCTTGCCTGTCCCGTGGCGGCAGAAGCCGGCTGGCCAGAGCGGGCCGACCGGAAAGGGGAAGAGCTTGGGGTTCAAAACCCCCGGCTGGCTGGACGTGAGAGGCCCCCATTATGGGGTCGCGGTTACAACAAGCGGGGGGCATCCCCCCCCCCCCCCCGCATCCCGAACGGCTCGGCCATTCGGCCGAGCCACCCGACCAGCGTGTCGGGCCGGGCCGCGCCCAATCGGGCCGGACCCGGGATGGGTCGACCCAGTTCGGGCTGACCCAGAGGGTATCGGGCTGGGTCAGACCGGGGCCAAACCCCCTAATACCGGACCCCTCATGGTATGTTTCCCATAACTTGGGTTGTGGACCTCCGATTGACGCGCCGTTAGCTGCGATGTGATCCTTGGAACGAGACGGTCCTTTCGATATATTACACTCACGGTTTTGGAGTACTTTGGGTTCAGTCGGGTTGGTTCGTACACGAAACCAACCGGGCCCTCGGAGCGGAAACGCTTATAACTTGAGCTCCGGACGTCCGATTAACATGTCCTCAACTTTGTTGGATTCCTCAAAGTGATACAAACCTTTTGGATTACTCCGCTCGAGGTTTGGATGCAGTTGGAGTACGGTCAGGTTGGTTTTGAATTAAAAACCAACCGGGCCCCTGGGACGAAAAAGCCAATAACTCTCAGACCGGACGTCCGATTGACGCGCCGTCTGTGACGTTGAGTTCCTATTGACGATAGGGAACTTTTGGATACATCAACTCTGGACTATATGTTAGTTGATGTATCAGCCCTTCGGCTCGTGGATCGGACCCTCCCGAATGAGCTTTCTGTGTGCGAGAACCCTAGAGCTGGCTGCGACTGCGACGACGACGATGATTGTACTGAAATCCTCCGTGGATTCGACGGCGACGACCACAACACTCAGCGATCCTACGTGGATCTGTGCTACCGATCATGTGTGGGTCCGATCCTATGTGGGTCAGCGCTCAGCGGTCCTGTGTGGGCCAGCGCCTACATATCCTGTGTGGGTCCGATCCTGTGTGGGTCATTGCGGGGGTTAGTTACCTATCGATCCTTTGTGGGTCATTGCGGGGGTTAGTACCTATCGATCCTGTGTGGGTCTGACGACTTAGATGAATCAGTAACTTCATCTGATCATCTCTATCGTCTTACGAAGAAGTATACCTGTGTGAGATGAATCTCATCTTTCAATCCTTATCTTTGATAAGTTTGACTTGATATCCTATGTGGATTACGTTTTGCTTTCCTGTGTAGATTGGGTTGTGTTTTCCTGTGTGGACTGGGTTGTACTTGAGCTCGGATGTTGGAGCCGAACGAGAATTGATGACTTAGGTATATGTATGGGCATAAACCTAAGTAGAGCCGGATGTTACTTCGTGATTGTATCTTTCCTTTTTGGATTATCCTTTGTGGATTTTGAGAGACCTACGGGGGTCTCGGGGTCCCTAATGAGTAGCTTATACTCACCCCTGCACGGGCTATGCCCGCACTATGTTGTGTTGGTTGCAGACGATGGACAGTGCTGACTGCAGTTGAGGCTTGCGGAGCAGGAAGGTACCTGGAGGTGGACCACTGGGCGGGACGTACTCGGAGTGGACGGCTGGACCCGAGGAGCTGTGGAGGCTATATATACCCACCCTTCAGGTGGTACTTCTAGTGGATGGTTTGACGTTGCAGCTTTACTTTCTGTTGCTGTTTTCCCTTTCCAGTCGTACTTTACTTTCAGTTTGGGTTTGTATTCTGGCCCACTTACTTTTCCATACTTACTGTTGTACCCAGTTTTTACATAGTGATTACTTCTGCTGGCTTTCTCTATGGTGTTTGTTTACTTTAAAAAGGCAATGCCTTCCCTTTTTACCAGGAAATACGGCTTGGTGCTAGTCGCCATCCCCTGGCCTATGGAAGGTGGGCTTGGTGTAGTCATAGCATGGGCCCAAAGGACGGGTCGTGACAAATTGGTATCAGAGGAGTTCGGTTTTACCGAAGAACTCAGGACTCTGATCTTTCTTCTATGTGAAACAATATTGTTAAGAGTATTGAGTGTGGTTATCAGTCCAGGGAGTCCAGTGTTGGTGCGGCGGCCGACGTATCCGTACACCATGACCCTGACTTCTGATTTCCGACTTAATGCATGAAAACATTTATTGCATGTGTATTTCATGTTTGCTTTGTGATTACTTTGTGTCAGCTCACCAAGTATACTGTTCTGACCGTGGCGCACCTGTCTCTTTTTAGGATGACCCCACGACGACAGCCAGCTAGGGTTCCGAGAGTTGTGCGTAACGACAGCCCACCAAGCGACGAGGCCTCGATACAGGGACCTTTGACAGCAGAGGCACCGGCGGTACCTGTACCCGCCGAGTCACCAATGCTTCCAGCCCCAGCCACTGACGATGCACGTCGCCTTAGTGCACTGCATGAGTTTCAACATCAGTGACCGCCCAGGTTCCGTGGGGAGACAGACCCTCAGGCAGCCGAGGATTGGATGGAGGCAGTTGTACGAGTTTTCAGGTTAGTGAAGACACCCGCAGACCTCATGGTGATCCTCGCAACGAGCTTACTGCACGCGACAACAGGCAGATGGTGGAGCTTGATGCTCCAGGTGCACGACGAGGCATCTCTCCTCTGGACGGACTTTGAGAGCCTCTTCTGCTCAGATTTCGTCCTAGCCACCCTCCATGCAGTGCGCATCTAGGAGCTTCTACAGCTACAACAGGGCAGCTTGACGGTCGCCCAGTACTCAACGATATTTACCGATCTCTTGCGCTATTCGACGGACATGGTACGAGACCCATTATTCCAGGCCCGGACCTTTGAGCAGGGATTGAGTCATGAGATCAGGGCATCGCTGATCTCCCTCAGCATTCCGACACAGGCAGGAGTACTAGAGCGAGCCCTTCTCATCGAGAGCTTCCTTGCTGAGCCTCCATCACCAGCGAGACCAACCGCAGGGCGGCACATAGCAGAGTCTTATGCAGCAGGTAGTCGATGGATGACTCATGGGTCCAAGCAGACTAGACCCTCAGGCAGACGACCTCAAGACACTGGCTCAGAGGTGCGGGGCACTCAGCACGGAGCCAGTCTTTCGAGAGGCAGACAGTGCTACACATGCGGCGGGCAGGGCCACATGGCTCGTGACTACACGAATCGCCGTGCAGAGCAGCAGTAGACGGTTGAGGGACCACCCAGGCAGAGGCAGAGGGTCGACCGTGGCGGTCCGCAGGGAGCAGGCGGACGAGCCAGAGGAGTTGGCCGAGAAGCAGGTGGTGGGCGAAACTTTGAGGCTCTACCACCACCACCGCTAGGAGGTCCACCCCGACCACAGGGTGCTGGCGGGCAGAGACAGGAACAGCTTCAGGCAGTGGAGACCTACGACCACGACATGCCTGAGATGATTTGATGTACTATCTGTGTCTATTCCACCCTTGCTGCAGTTCTTATAGACACAAGAGCGAGTCATTCATTCATAGACACTACCCTTGTTCAGAGCTCAGAGATTCTGACAGAGCCGTTGGCTCGATCCTTATGGCTAGAGACTCCTACGGGAGCAGACTCGATGATTACGCACTGGTGCCGGCAGTGTGAGCTTATTCTAGGAGGCGAGAGCTTCGGCTGGGATCTTCTTGTAGCGGCGTCAAGGCCTTACGACGTCATCTTGGGTATGGATTGGTTATCTACAGTCCATGCTCAGATTGACTGTATTAGGCGCAAGGTGCGATGTGTACGCACCAACGGGAGCAGGTTCACCGTCACCGGCGAGAAGGGAGCCTTTGCAGCACAGGATGGACTCTCGCAGAGGAGAGGATATCCCATCACTCATCAGTTGGCTAGCCTCATCCTAGGAGCAGTTGACGTGCGGAGTCTTGGTTTTCCTGCAGTGGTGGATCAGTATGCAGACGTTTTTCCCGACGACGTTCCAGGACTACCTCCTCACAGAGAGGTAGACTTTTATATTGACCTATACCCCGGGATAGCCCCGATATCCACCCTAGCATATCGGATGGCTCCCGCTGAGCTTTGAGAGCTACGAGTACAGTTGGAGGACTTTCAGGGCAAGGGATTCATCCGACCCAGTGTTTCACCATGGGATTCCCTGATATTGTTCGCCAAGAAGGAGGACAGGAGCTTGCGAATTTGTGTCGACTATCGTCGCCTGAACCAGGTGACAGTGTGGAACAAGTATCCGCTACCGAGGATTTATGACCTCTTCGATCAACTCAAGGGAGCACGGTGGTTCTCGAAGATAGACCTCAGGTCAGGCTATCATCAGCTCAGAGTTCGGGACAAGGACGTGCAGAAGATGGCCTTCAGATGTCGGTATGGCCACTGTGAGTTCTTGGTTATTCCATTCGGCATAACCAATGCTCCAGCAGTTTTCATGGCTCTCATGAACAGGATCTTTCAGCCATACCTTGATCGATTTGTCGTGGTCTTCATTGACGACATTTTGATATACTCAACGATTGAGGGGGAGAACGCCTACCACTTGCGGGTTGTACTAGATACACTCTGAGAGCACCAACTTTATGGAAATCTCTCGAAGTGTTAGTTCTGGATACGAGAGGTCCACTTCTTGGGACACGTCATCTCTGAGGCGGGAGTTACGGTGGATCCTATGAAGATCGAGGCAGTGCTAGCTTGGGAGCCACCCAGAAGCGTGATAGAGGTGTGGAGTTTCTTGGGACTAGCTGGATACTACCAGAGATTTGTGCCAGACTTCTCCAGAGTTCCGGCACCACTCTCAACTTTGACGAAGAAGGGGAAACCCTTCATGTGGTTAGACAGATGTCAGCAGAGCTTCCAGGAGCTAAGACAGAGATTGACCGCGCCCCCATCTTGAGGCTACCGGAGGAGGGAGTTGGGTACGTAGTTTACTGCGATGCATTAGGGACTAGACTCGGATGTGTCCTGATGCAGGAGCGGGCCGTGATCACCTATGGATCATGTTAGTTGAGGCATCATGAGCAGAACTATGCTACCCATGACCTGGAGTTAGCAGTAGTCGTCTTTTCTCTGAAGATGTGGATACACTATCTGATGGGTGAGCGCTTTACATTCTATTCTGACCATCAGAGTCTCAGGTACTTCTTCTCTCAGAAGGACCTGAACCTGAGATAGCAACAATGGCTCGAGTTCCTCTAGGACTATGAATTTGAGATAGTATATACTCCTGGGAAGGGGAATGTAGTAGCCGATACTCTTAGCAGGAGGACGGGCATTCAACTACTTGGGGAGCCGACAAAGAAGCTAGTCGCTTTGCAGATATCCTTCGTGGATAGAGATGAAGCAGACTTTCTTCAGTCACTCACAGTCAATCCTCCACTACTGTAGCGGGTCAGAGAGGCACAACGTGGGGACGCTGACTGTGAGACCTGGCGTGCGCAGATATCCTCAGGACAGGCAACTGATGGTTTCTCTGTAGGAGGAGAGCATGACGTCCTTTTCAGAGGACGTACCTTGGTATGAGTTGCTTTACGGGAGGAGGTGTTGAGAGAGTTTCACACTTCCCCTTTGGCGGTACATCCTGGAGTGGCAAAGATGTACCAGGATCTCAGACGACAGCACTGGTGGCCGAGCATGAAGAAGGCTGTGGCAGAGTTCGTTTCTCGATGCCTCACCTGCCAGTAGGTGAAGGAAGAGCACCAGGTACCACCAGGCTTGGTACAACCCTTGGAGGTCCCAGAGTGGAAGTGGGACAGGATATCTATGGACTTTGTGACTGGACTTCCATGCACTTCTAGAGGTCATGACTCCATTTGGGTGATAGTCGACCGAATCACCAAGTCTGATCACTTCTTACCCATCAGAGAGCAGGGCTCAGTGGAGAGCTTGGGACGTATCTACATTCAGGAGATTGTACGGCTTCATGGTGTACCATCTTCTATTGTCTCCGATTGAGATGCTCGCTTTACTTCCTGACTTTGGAAGGGGTTTCAGGAGGAATTCGGAACGAAGCTACGTCTGAGCACCGCCTTTCACCCTCAGAAAGATGGTCAGATGGAGAGGACCATACAGAATCTCGAGGACATGCTCCGCGCATGTGTCCTAGACTTTGGTCGCACCTGGGAGGACCACCTACCCTTGGTGGAGTTCGCGTACAACAACAGCTACCACTACACCATGGGGATGACACCATACGAGGCGTTGTACGACCGACCTTGCAGATCACCGCTGTGCTGAACAGACCCTGGGGAGTCAGCACTTGTTGGACCGGAGATGGTCCAGGCCATGACAGAGAAGGTCCAGGTCATCTAGGAGCAGATGAGGACAGCTCAGAGCCGGCATAAGTCTTATGCTGACAAGAGGCGGAGGCCACTGGAGTTCGAGGATGGCGACCACGTCTTCTTGCGGGTCTCACCTCGATGTGGATTATAGAGATTTGGAAGAGGTGGCAAGTTATCTCCATGCTTCATCGGACCGTTCCAGGTCCCCAGCAGGATTGGCGAGGTGGCTTATCGCCTGGCTCTACCACCTCAGTTGCACCAGGTGCATGACGTCTTCCACGTATCCCAGCTGAGGAGATACGTACACGAACCGACGCATATCATTGACCATGGGGAGCTGGACGTTGATGATGGGGTGACTTTTATGGAGGTCCCAGTGGAGATCGAGGATCGACAGGAGCGGGTCCTACGTGGACGTTCGATTCCTCTAGTGTGCATCAGATGGCAGCACGGGAACCTCCAGGAGAGCACTTGGGAGCGGGAGGCTCAGATGCGTGCACAGTACCCACATTTGTTCTCCTAGTTTTTGATATATCTTTACGGGGATGTAAAGCCCTGAGGTGGGAGTAATGTAAAGACCCATAAAATTCGAGGGAAATTTTTTCTTAATTTTCTTTGGGATTTTACAAGACCGCGGTTTCTGATAGCACTTGATTCCGAGGCCCGGAGTGCCCGGAATTTCTATCCGAAGTTTATCTCGGGTACGTTCAGTGAACGAACGAGCGGGTTTTCCTAACTTTTGAACCGGTGCTCGGAATTGAATTCTGAGGGAACTGATGGATTCACAGCACCGGTAATTGCTTAGGAACACTTCTTCTGGAGTTACGTTTACATGAAAGAAGTTGTTAAAAATTTTTGGAAGGTAAAATAAAATTGAGCATCAATTTTATTTTTCACTAAGTGGTTTAAAGCTTTGGGTGGAAGTTGGGGGAAACCACCCAACTTCCCATTAGAGGTTATGAGGGTGGTGGGGCCCACACGAACCCCACCCCTTCATCTTCCCTAACATGGGCTGCAGACCTCCAATCGACGCACCGTCAGCTATGATGTGATCCTTGGAACGAGAAGGTCGTTTCGGTATATTACACTCAAGGTTTTGGAGTACTTTGGGTTTGGCCGGGTTGGGTCGTACATGAAACCAACCGGGCCCTTAGAGCGGAAACGCTTATAACTTGAGCTCCGGACGTCCGATTGACGTGTCGTCGACTTTGTTGGATTCCTCTAAGTGAGACGGACCTTTTGGATTACTCCGCTCAAGGTTTGGACACAGTTGGAGTACAGTTGGGTTGGTTTTGACTTAAAAACCAACCAGTCCCCTAGGACGAAAAAGCCAATAACTCTCAGACCGGGCGTCTGGTTGACGCACCGTCTGTGACGTTGAGTTCCTGTTGACGATACAAAACTTTTAGATACATCAACTCTGGATTATGTGTCAGTTGATGTATCAGCCCTTCGGCTTGTGGAGCAGACCCTCCCGAACGAGCTTGCTGTGTGCAGGAACCCTAGAGCTGGTTGCGACTGCGACAACGACGACGACTATACAGAAATCCCTCGTGGATTCGACGGTGACGACTACAACACTCAGCGATCCTACGTGGATCAGTGCTACCGATCCTATGTGGGTCTGATCCTGTGTGGGTCAGTGCTCGGCAGTCCTGTGTGGGCCAGCGCCTACAGATCTTGTGTGGGTCCGATCCTGTGTGGGTCATTGCGGGGGTTAGTTACCTATCGATCCTTTGTGGGTCATTGCGAGGGTTAGTACCTATCGATCCTGTGTGGGTCCAACGGATTAGATGAATTAGTAACTACATCTGATCATCTCTATCGTCTTACGAAGAAGTATACCTATGTGAGATGAATCTTATCTTTCAATCCTTATCTTCGATAAGTTTGACTTGATATCCTGTGTGGATTACGTTTTGCTTTCCTGTGTGGATTGGGTTGTGTTTTCCTGTGTGGACTGGGTTGTACTTGTGCTCGGATGTTGGAGCCGAATGAGAATTGATGACTTAGGTATATGTATGGGAATATACCTAAGTAGAGTCGGATGTTACTTCGTGATTGTATCTTTCCTTTGTGGATTATCCTTTGTGGATTATGAGAGACCTACGGGGGTCTCGGGGTCCCTATTGAGTAGCTTATACTCACCCCTGCATGGGCTATGCCCGCACTACATTGTGTTGGTTGCAGACGACGGACAGCGCTGACCGCGGTTGAGGCTTGCGGAGCAGGACGGTACCTGGAGGTGGACCACTGGGCGAGACGTACTCGGAGTGGACGGCTGGACCCGAGGAGTTGTGGAGGCTATCTGTACCCACTCTTAAGGTGGGACTTCCAGTGGAAGACTTGATGTTGCGGCTTTACTTTTAGTTGCTTTTTTCCCTTTCCAGTTGTACTTTACTTTCAGTTTGGGTTTGTATTCTGGCCCACTTACTTTTCCGCACTTACTGTTGTACCCAGTTTTTACTTAGTGATTACTTCTACTTGCTTTCTCTGTGGTGTTTGTTTACTTTACAAAGGAAATGCCTTCCCTTTTTACCAGGAAATACGCCTTGGTGCTAGTCGCTAGCCCCTGGCCTATGGAAGGCGGGCTTGGGGTAGTCACGACACAGGCCCCAAGGACGGGTCGTGACATTAACCCTTACCTTGCAATTTCCTTTGGTTGAGGGTACGTTTAACCTCCTGTATAATGACCATTGTATGTTATTAGATTATACCAGAACCATAATAGTATTTATTATATCATACATGATTCATTTATGAATGTATACTACCCATTTAATAATGATTTTCATGTTAAATTAACATTTTGGGTAATAATCTCTTTCTTTATTGTGCATATTTTAATTTGTTATTCTTGATCATATCATTTAGATCATGATTTAAATACTTCCAGAATATAAACCTTTATTTATAAATCATACATATTTAGAATATAAATATTTATAATAGATAGATATATGAAATGGAAAACACCTTTTATGGAGACGATAGGTTGTACGTACGCATAAATGCTGTTTCTTTTTTCATATCGTATTGAATGGAAGTAAGTGAATAAGATATATGTAAGTACATAAATACACACACACACACACACATATATATATATATATAGTAGAATTATTATGTCATATATTACATACTTATTACTAATATATATTTTTATAATCGTTGATGAATGGTGAACTTGGAAATGAATCTCATCGCGTCATGGAGACGGTAATCCGTACGTATGCACGAGTGACAATATAATTTCTTAAAAGGTGTTGAATTGGATGGTATATTAATTTTACAGAGACATTAGAATGTTATTTTCATTATTTATATACATATTACTCATTTTTTGCGCCCAAATTTACCCTAAAGGTATGTGGTTGTAGTAATATAGGTAGGGGTCGAATCCACAAGGACCGAAGAAGAAACCTAGAGACACTCTGATTTTGTAAGGATTTGGCTATGGAGTGTCCAAATATTTGGATTGATTTGATTTGAATAACTACTGATTTAATTTAAAGAAAATAAATTAAAACATACAATTACTTAGTCTAAAACAATTAATGGAGATGAGTTGATCCTAAGTTGTTACTAGGGTTAGATTGGATGTATTTATTTTCCTATAAATTTCATTTCACTAATTCAAGATGTATCCAAAAAATGATATAATTCCTCAACATCATTCACCAATTTAATCCCTACACAATTCTAAGGCTAATCACCAATGCACTTAGAGGATCAATTTAATGATCACTCCAAGGAATTAGATCGTACTAGCACTCGAAATGTGTCATTGTTAAAGTTGGCAAAGATGAAGAAGAAAATAAATCATCAAATAGAAATATTAAAACAATGAAATGATTACAGAATTTAAGCACATTAAATAACATCCAATACACCCCATGAAACTCCCTAGGATCAACCCATAAGAGGTTAGACCTCCATTTATGCTATTCAATAAATGGAAGCGGGAAGTCGACTTAAAGAAATGGGATTGAAGAAGAAAAATAAAACAATGAAACGATCACTCCACCGTTGTGTGAATAAATTCACAAGTACTGGTGTGAGTAATATCACACCTTGTGGGGAAATAGTATTAATGTGAAAATAAGAAGAACAGAAAAAGATAAGAAGAAATTTTATTTAAAACTAAGGTGATTCAAACAACTTACATGCGAAAGAAGAACGTTACAAAGATAATTTGTCATAACAACATTACAATGAAAGTAAAACTCCAATATTCCTAAATCCTCCATTGATACTTCCTTAAATAGACATTTAGGAGGCCTTGGGTCGATACCCCATCAATCCCACTCTCTTTAATTAATTGTGGTGGACCTAGGTGGGTGGACATTTAATGTAGAGGAGACCTTTCAACTCTTGCCTCGAAGTGGCAGCCAACTTTCATCCACCAAACAGAAGCACAAAAATAACCTTCTAGAATGCTGAATTGGAGTGGGACATATAAGACTTAAATTAACCCCCAGATGTATCCTATTATCCTGTAAAATTTTAGCCCAAAATAATTTTTGGTGTGCGAGATATGATTTAAATGGTGGGCTGTTTTTATGGGCCGCAGAATCTGGCCCAGAATTGCATCTTCAACTTGCACCGCCTAGAACTCCACTAAAACATTAGAATTAGCTTTGTCCAATGTTGAATTAAATGTTCCCAATTATGTATCCTATCTCTAGTTAAATTTTTAGACTCTTTGGTCTTGAATCATGGCTGATACAGTACGTTTATTGGGCTGCTGTCCAGATCACTTTGCCCAGAACATTTGTTACTTCAAGACCCACTTTGGTGGTCTTCCATTGTGAATCTTCAAGTGATACAAAAGAATGAATTGTTCCTTATATAATGGGAGAACTGAAAATAAAATATGAAAATAAAATATGGAAATAAAATCCAGATTATTTTCTATTTTATGAGATGCTCAAGAATGTACCATGTAATAGTGCATTTTAAGAAAGAATTGTAATCATGATCTGAAATGATGTTCAAAGTGTAAAATTCACTAAAATGGTATTTATGAATAACAAGGCACATGAAAACTATATATATAAACAATGAATATTAGCCTCTTCTAGTGGCTAATCACACCCCCAACTTGAGTTTTGCTAGTCCCAAGCAAAATATATCTCACAAACATGAAATTCGAATGACCTTTTCCAAAAACATTTTAATACATATTTCTCACCCAAATACCTCATACCAAAAAAATTATGAAAACCATCAAAATCATTTAAAACAAGCTATGTCCATAGGTATATCCCAAGACCAAGACCATTCCATTGTTCAAATTCATCGCCATATTTCATCCAAATTCAATTAAGCATGATGAAGTGTTGTGCGTCACAATAGGGGTTCATTTTCATTTGAGGGAGAAAAGATAGAAACACTAGGAGAAATCAAATTTTAATAATAATATGAGTACTCATTTTTTTATTTTTTTTTATTTTTTTTGTTTTTTTGCAATTTTTCCATGGTAATTGAAATTGAACTCAATAGAGTCAACCCATGTAGCAAGACTTTTCCGATGACTCCCAGGCTCAAAGACCTTAGGGAACCAAGTGAAACTCACATACTCGGGCATCATCTCGAGTTAACTCAATAAACAAAAAATTCAAATTACCACAAATAGAGATAAAATGCCCCACTTTGGGCTAGAAAACTATGGAGTCATGATCCCCAAGTACTGAAAGCCACACATTAGGTCAATTCATTGCTCTATGCGCAATTGATTTTTTTGAATACTCATGTTAAAATTAAAATGATCACCAACCCTATGCTATTTATTATAGACCCCAAGAACTCAAACTAATACCCCAAAATCTAAAGGACATGCATTGTGTTTTTTTATATAAATGGATGAAAATATAAACGGTGAAAAATCACATCAGACAACTGCACTTTCAAAAATCTATGAATATGAACTTAAACTTGCATTAAAATCAGAATCAAGGCATTCAAAATTATTTGATATCCAATTTCAGAGTTTTTAATGTGTGTTATCATGTTCAAGGTTTATGAAAATTTTCCTTCCATACATTTTATGATGAAAAAAAATCAATGCTTTTATTTTATCTCCCACCAACATAGAATAACACTGTCCCCAGTGTTTAAAGAAAAACAATTTTAGAAGTGGTGTAGGAGATGAGTTCAAAGAGGAAATTGAAAATGATAAACATGGAACAAATTCACCTGGTTTTTGAAGTTGAAGTTCATGATGCTCCAAATTACTCCTTTAATCTCTTGGGGGATGTAGGCACCTCCTTGATTGAACATGTATCACCCAAAATAGTCCCTGAACCATACAAATAAGAAAAAACCAGACAAAACAAACAACACAATGATTTATTTTATTCCAAGTATCATCATTTTTACGGTTTTCCTTATTTTTTTGTTTTTTTTAAATAAAACTAATGATACATTGTCTTATTTTAAATTTATGGGTAAGGTATTACTCAAGGATCACACCACGTGACACGGATGAATACGATACTCCCCTTTCATACCCATCCATACTCATAAAAGAAGAACAAGTCAACAATATTTTTTTTAACCTACAAAAACATAAATAAAATAAAATACACTGATGATACATTGTCTTCTTTTAAATTTCTGGGTAAGGTATTACTCAGGGATCACACCGCGTGACACAGATGAATATGGTGCTCCCCTTTCATACCCATCCATAATCATAAAATAAGAACAGGTCTACAGTATAAGGTACTAATTAAATAAATGGAAACATGAAAACCATGAGTTTCTTCCCATGCAACGCTTTTGTTTAACGTCGCTTAGCTCGACATGAACCCCCAAACTTACCCAATACCAACTTTCAACATTTCAAGGACCCCATATTTCTCCACTTCCACTTTATTGAGATTGATTATTTTTTTATAATTTGTCTCATGTACAAACCTATGTTCTACAATGAGTGGGAAAATACAAGGAATATCAGAAATTGTTGATCTAGATTCCTCTGTAGTCTTTCCTAAGAAATCAATGATCATTCCAAATTTTTTGGTTTCAAGAGAAGATTGAATTCCAATTGAAAGATCATGATTATACCCTATGAAGGGATACTTATGTGGAGAAGTAAGGATAATAATTTTGATATTGGGTTGCATAGGACATTCAAACACAGGTTGAGATCTTGAATTCAACTCAGTTTCATTTTTCAAATTTCTCAACAAAATTGGTTCCTTTAGAATAGAAGATTCAACCACCAAATTGGAGAGATTATTTTCAGGAATGGGTATAGACTCAATGTTTTTAATTTATCTCAATGGTTTAGTGATTTTTGTTTCTGAAAAATCATCAATAGAGTTATACATAGGAGACTCAATCCATGATGCCAAATTTCCCTCTTGTGAATACATGAAATCAATTTACTCCTGATTTAACGACCCTTCAACAATTTCTTGATTCACTTCCCCTACCCCAAATCCAAAGGTCAGTTGTTAAATAAATTCATGAGAGGTTTTTGGGAAAATAGAAACTTTACATAAGGTTTTGGAAGGTACATTTGGTGTATAGATGAGTTCCTCACAAGTATTAATGCATTGTAGTTCTAATCTCAAAGATGATACCTTGGAACTCATTATATCCATTTTATTAAACAATTGTTCAATAATTTTTGGAGGATTAGGCTGGATAGGAGTTTTTAAATTGCAACCTTCATTAAGTTTGATATCTTCAATCATCCTTGAAAGGGCTGTAAATTGATCCTTTATACAATCATCATCCCATTGATTGTACATCTCACCAGTTGTGTGGTAATTAATCAAGGGTTGATCAAAGAAATTTTCTAATTTAGGGGCTTCCCAATATTGATTTTACATTTGATTCCAGCATGAGTTTGTGACATCATAATTTGGAAGATACTCCATTGGAGAAGATATAAAGTTGGATTCTAGATTCTCAGGACACACACAAATAGAAAGGGGAAAATATAAGAGAGATGAGGGTGAGAATAGAGAATGTGGGGTGAGAAAAAAATGATAGTGTCTAAGATAACTTACTTGGGTCCCCAGAAACGGAGCCAAAATTTGGTTACACCCAAATTTAACCTACAGGTATGCGGTTTTTGTAATAAAGGTAGGGGTCGAATCCACAGGGACCAAATAAAAAACCTAGAGACACTGATTTTGGAAGAATTTGGATTTGGAGTGGCCAAAAATTTGGATTGATTTGATTTGAATAACTACTAATTTAATTTAAAGAAAATAAATTAAAACATATAATTACTAAGTCTAAAACAATTAATGAAGATGATTTGATCCTAAGTTGTTACTAGGGTTAGAATGGATGTATTTATTTTCTTATAATGTTCATTTCGATAATTCAAGACGTATCCACAAAATGATATAATTACTCAAAATCATTCACCAATTTAATCCCTACACAATTCAAAGTCTAATCACCAATTCACTTAGAGGATCAATTTAAGGATCACTCCAAGGAATTGTATCATACTAGCACTCAAAATGTGTCATTGTTAAAGTTGGCGAAGACGAAGAAGAAAATAAATCATCAAATGAAAATCTTAAAATAATAAAATGATTACAGAATTTAAGAACATTAAATAACATCCAATCTATCACATTCAACTCCCTGGGATCAAACCATAAGGATTTATCCCTCTATATATTCTATTCAATAAATGGAAACGGGAAGTCGACTTAAAGAAGCGAGATTGAAGAAGAAAAATAAAACAATGAAACGATCACTCCACCGTTGTGTGAATAAATTAAAAAGTGCTGATATGAATAAGATCACACCTTGGGGAAACGACATCAATTTAAAAATAATAAGAACATAAAAAGAGAATAATAAGAACTTTTATTGAAAACTAAGGTGATTCAAACAACTTACATGCGAAAGAAGAACATTACAAAGGAAATTTGGCATAACAACATTACAATGAAAGTAATACTCCAAGATTCCTAAATACTCTATTGATACCGCCTTAAATATCCATTTATGAGGCCTTGGTTCGATCCCCCATAAATCCCACTCTCTTTAATTAATTGTGGTGGACCTAGGTGGGTGGACATTTAATGTAGAGGAGACCTTTCAGCTCCTGCCTCGAAGTGGGATCCAGCTTTTATCTATCAAAGATAAGTGCCATAATAACCTTCTAAAAAGTAGAATTGGAGTGGTCCATATAAGACTTAAATTAATCCCCGTATGTCCCCTAATATCCTGTAAAATTTCAGCCCAAAATACTTTTTGGTGCGCGATATATGATTTAAATGGTGGGATTTTTTTCTGGGCCGCAGAATCTGTCCTAGAATTGCATCTTCAACTTGGGCTGCTTGGAACTCCATTAAAAAATTAGAATTAGATTTGGTTACTGTTTAATGAAATGTTTCCCATAATGTATTAGATCTCCAGTTAAATTTTGATACTATTTGGGCTTGAATTGTGGCCGCTATAGTACATTTATTGGGTTGCTATCCAGCTCACTTTGCCCAGAACGTTTGTTGCTTCAAGGACCACTTTGGTGGTTATCCATTGTGAATCTTCAAGTGCTAAAAATTAATGAATTTTTTCTTATAGTATGGGAGACCTTAAAATAAAATATGAAAATAAAATCAAGACTATTTTTTGTTTTACGAGATTCTCAAGAATGTACCATGTAATAGTGCATTTTAAGAAAGAATTGTAATCATGATCTGAAATGATGTTCAAAGTGTAAAATGAACTAAAATGGTATTTATGAATAACAAGTCACATGAAAACTATATATATTAACAATTAATATTATCCTATTTCAGTGACTAATCACTCATCATTATATCCATCCAAATAAGATAGTGTTGAGTAACAAATTACACCACGACGTGTAGACGGTAAGCCATACGTACGCATACATGGTGACATTATCATTCATAGGATGGATAAAATAATGAATATGGTTATGAACTATTTATAATAAAATCACAGTATATATAAGATTCTGGATTTATTATTTTATAATGGAAAAAACAAATAAAGAGGAATTGGAAGAAGAAACGAACTTGAAAGAGGTGATGAAATATTTACCTCTTCTTTGGGTTATTCTTTTTGATTTGATCAAAAGGGCTCTTTAGGTTGGCTTTATGATAAAACTAAGTCCTCTAGGATGAGGTAGGATAGTTGGGAGGATATTTGGTTAGGGTTTTTCCGATAAAAATGGATTTGGAGGTTTGAATTTGAGAGAAGGGGAAGTTCCCTTTTATAAGAGGGGTGAGGGGCACCTTAGGAAAAACTTAAAATATTATTTTATAATAAATAAAATTTCGATTTATAATGGCTAAAAAAATGAATTATTTAAAGGATAAGGTGGGTATGGGTTAACAAAACTCAAAAAATATGTTTTAGACAAGTTTGGGTCACTATATTAACCTTATCTTTTATATTTAACTCTTAATTAAATAGTTTGACATTTACCATGTCTCTTTATATTTTTATATTATATGGTTAATAAACTTACTATAAACTTACAAGAGAAACCAAAGTGGCTCATTAATGATAAAAATATCATTATATAAGTCTTTTTGCTGAACCTTATATTTTTAGGAATATAATATCAATTAATAATATAATATTTGTTTTAAAAACTCTTTTATGTTAATTTTGACAATATTTGGTATTTTGTTTTTTCTAAATTCATAATAGCATTATTAATTCAAAAACAATTCATCTAACCAACTCTAATATGTAATATTAACCTATAAAATTAGTTTAATTAATAAAAAGTTTCAAATTAAATTTATTTGGATATTTATAATATCAATTATTTTAATTTTTCATTAATACGGTAATTACTGCAGCATCATTGTGTCATAAATAAATTTAATTATTTAATATCTAAAAAAATATAAATAAAATACCGTTATGTAGGAAATATTTTTAGATTTATAATGAATATTTATAGTCGAATTTATCTTATGTGTAACCCTATATTAAAAATAGTTTAGTTATTAAACATTGAATTTAACACTTTTAACTCTTCTTTGAATTAAATAATAATAAATTTTCAAATCTAATCCAAGTGGGCCTAAAGGATCATATTTTATTCATAAGGTTGTTTTTGGTCTAATTACACTTATCCAATAGAATTAGGACATGTTTTAGGGTAATAATAATATAATTTTACCATTAATTACCCTATTAACTTTTAACCGTGGTAAATAAAAGTAAAAAGTTACTATTCACCAAAAATTATTTTCATCTTATTGAACCAAATTTTACATACTGATATCAACCGTTGACCGCGTTGTCGTGACACATCAAATTGATTATATTTTTAAGGTTGATTTATAGTCTAGGGAAGACCTAGGTCGTCTCTCAAGGAGCGTTGGTAGGTTTAGAGTGTGTATTTTTAATAAAAATGACTAAGAGAGGGGGTGGTTTTGAAAACAGTTTAAAACAATGACTTAGTTGAAATAGCCTAAAGAAAATGAGTGACCAAGTGTATTTTGAGAAATATGAGATAAAAGGGTCGATGTGATTTCACTACACACATATCAAGTTCATTTTTCATATAGATTCATCTCAGGTTTAGAGTAATTCTTTGGTTGGAGTTAATTGGAATCCCGATTAATTCCTAAGCTTTTATTTCAATGCTTTAAGAACCCAACCTTGACGTAACAATTGTATTGTCAAGGTCCAGTAATTATGCATGGAATAAGAGATTCCAAATCATATTGAAATCTCAATAAGTTGGGTATGGAAAGGATTCTTGTGATATCCTATCGGAACAACACAAGTCACGCACTCGAAACCTCACACCGATCGGTTAGAAATTAAGAGCATAACACTCACATGCATCAAATCAAGCATTCAAATCTAAAATAAAATAAAATACATAGATTGAAATGTTAAAACACCCAAATTTCTCCAAACCAGTAGCTAATGTATGCATCGGAACTCCCTTTACATGTGTGTGGCTCCCTCACAACGAACACCCAACTTTTAGCTCGACATCGGGAGGAGGAGGAAGCTCGGGTTGAACTCCTTCTTCATTGTTGATACCACTATGAGGATATGGGCCTACAGAACCTCCAAGGTGATTAGGAGACTCCTATAGGACTCCAAATTGGCAGCACTTCACTCCTTGGCCTAACTTACAAATGAGGAGCCCAAGGTGCCCTTTTATAGGAAATGTGGGAGGTGGTTTTGTGCACAGAGATTTCATAAATCCACTTGAACGACGCGTTTAGGCCTTCATAAAGTCTTATCTTGCTTTGGAGAAAATATAAAAGTTGTATCCCTATCTCTTGGCTGTCTGCACCAAAATTTTGGCACTGTTTGGACAACTACAGCTCAAGATATTGATAAAATACAGAACACCGCATTTGACTTGGTCCAAATTTGGTGGCTTGGACAGATCAGTTCGGATGGGCCCAATAAAAGCCGAATCAAGGTTGGGTTCCTTAATATGAAATGTATAATATTTAATTTTGGACAGGCCCAAAACATTTCAGCCCATTTTGACGCACGGATTTTGTGTAATATTCAAAACAGTGGACAGATGTCCATGGATCCATGCAATTTTGGCCCATTTTTCTTTCACTTCATCAAGGGCCCTCCAAATCACCTCCACCTACATTGTAATTTTTAAAAAACGTATCATTGAACTATTTAACAGTGATAAAAACAAAATTATTGAATCAAACATGAAGCACAATTTGATAATATTTTTATAATTTTTAATACAAAATATGTTTAGCACAGCGGTGTAAGGGTGAAAATGAAACAGTGAATCGTGGTACGATCACACCCCCACACCTAAACATTTTCACTCCTGGGAAAGGTCACATATCAAAATACAATGATGCATATATATATATATATATATTTACAACATCCTGAGGATTTATCATTTGAGGGAATTTTATTTAAAGTAAATTGATAAATGCATGAATCACACCAAGGAGTTCTTCCTAGTGAAAATAGAAAAAGATGTCTCATAAATCATATCATAGAGAAATTCAAAAAGGTTCATGATACCCAATTGAGAAAGGAATTCAGAAGTAAAGCATGACACTAACTCTCCATGTGTGTGTGTGAAAACCATTCCATGCTATTCTTTCCACTTGCTATCCAATAAATATATGTTATTTTAACAATTTTCAGCTTAACTAATTTTGTCACCGAACCTGTCCTATATCCTTTGCAATAATATTTCAAGACCCACTCATTTAAGCATTCCCAGAAGTCAAACCATAAGCTCCTGACCTAGATATCCCCATATGTTGCACATTTCATCACTCCCCTCATTTATTATATTTTTTTTTGAAGTTGCAATTGGAACAAATCTCACACTCATCTCTCAACCCTTGTTTGATCTCCTCACGACACTAATTGAAATAGTTATAACAAGATCAAAGGTTGAAAAAGAGTGATTTTTGACCTGCCCAAGACACAACATTTTTTTTGAGGGCGTACAACAGTCGGACATTAGGTACACACGCATAGGTCAATCTGGTACAGTAATGAAACAAATCAGATAAGGAACGAACGTATGGAAATATCATTTAAAGCTGAAAAATATTAACCCAACATATATTTACCTTATATTAAGTAAGAAATAATCACACTTTGTGGTTTGGTGCAAAGATTTGTGGAGATATTAGTGACACAGTTTTCCCAAAAACTACTCACATAATGGGCATCAATCATCTCAAAGGTTTCACATAGATATGACCATTTATATCATTGACAGAAAACCAATTCCCTAAAAATAACTCCTTGATGTTAAATTCATACAAATACTCTTTTTATCCTTCATTATGGTATTTTTACTTTTCCCACATTATGGTCTCCAAATCATGGAACTTCGAAATTGTTGATGGGGAAAAATGAAAATACCATAAAGAAGGACAAAAATAGAAAACAAAAGGAGAAAACAATGAAAATTCCTAACTATCCCAGGAATGTATCCACCCCCACACCTAGAGAATGCAGTGTCCTCACTGTAATAAAAGAGACTATGGGAAGGAAGGATAAAACCTGGTGAGTGTTATTCATAGACCACTTCTTGAACATGGAATTCCACCATTGGGGACTCCAGAATTGCTTCATGGAAGTGCTTCAGCCGCTGCCCATTGACAGTGAAGGTTTGCTTGGTGTCTTCATTTTGAACCTGGACAACACCAAATAGAGAGACATTAGTAACAATGTAAGGTCCAAACCAATGGGAAAAAAGCTTACCAGGGTGCAACTTCAGCCTTGCATTGTAGAGGAGGACCTTCTGCCTGATGTGGAATTGACGATAAAGGATGAAACGGTCGTGGGCAGCCTTGGTTCGCTCCTTATAAATCCGGGAGTTCTCATATGAATCTCTTCTCATTTCCTCCAACTCCTGAATCTACAAATTCCTTTGAATACCTGCACCAGAAAGATTATAATTTCATTGTTTAATGGCCCAGTAGGCATGGTGCTATACCTCAACAGGGAGGTGACAACTCTTCCCAAAAACTATCCGATATGGTGACATGCCAATTGGAGTTTTGAATGCAGTACGGTAAGCCCATAATGAATCATCGAGTCTAAGACTCCAGTCTTTTCTGTTTGGCTGAACCGTTTTCTCAAGAATCTGTTTTACCTCTCTATTTGATACTTTGGCTTGACCATTTTTTTGTGGGTGATAAGCAGTAGACACTCGATGCCCAACCCCATACCTGCGCAAAAGAGATTGCATTGTGCGGTTTCAGAAATGAGAACCCTGATCACTGATGATAAACCTAGGTAATCCAAACCTACAGAATATTTGGGTTCTCAAAAATTCCACAACTGTCTTGGAATCATCTGTCCTCATGGCTCGTGCCTCTACCCACTTTGAAACATAATCCACTGCCAGAAGAATGTAAAGGTTCCCAAATGAATTGGGGAATGGTCCCATAAAGTCAATGCCCCAAACATCAAAAATGTCATGGAAGAGTAATGGTTGTTGTGGCATCTCATTTCTTTTAGAGACATTCCCTATTCTTTGACAGTGAGGAAAAGATTTAAAATATTCTTGGGCATCCCGAAATAATGTGGGCCAAAAGAGACCAGAATCTAAGACCTTGCGAGCAGTCCGTTGGGGACCAAAGTGGACCCCACAAGCAAGTGTGTAGCAGAACCTAAGGACAGACTGAAACTCACTATCGGGAACACAACGCCTAATAACTTGATCACTACATGTGCGCCAGAGGTAGGGGTCATCCCAAATGTACCAACGAGACTCATGTTTTAGACGGTCGGCCTGGTTTTTGGTGAAATCAGCAGGAATTCAAGACGCTACCAAATAATTTACAATTTCAGCATACTAAGGAATAACATCTTTCACTCAGTACAATTTCTCATCAGGAAATAATTTATTTATGGTAATACAGGGGGATGAGTCAATGTCTGTGGATGGGAGAATCCTACTGATATGGTCAGCAACCACATTCTCTGCTCCTTTTTTATCCCTAATTTCTAGATCAAATTCCTGAAGGAGGAGCATCCAGCGAATGAGATGTGGTTTGGCTTCTGGTTTCTTTAGGAGATAGAGGAGGGCTGCATGGTCTGAGAACACAACGACTTTGGACCCTAGAAGGTATGACCTGAATTTATCCAAAGCAAACACAATGGCAAGAAATTCTTTTTCAGTTGTGCTGTAGTTTCCTTGGGCAGGGTCCAGAGTATGTGAGGCATAAGCTATGACATGTGGACCTCGGTCGACCCTTTGTGATAATACTACCCCAACTGCATAGTTAGAGGCACCACACATGAGCTCAAATGGTAAATCCCACCGAGGTGGTTGAATTACCGGGGGTGATGTGAGACTCCATTTTAACCTATTGAAAGCTTCCTCACATTTTTTATCAAAAACAAATTATTTTTCTTTTTGGAGTAATCGGGAGAGAGGGAGTGCAATTTTACTAAAGTCATGAATGAAATGACGATAAAATCCAGCATGACCTAGGAAATACCGCACATCCCAAACATTTTTAGGGAATGGTAGGGAGGAAATGATATCTAATTTTGATTTGTCCACTTGGATACCTTCCCCAGAAATGACATGTCCCAAAACTATGCCTTGTCGCACCATGAAATGGCATTTCTCATAATTTAATATGAGATTCTTTTCAATACAGTGATGTAGGAAAGAAGCAAGACTACTCAAACATTCATCAAAAGAGGATCCATAAACAGTAAAATCATCCATAAAAACCTCCATGCAATTCTACAGGTAATCCGAAAAAATACTAACCATACATCGTTGGAAAGTACCTGGAGCATTGCACAGACCAAATGGCATCCTTCTATAAGAAAATGTACCAAAGGATCAAGTAAAGGTTGTCTTTTCTTGATCCTCAGGGGCAATATGGATCTGAAAGTATCCAGAATACCCATCAAGGAAACAATAATGAGACTTCCCTGCCAGCCTCTCTAGCATCTGGTCAATGAATGGCAATGGTAAATGGTCCTTCCTAGTGTGTTATTTTAGTCGACGATAGTCTATACTGACACGCCAACTATTCTGTACATGAGTTGGAACCAATTCATTGTTTTCATTTTTAATTACATTAAGGCCGGTTTTTTTAGGAACTACTTGAACGAGACTGACCCATTGGCTGTCAGAGATAGGGTAAATGATTCCAGTAGACAACAATTTTGTTACTTCTTTTTTAACAACATCAAGTAGGTTTGGGTTCAGTCGAATTTGTGACTGCCTCACTGGTTTAGCCTCATCATTTAATAAAATATGATGTGTACAAATTGATGGGATAATGCCAAGAATGTCAGCAAGTGTCCATCCCAAAGCTTGTTTATACTCCCTCAAAAGATCAAGCAGTCACAATTCATGTTCAGGAGGAAGTGAACTAGCAATGATGACGGGAAACTTGTTTCCATTCTCAAGATATGAGTATTTTAAATCAAGAGGCAGTTGTTTCAGTTCCAATTATGGGGGATTTTGGATTGATGAAAGTGTGTGTGAAAGTGAGAAGTCACTGATCTCATCTAACTGCTCAATGGTAACATCCTTAGATGAGGAATGAGATTTTACAAGCTTAGCAGTATCATCGACGGTCATGTGATCCTCTGTGTTCAAGAAATCGTCAATTAACAAACATGCATGACATTTCTCTAGACCGCTACAACAATCAATGCATGATTCATTACCTAACATTTCAATCAATGAAGAAAACTCAGGAAGGGGATCAGGTGAATGAAAATAAGTTGTTTTAGGGGAAGGGATAACATCAATTGAATTGATAGAGAGAGAGGAGTGTTCTTCCGAGGGGTGCTTCATGGCATCAAGGATATTGAAGTAGACAGTATTACCACCAAACTCCATATATAATGTAACATTATGGACATTAATTATGGTTTTGGCGGTTTTCAAGAAAGGTCTCCCCAATATAATTGGGGCATGTCCATTCATCTTTTCATCTTCCATTTTAAGCACGTAAAAATCAGCAGGAAAAATTAAATTTTGCACCCTCACAAGAACATCCTCTAGCACACTAGAGGGGTGTGCTGTACTAAGATTTTCTAGCTGAATGACAATACCAGTGGGCTTCAGTTCACCGACCTGCAATGAAGAGTAAATAGAGTGAGGCATCACATTAATAGAAGCACCCAAATCAAGCATAGTGTTGGAACATGAATACTCCCCTATGGTGCACAAAATCGAGAATGTTCCAGGATTGTTGCACTTGGTGGGAAGTGATGGTTGTATCAATGCTAAGACTTTCCTCCCCAAGATCACCTTCTCATCACCTCTAAGTCACCTTCGGTGGGTACACATCTCCTTTAGAAACTTTGAATATCTCGGAATTTGCTTGACGACATCAATCAATGGAATGTTAACTTGCACTTTTTTGAAAGTCTCCAAGATTTATTTATCAAGTTCAGTTTCTTTTTTTTTCCTAGGTTGGGCAGCCCTTTGAGGAAATGGAAGCGGAATGGTTGGGATAGGTGGCTCATCAACAACCACAGTCTTTCCTTTGGAAGGGCTTCTCTCAGGAAAAGGGTTTTCTTCTCTTGGACCATTTTAAGTAGTTGGGATGGTTGTTTCCTTTGGATGGGAGGACTCTAATGGAGGGGTCATTTGGCTTTTGAGTTGTGTCCCACTCCTAAGGGTGATGGCACTAACATTTCCTTTATCCCTAGGGTTTACTACTGGTTGAGATGGTAGTTTATCGGACCCATGACTTTGGATTTCCCCCACCGATTTGGCAAGTTGGCCTAGTTGGGTCTTTAGGTCTTGTATGGCTGCTTGGGTGGTTTGTTGGAATTGGATATTATTGGCAGCCATTTGCTTCATCATATCTTCTAGGCTAGGCTTAGTTTTTGGAGGGGGTGGTTGGAATGGCCTTTGGGGTGGTTGAGGATTTCTGGGTGGTGGTGGATGACTACTCTGACCCTATTGGTTCCATTGCTGTTGAGGTTGGTTTGAATACCCCCTTGCCTATAGGCTTGGTTGTCCTTCCACCCTTGTTTGGATGGATAGTATGGTTTTTGCCTAAAGGGTTGGTTAAAGGGGCGTCCTGGAAATATTGCCTCACAACTCTCAGAAGTTTCTCTCAATTGAGGACATTGGTCCGAATAGTGGGTGTCAGAAGAGCAGATTCTACAATGGATGGGAGGAGGAGATTGATATTTCCCTTGGGAGAGAGAAAGTTGTCGTAGAAGGGTACTTACCTCTTCGAACTTCGTGTCCACCTTCTTCTCAAACTCAGTACTTTTCACCTCATGGACACCTCGAATGGGAACACTGGACCGTGTACCGAATTGTTGAGTGTTCTGTGCCTTGTTCTCAATGAGGGTTCTTGCAGCAATTGGGGTCTTATCTACCAATGCACCACCTGCAACAGCATCAATCATATTTCGATCAATAAGAATCAAACCTTTAAAAAAATATTGAATTAAAAGTTGATCACTTATTTGGTGGTGTGGGCAACTTGAACATAACCTTTTAAAGAATTCCCAATATTCATGTAATGTTTCCCCTTGAGATTGTCTTATACCACATATTCATTTACTTATAGTTGCAGTTCGAGAGGCTGTGAAGTATTTTTCAAGAAAAAGTCGTTTCATGTCCGCCCAACCTCTAATAGGTGAATTAACATAATACAACCAATCTTTAGCCGTGTCTTATAATGAAAATGGAAATACCCTAAGTTTTACTTGTTATTCATCCAAATTAGAAGGTTTTAATATTTAACACATAGTATGAAATTCTTTTAAATGCTTATGTGGATCTTCTCCAGGCAGTCCATGAAATATTGGTAATAAATGAATTATACCAGATTTTAGTTCAAAATTGGGTGCCTCGCCTTGTAATTGAATGTAAGTGGGTTGGATATCAACATCAGGTAAGGTTAGTTCTTTTAGTGTTCTATTATTTTCATCCATGTTATACAAGTTATGTTCAATTTTAACTTTGGTTTCAGAAGAAGAAGAAGGATCAAGAAGAATTTTAAGATTTGATGTCTCCTCCTCCAAAGTGTGGTCGTGTATGTCTCAGTTTCGTTGATGTAGGATCCTCTCCGGTTCGGGTTCGAAATTTTGTAGGTCTCCCAGAGTATAACGCGTCATACAAAGAACCTACAAAATAAATAAATTAGAACACAAAAACAAATGCAACGGTAGAAGATAAAACAACCAAATATTCACAAAAATTACAAAAATTTTATCAAAAACACGCACAAAAAACCAAAGCGCTCCCCGGAAATGGCGCAAAAATTTGACCGCGTTGTTGTGACACGTCAAATTGATTATATTTTTAAGGTTTATTTATAGTCTAGGGAAGACCCTAGGTCGTCTCTCAAGGAGCGTTGGTAGGTTTAGAGTGTCTATTTTTAATAAAAATGACTAAGAGAGGGGGTGGTTTTGAAAACAGTTTAAAACAATGACTTAGTTGAAATAGCCTAAAGAAAATGAGTGAACAAGTGGATTTTGAGAAATATGAGATAAAAGGGTCAATGATATTTCACTACACACATATCAAGTTCATTTTTCATAGAGATTCATCTCAGGTTTAGAGTAATTATTTGGTTGGAGTTAATTGGAATCCCGATTAATTCCTAAGCTTTTATTTCAATGCTTTAAGGACCCAATCTTGACGTAACAATCATATTGTCAAGGTACAGTACTTATGCATGGAATAAGATCTTCAAAAGCATATTTAAATCTCAATAAGTTGGGTATGAAAAGGATTCTTGTGATTTCCTATCGGAACAACACAAGTCACGCACTCAAAACCTCACACCGATCGGTTAGAAATTAAGAGCATAACACTCACATGCATCAAATCAAGCATTCAAATCTGAAATAAAATAAGATACATGGAATGAAATGTTTAAACACCCAAATTTCTCCCAACCAGTAGCTAATGTATGCATTGGAACTCCCTTTACATGTGTGTAGCTCCCTCACAACGAACACCCAACTTTTAGCTCGACATCGGGAGGAGGAGGAAGCTCGGGTTGAACTCCTTCTTCATTATTGATCCCACTATGAGGATATGGGCCTCCAGAACCTACAAGGTGATTAGGAGACTCCCCTAGGAATCCAAATTGGCAGCACTTCACTCCTTGGCCGAACTTACAAATGAGGAGCCCAAGGTTCCCTTTTATAGGAAATGTGGTAGGTGGTTTTGGGCACACAGATTTCATCAATCCAATTGCACAACACGTTTCGGCCTTCATACAGTCTTATCTCTCTTTTGAGAAAATAGAAAGGTTGTAGCCCTACATCTTTAATGTCTCCAACGAAAGTTTGGCACCTTTTGGACTACTACAGATCAATATATTGATAAAATACAGAACACCACATTTGACTTGGTCCAAATTCGGTGGCTTGGACAGATCAGTTCGGATGGGCCCCATACAAGCCGAATCATGATTGGGTTCCTTAATATGAAATGTAGAATATTGAATTTTGGATAGGCCCAAAATATTTCAGCCCATTTTCATGCACGGATTTTGTGTAATATTCAAAATAGTGGACAAATGTCCATGGATCCATGCAATTTTGGCCCATTTTTCTTTTACTTCATCAAGAGCCCTCCAAATCACCTCCACCTACATTGTAATTTTCAAAAAAAGTATCATTGACCTATTTAACTGTGATAAACACAAAATTATTGAATCAAACATGAATCACAATTTGATAATATTTTTATAATTTTTAATACAAAATATGTTTAGCACAGCGGTGTAAGGGTGAAAATGAAACAGTGAATCGTGGTACGATCAACCGTGTCTCCCGAATTTTTGAAATTCAACTCACAGAAGCGGTAAAATTATGTTTTATGTAAATTTTCAAATACTCCTAGGAGGTGGGTAAAAGACAGTAAAAAGTTTAATAAAATTTTTATATATCTAAAATTATTATAAAATTACTCCAATTAATTACATTGAAAATATATAGGTATTATGTATCTATTTTTACCTAAAATAAATTTAAATAAAATTAATAAATATTTAAATAAAAAGTCGGTTTTTACCAATAACTCAGTGTTTTTCACTATTCATCAAAAATTGAATGTTTTCAGAAAAATACCAAAATTTCATTCTAAGCTTATTTTGATATTATGAATTCAAAAATTAAGTCTATTTTACCAAATTCAAAACATTTAAGTTACATTTATTAATTGAAAATTAATTTCCATTGTCAAAACCAAAAAAGCGTGTTTTTAAGAAATAATAACTAACAAAAGATTGATACTTGTTTATGTTCAATTTCAAAGTGAAATTATTTCCAATGAATAAAATTGGAATAAATAGTAAAAATGTAATCTATTTATACTTCCAAACCATTAAAATTTATAATTTAACACTACAAATTATTTTGATTAAAAAAGTTGTTTTCAGACTATTCACCCAAATATGAAAGTTATCAGAAAAACACCAAAAAGTTATTGAAACTAAATTATTTTATCTCAATTCTAAAGAAGAAGTTTATTTTGTTGAATTGAATATATAAAAGTTTCAAATATTGGATTTAAAAATGGTTCGCCATTAAAAGCCAGTAAAATTTCATTTTTTAAAAAAATACTTCTTTTATCTGAAAAAAATGAATTTATTTTTTTCATTATGTATAAGAAACTCATAATATGGATTCTAAAATTATAAGGATTATATAAAGTTTAAAATTTAGTTAATATTATTCATAACCTCTTTTGAATGGATAGTTTGGTAAGTCATGGTGCGTTTGAACTCGATGTTGCGTGTAGTGAAAGTTATTGAATTAATTTGAAGAAATAACGTACTATGAAATCTTGGGGTTTTACAAAATCATTCAAAACTTTCTATTTTTTTGTTGGTTTCAACACTTAAATCATGAATTAATTTTTCAATATGATCCTATACTTCATTATGAATATTTTCATTAACATTATATGTTGAATTTTCCATTCTTTCACCATGCGAGATCCAAAGTGTATAATTAAGGCTAAAACCATAGAAAATGAGATGATCCTTTATTTCTCTAGAGTTTAACTTTATAATATTCAAACACTTCACACATGGATATAAAATCAAGGAAGGATGACACCACAATCCCCATGAGAGCATCACCTTAGGTTTATCACTACTAGAAAAACAGGTATTTGCGACGGGATCCCGTCGCAAATGGCTTTTTGCGACGGGGGCCCGTCGCAAAGGGCCCGTTGCTGAAAACGGCGTCGCAACAACACTTATTTGCGACGGGCCCGTCGCTAAAGCCTTTTTTTGCGACGGGTATTCTTCCCGTCGCAAATAGTACTCCGTATATTTTTAAAAAACTTGTAAAATAGTTTTTGCGACGGGTCCCGTCGCAAATACCTGTTGTGACGGGCCCGTCGCAAATAGTTCTTGCGACGGGACCCGTCGCAAGAACTTTTTTAAAAATAAAAATAAAAACTATTGATAAATTATTTTAATGCATATAATAATAATACTATTTGCGACGGGCATAGTATCCCGTCGCAAATACTATAAAAAAATAAAAAAATAAATTATTTTAATTAATATAATAATAATCCAATTATAATTCAAAAATAAAATATTAATAAATTATTAATAAATTATTTTAATTAATATAATAATAGAATTATAATTCAAAAATAAAAATAATAAATTATTTTAATTAATATAATAATAATAGAATTATAATTCAAAAATAAAAAATAATAGAATATTAATAAATGATTTAATTAATATAAAAATATTAGAATTATAATTCATAAATAAAAAAATATTAATAAGTTATTTTAATTAATATAAAAATAATAGAATTATTTTACATTCAAATATTAAAATAATTCAAGTATTACAAAAAAATATAATTAAATTATAATATTATAAAATTTTAATATATATATAAATTTTAATATTATAAAATATAAATAATATTATTATTCATATTAATATTGTTATTTAAAAATATAATATTATTAATATTTTATAATATGACAGAAACTATGAATAGAAAAAAAAATCATATTTTGATTTCACAAATTTTATAATATAAATACAAACTCTAATCTGAAGGAGGGGGGGGGAGGTGGGGGATCTGCAGATGGTGGTGGAGGAAACTCCATCCCTAAAGCATGAGTGAGTCGGCGCATGTACTCCATCTGCTCCTAATGCTGCTGCTGCCACCGACTCGTCTGCTCCTCGTACAACTGCTGCTGGCGTCGACGCTCCTCCTCATGCTGCTGACGCATCTGCTCCTGCTCCTGTCGGAGACTCTCTATCAGTGAAGTCTGAGATCACAACTGATCATCATACTGTGTAGTAGAAGAAGATGCACGAGCTCCTCTCGAGCTGGACGCTGACATCGCAGCACTGCCATAATAATCTCCGGGAGTCAGTCGAGAGCCGATACCAACTACCCGGCCCTTCTCGAAGGCATACTGGGTGGCCTGCATCCATGCCGCCTCATCAAACTGATGGCCAGTGGTCTGATATGATGAATTGGCCTGACTCTCAGGCCAGGCCTGTGACGCTGCGGCCTCATATGACTCCTGTAGTTGCAATTTAAAATTAAAATTGTGAATATATTATATACAGTTAATTTTTAAACTTGAAAACAAATAATACTGACCACGATGTGATGCTGACGATCACCTCTGAGCTCCCCAGTAGCAGGATCACTATACATCCTCCGATATACGTCGTACTCCGTAATATCGGGGTGCTCGACAGCCTATAAGAATAAAAAATAAACTATTAATATTTATAGTTATATAAAATATTTATAAATAATGTACGTACCAGATGCTGTCTATGAGTACTGAAAGAACGACTCCCAGCTCGATGAGTCACCTCATGTCTCCCCCGATTCTACCTCCCCACCGATGATCTCCTCTGAAAGGCACCACTCAACCAGTGCGCACATAATCCATCCCATACATGGGATGAAATGTACTCTGGTCGGTGTGCTCTACATGACTCATCAAAATCTGACACTCCTGCTTTCTTCATGGTAGCTTTTCTTAAATTGTGCAAAAACTGACGAAGGCGATCACGCATGGCCACCTCCCATGCCTCATGGATGGCGTCACGCATGGTATCCTCGATCGGATACCATAAACCCTACAAATAAATCAAAATATCAAGTTAGAAATGAAATAATTTTCAAAATAAAAATTATTTATTTACGTACGTACCAACCAATGGCCGAACATGGCCTGCTGCACATCAATGGGAATCTGCTCCCATGTGGTCCACGGCTGAGAGAAATAGTTGCGCAAAATAGCGCTGCCCTGTCCGACTGCTATATGCGAAAAACTGTAAAAATAATAAACATTTATTATGTGAATATATTAATGAAATCTTAGTCAAATCCACAGGTTATCACACAGGTTATCACACCTCCGTGTGCGTGGATCACCAAGACGTGGACGTCGCTCGGGGACGGGGTCAGGAATCATCAATCGTGCAAGACCGAGCCCCCTCCGCGTACTCCCTGGAGCGCCTGCAGGCTAAGGGTCATCTGCCAGCAACTCATCCGCATCGAAAGGCCGGTCAGCATCCGCCAACTCACGAAATGTGGCGTCGTCCATCTGAAACAGAAAATGTTAATGTTATCAAATAATTGATAATTACTATTATATATACATATATACATATTATGATTGTATATAAATACCATGGAATTCTATTAGTGTTCATCTTCATCATCATCTTCATATATGTCAATGTCATCTTCATATTCCTCCTCAACATCATCGATATCCATTCGAGTTACAGTTTCTTAATCTCTTACCATTTCAAATTCATATGTGACATCATTAAAATCATCGTCATCACCAACTCTTAAATGTGGGGTGTCGTCATCGATACTCATGTCTCTTTGTAAAAAAGATTGATTTTGAGTACTCTCTTGAAAAACTTCAATTCTTTGCACATCAGTGAAAGCACATTCACTTTGACTAAACTGATTGTCTCAAATTTTGATTTTTATTACACTCCACCAATCAGTCAAGTCTCTTGATGTAGCATAGTACTTTGCGTAATAAACTTGATATGCCTGTTGAGCCAATAAGAATGGTTCATTTACTGCGAGAACACTTTTACATTTAATATCGATGATTCCATGAGTCGGATGAACACGCACGCCTCTCTCTGTATCCAACCACCGACATTTGAACATGGTTATGTAATGTTGTCCAAGATAACAGAGTTCAATGATTTCATCAATTATGCCATAAAAGTCAACTTCATTTTCTCGATGATGAGATCCTCTCAAGCTAACTCCACTGTTCATTGTTTTTTTCGATTCCCCATATGCATGTGTGTGGAATCGAAATCCATTCACCACATATGCATTATAAGTTTTAACAAGTTTGGAAGGTGGGTTACTCAATACACACAGCTGTTTTTCAATTTTATCAGCATGTTGAGACACCTGAAAATTTGTGAAATAATTATCAATATAGTAAACTATACATTGAATGAGTTTCTAAAAGATAAAGAATTTATGTTACCAGTTTTTGAAACCACTGAGAGAAATTTTTCAGTCGACGTTCTTCGAGAGCAGCTGCTGTAATTTGTTGAATTTGTTTCTTGATATGATTATCATACAACCTATAAAAACCAAAGTTATTTACTGTAACATAAATGATAGAATAAGTGATATAAACACTTATAGTAAAACTGATGTAATCTCTTCACAGTTGAGCAGAACATACGTATGAGCTCTATGATGTTCATCATCTGAAAGCCAGCGTTCATAAACTCCACCAAAACCAAGCTCTGACTGGTTGAAAACAGATAATTGATTGTCGAATTCATCAATATTACTCTCGTTCCGTCCCATTCGGTTGTGTTTTGAAGGATACTCAGATTCAAAATAATGGGAGCAGAAAAAAGATATTTCCTCTTGCAAATAAGCTTCTGCAATAGATCCTTCAACATATGCTTTGTTACGTACTTTTCTTTTCAATTTTTACATGCATCTTTCAAATGATTACATCCATCGAAACTATACTGGACCTCCACATTTGGATTCATATGGAAAATGTAACATCAAATGTTCCATTGAGTCGAAGAAAGACGGCGGAAATATTTTTTCCAGTTTACATATAATTACAACAACATCTTTTTCAAGTTTTCCTAGAGCATCATAATCTGTCGTAGCCGCACAAATTTCCCGAAAAAAATGAGACATGTCTGTTATGGAATCCTAAATCAAAAAATTCAACAGACCTCTTAATCCAATGGGTAGAAGTCTCTCCATTATAACATGACAATCATGACTTTTTAATCCAGTAATATGACCATTCTTTACACATATACCCAAATTGGAAGCACAACCATCTAGAAGTCTCAAATCTGCAATCCACTGACAAAATAATAAACGGTTTTCTTTAGACAGTGTATAAGCTGCTTTTGGTTTCAGTAACCTTTCTGTTCTGACATTCTCAAATAGTTCCAATTCTGGACGCCTGTAAATTTGGGCAAGATCTAAATGTGCATTTACATTGTCTTTGCTCTTTCCTGGCGTATCCAAAACTGTATGAAACAAATTATCAAAACAGTTCTTCTCAATATGCATGACATCTAACATGTGTCGGACCAACAAATCAGACCAATATGGTAAATCCCAAAATATGCTACGTTTAATCCAATTGTGTTCTTTCCCAAAACCAGAAATTTTCTGTTGGTTTATTGTGGGACCAAAAGTGATGGGAGGTAATGAAAATACAACTGATTTTAACTCCGAACCTGATAGCATTTTTGGAGGTTCATCCCTTTCAACTGTTCCTTTTCTGAAATGAGATCTGTTTCTGCGAAAAGGATGATCAGCTGGAAGAAATCTGTGATGACAGTCAAAATAACAAGGTTTCTTTCCATGAATGAGCATAAATGCTTTGTTCTCTCCCATACAGTAAGGACATGATTTCTGACCATGTTTACTCCAGCCAGATAACATCCCATAAGCCGGGAAGTCACTTATTGTCCACATCAATGCTGCTCTCAGTATGAAATTCTGTTTTGTTGCAACATCATATGTACTGACACCAGTACTCCACAATAAATTTAATTCATCAATAAATGGTTTCAAATAAACATCAATATTTTTCTTCGGATGCCCTGGAATTAGTAAATTCAAAAAGATATATGGATCCTTCATCAACATCCATGGAGGTAAATTGTACGGAGTTAAAAAAACAGGCCAACATGAATATTGACTACCATAAGATCCAAACGGACAGAAACCATCAGTGGAAAGGCCCAGTCGAACATTTCTAGCTTCTAAAGCAAAGGATGGATGCACTCTATCAAAATGTTTCCATGAATCACCATCGGCTGGATGATTCAAGTTTTTATCGGTTGAAATATTCTCTTTATGCCATGACATCATTGTCGCTGTATTCTTAGACATGAATAAACGCTGAAGTCTGGATGTAAGCGGAAAATTTCTCAACTGTTTTACAGGAATCAAACCAGACTTCCCATGTTGTCCTTCTTTATATCTCAGTTGCCCACATGTGGGACAACTATCCAACGACTCATTTTCCCCAGAATATAAAATGCAGTCATTTGAACATGCATGAATCTTCTGACAAGTAAGTCCCAAATTTCGAACCAGCCTCTTACTCTCATAGTAATTTGTAGGTAAAACATTTCCTTCGGGTAACAGTGTTTTAAGCAAAGAAAATATCTGGTCAAAACAGGTGTTTGACATTCCGTTATTTGATTTGATAGCCATAAATTTTGCAACTGCTTCTAATTTTCTCATCTTGCAGCCAAGATATAATGCATCCTCAGTAGACTTCAACAACTCATAAAATTCAGACAGTGCCAACTCAGGATTTGAAGCTATATCAGTCGGAGTTTCTGTATGTTGAACAGATGAACCTGCAACATCATGTACCAAATCTTGAAACCAGGATGGATCCGGAATCAAGTTGGTATCACCTGCTCTGGAACTGCGTTCACTGTGTTGATACCAAAAAACATAATCTGGTTGAAAACCAAAACGCAAGAGATGCTCTCCCACTTTGTCAAACGTGTCAAACGTTCTCAATGCACATTTTCTGCAAGGGCATTTTATTTTTCCTTCTGAAACAAATTCTGGATTTGATGCCGCAAATGATAAAAAAGTCTCCACACCCTCTACATATACTGGATTTAAACCAGAACTGTTTGGATTTCTACGTTGATTTATCCATATGCGGTCACCTAATAATGATTGTTGATGACCTTGTTGTTCCATATTTCTCTATAAAATATAAAAGCATTACTGGTTTTGAATAATTTGTTAGAAAAATCACTCAAGCTATGATAATTATAGAGTTTAGATCATACACGACTGACGCAAACTTTTTATTGAGATAGACCTAAAAATTGACCCTTTAAGAATTAAATATGTTGAGAATAAAGCAAAACATGTTACAAATATTGATAATTTCAATATTATATAAATTTTTTATTATTTTCATAGTACTATTATTATTGGTAATTAATACTAATTATTGGTAATTATTACTAATTATTGGTAATTATTGGTAATTATTGGTAATTATTGGTAATTATTACTAATTATTAATAATTATTACTAAATATTGGTAATTATTACTAATTATTGTTAATTAATACTAATTATTGGTAATTATTACTAATTATTGGTAATTATTACTAATTATTGTTAATTATTACTAATTATTGGTAATTATTGCTAATTATTGGTAATTATTGGTAATTATTACTAATTATTACTAATTATTACTAATTATTGGTAATTATTACTAATTATTCGTAATTATTATTAATTATTACTAATTATTCCTAACTATTGTTAATTATTACTAATTATTGGTAATTAGTACTAATTATTGGTAATTAGTACTAATTATTACTAATTATTGTTTATTATTACTAATTATTGGTAATTAGTACTAATTATTGGTAATTAGTACTAATTATTGGTAATTAGTACTAATTATTACTAATTATTACTAATTATTACCAATTATTGGTAATTATTGGTAATTAATACTAATTATTGGTAATTATTACTAATTATTGGTAATTATTGGTAATTATTGGTAATTATTGGTAATTATTACTAATTATTGGTAATTATTACTAATTATTGTTAATTATTACTAATTATTGTTAATTATTACTAATTATTGTTAATTATTACTAATTATTGTTAATTATTACGAATTATTGGTAATTATTGGTAATTATTACTAATTATTACTAATTATTACTAATTAATAATAATTATTACTAATTATTCGTAATTATTATTAATTATTACTAATTATTCCTAATTATTGTTAATTATTACTAATTATTGGTAATTAGTACTAATTATTGGTAATTAGTACTAATTATTACTAATTATTACTAATTATTACCAATTATTGGTAATAATTGGTAATTAATACTAATTATTGATAATTATTACTAATTATTGGTAATTATTGGTAATTATTACTAATTATTGTTAATTAATACTAATTATTGGTAATTATTACTAATTATTGGTAATTATTGTTAATTAATACTAATTATTGGTAATTATTGTTAATTATTGGTAATTATTGGTAATTATTACTAATTATTGGTAATTATTACTAATTATTGTTAATTATTACCAATTATTGTTAATTATTACCAATTATTGTTAATTATTACGAATTATTGGTAATTATTGGTAATTATTACTAATTATTACTAATTATTACTAATTATTGGTAATTATTACTAATTATTCGTAATTATTATTAATTATTACTAATTATTCCTAATTATTGTTAATTATTACTAATTATTGGTAATTAGTACTAATTATTGGTAATTAGTACTAATTATTACTAATTATTACTAATTATTACCAATTATTGGGAATTATTGGTAATTAATACTAATTATTGGTAATTATTACTAATTATTGGTAATTATTGGTAACTATTACTAATTATTACTAATTATTGATAATTATTACTAATTATTGGTAATTATTAGTAATTATTACTAATTATTACTAATTATTACAAATTATTGGTAATTATTACTAATTATTGGTAATTATTACTAATTATTACTAATTATTACTAATTATTGGTAATTATTACTAATTATTACCAATTATTGATAATTATTGGCAATTAATACTAATTATTGGTAATTAATACCAATTATTGGTAATTATTACTAATTATTGGTAATTTTTACTAATTATTGGTAATTATTGGTAATTATTGGTAACTATTGGTAATTATTACTAACTATTGGTAATTATTACTAATTATTGATAATTATTACTAATTATTGTTAATTATTACTAATTATTGCTAATTATTACTAATTATTACTAATTATTACTAATTATTACTAATTATTACTAATTATTGGTAATTATTGGTAATTATTGGTAATTATTGGTAATTATTGGTAATTATTGGTAATTATTGGTAATTATTGGTAATTATTGGTAATTATTGGTAATTATTACTAATTATTGATAATTATTACTAATTATTGTTAATTATTACTAATTATTGTTAATTATTACTAATTATTGGTAATTATTACTAATTATTTCTAATTATTACTAATTATTACTAATTATTACTAATTATTGGTAATTATTACTAATTATTGGTAATTATTACTAATTATTGGTAATTATTACTAATTATTGGTAATTATTACTAATTATTACTAATTATTGGTAATTATTGGTAATTAATGGTAATTATTGGTAATTAGTACTAATTATTACTAATTATTACTAATTATTGATAATTATTACTAATTATTGGTAATTATCACTAATTATTGGTAATTATCACTAATTATTACTAATTATCACTAATTATTGGTAATTATTACTAATTATTGGTAATTATTGGTAATTAATGGTAATTATTGGTAATTGTTACTAATTATTCCGAATTATTCCTAATTATTCCAAATTATTCCAAATTATTCCTAATTATTACTAATTATTACTAATTATTACTAATTATTACTAATTATTACTAATTATTGGTAATTATTGGTAATTATTGGTAATTATTCCTAATTATTACTAATTAGTATTAATTATTAGTAATTATTACTAATTATTCCTAATTATTGTTAATTATTACTAATTATTGGTAATTAGTACTAATTATTGGTAATTACTACTAATTATTGGTAGTTATTACTAATTATTGGTAGTTATTACTAATTATTGGTAATTATTACTAATTATTGGTAATTATTACGAATTATTGGTAATTAGTACTAATTATTGGTAATTATTACTAATTATTGGTAATTATTACTAATTATTGGTAATTATTACCAATTATTGGTAATTATTACTAATTATTGGTAATTATTCCTAATTATTGATAATTATTGGTAATTGTTCCTAATTATTAGTAATTAAATGAATAATTATCAATAATTAGGAATAATTACCAGTAATTACGAATAATAACATTATTAGTATATTTTATTATTAATATTAAAATAATATAATTTTCTAATTTATATACAATTCTCCTTTCATCTGTGTATTTTCTATCTCCACATACAAATAATACATGTGGAGACAACAAACACACAGATGAAAATAGAATTGTATATATATAAAAAATTATATTATTTTAATATTAATAATAAAATATACTAATAATTTAATAATGTTATTATTCCTAATTATTGGTATTTATTACTAATTATTAATATTTATTCCTAATTATTAAAAATTATTACTAATTATTCCTAATTACCATTAACTATGAACAATACTAATAATTTAAATTTATTAAGTAACAAAACAATGTAAACATAATTAAATTACAACTAATTAAGAATAATTAAAACTAATAAAAAATTAAAAATAAATATTAAATTAAAATGAACATAAATACCTTGAAAATTGATCTGCTCTGATCGTTCTTCAAAACTTTAATATCAACTCCAGAGAAAAAAATTAAACTTGAGAATAACTGAACTTTAGAAATAAAACTTTGAGAGAAGAAGAAGATGAAGTTTGAGAATGATTTGAAAAAAACGGATGGGGGTATTTATAGGTTAGATTATTTGCGACGGTACCCGTCGCAAATACCTTAGCCATCATTTATTACGGTCAACGGTTAAATAGTTATTTGCGACGGGACCCGTCGCAAATAACAACCTGCCGACATACTATTTGCGACGGGTGAATAGTCCCGTCGCAAATACCTTTTACCGCCGCCGGGTATTTGCGATGAGAATATTCCCCCGTCGCAAATATGTTTCCCACGATTTGGCGCGCAACGCGCGCCAGTTCTTTTGCGACGGGGAAAGCAATCCCGTCGCAAAAGGCTACTTATTTGCGACGGGCAAATACCCCCGTCGCAAATCACCCGTCGCAAATACCCATTTTTCTTGTAGTGTATGTGCTTTGCAGTTCCCTCAACTGGGTGTCGACTCCTTGATCCGACCTTAATTTCTCTCTATGGAGGCCATCTCTTCACCAAATTCTCACTCCAACCCCTTTCACCTTTTAGTCTCCCTTCTTGGTTTTAGTCTTCAATAAGCGCCTCTTGTCCTGCTCGATTCTGAAGCTTCTACAATGGTTTTCTCTCAACCCTTCACCCTTTTTTTGATGTGTTTTTTATCGTTCCTTTCCATGATGTATCTAGGATCTCCAGAAGTGTTCTAAGTTCTCTTTTATTGACCTATTTATAAGGACTTACAGGTGGTGTAGTCATCCATCTTGCAGTGGACTGGCGTTTCTTCTCTACCCTCAGATCTGGTTTCAGATCTGGGAACCACCGATGTGGATCGGTCTGTGTTTTTTTGTTGGAATTTCATGCTCCCTGTGATGGCTGTTCTTTGAGAAACATCTTCAAAGATCCTCTACGTGGTGGTAAAGGTTTTTGAGCAGGCTCAGGCTCCTTCAAGCGGTGGATTATGAAGTATTGGAGGTGGTGTGTGGGTTTTGATTGTGCGGGGTGTTAGTTTCTTCATTCTTTCTGAGATTCCTTTGTTCTTACTTGCTCAGGAAGTGCTGCTGGTTCTGATTTATTGGCAACTTTGCTGCCACTTTGAAGGTTTTTGGATGGGTGATGCTTCACGTTGCAGACTCTTGATGGATTGTGTTTATGGTGCTTGGTTCCCACTGCTTTTTTGATGTGTTTTCTACTTTAATAGTGGTGGTTTCATGAGTGATTGATATGAATTTCGTCATGTTTTTCATTGGTCTCAATGGATTTGTTTTCTCTTGTGTTGCTGATTTCTTTGTGAGTTATTATTTTCCTTATTTCATTTGATGCGGTGCATCTTTCTATAGGTTTCACTAGGTGGGTGGCCTCGAATGAGGTATGGGTGTGTTGAAATCTACCATCCAGCCATTGTTCATCATCCTAATAGACTAATGAGTTCCTTTCTATGGATTTTTCTCAATTTTTTTTTCTGATCTTGCGTCACATCAGGTGACATTGCTTGAATCCTTTTCATGATTTGTCTAGGATGGAGGCTCTTTTGAGAGAAGGGTGTGCTGAAGCCTTTCATCCGGATCTCCTCCACACTCCTGTGTTGGTTGGAGAGGTGATCTGACATGTTGTACTACCATCATGGTGAAACTTCTTAGCAGTGGGGGTGATGTAACCTTTGTACTGATCGCACTATTACACTGTCTGGAAAGGGGGGGGGGGCAATGAGGCTTTTACTTGTGCTTGATTGGATGTTTTCTTCCTTTGAACTTACAACCCCGTTTTTCCCTTTGTATTTTTTATTTCCTTAGGAATTTTTCCCTTCTCTGTAATAGGTTCCCTCTAACCTAGTCATAAAAGAGGTTCTTTTGTTTTTTGTTCAAAACAGAGGGCTTGACCCTCAACCTTTTCAAAAAAAAAAAAACACGGACAAAAAATAAAATCTATGTTTTTAAGATTTTGTTTATAAAATTCCAAGAAATCATCAATTCCTTTTCATATTTACTAGGGGTTCTTCATAAATTTATTCAATTACAATCCATTCGATTCCTAGTATCGCAATATAATTAGTAAATATATTAAAACATAAAAACATTGTTGACACTCCTTTTTCGTCACAGAGTCTAAACGAAATGAAAAGGGAAATATCTCAAACAAAGAAGATTCATTCTTTGAATAATCATCAAAAAAGAGAAAGGGATGAACAAGGAGAACATTTCCCATAGGTCGCGCAGGTTCCAGCATGGTCGCACAAGTATACTTGCGTGCCGCCCAAATGGTCGCGCAGGTGACTTGAACGCCCTCTTTGAAAATTGCCCAGGGTCTTCTCCAGTCTATAAATACCCCCGATGGGCCCACCATTTAGAGATGTTTTTTTTTCAGAATTCAGATACATAGCTCTGAACACCCAAGTCTCTTCTTCAAGTCTTCCGAACACTTCTAAGGTAATTCTTTACCTAGAAGGAAGGTCTAAACAAGAGGAATAAGGTCTAAGTGTTAGAATTCACTAAACACTTGCGCGCCTAAGTGTTTTACACTTAAGGGAAATGAACACACTTGCGTGCCTCCTTACCTACTCATTAAAACTTACGCGCCACTCTTCTGGAAGTACCTCAGGATAATTATAAAGGCTTTGGTCAAGGATCACCCAAGTACTACTCTACTAGTCAAGGATCACCCAAGTATATAGGTGTGACGCAAGTATACTTGCGCGACCCAGACTTGCGCGCCCATGCAGTACTTGCGCGACCCCCCCAGGACTTGCGCACCCTTATATTTTTGGGTCCCCTTTCCGCCCATTTCACCTCTCTTATGTCATTCCACCATTCCTATTCAAGGTTTAGTCTTCAAGACACTCTTCAAAGCCATTTATGGCATGTTTTCTTGATTGACTTCATTATCTGAAAGGAATTCCATGGAACATATCTCAAAACCTAGTGATTTACACATCTTTGTGTCATTAAAGTTAGAGATTTCATTCATTCAACCGCATCCTTTAAGATGAGAGAACCCTATTCATGGGCCTCCTTTTCAGGAGTAAGCCCCAGTCATAATTTCCCTTCACCTGGGCCTCCTTTTCAGGAGTAAGTCCCAGTCCAAGTTCTTTTAATTGGGAATCTTCTTCAGGAGTAAGCCCCAAGTCCCCTAATTTGGGCATCCTCCTCAGGAGTAAGCCCCAACCATAATTCTTTTTAACCCGGGCTTCCTTTTCAGAAATAAAACCCCAGTTTCAAATCCCATTAACCTGGGCCTCCTCTTTAGGAGTAAGCCCCAGTCTTAAATTTATCTTAACCAGTCTTAATATACTTTTTGATCCAGGCTTCCTTCTCAAGAGTAAAAACCAATCATAAGTCCCCTCCTAACTTGGGCATCTTCCTTAGGAATAAGCCCTAAGATTAGAGTATCCAAATCTCCATGAAGCACATATACCTTTATGGACCATGTTCCTGGATTTCTTCCCTGAAGTAAATCGTAATCTTTATCTATTCGGGAAGTCATACATACATAAGCCCCACATCATTTCTTATGATTGCATCTTTCATGGCACAATTGTCTTGTTTTACCAATACCTCTTGTTTCTCACATCGAGCATGACTCATGTGAGCTTAGAGCGTAAAAGTAATTATGATATCTTTCTTTGAGCCATCAATCATAAACATCATACTCCCTTACTTGAACTATGTGGGTTCTGATTCCTTTTCCAAAACAAAGGATACATAGGTAGCCTATCTGCGGGTACGATCCCAATTCTGAAATAATCCATGTCCTTCTGAATGACAATAAACTTCAAGTGCCCCACTGAGTGACTTTAAAACCAGTATGGTCATCATAATGACCAAGAGACTTTTATGTATTGAAAGATACCATTGACTAAGAATCTCTAACAAATACAGATGATTCTCTATCGATGAATAACCTCAAATACATATAAAGTATTTTCTAAATTTTCTACATATTTAATAATTGATTGTCAGATCTAAAGGAAAGAACATTTTATACTTGATAATGTAATAAGGATTCACGAACATAAACTTAAATCTATAAAGAGAGTCCCAGAGTAGACAATAATTCCCCTCAAAAAAGGTGTGATGAGTTCGACCTCCCATCCTCTTGACCAATGCAAATTCCTAAGCCTCATCAGTCCACAAATAACGAGTGCCTACCTTTGGAAAGTAGGTTCAAATGGATATGGAATCATTGGATGTTTTTGGTTCTACGAATGAACATATTAGAAACTGGTTGGAATGTTTGAATCTTAAATCAATGTGATCATCCCCAATTCCAAAGGAAACAAAAAATGGTGAACCCTACGTGAATCCTTAACCAAGTTAAAATGATGTTTTACTTATTTGTTAGGCCCCTATTTAAAACTCAATGAGAGGGCCAACACAAAAATTAATAACATAAGTGCTCATCCAAAAGATGCAGCAGTCGATTTTATCTTGATTATATTTGTTATATCAAACATGCACTTTTTTTCAAGATCTTCTGCATTACGAGAATGGATTTTCTTAAGTTCACATCTGTGAATACCTTTGCTGCAAATGCCATTGCTGCTACTCCTGCTATATCATCGTCCGCTCTGAGGACGACATCACCTACTCAGCGTCTTCAACGCTGAGTATCAAATGCGCTGGTTAAGGAGGACCATCAAAACGGTACTATTCAGACTCTGGAGACCGCTCGACAAGCCCTCCAAGTCAATAATTCAACCTGGTCGTCTGGACAGTGATGACCAACGATCAAGAAGCAGGCAGGGCTAACCATCTTCTCCAACCGTTTCGGGTCATTATCCCCAGAACACAATCATCATTCACTCCCATATTCTGAAGAGGTGAATGAGCAGGCCCCTCAGGGCCTTAATTCAAGGAGACAAGAGTCCTTCCCGAGGGCTCCCATCAATAATCACCACTAGACTCGTGCGGCAGTGCGCCCTCAACATGATGAGGGTATCGACTCCAGGTGTTCAGATCAGGTTCCTCAAACCCGAGCAGGCAAGATGAATCACCAGAGGAGAAATCCGGCCAACAGTGAGCAGGTTCTCATCTCTTCCATCTCCGAAGAAGTCCACCAACCTAACTTGGTGGCAAGCAACGAGCGGGCACACACACCCGTCCATTTTAATTCCGTTGTCTAGCAGACTCGTCTGGCAGCATCACGCCAATCCCGCTAGGAAATTCCGGAGGAGTACTATAGACAAGAACATACACCTGTTTATAAATCATCAGCTAGTCAGCAGGCTCATCTGACTACATATGATGGAGCTCCTTAACCACATTCAGCGAAGTGCAATCAGCAGGCACATACACCTACTATTATTGATCAAGCTTACCAATAGTCTCGTTTGGTAGCATTCGGAGAAGTCAGTCAGAAATATCCAATGACTAACAGGAGGCAAACTCAACTCTCTACCCCCACACTTGAGTACTGTCAAGATTCATTGATAGGAAAAGGAGGACAGGAGAAGGAACACACACTTACTCAAAGCACGGAATGGACATATGTAACATACCGAGTCCAGAGCCCCTCCACTGGTGCCTGTACCCGGTTTGCCACATGATCTCAAGCGCGTTTCCCCGAACGCTAGAGGCTTCCGACTAGCAGTGAGGGACTTGGTGATTCGGTGGGGAAACTATGCCCTCATTCGGTAAGGTATACAAGGTAAGGAAACAACAATAAACAACGGAAGCAGTAAACAACATGAATACCAACATAAACCAACATCGAAAGTAATGTAAAAATATATAACTATGATGACAATGATACAGCAGGTACAAGTATCTAAGGAAAACAGAAAACACAACAATGTGATGAAATACAACTGAAACCAAGTGAAAAAGAAAGACAAAGTAAGCTCCTCAGCATCGCAATCCATGGCTCGGTCCCATTCTCCCCAGCTCCTGATGCAATCAAGATCCCGAAGTAGAAGGGCGCTTTCCCTTATCTATACCTGCATCAACATAGTCTACTTAGGCCCAAAAGCATAGCCCAAATAGGGTGTGAGATATAGTCCCAGTAGGCAACCACCCAACGATTTGTGCCTAACAGTCAATGAATAAATGACAATAAATAAACAAGAAGTAATAAACAGAAAATCACAATCAGCTACAATCCACAGTTCTAACAAGTAAAGTACACAAGTAAGTATTCAACAACAAGAAGAAAACAGGTAACCCTCTGGGTAGCTCTCACAGTCTAACACCTATGGTTCAACTTCTAAGTACTAACAACCCTCTGGGAGGCACACTGTAGAGGCCCAAAGCTTGGAGTACATGGAAATTACATTACTTTTGTGGAATACTTAGTACATAACAAAAACACACACACAAGGATCGTAATAGTTTAGTGTCTTTGGAAACTCGGAATATAATCTTCTAATCGTGGTGAAAGATCTTCAACATCTCCCATAAAGATCTTCCTTTTTTTACCCAAAACCTTTATTTATATCCTGGGGAAAAGAAAACATAAAATGGGGAGCTCAAATTCTTAGTAAGGGTAAACAAAAGAAATATCAATCACATAATTTTCATAAGAACATAAAATTTTGGAAATCTTAACCTGCAAAAGAGAGAATAATTTCATAACATGGGATAAATCATAGTAGTGAAATGAAATCCCAATAATCATAACTTAAAACACAAAACTTTGTGGCATACACACATAATCATAGAGAATCATATCTTATTAGTCAAGACTCATTTCCAAGACTATCTTAGTGGAAAAAGTCCATTTCTGAACCGAGTTCACTCCTCGTTTCAGTCCTGTTTCACTAAACCGGTATAACCTACCGTTCCATCCATGTCTATCTCATGAGATATAAAATATTTACCCAATGAATTGGAGGGAGATATAGGTCCCACCCATCTCATAATGATACCATTCTTATGTGTGCCACAAAATCATAAATCATACATCATTGCATAACCCATGTAATAAAAATGGGAATCTTAAACATCATGCCATCATAACATAATCCATATAAGATAAAAGGACATAATAAAAATAATTCCATCATAACATAATCAAATCAATGTAAAAATAGGGATAGAAATAGAACCCTTTATTATCTTAGATGGAAAATAATTTTGATAAAACACTTGAACTCCATTCTTGAGGAAAATATCCTTTCTACTTCAAAAACATTTTTCCTTTCTTAACATGTCATACAATTTTAAACTAAAAGAAGTTGATTAAAAATAAACTTGAAAACTTGTAAAGGAAGATTCTTGGAAATAATTTTTTAAAAATCCATTCATGTCGTATAAGTTAAAAAAAACATTCTTCTCGTACTTTTGTCAGAAAAGTCAAAAAGTACCTCGTACGAAGAACGACAAAAGATTCCTTTCATATCCATTACTAAAAACTCACCGAAGGGTAAAATTGGATTTAAAAAATTGTAGGTGGATGGAAATAATATTAAATATTGAGGAAACATGGATGTGGATGATAAAATACACCCCAGTAAATACTAAAGTATAAAAAATCTCGGATAAAAATGAGATTGTGATATTTCTCTTACCTTTGGTCCGATATGCTTTGTACGTGTCCGAACCTCCTCTTCTTTGAAGTGCTTCTTTGAGACCTCCTTTTAGGGCACTAAAATAGGTCTTTGAATAAGACCAAAACCTCTAGGATGTTTCTAGGGAAGTGGAGAGAAGAAATTGACAGGGGTTGGCCGAGTTTGAAGGCTCAAAGTGGTGTGAGGAAGAGGGGGAGGAGGTGCCCTTTTATAAGGGAGGAGAGGGGCACCTTTGGAATAACTAAAAATATTATTTTATTATAAAGTCAAGTTCGGTTTTAAATAGCTCAAAATTGAGTTATTTCGAAGATAAGGTGGGGATGGGTCGAAATCCTCTCATCCAATAGAATTTAGACAAGTTTAGGTCATTATATTAACCTTATCTTTTAGTTTTAACTCTTAGTTAATTAGATTGACATTTACCATGTCACTTTGTATTTGTATATTATATAGTTAATAAACTTACCATATACATCCAAGAGACCCCCAAGTTGTGTTTTATTAATATATATAACCTTATCTAAGTCATTTGGACGAACCTTATATTTTTAGGAATAAAATAACAATTAATAATATAATATTTGTTTTAAAAACTATTTTATGTCAATTTTGACACTATTCAATAGTTGATTTTTTTGAAACTCATAACAGAATGCTTACTTCTCCCAAAGTTAATTAAATCAATACTAACATGTCATATTAACCTATAAAATTAGTTTAGTTCATAAAAAGTCTCAAATTATATTTATTTGGGTATTTATAACATCAATTATGTCAATATTTCATTAATAAGATAATTACTGCATCATCGTTGTGTCATAAATAAATTAAATTATTTAATGTCTAAAAACTAAAAATAAAATACCATTATGTAGGAAATATTTTTATCTTTCTAATGAATACTTATAGTTGAATTTATCTTATGTATAACCCCATATTAAAAATTATTTACTTATTAAACTTTGATTTTAACTATTTTAACCCTTCTTTAAATAAATTAATAATAAATGTCCTAATCTAATACAAGTGGGCCTAAATGGTCATATTTTATTCATAAGGCTGTTTTTGGTCTAATTACACTTTTCCAATATAATTAGGACATGTGTTAGGGTAATAATAATATCATTTTTACCCTTAATTACCCTATTTACTTTTAACTGTGGTAAAAAAAGTAAAAAGTTACTATTCAACAAAAAATTATTTACATCTCATTGAACCACAGTTTACTTACTGACATCAACCGTGTCTCTCGGATTTTCTAAATTCCACTCACAGAAGCGGTAAAATTAAGTTTTATGAAAAATTCAGTTTTTTAAATACCACTTAGTGGTTTCACTATTCATCAAAAAATTAAAGTTTCCAGAAAAATACCAAAAATTAGATCTAATCTATATTTGATATTATGAATTCAAAAATGATGTCTATTTTATCAAATTCAAAACATATCAGTTGCATTAATTAATTTAAAAATTAATTCCCGTCGTCAAAACAAATAGCGTGTTCTTAAGAGATAATAAATATCAAAAGATTGACACTTGTTTATGACTGGTTTAAATGTGAAATTACATCCAATGACCAACATTGTATTAAATTGTAAAAATATATTCTAAATATACTTTAAAACCACTCAAATTAATAATTTATCACTATTAATTATTTCGATTAAAAAATTTGTTTTTAATTATAATTTATTAATTTTCACTATTCATCAGAATATGAAAGTTATCCGAAAAGTACCAAAATTTCACCTTAGGATAAATTCGATACTCCGAATCCAAAAATGAAGTCCATTTTGAGAGATAAAATTTCTAAAATTTTAAAAGGTGGTTATTACTATTCATAACGGCTAGTTTTAATAATATTTTAATAGCATATTGTTGTTTAGTGAAACTCGGTATTGCGTACTACACACGCTATCGAGGAAGGTCACGATTGCGTGTAATGCAAGGCAAGTCAAGGATGCGTGTTGAGAAAGATCCTTTTGGTGTAGCGTACAACACAAGACATTAATGAAATTAAAAAGAATATTTTTTTTATAAAATCTCGGGCTGTTACATTCTACCCCCCTTAAAATGAATTTCTCCCTCGAAATTCGTCGGGGTTATAAATGGTTTACTACTCGAAAGTTTCTTTAATAGAAACCCACATCGTAAAAAGGAATACCAAAACTTGGCTTTAAAAACTAAAGTATGAAATGTAACGATTACCCAAATAAACTAATCACTGGGTTTCCACATAGGTGAAAATATGGATATGGAAGAGAAATCTCACCATCATGTTCTGATGGAGAGTGGTAGAGAACATGGCTATGGAAAAGCCAGCAATCACAAAGCCATAAATTTGTGACGATCTATGGTACCATCTGATTCATCAGATATAAGAGCACTAGGACAACAATTTTGGTTTTCAAGATCATTTCTCTAAAGTTGATGAAATTAGAAGAAATACTTTCATGATTTTGGTATAGTCTCACCGTTTTTCATTCTTTGGAAAATTTCCACTTCATCTCTTAAAGAAATGAAGTTGAATTTGTCATTCGTGATGTGTTAGCATATCATGTGATAGAATGATGGGTCATTCCATCTGTCTCAAACAAAAGGTTAGAAAAGTTATCAAAAAATACATAAGTCCATCTATAGTGAGATTAATCATATATAGTTCCTAAAATGGACTTATACTTCATATATCATACTGCTTAATATTATAAAACTAGTTTCTACTAAACAGGGACTTCCTGTAGGCCAGTGGTAGGCGATAAAGGCCAGTCGCACTTCGGTTGTGGGTTTGATTCCTACAGCCTTGTCCGACGCGATGGGATGTCGCCCGTCCTGCAGGTTGTCCTTTTTCTAAAACTACATTACTATAACATCACATAAATAATATAAAAAAAGTTCTATCCTTAAACAATACTAACTTATGGTTAACATAATCCATTCCAATCTTTAGGCTTATCTAAAATACTTCGGTCCAAACTCATAGTATAAAGAAAACAATAACTTGAAATGTCATCAACCAAGCATGTAAATACCATCATTTATCCCCCATATATCTTGTTGGTCACATTCCAATCATGTGAATACCTTAATGATGTATTCTCTTGAAAAATTAATACCCATTAAACCTTAGTGAAAACATGAATGCTGTCAAAAGTTAACTCTTTCCACATACCAAAATCCAAAAATTCTATATACTCAAACCATGATATAACCTTCTCCTTATATCAGTCATGAGCTCATGAATACTATCAAACATTTAATTTTCTACTTATCCCTTCATTATGCGCATATCATCTACATTCCAAAAATATCTGAATAACCTTTCATGGATACTGGTAACATTAATCATACACTTTCAAAACTCAAGGAAAGACAATAGTGTAACAATCCTTAGATGTCTCTTTATTCCATAGTACTATGAGATTACTTATACAACATTACACATGATAAAAATGTAATCATTCCACTACATTCTTAAACCATTGACAGAGCTTCAACAATTCTTTAATCTCACATATCATTTGTAGTCTCTTCATCATCATCCACATAAATACTACCCATACAACCATACTGATTCTCTTCATGAGACTTTCCCTTAGGGCATTGGTTTGCATAATGCCCGTACATTCCACATTTAAAACATTTAACCATTGTTGATGTCGTAGCAATACCATTATCCTCATCCCTGGTGTTAATTGAATCTTTTCCTTTGCACTTACTAGCTTTGTGTCCTTCTTTTCCACACCCAAAGCATCTTCCAGTTCCTTTGAAACATTCTCCTTGATGCCTATTCCCACATTATTTACATATGGGAAATTGAACTTTCTTTCCTCTATGATCATCATGAAACTCCATATTTCTCTTATTAGCCGAGTCAGGAAACTTACCAAATTTTACTTTATTGATCATATTATGAGATTGCTAATTTGGCATAATAATGATGTTTGGACTTCCAAATCCCATTTCATTTGGTTGCTCATGAAGAATATCATTCCATTGTCCATCATATCCTCCATTATCGTGAATCATCTTGTTTCCAGCCATTTTCTAAAACCCAAAAAGAATAGTGTGAGAGGAAAAAATCATAATAAAGGGGGAGTAACTTCAATATCTAACATCTTTGGTTTAATGTAATATCGTTACCATAGTTCTAGTACTATATCATATACGTATACTTATCCTTAGGGACATCCCTAGACATACCTTAGAAATATCTCTAGGGATCTCACTAACGTTTTTGCATCCCAGTTTCCAAAGGTTGACTAAAATTTTCCTCTGATACCAACTGTAGAGGCCCAAAGATTGACGTACATGGACATTACATTACTTTTGCGGAATGCTTAGTACATAACAAAAACACACACACAAGGATCGTAATAGTTTAGTGTCTTTGGAAACTCAGAATATAATCTTCTAATCGTGGTGAAAGATCTTCAACATCTCCCATAAAGATCTTCCTTTTTTTACCCAAAACCTTTCTTTATATCCTGGGGAAAAGAAAACATAAAAGGGTGAGCTCAAATGCTCAGTAAGGGTAAACAAAAGAAATATCAATCACATCATTTTCATAAGAACATAACATTTTGGAAATCTTAACCTGCAAAAGAGAGCATAATTTCATAACATGGGATAAATCATAGTAGTGAAATGAAATCCCAATAATCATAACTTAAAACATGAAACTTTGTGGCATAAAAACACAATCATAGAGAATCATATCTTATTAGTCAAGACTCATTTCCAAGACTATCTTAGTGGACAAAGTCCATTTCTGAACCGAGTTCACTCCTCGTTTCAGTCCTGTTTCACTGAATCGGTATAACCTACCGTTCTAGCCATGTCTATCTCATGAGATATAAAATCTTTACCCAATGCATTGGAGGGAGATATAGGTACCACCCATCTCATAATGATACCATTCTTATGTGTGCCACAAAATCATAAATCATACATCATTGCATAACCCATGTAATAAAAATGGGAATCTTAAACATCATGCCATCATAACATAATCCATATAAGATAAAAGGAAATAATAAAAATAATTCCATCATAACATAATCAAATCAATGTAAAAATAGGGATTGAAATAGAACCCTTTATTATCTTAGATGGAAAATAATTTTGATAAAACACTTGAACTCCATTCTTGAGGAAAATATCCTTTCTACTTCAAAAAAACTTTTCATTTCTTAACATGTCATACAATTTTAAACTAAAAGAAGTTGATTGAAAATAAACATGAAAACTTGTAAAGGAAGATTCTTGGAAATAATTTTTTAAAAATCCATTCATGCTGTATAAGTTAAAAAAACATTCTTCTCGTACTTTTGTCAGAAAAGTCAAAAAGTACCTCGTACGAAAAACGACAAAAGATTCCTTTCATATCCATTACTAAAAACTCACCGAAGGGTAAAATTGGATTTAAACAATTGTAAGTGGATGGAAATAATATTACATATTGAGGAAACATGGATGTGGATGATAAAATACACCCCAGTAAATCTTAAAGTATAAACAATCTTGGATAAAAATGAGATTGTGATATTTCCCTTAACTTTGGTCTGAAATGCTTTGTACGTGTCCGAACCTCCTCTTCTTTGAAGTGATTCTTTGAGACCTCCTTTTAGGGCACTAAAATAGGTCTTTGAAGAAGACCAGAACCTCTAGGATGTTTCTAGGGAAGTGGAGAGAAGAAATTGGCAGGGGTTGGCCGAGCTTGAAGGCTCAAAGTGGTGTGAGGAAGAGGGAGAGGAGGTGCCCTTTTATAAGGGAGGAGAGTGGAACATTTGGAATAACTAAAAATATTATTTTATTATAAAGTAAGGTTCGGTTTTAAATAGCTCCAAATTGAGTTATTTCGAAGATAAGGTGGGGATGGGTCGAAATCCTCTCATGCAATAGAATTTAGACAAGTTTAGGTCATTATAATTTCCTCAAGAATGGAGTTCAAGTGTTTTATCAAAATTATTTTCCATCTAAGATAATATAGGGTTCTATTTTTATCCCTATTATTACATTGATTTGATTATGTTGTGATGGAATTATTTTTATAAATTCCTTTATCTTATATGAATTGTTTTATGATGTCATGATGTTTAAGATTCCCATTTTTATTACATGGGTTATACTATGATGTATGGTTTATGATTTTGTGGCACACATAAGAATGGTATCATTTTGAGATGGGTGGGACCTATATCTCCCTACAATGCATTGGGTAAAGATTTTATATCTCATGAGATAGACATGGATGTAATGGTAGGTTATACCGGTTCAGTGAATCAGGACTGAAACGAGGAGTGAACTCGGTTCAGAAAGGGAATTTATCCACTAAGATAGTCTTGGCAATGAGTCTTGAATAATAAGAAATGATTCTCTATGATTATGTGCGTATGCCAAAAAGTTTCATGTTTTAAGTTATGATTATTGGGATTACATTTCACTACTATGATTTATCCCATGTTATGAAATTATGATCTCTTTTGCAGGTTAAGATTTACAAAAGATATGTTATTATGAATATGACGTGATTGATATTTCTTTTGTTTACCCTTACTGAGAATTTGAGCTCCCCCTTTTATGTTTTCTTTTCCCCAGGACATAAATAAAGGATTTAGGTTTAGAAAAAAAGAAGATCTTTATGGGATATGTTGAAGATCTTTCACCACGATTAGAAGATTATATTCTGAGTTTCCAAAGACACTAAACTATTACGGTCCTTGTGTTTGTGTTTTTGTTATGTACTTAGTATTTAGAAAAAGTAATTTGAATCATATCTTATTAGTCAAGACTCATTTCCAAGACTATCTTAGTGGACAAAGTCCATTTCTGAACCGAGTTCACTCCTCGTTTCAGTCCTATTTCACTAAATCGGTATAACCTACCGTTCCAGCCATGTCTATCTCATGAGATATAAAATCTTTACCCAATGCATTGGAGGGAGATATAGGTCCCACCCATCTCATAATGATACCATTCTTATGTGTGCCACAAAATCATAAATCATACATCATTGCATAACCGATGTAATAAAAATGGGAATCTTAAACATCATGCCATCATAACATAATCCATATAAGATAAAAGGACATCATAAAAATAATTCCATCATAAAATAATCATATCAATGTAAAAATAGGGATAGAAATATAACCCTTTATTATCTTAGATGGAAAATAATTTTGATAAAACACTTGAACTCCATTCTTGAGGAAAATATCCTTTCTACTTCAAAAACACTTTTCCTTTCTTAACATGTCATACAATTTTAAACTAAAAGAAGTTAATTAAAAATAAACTTGAAAACTTGTAAAGAAAGATTCTTGGAAATAATTTTTTAAAAATCCATTCATGCCGTATAAGTTAAAAAAAACATTCTTCTCGTACTTTTGTCGGAATAGTCAAAAAGTACCTCGTACGAAAAATGACAAAAGATTCCTTTCATATCCATTACTAAAAACTCACCGAAGGGTAAAATTGGATTTAAACAATTGTAGGTGGATGGAAATAATATTAAATATTGAGGAAACATGGATGTGGGTGATAAAATACACCCCAGTAAATACTAAAGTATAAACAATCTCAGATAAAAATGAGATTGTGATATTTCCCTTACCTTTGGTCCGATATGCTTTGTACGTGTCCGAACCTCCTCTTCTTTGAAGTGCTTCTTTGAGACCTCCTTTTAGGGCACTAAAATAGGTCTTTTAAGAAGACCAGAACCTCTAGGATGTTTCTATGGAAGTGTAGAGAAGAAATTGGCAGGGGTTGGCCGAGCTTGAAGGCTCAAAGTGGTGTGAGGAAGAGGGGGAGGAGGTGCCCTTTTATAAGGGAGGAGAGGGGCACCTTTGGAATAACGAAAAATATTATTTTATTATAAAGTCAAGTTTGGTTTTAAATAGATCCAAATTGAGTTATTTCGAAGATAAGGTGGGGATGGGTCGAAATCCTCTCATACAATAGAATTTAGACAAGTTTAGGTCATTATATTAGCCTTATATTTTAGTTTTAACTCTTAGTTAATTAGATTGACATTTACCATGTCACTTTTTATTTTTATATTATATAGTTAATAAACTTACCATATACATCCAAGAGACCCCCAAGTTGTGTTTTATTAATATATATAACCTTATCTAAGTCATTTGGCCGAACCTTAGATTTTTAGGAATAAAATAACAATTAATAATATAATATTTGTTTTAAAAACTATTTTATGTCAATTTTGACACTATTCAATAGTTGATTTTTTTGAAACTCATAATAGAATGATTACTTCGACCAAAGTTAATTAAATCAATCCTAACATGTCATATTAACCTAGAAAATTAGTTTAGTTCATAAAAAGTCTCAAATTATATTTATTTGGGTATTTATAACATCAATTATTTCAATATTTCATTAATAAGATAATTACTGCATCATCATTGGGTCAAAAATAAACTAAATTATTTAATGTCTAAAAATTACAAATAAAATACCATTATGTAGGAAAGATTTTTAGATTTCTAATGAATATTTATAGTCGAATTTATCTTATGTATAACCCCATATTAAAAATCATTTACTTAGTAAACTTTGATTTTAACTATTTTAACCCTTCTTTAAATAAATTAATAATAAATGTCCTAATCTAATCCAAGTGGGCCTAAATGGTCATATTTTATTCCTAAGGTTGTTTTTGGTCGAATTACACTTGTCCAATAGAATTAGGAAATGTGTTAGGGTAATAATAATATCATTTTTACCCTTAATTACCCTATTTACTTTTAACTGTGGTAAAAAAAAGTAAAAAGTTACTATTCACCAAAAAAATTATTTTCATCTTATTGAACCACATTTTACTTAATGACATCAACCGTGTCTCTCGGATTTTCAAAATTCCACTCACAGAAGCGGTAAAATTAAGTTTTATGAAAAATTCAGTTTTTAATTACCACTTAGTGGTTTCACTATTCATCAAAAAATGAAAGTTTCCAGAAAAATACCAAAAATTAGATCTAAGCTATATTTGATATTATGAATTCAAAAATGATGTCTACTTTATCAAATTCAAAACATATCAGTTGCATTAATTAATTTAAAAATTAATTCCCATCGTCAAAACAAATAGCGTGTTCTTAAGAGATAATAACTATTAAAAGATTGACACTTGTTTATGACTGGTTTAAATGTGAAATTACATCCAATGACCAACATTGTATTAAATTGTAAAAATATATTCTTAATATACTTTAAAACCACTAAAATTAATAATTTGTCACTATTAATTATTTCAATTAAAAAAGTTGTTTCTAATTATAATTTAGTAATTTTCACTATTCATCAGAATATGAAAGTTATCCGAAAAGTACCAAAATTTCACCTTAGGCTAAATTTGATACTCTGAATCCAAAAATGAAGTCCATTTTGAGATCTAAAATTTCTAAAATTTTAAAAGGTGGTTATTACTATTCATAACGGATAGTTTTAATAATATTTTAATAGCATATCGTTGTTTAGTGAAACTCTGTATTGCGTACTACCCACGCTATCGATGAATGTCGCGATTGCGTGTAATGCAAGGAAAGTCATGGATGCATGTTAAGAAAGCTCCTTTTGGTGTAGCGTACAACACAAGACATTAATGAAATTAAAAAGAATATTTTTTTTATAAAATCTCGGGCTGTTACACACACAAAGTCTCACCCCTCTGGTTTAGCTACGTAATTAAGCAGACTCTCTGGGGAAGCAATCACCGTCAATTCCCCCTGTAGTCTCGTATCGTGATAGAGGCTCTCCAGGGAAGCACTCAACGTCAATTCCCCCTGTGACCCATGTTTTGGATCTACAGACTCTCTGGGGAAACACTCAATGTAAATTCCCCCTATAGTCTCGCGTCGTAATTAAAAGACACTCTGGAGAAGCCCTTTCGTCAATTCTCTCTTTGGTCTGGTACTCTAGGTTCTCACAGTCCTGAGTATAACTAAACATGCTCAGCGTGTGCGTATCGTCCAAGTAAACCTCAAGAGCTACTTGGCTATCAACTAAGGCTCAAAAGTAACAAAAGATACAGTTCCACTATCCTACAACAAGGTATGGCAACTGGCAAAATGACCAACAAGAAAAACAAGCATGGAAAAGCAACCTGAGCACAAAATAAATTACACTACTCACAAGCAATAACCTCTACTAAAGAAATCAAGCAAAGAAGGAAAACAACAAGGGCAAAACATGAAACACGCAATATCCCGTTCAAGGGTATTGGTGGAATTTGAACATAATACCCATAGACTTTCAACAGAAAGGCACAAACCACCTACCTCGATCCAAGGAGATCAATATACGCGAACCTCGATGATAGATTCCTCTTAGAACAATGTAGATCTAAGAAAACACACAAAACGTTCATCCCACGATAACTTGGAAATGAGGAGGAATCAAGAAATAAGGCCAAAGCAGAAGGAAGAACTCACCGCTGCGATTCCAATGCAAATGACCATGCTCGAATCGAAGAACGGATGGCGAGGCGGTCGTCCGTCGAAGATCCGGCTGTACGGTCACTTCCGGATGGTCGAAAACTAAAAAAGAAGACAAATATGGGGGTTAGACGCGACCCCAGCCCGTTTAATGAAAAAAAAATTACACGGTGTGTACTTTTTGAGTACACGGCGTGTACTTAGAATTTTCCATACACCAAAATAACCGGCCTCCACCTCAGCCTTACACACCGTGTGTGTGGCCCGGACACGGCCAACACATGGCTTCGAGCCGGGGAAAGAGTACAAAACGTGTACTAAGAAAGTACACGGCGTGTACTTATGAAATTTCCAGAAAATTCATTTTTCTCAAAAACTCCAGAAAAAAGAAAAAACATACCTGAAAAGAGATCCGAGTTCTTACAAACTCCCCCCCTTAAACAAATTCATCCCCAAATTTCCCTAACGAGGCGAATAAGGAGAAACCCCGAACAACTCTGGCCACTGCTATCGTACATCGGTCTCCCTCTCCCAGGTTTCGTCCTGTACTCGCCCGTGCTGCCATAGCACTCGTACCAGAGGAACAGACCGCCCACGGAGAACCTTCGTACTATGATCGACAATCCGGATAGGATGCTCCTCAAACGACACATCCGCTTCGAGCTCGACTTCCTCGGGCTAAAAGATGTGAGACGGGTCTGAAAAGTAGCGTCAGAGTTGAGAGACGTGGAAGACGTCATGCATGGCCCAATACCTCTGAGGTAGCTGCAATCGATAGGCGACCGACCCAACTCTCTCCAAGACCTCAAATGGCCCGACGTACCACGGTAAAAGCTTACCCTATCTCTGAATCCTCTTGTGTCCCAACCTCGGTGCGATACGAAGGAAAACCTGATCACCGACCTCGAACTCCAGAGGTCATCTCCGCTGATCAGCATAAGACTTCTATCGAGACTGCGCTGTAGCCATCCTCTTCTGAATCAGCTCTATCTGTTCTAAAGTCTCTTGAACAAGACGAGGTCCCAGAAAAGCTGCCTCTCCTACCTCCAGCCAACATAAGGGTGATCGGCATGGCCTACCATACAAAGCCTTGTATGGCGCCATCTGAATGGTCACCTAGAAACTATTGTTGTAGGAGAACTCCACCAGAAGAATATGCTTCTCCCAAGAACCGGAAAAGTCGAGGATGCAAGCCCGGAGCATATCCTCAAGCACGTGGATCGTGTGATCGGATTGGCCATCAGTATGGGGATGATATGTTGTACTCAAAAGTACCTGCATACCCAAGGCCTTCTAAAGTCCCTTCCAGAATCGAGAGGTAAAGCGCGCATCTCTGTCTGAAACAATAGAGTGCAGAACTCCATGCAGATGAACAATCTCCCTGATGTAAAGTCATCCCAGATCATCAACACTGAAGGTATCCTTGATCGGAAAGAAGTGAGCAACCTTCGTAAGTCTGTCGATGATAACCCAAACAACATCGTTCCCTCTAGGTGATCTCGACAACCTAGTCACGAAGTCCATCGCAACATCGTTCCACTTCCACTACGGAATGAGTAACTTCTGTAAGTGCCCCGCTGGTCGCTGATGCTCTGCTTTCACTTGCTGACAAGTAGAACATCTCATGACAAAACCAGCAACATCCTTCTTCATACCTGGCCACCAGTATTGGCGATGAAGGTCCCGATACATATTGGTGACGCCAGGATGAACTGCCCAAGAAGAGGAATGGAAATCCCACATCAGCTCCTCGCGTATGTCTGCTGGCACCCATACGCGTCCTTGGAAACACAATATCTCATCCTCTCCCACTGTCCATCCAGGAAGAGGGTCTTCTCCTGACACACTCTCCCGCATGACTAAGCCTTCTGAGTCTGATAGCTGCCTCATCCGTACCCGATCAAGTAGCGTGGAGGTAAAAGCTACAGAAGATAGAAAAGTCTGTCCCCGTCTGTCGTGCACCTCCAGATGTATCTCAGAGAACAGAGCCATCAGCTGCCACTCACTACTGGCCTCATGAACTGCCTGAATCTGAGTTCTCCTGCTCAACGTGTTCGCCACAGCGTTGCCCTTTCCCGGCGTATAGGAAAACTTGAAGTCAAAAGACTGAAGGTACTCGACCCACCTGCGCTGCCTCAGATTCAGATCATGCTGTGTGAAGATATACTTGAGACTCTTATGGTTATTGAAAACCACGAAGTGCTCTCCCAGAAGATAGTGTCTCCAAAAACGCAAGGCATGAACAACAACTGCCAACTCCAGATCATGCGTAGGGTAGTTATTCTCATGTGGCCTCAACTGCCGAGATCCGTATGCAACAACTCCATCTCCCTGCATAAGCACAACTCCCAGCCCGATACTCGAAGCATTAAAGTAAACAGTGTAGATCTTACCTAGATCTGGCAAGACTAGTATCGGTGCTGACGTCAACCTCCCTTTCAGCTCCTGAAAGGCTGACTCACAAGAATTTGACCATAAGAACTTCGCCCCCTTCTTGGTCAGACCTGTCAAAGGTGCTGCTAGATGAGAAAAGTCCTGAATTAAGCATCTGTAGTATCCAACCAGCCCTAGGAAGCTCCGTACCTCAAAAACATTATTTGGATGCTCCCAGGAAACTACAGCTCTCACTTTCTCCAGGTCCATAGATACTCCTGCCTCTGAGATGACGTGACCCAATAAGTGAATCTGATCCATCCATAAGTGGCACTTCGAGAGTTTAGCATAAATCTGATGTTATCTCAGTGTAATCAGAACGATCTCAAGATGTGTGGCATGGTCGTGTCGAGTGTGAGAGTACACCTAGATATCGTCCACGAAGACCACGACGAAAGAGTCCAAGTAAGGATGGAACACTCGTTTCATCAGTGCCATGAAAACTGCAGGTGAATTCGTGAGACCGAACGACATGATTGTATACTCGTATAGACCATACCTGCTTCTGAAGGCTTTCAAAGGTATATCTGATGGTCTAACGCGCAACTGATGATAACCGGACCTCAAGTCGATCTTCGAGAACACCCGAGCTCCACGAAGCTGATTGAAAAGGTTATCAATCCACGATAAGGGATATTGGTTCTTGACCGTCAACTATTTCATCTTCCGATAATCCACACAAAGCCGAAGGGTACTGTCTACCTTCTTCGCAAACAGAACTGGCGAACCCCAAGGAGAAGTACTGGGTCGGATGAAACCCTTAGCCTGTAGCTCCTCCAACTGCTTCTTGAGCTCCTGCAACTCAGGTGTGGCCATCCTATATGGAGGAATGGACACCGGTGCTGCTCCTGGCACGAGCTCAATAGAGAATTATACCTCACGCTCCGGAGGCAAACCCGAAAAGTACCCTAGAAAGACATCCCTGAAGCGATCCACCACTGGAGGAAAGTACAACTGTGGAGTCCCCTGATCATCCAGATAAATACTAGCAATCTGGGCTGTCACCCATCCTAGCCCAAGATGCTCGAGTCCTGACCGACTCGCCTGAACGTCCCACTCGCCTTTATGAAGAAAGGGCTCGCCCTCTGATGAAACGAAACTCACTCTACGGTGATAACAGTCGAAGACTACCTGAAAGGGAATCAACAAATCCATGCCAAGGATGATATCATAGCCTGTCAACTCTAGGATATATAGATCCCATAAGAAGCGATACCCTGCAACCTCGAGAGGGCACTCTATACACTAGCATACACTAGATGTCCTCATTCTCAAATGTGTGTCTAGTGTCAATGAGTCGGAAGAAGAAAAGATGTAGAGTCCAAGTATCTCCACAACAGCAACTTAGATAAAGATATGCGTAGCACTGGTGTCGAAAAGGGATGAAGATAAAACTGAGGCTACTAAAATTGTACCTCGAACAGTAGAAGGGCCGGGATCCTGCTCCTGATAAGTCTGCTCCATGGCGAAAGACTGGCCCGTGCCGCAACCCTGTGCCTCTGGCTGACCACTCTGAGCTGAACCGCCCTGATAGTGCTGAGGAACTGGTGGCTGACCGCCACAGCCTCGACCTCCACCTCGGCCCGAACGACTAGAAGAACTCCAGTTCCCTGACTGGTGAGAAACTGGCGGTGTTGCTCCTATACGAGGAGTCATGGAAGAACCCCGGTTACCTGCTGCTGGTGAGAAAACTTAGAAGAAACACTGAAGGTGACCCATCTTTTCGCATGATCGGCACTCCACGTGGTCTCTCTGGCACTGCGGCCTCGTGTGCCCTGTCCAGCCACACTGGTAGCATGTCACTTGGCTGCCGGAAGATGCGTCTCACTTCCTCAAATCACTGCGCGTAGGCTCCCTACGACGCTTTTTGCTGTCATCTGAAGGAAATATAGCTCTGGAAGCAGAACCGCCCTGGCTCACAGCTCTAGAGTATCTCAGATTGCACTCCGCAATCAGTACTTGGTTGACGATGGATGTAATGGAAGTCAGCTGGAAGATGTTCACCTGCAATTGGATCTCCCGCCTGAGTCCATCCTCAAACTTCCTCACCAAGAACACCCCACTCCCATCCCAGAGGGGTGTAAAACGTTGCAGATTAGTGAAACAAGAGGAATACTCCATGACAGATAGAGTACCCTGCTCTAAGCTCATGAACTCCCAGCTCGATCGGCCCTCAGGGTCTCCGGGTAGAAGTAGTCGCAGAACACGTGCTGGAACTCCTCTCAAGCCATATCCTGCTGCTGACTTGCCTGTGAGATCACGTCCCACCACCTCTTGGAGGAGTCTTGGAGAATGTAGGTGGCGAGATTGACCCGCCTCTCTGGAGGCATTTCCAGATGCTTGAAGATAGTCAGCATGGCTTCCAGCCATGACTCTACAGCCTGAGGTCCTCCCTCCCCCAAGAACGTGGGTGGATGCTGCTGCTGGAAAACCCGCGTCAAGTTTGCCATAGACGAGCCAAGATGCGGTGCTCCTTGGAAGGCCTGCATCATCCTCATGAAACCTTCCCTGAACTACACATCAGCGCCTGCGACTGGCACAACATTCGGTGCCAAGGCTGGCTTGACTAGGGGATCGACAGGAAGTCCTTGATCAGCCCTGTCTGGCATCTGATCACTGCCTGACGACAGACGTACGACTGGAGGACGTCTCAAAGGCATAGCTCTAAAAGATCAAAAGCACACCTTAGATCAGGAAAACAAAGATAGAGAACACAAGAGTAAAAAACGGGAATAGGGGAAGAAAAACACACAAGATTTCAAAACATGACTACACGACATGTATAAAACTACACGGCGTGTCTTCTGAAACCACTGACATGGGCATGTACTGTCACCCGAAAAGTCGTGTACACATCAACTACAGGGTGTGTTGACCCCCACACACGGCGTGTACTTGAAAACTATTTCCCTGCCCAAGTCTCCTTACACGGTTAACGCACATGGTCCGACTCAACCCGAGACTACACGACGTGTTCGAAACAAACACGATGTGCACTAGACAAGGCTTTGGTGGGCCATTTTGTTAAGCACACGATCATATACATGGCTGGACCTTACACGGCATGCTCCAAACAAGTATGGTGTGCATAGGCGAAGGCGACACCGTCCCGTGTTGTTCACAACACGGCCGGGTACCTGGAAAGACTACACGACGTGTTCCGAACAAACACGGCGTGTGGAAAGGAAGGTAACGCTGGACCGTGTTGTTTGTGACATGGCCGGGTACCTGGACAGGACTACACGGCATGTTCCCTAAGGACACGGTGTGTTCTACCTGAGCTTCCCCGGACCGTGTTGTTAGTGACACGGCCGGGTACACGTCTCTGAACTCACACGGCGTGTACCGATCATACACGACGTGTTCTAGAAGTTACTCCAATGACATCGTGTTCTGCTCACACGGTCAGTGACATGGCCTGAATACTACATGATGTGTATCCAAAAGTACACGCCTTGTATTCTGGGTTTTTCTGGGCAGTAGCTCAGAAACTGCGCAGAAGTCCAGAAACACTAAAAACAAGGGAAGAGATGCCAAATTCCGATCTGGTAGGGCCCATAACACCTCAAAAACCAAAAATTAGCATCCATTTTAACCAAGAAACAAAACAACAGTTTTCTAACATAGCATAGAATCTATCATGAATCTATCACAACAACATGCATAATCTACACAGAGCCTATCACAACAGCATGCAATCACTAATGCACCCTAGATGGCATGGAAAGAATGCATGACATGTGATTTCTAAAAGTGCCTATATTATGCATGAGATGACATACCCTCGTCTCATCGAGTTGCGACAGAAATAGAACCGAAATATCAAAACAATAACCGCACAAGTTAGGTGAATCAATCTAGGTGAAATCAGATCAACTATAAAATCTCAGAATCAACAACTGTAATTAACGAGGCAATATGGATTTTCCCTGTACATGAGTTAGCTACTCTCGAGCACATCTTAATACCAAGTACCAAATCCATCCTATCCATGGCTAAGGTCTCCAAACAGTAAAGCAAGAGAAAATAACTCCTCTGATACCACTTTGTAACATCCCAAGTCCGGACCCCTCCACTGGTGCCTGTACCTGGTTCGCCACATGACCTCAAGCGCGTTTCCCCGAATGCCAGAGGTTGCCGACTAGAAGCGAGGGCCTTGGTGAGTCGGTGGGGAAACTATGCCATCATTCGGTAAGGTATACAAGGTAAGGAAACAATAATAAACAACAGAAGTAGTAAAAAACATGAATACCAACAGAAACCAACAGCGGAAGCAATGTAAAAATATATAGCTATGATAACAATGATGCAGCAGGTACGAGTATCTAAGGAAAACAGCAAACACAACAATGTACTAAAATACAACTGAAACCAAGTGAAAAAGAAAGACAAATTAATCTCCTCAGCATCGCGAGCCACGACTCAGTCCCATGCTCCCCAGCTCCTGATGCAATCAAGATCCCTAAGTAGAAGGGCGCTGGCCCTTATCTATACCTGCAACAACATAGTCTGCTTGAGCCCAGAAGCATGGCTCAAACAGGGTGTGAGATAAAATCCCAGTAGTCAACCACCCAAATATTTGTGCCTAACAGTCAATGAATACATGGCAGTAAATAAACAAGAAGCAATAAACATAAAATCACAAGTAGTTACAATCCACAGTTCTAACAAGTAAAGTACACAAGTAAGCAGTCAATAACAAGAAGAAAACAGGTAACCCTCTGGGTATCTCTCACAGTCTAACCCCTATGGTTCAACCTCTAAGTACTAGAAACCCTCTAGGAGGCACACACAGTCTCACCCCTCTGGTTCAGCTATGTAATTAAGTAGACTCTCTGGGGATGCACTCACCGTCAATTCCCCCTGTAGTCTCGTATCGTGCTAAAGGCTCTCTAGGGAAGCACTCAACATCAATTCCCCCTGTGACCCATGTCGTGGATCTACAGACTCTCTGGGGAAGCACTCAACGTCAATTCCCCCTATAGTCTCGCATCGTAATTAAAAGACACTCTAGAGAAGCCCTTCTGTCAATTCTCCCTTTGGTCTGCTACTCTAGGTTCTCACAGTCCTGAGTATAACTAAACATGCTCAGCTCATGTGTATCGTCCATGTAAACCTCAAGAACTACTTGGCTATCAACTAAGGCTCAACAGTAACAAAAGGGACAGTTCCACTATCCTACAACAAGGTATGACAACTGGAAAAACTCCCAATAGGAAAAACAAGCATGGAAAAGCAACCTGAGCACAAAATAAATTACACTAATCATAAGAAATAACCTCTACTAAAGAAATCAAGAAAAGCAGGCAAACAACAAGGGAAAAACAGGAAACACGCAATACCTCGTTCAAGGGTATTGGTGGAATTTTTACAAAATACCCATCGACTTTCAACAGAAAGGCACAAACCACCTTCCACGATCCGAGGAGATCGATATACGTGAACCTCGACGATAGATTCCTCTTAGAACAATGTAGATCTGAGAAAACACACAAAACGTTCATCCCACGATAACTTGGAAATGAGGAGGAATCACGAAACAAGGCTAAAGCAGAAGGAAGAACTCACCGCTGTGATTCCAACACAACTGACCGTGCTCGAATCGGAGAACGGATGGCGAGGCGGTCATTCGTCAAAGATCCGGTCGTATGGTCACTTCCGGATGGCCAAAAACTGAAGAAGAAACAAATATGGGGGTTAGACGCGACCCTGGTCCATTTAATGAAAAAAAAGAAAGTACACGGCGTGTAATTATAATTTTCCATACACTGAAATAACCAGTCTCCACCTCAGCCTTACACATCGTGTGTGTGGCCCGGACACGGCCAGCACACGGCTTCAATCCGGGGAAAGAGTACACGGCGTGTACTAAGAAAGTACACGACGTGTACTTCTGAAATTTCCCGAAAATTCATTTTTCTCAAAAACTCCAGAAAAAAGGAAAAACATACCTGAAAAGAGATCCGGGTTCTTACAACATATATCCCTGTTCCGGCTGCTGAAGTCACTAAGCCCATTCTGTTAGTGGTGAAAGAGTAGAAACAAATCTCTGCTCATATTCTGGATGCCTGCCAGGATATTATAACAGCTTCAGCAGAATCTCATGGAAAGACACATAAATCTATCCCTACCAGTGGAGTGACACATCAACAGTTCACTTCGGAATAGACACACACATCTATTCTAGTCCAAGAGGGTTGTGGGGCGTACTCCCCCATATCATACAAACAACCAAGTCAGGCACATACACCTGGTTTGAGTGAAGATAATCAGCCTAACCTGATCATTTCTTTTGAGCAGGCACACAAACCTGCCAAATTGAGTAAGAAGGCATCTAAAAAGAAGACCCACCCAGCACAGTCAAGAAATCGAGGGCCAATCTATAACAAGGCCTTACTCGATGCTATAGTTCTTGATGCACTCAGAAAACTATATTTTTCAACTCAATATTCTGATCTCTCAGTTCCCAATAGTGGGAACGTTAATTCTAAAGGTCTGCACCAGACACTTCCTCATGAAGGCTTGATTTGTGACAATTCGGTCAATCTCAAAGTTTCACCTTCATATGAGAGCCACAAGAACCCTCTATGTGGTCAGAAGATCAAGGAGCAAAATGTTTCATCTTTTTCTATAACCCACCATGGTGGTCCTCCCCATGATGATGAATTTAGCTGTGAAATCCCTCTCTGCAGTAGTAATTCACATTGTCTGGAAAATTCTTTAGAAGAAAATTTAGTGATGAGAAAGCCATATTATCTTAAGGCACTTGAAAAATCAAATCTAGTCATGTATGATGCTTTACCATCAAAAAGTAAAATACTTTCTCAATAAGAAGATAACTCGTGGTGTAGGTCATTCTCCGAACCACCCCTGAGTCATTCATCTTCCAGTTTGATCAGTGGATTCTCTACCAGTTTTGTTGAATCTGATGAAGCAACAAGAAAGAACCAACTCTGGTCTAAACAGGTAGAACAATCTTCATTAAATGATAAAGAGGAAATGCTAAACATGAGAAAACAACTGGCGAAAGGTGAAGTGCCAGTAATGTTTTGGCCTCTGGCTGACTCTCAGTATGACATTCCAGAGATATTGATGGAAGATAGAATTCATGATATTCATCTCAATATATGGAAAACTCTTTGTCAGTTGAAAAATAAAGTATTATCTTATTATGAATATGAAAATCATGTTAAGATAATAGAAGAGTTACAACGTCAGATTGATTTGGCATCCCTATCAGTCTCTCGATATTCGAAGGCTAAAAAGCAGTAGAGAGCCCTTCAATGTTCATGCCTTGGTGCACTAAGAAGATTGTGATAGTTAATTGCCAATGCCCCATATGGTATTCATGTCAGAGGATGGGGTGTTCATGAAGCACTACATTTCACTGTGCTCTCCAGTCAGCAAATACGGCCGAAAATGGTCTCATGCAATGTTATTTCCCATGGTCGACCACAATCAATGGGTTTTGTTTATAATAAAAAGCTTGCCTAAGAACAAGCTTCAACTAGTTTCTCTCAAAATAATGCATACAGAGAAAAAGTTGTTGAATTAATCCTGCATCAAGCAAACGAGAATATTGACCAGGAATCTCATTTAGAGCAAGCAAATCACCAAGTGACAGAAGTGTCAGAAATCATCCAACAGTCTTTTGAGCTAGGTGATAAAAGTGGATGCAGGTTGATGCATCCAGTTAATTTCTGGACTAAGGTCCGCAAAATCAGGAGAGCTTTCAATAAGGTCTTAGATATAGCCTGTCAAGAGCCACCCCAGCTTTCCATACTGGGGACTCTTTTAACCCAACCCTCAGAATTAACAAATAGGACTCTAGGAGTTGAGCAAAGATAGCAGGAATAGCCCCAGTCCACTAGACTAGGGACCTTTTCAAATCATCAATCCCCTCCTCAGCAAAAGTCGGTCTTCTCTCGATTGGGGAAGAATCCATAAGAGGAACGAAGAGCCAAATTATCAGGATATTCTCTCCAAATTACGATTTTCCAAGAAGTTCCTGAGGGATCAAATCAACAAAAGGCAGTGTCTCGTCAGGGGAATGGAAGAAGACAATATCACAGAAATGATGATAGAGGGGATGTGATGTGTTATGCATCAATTAATATCATTAATGCTATTGTTGATGATCCTCTAGAACATGAGGCTCACTCAGGGGACTCATATGAAGAGGTTACTACTCAATAAGTTGTATGCACAGACACAAATGAAGAAGGTGTGCTTACATGAAATCAAAGGATTACTCAAAACCTAGGTAATCCTTCAAGTAAACCACTTCCCCCTCTCCGAAAGGTGTCCAATAAGGGGAAAGAAAAGAACCAGGTTACATACCCTTCCTCTGGAGAAGGCCAATCTCTCTCACTAGAGCAAAGATTTTCACAACAAGAGGAATAAATGAAGGAATTAAGGAGGTTGAATGCAGAACTACTTCAAGGTAGTCTTCCTCCTAAGCGTGCTGGAGTCAGTCAGCCAAGGGAATTTGTTGCAGCTACTGAGATGGATCAAGAATATCCTCCTTTATCAGTACACCCTTATAGGTCTAATCCTATGAGTCAAGTCCAACAACAATCGGCATTTCTGCCGTTGGTTGCAGTACCAGCTGCCACACCTATCCAGACTCCAATTATTGCACCTGCCAAAGTCCAAGTTCAACCGGATGTTTCTCAAAAGTTAATAACTACCATTGAGTCATTAACAACTCGGTTAGAGACTATGGAAGGGAAGCATGTGCAAGTTCAACCAGAAAAGAGAGCTTACCTTGAATGGGTAGATTCAATCCATACCCCATCAAGTTTTGGGAACCCTGTATTCCCTATTTTCAATGGATCAGGCGATCCTGAACAACATTTGACGCATTATTTGTCTTGTTGCGATCCTATGATGGGAACTCTGGAACAGTAAGAAGCAGTAAAACTTATATGCATTGTGCGAACCTTGCAAGGACCAGCCTTTTTCTAGTACACAAGCTTGCAATCGCAATCAATTACCGGATGGGAGGATCTTCTCCAAATATTTCTTCTCCAATTCAGCTCAACATTGCCAAAGACAAATTTTTTTAATCTTACAAACTGTAAGTAAAGGGAGAATGAAAGAGTCTCATATTTCATTGCTCGTTGGAAGGGATTAACATATTCCCTAATCTTAGCACTCCCTCAGGAGGAATTATTGCCAATCTATGTGGCAAATTTTCATGATGAGTTGCACACACCGCTGATCCCTGTAAAATACATAGGAGGGTTTCGAGACCTTACTTCAATTGCTCAACAGATTGAATATTCTCTTATAAAGACTAAGGATAAAGCTCATGTAATTCTATTAGCTCCAGGAAGGAGAATGGGTAAACCAGATACTTCTACAGTTATGCTTAAACAAGCACCTGTACCTGCTTCTACTTCAAAACCTTTATCTTATCGAAGGGCTCCACCTCCTGAGCACCAACAACAGAGGTCATTTCATCAAGATTATCAAAGAGATCAAAGATGAAAACAATTTGAGGATTTGAAAAGCAAAGTTTACTCTTTCCGAAATGAACAAGTTCCTGGTTATTTAATTTCAGATCTGGAAAATAATTTGGTTCAATTGCCAAGGCCCAAAAGGCCAAACAAGGAAGGAGATGAAGACCGTCCCAATTATTTCCCCTTTTATCAAATGTTGGGGCATCCCATCCAGGAGTTTTTTTGTCTTTAAATACCTCCTACAAAAGATGGTCGACTTGGGACAAGTCAAAATAAAAGGCTCTTCAACCCATGTAGCATGTGTTACTACTACAGTTCTAGAGGAAGAAGGCGAATGACAAGAAGTCAAAAGATGATTGGATGATCAGAAAAATGATCAACCAAAATCATGCCATTTTGCGAATGCAATTGAAGAAACCAATTGTGTCTTCTGCTATAGATTCCATGACAAAATCATCTTCAGAGTGAAAATCCTCAAAAGGGAGGAATAGTTCAAAGAAAGAAAAATAATTAGAAGAAGATGAGTATGTGTCAAAGCCTAAGTTGTCTTTGACTCTGGCAGATTTCATGCCATCTACTTCAAAGCGGCAGGCACCGTCCCACCAAACGGCAAAACCTAAATTGGCTAATTAGGCAGAGTCTTCATCAGATGAAGAGTTGATATTAGGTTCTGTTAATATGATTCAATTAACAGATCCATATTCCATTCTCAGTTTCGATTTTGATGAGCCTGAATTCCCTATATCAAATAGAGGAATCAGAGGAAGTTACAGAGGCTTAGGATACAGGGGAATATGTGGATCTTTCAAAGGCCACTATTCCAATTCTACCCCTGCTAGAACTGTGTATGTGACAGAAACTCATGGTAGAGCCCTTCAACGAGCTCAATAAGAACAAGCAAGTTCTTCCACACAAGGTAGACTCAGTCCTGGCACAATTATTCTGGAATCTCGGTTGAAGGTTCAATATTCTTCCTCTTAGCAAGTAAATGGATCTAATCGGTGTAATATTCCAAATACAGGAGTATTACCAACTCCTATCCCGGTACAAGATGCATTAAATTCCAAAGCATCAAATTCCAAGGCACCTGCTAAACCACATGTTCCTGTTGGGAAACACAGACCTCTGGATCAAAAGTATGATTTATTGAAACACCTGGCCCAAGTACTGGCCAAGTTATCAATTCTGGATGCTTTGAATCTATCAAAAGATCTTATGGAGGCACTCATCAAGGTTTTGTCAAGTCCTCATGAGTTTGAAATTGAAATTGCTGCAGCTGAAGCCTACCATGTTGAAAATAATCCTGCAGAATGCCATGCAGTGATATCATTCACAGATGAAGATGAAGATGATGTCATGTATGGACTCATTAGACCTTTGTATTTATCTGTCAAGGTCAATGGTGTGGACATCCAAATGGCTTTCATTGATAATGGTTCAAGAGTCAACCTCATGCCCATTTGTACACTTTGTCGATTAGGCCTCATAGAATCTGATTTATCTCCTTCAACTATGATGTTACAAGGATATGATAAAAATGAACAAGAACCATTGGGAGAGATTACACTCAGAAATCAATTTGGATATCTTGTATCCAATTTATATTTCATGGTTGTTGATCAAGACTCAGCCTTCAATATCTTGCTTGGAAGACCCTGGCTACATCAACATGCGGCTACCCCTTCATCATTACATCAATGTCTCAAATATTGTTTTGATGGTCAAGTTAGGACATTATATGGCGATAAGGCCACATTCAAGACATGTGAATCTCAATACATTGAGGCGGAATTCTATCACATGAAGGGAAAGGAGAAATCCACAATAAGGGAGATTACCAAAGTTAATTCTCCATATGATTTGGAAAAGATTCCAGTAAATCCATTTGCGCATGTGAGTATAGATTATGTGTTTACTATCAGTCAAGTTGACAGGATAGACCCAAATCAAACTACTCTTATGGAAAGATCCATAATGTCAATTACGACAATCGAGCCATACAACATGGGAGAAATTGGTGATCCACCAAGCAATGATGAAAGCTCAAATAGATATGTCTTCATTTCATCTGCTGAAATCCAGCAAGCCTATACTTCACCAATCGGGCCAAAAGAAGTTATAGAAATACCAGAGGTGAATGATGATGTTGATTCTCAATCCATCATATTCTCTTTATTACCTAAGGAAGTACCTTCATCATCAATTGGGTCAGAAATGTAAGCTTCTTCTTCAAGATGTTCAAATTTTAACATCTCTTCTAATCATGTAAATTCTGTTTTATCATCTACTATGCAAGTAGAAACAGAAGAAGTAACACATGTTGAAGAAGAAGAGGAAGATCTCAGAGATGCTCCTACAGCATTTGAAGAGGGTATCTCTACCACTATGGATGAACTCAGAGAAATCAATCTGGGTACAAAAGAAGATCCACTCCCCACTTTAATCTGTGCGGCCGTGACTCTTGAAGAATAAGAGATGTATATTTCCTTTTTAAATCAAAATCGAGACATATTTTCTTGGAACTATACAGAGATGCCCGAGCTTGATCCCGATGTTGCTACTCATCATTTGGGCTTACCAGAAGAACATCAAGGATTTAAGCAAGCTGTAAGAAGAACACACCCAACTTATGCTTCCAAAATTGAAGTTGAAGTGGATAAGATTATCAAAGATAACTTCATCAGAGAAAATCAATATCCCAAGTGGTTGGCTAATATTGTCCCTGTGAAAAAGAAGAATGGAAAAATTATAGTTTTCATTGATTTAAGAGATCTTAATCGGCATTGTCCTAAGGATTATTTTCCAGTTCCGATCTTAGAAATTTTAATCGATGAAACAGCTGGCTATGAAGTACTCTCCTTCATGGATGGATATTCCGAATATAATCAAATCCAAATGGCTCTAGAAGATGAGGAATCTATAGCCTTCAGAACCCCTCAGGGTGTGTTTTGCTATCGGGTAATGCCCTTTGGCTTAAAGAATGCAGGCACAACATATCAGCGTGCCATGCATCGTATCTTCAAACCCTTTTTAGGGAAGTTTGTTTAATGTTATGTAGACGATTTTTTGGTCAAATCCAAACAAAATTCTAATCACTTGGATGATTTGGAAGTCATATTCCGCAAGCTTTGACAACATAATTTGAAGATGAACCCTTTAAAATGTGCTTTTGGGGTAACCTCATGAAAATTTCTCAGCTTTTTTGTACGCCATTATGGTATCAAAGTCAATCCTAAGAAGAAAAAGTCAATCCTTGCTATGTCACCTCCCCTAAATTTTAAATAATTGAGAGGACTTAAAGGAAAATTAGACTATATTCGGCATTTCATCACCAATTTGGGAGGCAAAAGATTACCCTTCACCAAATTGATGAAGAAGGGAGTCACTTAGCAGTGGACTGAAGAATGTCAAGAAGCATTTGATATTCTCAAGAAGTATCTCTTGAGTCCACCGGTGTTAATGCCACCTATTGAAGGAAGACCAATTATCCTCTATGTAACAGCTCTAGAGTGATCATTGGGTGCCTTTCTTGCTCAGAAGAATGATTTTGCGAATGAAAACAACCTCTACTATATCAGTTGGACTATGCTTGAAGCAGAAACCCAATATTCAAGTATTGAGAAGTGCTGCCTAGCATTAATCTTTTCAGTTAAAAAGTTGAGACACTACCTGCAACATCATGAGGTCCAATTGGTATCTCACAATAACCTACTCAAATTCATCCTTAGTCGTCCAATGCTTACAGGACGTCTGGCAAGGTGGGCAGTTATCTTGCAATAATTTGACATTCAGTATGTGTCTCAAAAGACAATAAAGGGCCACACTCTGGCTGATTTCCTTGCTGAACACCCTTTAGTGGAAGAAACATCTTCATATATTGAACTCCCTGATGAGGAAGTCTTCTCTATTAAAGAAAGTCTTCAAACATGGGAAATGTACTTTGATGGTGATTCCAGAAGTCCAACAGGAAGGAAAATGGAAGATCCTAAATTCAACAAACTTGGCTTGGGAATTGTGCTCATTTCTCTATAAAAGGCAGTGTTACCTTATTCATTCTCATTATTGGGAGGTGGTACAAATAATGAAGCGGAATACCAATCTCTCATCGCAGGCTTAGAGTTGGCGCTTCAAGCACAAGTGAATCACTTAAAGGTGAAAGGTGATTCAGACCTGGTAATAAAACAAGTCAATGGGGATTATGCTATCAGAAAAGAAGAACTGATCCCTTTGTATGATTACGTCAGAGAGTTAATGACGGAATTCCTTTCAGAACTAACATTTTATTATGTCCCACAATCACAAAATGTCCAAGATGATGCATTGGCTAATATAGCCACAGCTCTGGCAGATCCAAATTGAGATGAGACAATAATCAGTATTGCCCACTGTCATACAATTTCACCTTATGTTCAAGCCAGAACAGAGGAAATAAATGAAATTAGTCCCATCTCTGAACCATACAGTCACACTACGGGATAGATGACACCTATCCGGGAATACCTTCAAAATGGAACACTTCCACCTGATAGAGACAAGAAAGAACAAATCCGGTGATGTGTGGTCAATTTTACTCTTTATGATAGCCCAGATCACCTAGAGAAAATTCTCTACAAGTGTGGTTTTGATGGAGTTCTCTTCAGATGCATTGATGGTGAAGAGACAATGGCTGTAATGAAAGAAGTGCATGCAGGAGTCTATGGTGCCCACCAGTCTGGACATAGACTCTCTGATCAGATTCAAAGGCTTGAATACTTTTGGCCCTCAATGATACAAGATTGTGTTGATTTCACAAAGAAGTGTCATTCATGCCAAGTACATGCCAACTTCATTCATCAACCTCCATAGTTGGTTCATATAGCTAAATACTTGTGGCCATTTGCCACATGGGGAATAGATGTGGTGGGACCTTACCCTTCAGCTATGGCCAAGCAGTTTAAGTATATTATTACTGCTACTGACTTCTTTTCCAAATGGGCAGAGGCAATACCTCTCAAGGAATTCAGTTCTAAATGCATTGTTAGATTCATCAAGTCTAACATCATTACCGGATTTAGTGTCCCTCATACCATATTGATGAAAAATGGCACCAAATTCTTTTCATTTGAGGTGAATAAGTTGTATCAAGAATACAACATCAAATCCAATCATTCATCTCGGTATCATGCAGCCGCCAATGTCCAGATAGAAGCCTTCAACAAGACTATGTCAAATATACTGCAAAAGATGGTGGATAAAGATAAAAGGTCATAGCCTGATAAAATTTTTCATGCTTTATGGGCTTATCGGACCACCACCCGCACTGCAACGCGGTCAACTCCATATTCACTGGTATATGGAATTGAAGCAGTCTTTCCCATTGAAGTTCAATTACCTTTTCTCAGAGTATCCATTTGTGATCAATAATATACAGATGAACAATCTCAAAAGTTATTGAATGAATTAGAACAGTTAGCTGAGAAAATATTGTGCACTTTGCACCACTTGGAATTCTACAAGAATCGAAAAGCACGAGCTTTCAACAAAAAAGTTCATCTTCGTTCATTCGTTCAGGTAGAATTGGTATTAGTTCTCAGAATTCCAATGATACTAGGAAAGAAACATCCTAAGCTTGAACCAAAGTGGGAAGGACCTTATTCAATACATAAGGTCTATTCCAATGGAGCTTATTCTTTAATATCAATGGATGGAGAACTCATCACTACTCCAACCAATGCCAGATTTCTGAAGAAGTATTTTGTATAAACAAAAAATACACCATCAACGGTCCATGCATATGACCTTAAACTATTTGCATGTCCCTTACATCTAGCACAACGTTAAACTGTACCATCTAGGGTCCATGCATATGACTTTAAACTATTGGAACTTACGTCCAACATGACGTTAAACTGTGACGTCCAGACTACATGATGCTAAAATGTACAGAAGTCCCTTACGTCTAGCAAGACGTTAAACTGCATAACTAACGGTCCATGCATATGACCTTAAACTATTCGCACTTTCTTCCAACATGACGATAAATTGTATCATATTTTGTTCGTCCAACATTACGTTAAAACATGAAAAAGTCCCCAATATGTCCAACATGACGTTAAAATGTGTCCTCTTTTGTCCTTACTGCATGACATTAAACTGCACAGTCCTCTTTTTGTCCAACAAGACATTAAACTGTATTGTCCCCATCGTCCTAACTAAATGATGCTAAAATATATAGAAATCCCCTAATACGTCCTACATGACGTTAAACTGTATTTTTGTCCCAGCTACATGACACTAAACTATACAGCACCAATAGTCCTAACTGTAAGACTTTAAATTGCATAGTCCCTTCATATGTCCTACATGACATTAAACTGTGCATCATTAAGGTTGTTGTTACCTCATGTTTCTCACACCGAGTATGAATCACATGAGCTTAGAGAAAATGTCAACCATAACACCCTCTTTGGGCCGCTAACCACGTCTAAGTCCCAACATCATTTTTAGGTCATTGTCCCCAAAAACAACTTGATCACTGATTCATTATTTAATTGAACTATGTAGAATTTGATCCTTACCTTCTAGGATGGGTATGTAGGCAACCTCCCAAGGTTCACGCCCAAAACCAATATCATCACATCAGTTCACCTCCATCTCATACAATGTTGATTTGTGAAACCGTCCCCAAAATCAATATCTTTACATTGGTTCACCTTCGTCCTTGCTATACGACGTTAAACTGTACATCATTTCTATCCTGTATAACAATAAACTACAATATTCTTTGATACCCTCACCCAAGAGGGAATCATTATTTACATTGATTTTTAATCATGTTATATTAAAAAAAGACTATGTGCATACATGGAAATACCTGAACCTTTTATATTGGGTTAAACCATCATTACACTAAAGTCCCCTTTCACCCTTCACATGTACGAACCAAATTTGTACAGAGGGTATTTCTACAACTACGTGGGCTTAATTCCCATCCCTATGGGATATGTAGGAACATTTGAGTGTCCCTCAAATCTAGTCCCAAGTATTTTGGGCCTAACCCCAAATTCCACTTTTAGTCCCCTGGCTGAAAATTCCCCATGAAAACACACACTGTGTATTTATTATAATGGTCTGAGCTCGATGAACCTAAACTAAGATCTCTCATACTTTCGTCCCACATGAAGTTAAACTGTATTTCAAGAACTACTTATGGATTGATTCCCATCCTTATGAGATATGTAGTGAAGTCCAGTATTTCAATTCAGGACCCAGCCACAATGTGATTATGGTTAGCATTGATCTATGTATCTTTACATACATTGAAAAATACCCATTTTTATGTGTCATAATCTTAACCTTAAATATTTTCAGATCTTTATAACATTTTCTTAATTTCTAATCACAAAAGGCTTGATACCCTAGAGTTCTTTTGCCTGACCATGCAGCATGTGCCCTTAGGCGGCCTTACATAAACATTCTACATAACAGACCTGTTAGCCAAAAGATGCTATTATTTGACTATACATCCAATTCCCTTAGGCAGACCTGCATAATTCAACCCCCTAATGGGTTTGTTAAATAGTGGTAACTTCATTCTTGGGAGGAAAACCTATTTTGTCCTTATTTTTCTTAATGACAATATGTAGGGATCCAAAAAAATAGACATCCTTAACATATTTTTCCCATATCCTTTTTCATGATCTGAAAGTATTCAGGTCTATGGTTTATATTTTTCTTCCCTATATTTGGGTCATACCTTCATAGGAGTGATATTCATCCAGTTCTTCAATAATCTTGTTTGAAAATATCTTCTCCATATTCAAGTACCTCTTTCCATACAACAAACTCTATACTTTGGAAAAGTTGAATCCCCATAAAATTTCACTGGCTTCTTAGCAGTAGAAAAGTAAATTTCTGAGAGTTCTTTTGTCTGACTATGCAGCACGTGCCCTTAGGTGGGCTTGCATAAGTAGTCTACATAATAGAACTGTCAACCAAAAGATGCTATTTATTTGACTATGCAGCCAATTCCCTTATGTGGCCCTGCATAATTAAACCCCCTAACGGGTTTGTTAAATAATGGTAACTTCATTCTTGGGAACTACTTCTTCTAATGCCTTTTAGCTCTTTTTCATATCATTCCTCAGATTCAAATTTTCTTAAGTCATAGTTTACATATTTTCCCTCATACTTGAGTCTGGTAATATGTTTTCATATAAATTGTCAAGGAATTGAGTCAATTTTAATCCATTTTGGTCAAAGATATTTCGACCTTAAACATTAGCCACTTTATGTCCGACGTGTATGAATTTAAACTGCCCACAAAAGATAAGGGAACTCTGAATAAAAGTCAAGTTCCAGCTCACTAAACATACATTTTGTATTATTTGGGTAATATTTAGAAATTAAAAGATTCAAAGTTTGTGGGGTTATTTATAATAATCCTAGTAAAAATCAAACTATGCTTACTAGCCGCATTGGATTAGGTAAAAATCTAAAGCAGGTAGCAAAGGAAATGCGTGCATAAATGATTGAAGATGAAAATATTTTTTTCATTGATGCACAAGATATTAGAAGGACATCCACATATTGGAGTCTCTTCTCTTTTCTAAGAAATTACAAGAGGCTGTCAACATAAGTCTTCACGTGATGAACAACATCTCGAGCTTCATCAGCAGCTACTTGAAGCTCATGCATCTGACCAACTTCACTCTTTTCATCCTAATGAAGTGATTTCTTGGCATCTGCGATGGCTTTCATACCATTCGTTTGAGATCCCTCCAATGAATTATTGAGTTGGTCAAGTTCCCCAGTAACAAAATCTAACTGTTTCTGGAGGTGCATCTGCTGGACGACTTTATCTTTGATCTTATGCTTTAGCTCCTTCATTTTGGCAGCATAATCAGACTCAGATCGGGATACCGTAGCCTCAATTTCGCTGGTATTGAATGACAGCTTCACCCTGGTCAGATCTTCACGACACTTTTTCTCCTGCTCCCTTCTTATGATGACCTGTTTCACCGTGGTATGGATCTCTTGATATCCAAAACCGCCAAGTCCTAGCATGATGAATAGGGAAGACAATCGAGAAATCTTTGATGATAGCTCTTCAAGAGGCACTTCATATATGATTTCCATATGTTGTTCCATGCCTTGCATCGTGAAAAGTTGAGCGCCTTAAGCACTTCCGGGTCTAATTTGACATCATCATCACAAGGGGGCATGCATTTTGGGATTAATGCACTTAAGGAAGTGCCCTGTTCTGCTCCTTCCCCCCTGACCCTAGTTGCTTCACCTTCTACTACTGTTTGGATGGAATTTGAGACTTCACCTCCAGATCTATCCATTTAAGTTGATGGCCCTATTTTATCAATTAAAAGTATGGTTAGTTTCATAGAACAATAAAAGTTGGTTGTCCATCTTGAAAACTTAGTACAATCATTACCTAACAGTAGATCAACAGCTTGATAAGACTCCTCCCCATCTTTCCCAGTTTCAACAGGATCTTCAAGATGGGCCTCAGAAGGGTTTAATGAGTTTATCTCTGCTTGAGATAATATTTCTATAATGGTAGGGTTGACATAAATGTCCGCACCCTCTTAAGGCATTGGTAGTTCAGTAGCTTCTTTGGATGGAAATGGATATTATTTTCAGTCATGATTATAAGTGTAAATTATAATAAAATTTACCAGACGAAGGATAACACTCACACCCAAGATCTTCTGATCACATGATAACTTAGAATGATAAAAAAATTCTTCGAAAGACATGCCAAGATTTATCATTTCATCCAATGATATTTCAGAATCCCGGTTAGTCTCACTAGTGGGAGAATTTGATGTGTCTTCTTGGTGACCCTCATTCTGCAGCCCCTGACCCTGGAAAGATTCTTCAGAAAGGATGGCAAATTCAGTTGCCGCGGCCTCCAATGATTCTGGTGCAGGTGTTATACCTAAAATATCACAGAACAGAAGTTAGTTGATGTTTTCACTCAACATTTAATGAAGCATTGTATGAAGTATTGTTAAATTACCAGAAGTATGTTCTTCTCTATTTGTAGTAGCAGTAGAAGAAGTACTGGGAATAGATGTTGGCTCTTTTTCAAAAGCATCCAAGTCAGCCTGAATTTGTGTTTGTTCCACAACACCCTCCATGGTCCTCAAAGGAGTATCAATCCACTCCCTCAGAGGGGAAATTGAAGAAGCCCCTGCAATCCCAAGGAAAATGAGAAATCTTTTCATGGTTTAAGACTCATGATTATCCAAAGGACTTACCACTACTGATGAAGCATTTAGTTGTGGACTTCTTCCTTCAACGCCTTTGTCCCTTTGGCTTTTTGGGAGTGTCGGAAGTCTCCCTTATAGGTACTTGAATCAGATAATGGAAATCCACGTCCACCTCCTCATCCATGGCCTGTTGGCCTGGAGATATCTCGCCCGACTCACAAGGAGATTTAGCAGCAGCCCCGGTGGCAGTACCACCAGGGCTATACTGTGGTGAAGGAACTTCAGTAGTTCCTTTCCTTGCAAGATGTAGGATAAATAAATTAATTTCCTTGAGTAACAAATCTTTGACTGAAATTGAGTTGCAAAGTAAATATGGAAAGAAAACATACATCTTCAGGAGCCACGTACTCATGCCACTCCTCATCAGTGTCGCCGTGATACATCATTTCCTTCACCCACTTGGTGATAGGGATAGAATTATCAGTGTCATGTATATAGGTCCTCAACTCTTTGAAATAGGCTCTTACTTCATTAGAGTTATCCTTTAAATGAATATTTGTAGGATCCTGAAGAGTACCTATTCCAGGAAGATTTATCCCTTCACATAGCTCTAGCCAGATAGTTTTAGTATCGCTGTATACATCCTGCCATGCCTGGATGGAATCTAGTCGTAGATATGCAGGTGTACTAGAAGGCTGCGAAGAGGGTCCTACAATCTTGGATTTTAATTTCTTTCTAGCTCCTGCAACTATAAAAAGAGAATGAAAACTTGTTACTCTATAAAGTTACTAGAAATTAAATTGCCTCAATAAAGTAACTCACCAGGAGTTGATGGAGTGTCTCTCTTGATTCTGATAGGAGGATTATATATGGCACGTGGCCACTTTTACACATGTTGTATCTCTTGAGAATATGATGAATCAGCCTCGGTTGAAGAACTCGGTGAACCAGCTTCAGGAGTGGAAGAATCACCTGCCACCTGAATTGTTTCTTTCTCAATGGTTCTCTTCTTCTTCCCCACTCGATAAATAGGTTTATTAAATATTGCCCTAGGATATGACGCTACCCATTTTTCGGCATACCATATGGACAAATTGCTTACCGCTTCAGCATCTGGTAAGTCAAAAACTGCTCCAGTCCTTTCCATGGCCATTAGCAGCCATAATTGTTAGGAAACCATGGGATGCTGCTCTGACCTGACATGCACTGGAGGAGATACAACAGTTGTCTGCATACACTTGAATTGGCGTGAAAATCGATATGGAGCATAGGCCTCACATATAATTTCCCCATCAATTCTGGTGGCCAGTACACCATCTCTGCAGGCCAGCATGTAAGATCTATGTTCCAAGCTGGATGACCCATCATCAACAAATCTCCCTATCGGCGGATTTACATAGGGAAAGAAGTGGAATTCCTTATGTATACCCATCCTTGGCCTAATATCATAGACATTGAGGGATAAAGGAAAAACTCCAGAGAAGGCCTAAACAGACGGCCTGAAAGAACTTCTAGGAATCTGTATTCCATTCTGAACAGCATATGTCCGAAAGTGAGTGGCGATACATCCCCATAAAACATGGAATGGTCCCACTAATCTCAAAGGAGACTTACCCATATAGACATGGAGTAAGTTCCTGTGAATCTTTTCCAAAACTGGGGTTTCCAACCCCACCATCTTCCTCTCAGCCAACTTGGCAGCAATAACGAAGGTCCCTGGCCTGACGCCTCCCTTTGAATCTCTGACTGGCAAAAGATAGACACTGATCCATAAGGCTAAAAAGCCTGCCAGATAGGTCTTCTCTAGGATTTTATGATTCACATCATACCCCTATTTCTCAAACTCTCCTGCTTCCAGAGTCGGCCAGAATGTGCCAGGATCACCTCTCTTATCCGCTCTAGGGCAGCTAGTACGACGAGTATAGGTGGGACCATTTTCCCTCTTCTTCTTGAGAAACACATCCATCCATTCCTCTGGATGAATATCCATTCTAGAATGAGTCTTTAAAGCCTTTGATATTTTGAGCTTATGATAAATCTTCAATAATTATTGAACCAAATTCAGAGACTTCTCCGGATTATTCAAGGTTGCCTTTGGAGGGATGAATTCGTCATACATATCACCCAAAATTGGAACCCCTGAGATCTTGTAGACATCCCAAAAACTAATTCCTACTTCTCCATGGGTTAGATGGAAAGAATTAGTTTATAGGCTCCAGCGGCTAAGAAAATCCAGTGCAAAATTATCATTCCTATAAACATACGTCTACCCAGCCCAGACGACTTCATAAATTGCATCACCCTTCATATCCTCGACAAACTCTTCACAATTTTGTCGCACCCAATAATCCCACATCCAAGTTGGCTTCACACCTAATCCAGAACGGAATTCCCATTTCTCCTTCCAGCCTTTGGATTGATCAATCTGAGAATTTTGAAAGATTGAGGGATAACAATGTGGTTTTAGCTCAGGTTTGTGAGGTTTCAGATCTGGTGCACATGAGCTATGATGCATTATATAGGCTTTCTTTACTATTCCAGTATTAGAAAATATTCTTGTGATTGAGAAATTTTATAAATAAAAGTTGGTATATGACTGAAACCAGGAATGCGGGAGATAGTTCTTTGCCTCTGGAATATTGACATCTTGCAGATGACCATGGACATACAGAGGAAGATAGATGATGTGCATGAAATTAATATGATGCTTCTTCAAGTACTTGGCTAATTCTGGGAGATTACTTTCATAGGTGGAACATTAATCATGGCCAACGATGTCCATCATATCATCAATTATTTTTCTTTTCAATTCATCAGCCGTTCCGATTCTCTTGGGAGCCATTGGATCTACACAAAAGTTGAATAATTAACTCTTAAAGTAAGTTAATTTTTTATAAAATTTGTGAAGGAATTTGAAAATTTGGCTAAGGCATTTAGGCGCGCAAGTCCCATAGTTGGCCCGCAAGTCTCCTTCGGTCGCGCAAGTATTGGGTGCACATGTATCACCGCGCAAGTCCAAATACCTTAACAGATGCACGATGAAAGAAACAAGAAGCACAGACGAGTGAAAGCTGGGAGTCCACTTGCACGCTGAGAGAAAAAAAACAAGCGAGAGTCGGGTACTTTGTGCAAAGTGAGGCCATCTATTTATAGACGAGGCCGTACCCCTGCGTGCCGGACCCTGCATGCCCGAAGCCCATTTGCGCGCCATACCCTTCACACCTTAATTTCCTTTTGTTTCTCGTTTTCCTCAGAGTCAAATCCTCATTCCTTTTTGGATCCAACTCTGATGGGGGACTTTTGTTGACGCTCCTTTTTCTTCACAGAGTCTAAATGAAATGAAAAGGTAAATACCTCGAACAAAGAAGATTAATCCTTTGAATAAACATCAAAAAAGATAAAGGGATGAACAAGGAGAACATTGCCCATAGGTCGTGCAGGTTCCAGCATGGTCATGCAATTATACTTGCGCGCCGCCCAAATGGCCGCGCAGGTGACTTGCGCGCCCTCTTTGAAAATCGCCCAGGGTCTTCTCCAGCCTATAAATACCCCCGGTGGGCCCCCCATTTAGAGAGGATTTTTTTCCAAAATTCAGAGACAGAGCTCTGAACGCCCAAGTCTCTTCTTCAAGTCTTCCGAACACTTCTAAGGTAATTATTTACCTAGAATTGAAGGTCTAAACAAGAGGAATAAGGTCTAAGTGTTAGAATTCACTAAACACTTGCGCGCCTAAGTGTTTTACCCTTAAGGGAAATGGGCACACTTGTGTGCCTCCTTACCTACTCATTGAAACTTGTGCACCACTCTTCTGGAAGTACCTTGGGTTAATTCTAAAGGCTTTGGTCAAGGATCGCCCAAGTATTACTCTACTGGTCAAGGATCGCCCAAGTATATAGGTGTCGCACAAGTATACTTGCACGACCCAGACTTGCGTGCCCATGCAGTACTTGCGCGACCCCCCAGGACTTGCGCGCCCTTCTATTTTTGGGTGCCCTTCCTGCCCATTTCACCTCTCTTATGTCATTCCACCTTTCCTATTGTAGCGTATCATGTAAGCTATCGAACATAGTCTATCCTTTTTTAAAAACTCATAATGTTACACTGTGACATTCTAGTAAAATGTTAAAAACATGAAATGAAGTAGTGAAAACATCAATATGAGGTTGCCCATGAATATTCATGGCTTGAAAGCATAGTTCACGCTATGAAATACCACTGAAAGACAATTCTACACCCGATTTGTTTCAAATTAATGCCTGGATCACCTTTGATTGCCCCATTTTGACCTAGGATGAATTGGAACCATTTATTAGGAAAATTTTCTAAATTTATAGCCATAGGGGAAAATTTTAGGTTCTATAACTGGAGGTCCAGGGGGGATTGGAATCATAGATTAGTGGAATTAGCCACTGTATTGGGAGATTAGGTTGTTTCTTAGGTTTTATTCTATAATTTTAATTTTAATTTATTTTCTATATAATTTTATATTCATATTATAATTCATGTGTTCATTTTTTCCAATATTTCTCTCTTTATCCCTCTCCCTCTTACACTATGATCTATTATGCTTGTGATGGTGAGTGACTGACCCGAGTCTTGGACTTAGGGGGAGGTTTCATAGTGTTCAAAAATATCTGTGTATCAATTTTAAAAGTTTTAATTCTATTTGTGGTGAATGATTGAGAAGTGTATGGGTCAAGCGATGAAACAACATATGATGGACCTGGGTCTGGGAAGGTATTTTACTCTCAATTGATTTTTTATCTTACTTGGATATTGGAGGAGGTGAGATTTGGTTTTCTAAAGAGATCTCATAGGCATGGTAAATTTTAAACTCATAGTACAAGGTATCAATTCTTATATGATGAGATAAATTTTCAAATTTTATTTAATTAAAAATAAATTAATAATTAAGGAACCTAACTAATAGAACCTAGGGTGAAGAAATTTCTTTCTAACTACATTATTTCTTTCTCTATTGCATCTGTATTTTAGTTTTATATTTTCACCTATCATCCTTCCACATTTTCAATACTTTAATAAAATAATAAAAACCCAAAAATATAAAAAGTTAATTAGGAATAAAATTTGATCAACTATAAAGACATTCAAGTAAGATAACCCTGATTATACATTGTGATGCACTAGGAAAAAAATAATATCCTTTTCATCACCCTGAAATAAGTATGTCAAAACTTAGCATCATTTTCAGGGATCCAAGTTGTTGTTTATTCATTACTTCTTTTCAAAATTTATAAATAGTTTTCTTTGTTTTTATAAATTAAAAAATATTTTAAAAATATTTAAATCACCTTGGTCTATAGAATATGTTGTTACTTTCTTTGTTTAATAGATCAAGGGAGCTTGACATTGAATCATCATAGAAGAGGAATTCAAAGAGCTCATCTAGGACCTTAAAGAGACTCTTGAGTACCCAATAGTGGAAGTATTGGATAGATAATTAACTAAACTCTAGTATTACTTCCCATAATTTAATCATGAAATGGCTGAGACACAAGTATATACTTCCTTTGTTTCCTCCCAACATTTATGAAGAAATTCATCAGGTGAAATATCATGAAAAAAGTGGTAGAAAAAAAATAAAATACTAGTTAAAATAGATTGGATAGAATATATAGGATATAAAGAGACAAATAGAACAAATAAATCATGAGAAATAACTAAATAAATAATGAGAGACAGTGGTGGAAGAGATTTTACCACCTATTTTTCAAATTGAAGAACCCGATGTGGTAAAGGAGGAGATACCTAAAGATATATTCTACCTAACTCAACCATTTATAAAGGGGATTTATGATAATGAATTCCATACTAATATATAGACAAGAGATCAATAAGACATGGATTAATTATGGAATGAATATTAAGTGTAATATGATCTCCACACCCCTGATAAATTTTATGCATCATCACCTATGTACCTATATATTTACTTGAAAGAATAATAAACCACCCAAGTGGTGGAATTTTAAGAGAAGATGGTGGATCTTGACTACCAACCTATATTCAGTGGAATTCAACTACAAGAGGCACTTTCTGTCGAGGAATCAATTCAAGAAAAACCAACCAAGGGAGGTAATATTTTCTTAAACTCAATTTTATTTAATTTCAGCAAAGTTTAATTAAGCATTACCTCTCATTGTTTTAGTTTTTTATAATCAGACAAATCATGCTTTTCCTTATAGGACAATGAAGAAAAAGAATATGTAACCATTATGGAACACATAAACCCCCTAAACATATTAAACATTTATTAGACGAAGTCCTTGAAAATATTTAAGTAGCTCTTCTTGAGGAAATACAGACAAAATATACTTACATTAAAATGTAAGATTTTGATAATGATTCTTAATGATTTAATTTTGTTCAAATAAAATCCCATTCTAACTTTCCCTTTGATTATTCCAATTATCCAACATATCTTGATAAAGAACTAGATAATAATGATAAGGTTGTTCAGGAAGTAGCCAAGAAGGAGGAGGACCCATATTTTATCCTTCCCCCACCATGAAAGTTGTATCTCATTTCTATGGGGATGGATCTAGTGTACTATATCCATAGAGTCCTCAATAAGGAATAATAATTGAAAGATGAAAGGAATAATTATTGGTGGTTTAAGTCAAAGAAACTTCACCCACCATCAAACTATGGATAATAGCTGGTATTGCCCATCTAGAGGGAGTCAAAACCTAGGACCCACTTGGGGGATCAAACCAAGACTTGTCTTTATTTTCTTCTAATTTAATTTTTTTGGAATTTAGTTTTTTATTTCTTTATCTATAATTATTTTTATTAATATATTAGGATGAAAACCAATTTCTCTTAATCTTTTTTATCTTTAATGATACTATTCTTATACTTTAATGAGTGGTTTTCTTTTACAGGTCCATGATTATGATGAAACAAGAAACCCATAAAGTGAAAAAAGTATGATGAATTGAACTTAATTAGAAAGGTTATTAATTATAAAATTAATTATCTTTTGAATCCATTTTTTTGAGAATTTATTTTGAAATTTAAAATAAAATTTACATGCTCCACTTTGAACTCTTTTACTCTAGTATCAATTTTAGGAGACATAAGTTTCTTAAGATAATCATTATGCATTATTTTAAATTTCACTATTGACATGATTATATGATTTAAATAGAAAATTAATGAGTAAAGTAAATCAAAAGGGGATAAATTTGAAAAATCATGAATTTTGGAAATGAGTTGATTTTTTAGATGAAATTATTCTTATATTTTTAATGTTTTGAATTTATAAAATTTATATTGATTGGTTAATTTTTTGTGTGCATTTCCATGAGTAATTGTCCCAATCACATGTTCTTATTCCCAAGAGGATTTATAAACCAATATTTCCCATTATTTCTATAGTATATTTCTTGAGAGACTCATGTATGTTTTCTTCCAGAACTTCCTTAACATCTTATTAAAGATATGATCATACATAATCAATTTTAATATGAATTAGTAAAAAAATATATATTTACGTCATTTTTTTAATTTTTAATATCAAATTTTAATCGATTTTTACAAAGGCAACATTATAAATAATAGTTTCAACATAAATTTTAATAAAACTAACATCTAAACATTATAAAAAATTGAAATGAAAAGGTATTTAAAAATTGGTTTATACATAAAATGACGTTGAAAATATATTTCCACATCAATTTTACTAAAAAACCAATGTTTAAACTAACACATGTACATTTAAATATCGGTTATATAAAAATTGACATTAAAATTTATATTATTTCTAAAGGTAAAAAAATCTAGTTAAATTTTCAGAAAAGTTTTTTACATAAAACTAATATTAAAATTTGAATTGGGTAATTTCCTAAGACTTTCAACATTAGTTTTTTAAAAATACCTATGTTGAAAATATCTTTCAACATCAGTTATTACTAATAACTGACATTGAAATTATTTTCCAGTTCAAATTTCAACATCAGTTATTAATAATAACCTATGTTGATTTTTTCCACATCAGTTTTTTTTAATTGATGTTAAAAGTGTATTTTTTTTAAAAAATATAATTTTTATAGTACATTTTCCCAAAATCTAAAAACCTATAAACAATATATAAAATAGAAAAAATAAAACTAAATACAATTTTTCCAAAATTATCATCTTCTCCAAGATGAATTCCCCTTATGCCTCTGCGAAGAATCAAAATCTTTCATGAATACTCATACTAATTCTATCCTCTATCACACTATCAGCTTGTAGTGACCTTACCTATAAAAAACACCCAGGTACATAATCAACCATTTCAATATATATCCTCATTTACTTTCATGTGCCTGAAATTCTATATATGAAATTACATATCAAATAATGTGAACATGAAAGGTGTGAGAGTTAAGACTCAATAGAATTAATAATGAGCCTCAAAATATCAAAACTGAATACTCAATTGAATGAAAGTGATAGTGTATTTGGGATTTTTATAATATATACCACTTTAAACTAAAAAATTGAACATATATGACAAAAAATGTAACCCAAACAAAGATTAATTTATAATTGAAAATATGTTTTCTTTATATTTATAAATTTATTATAAATTCAACCAATTAAACAAAAAATTAAACAATATTTTAGAACATAAAAAATTTCATTAAAAAGTTAATTCAATGATATCAAAAACCTGTTATAGAAAAAGAATAAATTTTTAACAATTTTTATTTTGAAAATTTAATATTAATCATTAACATTAAGACAACAAATCAACACCCCTCAAGTAACTTACTAACATTTAAAAGAATAAAAAAAATGATGATTGATTTATTCATCATTTTTATTATAAGATCCATGCTTGTAATTAATTACATGATATACCTAGTGATAAGGACATATGGATATTCTAGAAGGTGTATTTGTATATGGATTTTGTTGATTAATCTCAGTGTTATGTTATAATCAAAGTTGGACACCTATCTACAAATTTTTACTTGTCAATTATTTATAAAAATGTGATTTTATTGAATGGTAATATCTCTAGAAAAAGATTTCTATGTTTGATTTTGGACCTATATCTAGGATTTTCAAGGGATATTTTAACACCATAATAGATATTTCTTAGAATAAAGGAGTTGGTTTTTTTTTCACGAATGATTATGGATGATTTTATTTCATGTTTATCCATAACTTCCTCATGGAACTTGAGTATAATGGAGATATTTTCAATTGGTGAAAAAAATATGTAATCATTTAATTCAGTAGTGAATGGATAAAAGTTATTCCAATGTCTAAAGTATTTCATATTTTCCTCATTTGAATTTTACTCATATAATGAGAGAACTTTCTAATCCCTCTAAATTATTATTGAAACTCAAGACTGCACATGACCCTATACATCACATTTTATTTTCTAGTATTTATATGATGGAATGAGATTTTATGAAAATTTTACATACATTATGGTATCCTATTATACAAGGCTGTGATTGGGTGTATTTTTAGATAAATATTATATGGATTTAATGGGATATTCTATAACACCCTGATTTCTGTTATGTAACCCTTTATTTATGTTTTTTAAGCATATGAAGTATAAGGGTGAGGTTTAGGAGAGTTTGAAGAAAATTTTAAAGTTTTTTGGGATAGATGCAAAAATGGGGCATGGTTTTTAGAAACCCTACAACACTTGCAAGAAACCGTGTATAGTCAGACATGGGAAAAAGGGAAGGTGCACAGGCAGTGCATGGTTTTCACAAATCATGTGTATAGTTAGGAGAAACAATTAACATTTAAATTTAGATTTGGTATCATTGATGCAGTGGATTCAGAAATGTTGGAGCACAGTTCGGAGATCATGCAAGATGACTATGTGAGGTTTTTTATTAAGGCAGTGGTTGGAGCATGATTAACACACAGTTTGCCTTACTATGCGACTAAACCATGCACAACAAGAAACCACTTCCTTAAAAAATTGATCTCAATAGTTTTTACATCTAAAACATTTGTTTTTTCTTTTATGTGAACCAAACTTGGGATCTTACTTTCACAAAGGTCAAGAAAGGTTCTCCTCTTGATCCAGAGGTGATCCGAAGGCTTTTATTGGTGATTAGAAGCCAATTCCTTATGGTATGTGATCATTATTTTTCATTCTTGATGTTTTTATTAGATATACTTCTCTTCATCTCTCAATTTCTTAGATATACTCCCATTTTCAGTAGATATAAGGTCTTGGATTCGAAATATATTTATATTTGGTCATGTGGATGATAGGTGAATAGATCTAAGGTAGGTTCATAGAGATTCCAACCTGGTTTTGTGATGTTTTTCATACTGTTTATCATTTTCACTAAAACACTCAATGTAGCTGGCTTCACTCTCGAGTCCTCTTACTATAAATTCTTGGATTAATTTAAAATTTATTGAAATTTATTGTGAAATTGTGGTGCAAAGCATGATATAAATCCTCTTTAGTGATGATTTATTGTTTTTGGTGAAATTTTGGAATTGTGGTAATTTCTTGTGAAAATTTCTTTGATTTATTTATTTTAGAATGTTTATTTTAAAATGTTTATTTTAGAAAATATATTTTCTTGATTTTTAAAATGTATTATTTAGAAATGGTATTCAATAAAAAGGTTGTTTTATTGAAATGGTTTTGGAATGTTTGGATTGGTATGATTTTTGGGAATACTTGGTGTGTGTGTTCATATTGCATTTACAAGGATTGGTTGAAATATGAACTTGTTCTTGGTATCAAATGTGTAATGGAATATGAGATATAATTTCCTTATGATGACTTGGTAGATCAATGAGAAATGTCTCATGAGTATAGAACTGTCATAACAATGCATGCATGGTTGGATATGTGGAATGTCATGGTTATGCCAAATGGAACTTGTGAAATGGTTTTAAAGAATTGTTTGGTTTATTTCTTTGAAAAATGGATTTTGTTGGAAAGCTATTTGATATGTAACTTGTTTATATTTAGTTATAAACTATTTTAGAATTTTTTTTATATTAATTTTTTTATTTAAATTTTTCTAACTTTTCTATCATAGTGGCATGAGTAGGGAAGACATTGGGGAAAACCTACTGATTTTTAGTACTCACCCCAGATTTGCACTTTGGTTCTTTTGCAGATGTCATCTATCAAGACATGGGAAAAGGTAAAGTATCACACGTCTTTAGAACTACTTTGTGATACTTGGGCTGTTTGGTGAAGTTGGAGCATGGAGGTTTTGAAGCTTGGAGTCTTGTGGTTGTCTTGGAGTTTTAGTAGTTTGTCTTCCACTATTTACTTTGATATTGTAGTGTTCCTCTATGGTACTTGATATTATTATGATATTGAAAAATGAAAATTTTAGTTAAATTTCATTGTTATCATGTATCCTATAGTAGTTTGTTTGGTTATGGATTATTTGTTTAGTTTTTTTATTATTATAGGGAAAATCATCCCCCACATGTATTGAAGTCCTTTAGCATTTATTACCAGCCTTTCGTGTTTTGGTGATATCTCTTAAGGCCAAGTAACATCTCACAAACCTATCAATCCAATAAAATGGGGGTGAGACGTTACAAATGATATCAGTTTTGTTCAGTCCAAAAGTCTATTTGTGATAAATGGTATCATTTTTGTTCAGTCCCAAAGTTTTTTAAGACAAATGGTATCAACTTGATCATTTCCTTGTGGAATAAATAGTCATCAGTTCTGTTGGTCTTGGAGTTGAATTTCATTCTTGTCTATTCCTTGAGTTGGGATTATAGAAAGTTGTAGGATTGTTGAGACTCAAAATGTGGAGCATAAAAAACGCAGCTAACATTTTTATACTGAACTTTAAGTTACTAGATATTTGGGTACATAAGTGTTTTAGAGACACTTATAGGTTTTAAATCTCATTATTATGGGTTTAGCCAATGAGAAGAGTATGGAATTAATTATAGGAATTAATTCATAGCCAGAGTTCATACATCATTTTTAGGAATGATTTATGATTTTTTGAAAAAGTGTTATTTTTTAAAAATATTGAAACTGTATTTAAATGAAATATTTTAAAAAGATCATGGTTGTGGTATTTTTAAAATGGATTGATTTTAAAAATAAATTTTAAAGTTTTAAAAAATAGATTAACATGTTAAAGGTTGATTTTGGAAAGAAATTTTTTTATAGTTTAATTTATAGAATTTTAAATGTTAATCCTTCAGTTTCTAGAGAGTGATAATTATGGTGTTTGTTGTTTGTATAGAAAATGGAACCTAGTAAGAATCGTAGAAACCAATCGAAAGGGACTAAAAAGAATGTGGTTTCACCTAAGCCAGAGGTGAACAAAAAACTAGTTAAGATTATCTTCCAATGATTTCAAGCTATGGAAATAGGGAACTAGAGGTATGATCCAAGACACGTGGATCATTTCATCCAGTTCTAGAAGTAGAATTCAATCATCTTCTGAGGTGATTCTAAACGAGAAAGGGAAGAGGTGTGGCTAAACAGGATGAATCATATCTTTTATTTCATTGGCACACTAGCAGAGGTAAAAGTTAATATGATGATGTATATGATCGAGGATCTTGTACACCAGTGGTGAGATATAGTGGTGTAGAATAAAGTGGATCAATAAATGGGTTGGGAGGATTTTTAAGAGTTATTAAACAAAAAATTATATCCTCACACATTCAAGATTCATAGAAAAACAAAATTCTTCAACCTAAAGAAGGAAAATATTTCTATCACTGAGTATGTAGATAAATTCATCAATTTAGTGCGCTTTTCACATGAAGTTGTGACTAATGAATATTTGAAGTCACACATCATTGCATTAGGAATAATTCAAGAGTTTCGTTTGAAGATTCCCATGATCTATATTACTAATTGTACATAAATGGTGAATAGAGATAAAGTGTATGAATGATACATATCAGGATATATGGGAGGAGGAAGTATGTTGATTCCTATGGGAAATAGTGGGAACTCTAATACTGGGGGAAAGAAAAAGAGGGAAACCTACTTCCAAGGTGGGAGTGGAAATCTGAATCAGATAGCTGGATCAATGAATCTTCCTCCAAGACCCATAGAAAAATGGGATGTTTCTACTATGGTTCGCTCGACCAAATTAAGAAAGAGTGTAATACACCATCAAGGGCATTCCAAAATTGTAACAAGATAAGATATCTTCAGTGCTATTGTCATAGTGCTCTGAGGTCAGGTTCTCGAGACACTTCTCAGGTATCACATGCATCATATGATTTGATGGGGTGAGGATAGTAGGATCAATCTCGTCAGTAGTACAAAGATATACACTACGATTCTAAGAATAACATGACTCCTTAGCTAGGAAATTATCAGTAGAGAAACAAAGAAAAAATCTCATTAATGAAGTAATTATATGTAGCTAAACAGGTGATTGTAGATGATCAGACTAGACCATCTATGGTGATAGGTATGATTTTTTTGAATTTTCCCTTATGCAAGAGCTAATTTATACTGGTGCATCATATTCCTTTATTACTTCTCACACTATTGATGTGCCCAGTTTAAAACTTGATATGATGCCTTCTATGATAAAACTTAAAACTCCTCTTGGTTAAAGAGAATATAGAGGCTTTCTATGTAGAGAATTTTCTATAACTATTGATGGATTTGAGATGAAATGGTATTTCTCTATGTTGGAGATAGATGTCTATGAAGTAATCCTAGGTATGGATTGGTTGAAAACATTCAAGGCTCATATCAACTGTTATAGAAGAAAAATTAGTTTTGTGACTGAGGATGATGTCGATCATCTCTTTAGAGGAGAAAGGAATGTGAATATTGGTGAAACAAGATTTTTGGCACTATAAGTGGGAACAATATATTATCAGTTGGTGGTGTTAACTTTTGTATCGGTGGAAGAGATCAATAATATTAGTTTTATAGCATTTATGGATCAGTTTTTGGATGTGTTTCCCTAAAATTTCTCAGGGTTTCCAGTTATAAGGGAAGTGGAGTTTACAATTGATCCCCTCATGGGGATTATTCCTATATCACTTTTGTATTAATGAATAGAACCAATATAATTAAGGTAGTTGAAAGTGATGTTTGAAGAGCTAAAAAGAAAGGGTTTCATTCAGCTGAGCTAGTATCTATGGGCAGTACCGATCTTGTTCATGAAGAAAGAAGATGGAAGTCTAAGGATATGTGTGGATTATCATTTCTTAACCAAAATACGATAAAGAAAAAAGTATCCACTTACACACATTGATGATTTTTTCGATCAATTTAGAGGATCTTGGTGGTTATTTAATATTTACTCATGATCATGACATCACCAATAGAGAGTTTGGAATGAGGATATAATAGAAAACAACTTTTAGAAGAAGATATTGCCATTATGAATATATGGTAATTACTTTAGGTCTTACAAATTCACCAAAAGTATTTATGGCAATGATGAATTAGATATTTTAGCAATATCTAGATTTTTTTGTGGTGTTTGTGGATGGAATATTGGTGTATTCAAGGTCAATACCTGATCATGAGAAACACATAGAGATGGTGTTGGGAATATTGAGAGACCATCAGTTTTATAACAAACTATCAAAGTGTGTTTTTTGGATACAATATGTAATATTTCTTGGCCATGTAATTTCTGAAGGAGGTGTTTTAGTGGATCCAAAAAATATAGGAGATTTTATCTCTTGGTAACTAATGAAGAATTCCTTTGAGATACATAGTTTTCTTGGTCATTCTAGTTATTACCGATGCTTTGTTCATGAATTCTCATGAATAGCTTTTCTTATGATATATTTGAAAAAGAATAATGTTCTTTTCTAATGTACTGAGAAATTCCAAAAATATTTTCAAGAGTGGAAAGTTTTCCTTACATCAGCACTTATCTTGATATTGAAAGAATTAGGACAAGGGTACGTGGTGTATTGTGATGCTTCAGGATTCAAGTTGGGGTGTGTACTGATTTAAGGATACCATTTTTTTTATTATGGCTCAAGAAAGTTTATGAGGGCATGAGAATAACTACCCAACGCACGATTTGGAGTTAACTGTAGTCTCCCATGATTTGAAGACTCAATGTCATTATCTATTTGGAGAGAAATTTACTGTGTTTTCAAATTATAAGATCTTAAAACATATTTTCTCCCAAAAATAATTGAATTTGAGGAAAATAATATGGATATAGTATCTCCAAATTCTAGAATTTTACTTGATGCATACATCGGGTAAATGTAATTCAGTGGACAATGCATTAAGTAGAAAGTCGTATGATTAGTTGGAAGAATAAGATTCAGAGGAGTGGAAAATGATGTCAATCCTACCTGAAATGTATGTGGAATGTGAAGACTAAGGTGATATTATGGTTTTATTTTCAATTGTGGTGGATCCTAATTCAGTAAATATGGTAAAGGAGGTACAAACATTCGATGAAAAATGTGTTGCAATGAGTTCAAAACACAAATGGATGGGAGACCATTGAGGGTTAGAGGATGGATATGAATTCAGTGTTATGGTTCATAAAGTGTATGGTTGTACCTATGGCTTGTTAGGAATAAATCCTCATGCTTACCACCATTCAAAATGGGATATTCATCTGGGAACACATAAGATGTATAAGGAGTTGAAAGAGAAGTTTTGGTGGATCGACATAAAAAATAAATATGGTTGAGTTTGTTTCAAGATGATTAACTTATCATCATGTTAAGGTGGAACATCAGCGACCATCAAGTATACAACATTATTTAACTATTCCAATGTGGAAATGGGAGAAGATAGCTATGTATTTTTTTATAGGTTTCCCTAGAACGTTTTGGGAACATGATTCCATATGGGTGATAGTGGATCAACTTACGAATTCAACCCATTTCATCCCTATACATGAAAATCATACAGTAGAGGATCTGTTGAAAATCTATATCAGATAAGAGGTAAAGATATACACTATATTAGTTTCGATCATATCAGATAGAGATTCAAGGTTCATATCTCATTTCTAGAAATCTTTATAGGAATCCCTTGGGACTCAATTGACTATGAGTATGACGTATCATCCTCAAATGGATGACCAATCTAAACAGATGATGCAATTGTTAGAAGACATGTTTCAAGCTTGTGTAATGGATATTGGTGGCTCATGGGAGGAACACATACCCTTAGTGGAGTTCTCATGTAACAACAACTATTAAGCCTCAATACATATGAATCATTTTGAATCATTTTATGGGTTTCCTTGTTATTATCTATTTTTTAGGGTGGAGAAAAGTGATACTTCACTAGTTAGACCATGTATTTTTCCAAGAAACAATAGAGAATATTCAGTTGATCATAAATATGATGGAGACAGCTCAAATTCATCAAAACTATTATGAGGATCATCATCAATGGTTGTTATCATTCACAGTGCGTAATCATGTGTTCTTGATGATTTATCCAAGGCTTGGACATTGCCATTTTTGGAAGCAAGGAAATTTATCTCCTAGATACACATTCACTTTTGACATACTAAAATGGGTTAGATAGGTGTCATATCAGTTGGCACTGCCACCATGTTTTAATGAGGTGCACAATGTGTTTCACTTATCTCAGTTGAAAAAGTATTAGCCTAAAGCTTACCATCTGATCATATGAGATCATGTTGATGTACAACTAGATGCTTTATTAATAAATATCCCTGTATGAATTGTGGATAGGCAAGATAAATTATTGTGTTGAAAAAGCATCATTCTAGTGTGGGTTTTGTGGCAATATGGCCAGATTTAGGAAGAGACTTAGGAATGAAAGAATGAAATGAAAGAGAAATGACCAAAACTATTTAAGATAAAAATTTGTTTTATACTTTATAGGTAAAGAAATAATAATGGTGGGGAGAATATAGAACCCTAATTTTTGGGTATGTAACCCTTTATTTATTCCTTTTATGTGTATAAAGTATGTGGGTGAGGTTTGGTAGAGTTTGGAGAACTTTGAAGAGCTTTTGGGAATTTTATATAGGTTCATGGGTGGTGAATGGTTTGTGGAAACCATGAAAAAATTGCAGTAAACCATTCATAGTGAGACATGGGTAAAAGGGAAGGTGCACAGGTGACACATGGTTTTCACAAACCATGTGTACACATAGGAGAAACCGTGTGATTTGAAATTTGGCTTTGGTCTTTTTGAGGAAGTGGCTTCAGAATGGTTGTAACATAGTTCAGAGACTATGTGAGATGACTGTGTGAGGGGTTTCTATAAGTAAATGGTTGGAACACAGTTAGCACAATGTTTTTCTAACCGTGTGACTTAACTGTGCGCAGTAAGAAACCACTTCATTAAAAAGTGGATCTCACTCATTTTCCCATATAACCCACTCATGTTTCCTTATATGTGGACCTAAATTAGGATTTTTCTTTCCTAATGATCAAATAAGGTTCTCTCATCGATCCATAGGAAATCCATAAGTGATACAAAGGATTCCCTTGGTGTTTAGAAGATGATTCTTCATGGTATGCGATCTTTATTCATCGTTCTTGATGTTTTTCTTAGTTCTACATTTCTCCATCTCTCGTTTTCTTAGATATATGCCCGATATGGGTAGATCTAAGGGTTTAGATGCCATATATGTTTATATTTGGTCTTTTTGATGATAGGGGAAGATATCTAAGGCGGGTTCATAGATATTCCAAGTTAGTTTTGTGACATTTCTTTGTTCCATTTATCATTTTTTCCAAAACTCTCTAGGTAAGTGGTTTCACTCTTGACTAATCTTACAATAAATGCTTGGATTAATTTCAAATTTATTTAATTGATTGAAATTTATTATAAAATTGTGGTTCAAAGCATTATATAATTTCTCTTTAGTAAGGATTTATGGTTTTTGGTGAAATTGTGGAATTGTGGTAATTTTTTTGTGAAAAGTGATTTGGTTTGTTGATTTTAAAATGTTGATTTTAAATTAGGGATTTACTGGATTTTTGAAATGGATCATTGGGAAAAGGTTTTAAATAAAGAGTTTGTTTTATTGAAATGGTTTTTGGAAATTTTGGATTGGCATGGTTTTTGGGAATACTTGGTGTGTGTTCATATTTCGTTTACGAGGATTGGTTGAAATATGACATTATGCTCAGTAAAAAAGGTGTAATGGCATATCTAATGTAATCAAATTATGATGAATTGGTAGATTAATGAGAAACTAGTCAAGATTATGGAACTGTCATAATGATTCATGAATGGATAAATATGTATAATGGAATGGTTTTTCCAAATGGAACTTATGAAATGGATTTAAAGAATTATTTGGTTTATTTCATTAAAAAATGGATTTTGTTGGAAAACTAGTTGATATATAACTTGTTTATATTTAGTTATAAACTATTTTATAAATTGTTTTTACATAAAATATTTTATATAAATGTTTCAAAACTTTATATCCTAGTGGCGTGAGTTGGTAAGTCATTTGGGAAAATCTACTGAGTTTTAGTACTCACCCCTTATTTGGAACTTTGATGCTTTTACAGATGTCATCTACCAAGTCATGAGAAAAGTTAAAGTATCACACATCTTCATAACTACTTCATGATAATTGGAATATTTTGTGATGTCAGAGAACAAAGATTGTGGATCTTAGAGTCTTGCGATTTTCTTGGATTTTTATTAGTTTGTCTTTCATTGTTTACTTTTATATTGTAGTCTTCCACTTTGGTACTTAATTTTTGTATGATTTTGATAAATGAAATTTTGAGTTTTCATTCATTATTATCATGCATTATGTAGCGGTTTGTTTGGTTATGGATTGTATGGTTAGTTTTTTTCTTCTTATAGGGAAAATTGTCCGCCACAAGTGTTGAAGCCCTTCGAAATTTATTACCATCCTTTAGCATCTTGGGGATATATTTTAAGGGAAAGTAATTTCTCACCATCCTCTCAACCTAATGATAGGGGGGGAATTATATGTTCAATCCTGGGATACAAATTATTACAATAAAATCACCAACTTAGAGGACCTAAGAAAAGACTAATCAACTTAATTCAACTTTCCAAGATAATTGAGGTGATTATAATTTTTCTCTATTTCTAAAAATGTAATGATGTTTGGTTGAAAAGGTAATGGAATTAGATATGATTTCTAGGGATAGGTCATGAGATCTATGTATCAGGGAGGGAGATAAAACACAACATTTTTTCATGCATGTATAAAATAAAATAATTTTTTGGGGAAGTTGATGATGATTCATGAAGACTGTTCCTATACCAGTGATGTGGAAGTAGTTGGACGAATTGTTTTTAGGTATTTTGAAACCTTACTCTTAGGTCCTAGGTTAATCTTTAAGGAGGTATATACTAGGTAGGATCCTAGTATATCTATAATTAATATCATCCAAAGTATAATGAATGTTCAGAATAATGATATAATGAGGTAATTTTTAGAAGACATGGAAATTGGGAAGACAATTTCCAATATCAACCCAAATAGTGCTCCTAGACGTGATGAATTTATTAGTTATTTCTATGTGGAAACTTCAGAAATAATCTAAAATGAATATATTTTAGTGTTGTATGATTTTTTTATTATATGATCTCTTCCTAGAGTTACTTTCACTTCAACACTCTTCCTTATTCCTAAGGTCAAATAAGTGATTTCCTTTTAATAGTATCAATATATCAGAATATATAATTCTTATACAATGTTGGAGCTTCAATCATCAATTATAGGCTTGCATGTTTCCTCCATTTTATTATATCAAAGTAACAACATTCAATCATTATTTATAGGAGCATGTAAGAAGCCAATTGGATGGGGTAGGAAATAATTAGAGATCTCTATAGGAAAATTATTGGTATAAATATAACAGTGAAAGTTCATATTGATTAGGATTTTGATAGGATGTAATAACACATTATCTTATAAATCATGAATAAATTTTAGTTTTCATATAGGGGGGTTTTTCATTGTTGTTCTTGGTCTCTCTTATGGGAAAAACATTTGGTTTCTTCTAATAAATGTACGACCTTCATCAAGGTGATACTTCACACATAAATTTATTTATATCGTTCAAAGATGTGATTAACTAGAATTTGAATAATGGTATTTCAAAATTGTTAGATATACCAATTCAAAGGGAGACCCAAAAATATCCATAGAATTATTCAAACCCAGTGTGACTGAGAAGATAACACTAACTAAGTTCATGCATGTAAGTCTAAACAAAGACATGAATTTTTAACAAATATAGATCATTATATGAAATAATTAGTTATAGTTTCATACCAGTTACACTCATATTTATGCCTCATGTATATTTTCTCAACCTTACAAAGTATAGAAACCATGGTTATCATTTATCTTGGAAAATGATAATAGAAAATAGGTAATCAACTTTAAATCATCCTAGCTGAATAAATTATTGAAAACTCAAAGAACTTAATCTATATATAAAATAAAAGTTATTTAGTTTAACATCTAAATAAATGTGATTAAAAATAAGAAAATTAATCCCTAATACAATCTCATATAATTATGTAAAAACTAACTACCTAATTTATTTTATTATCAATGAAAGATCATACCTCATATATAGATTTCCCAATCAAGTATGAATTCATAATTTATAAAATCATATTTGAACCAATTATGTTAATAATTACATAAACATTTCATTCTATTATACGAGGTAGGAAAATGCTTCACTACCATTCACTACTAAAAATCAATGTAATTATCATGTACTATTCACATTGGAGAACTTAGAATGCCTGGTTTGAGTGACATATTTATCATAAAAATTGTGCAAAACATTTTTACCATTAGATAATTAGATTCTAGAAATAAAGGAATTTTTTTTGGATGAACACTTACCCTTGAATTCCTAAAATGATGGTAATTGGATACAAAAAATGACATTGGTCATTTAGGAAGGATGAGAATGTCAACTGTACTATGTTGGCATCTTTTTCTCACTTGGAATGTACTATAAATTTTGATAGAAATTTGTGGGGGTGGAAAAGAATAATTAATGATATTTCATTGATAGTAGAAAAAAAATAATTAAAGTAGAAAATATAATATTGTTAGAATATATAATTAAAAAACCAATCAAATCACAAAATCACTTGAATAAATTTTTTCACTTGAACACTTTATGCATTCCAAGTGAAGTAAATAGAGATGAAGTCATTATTATTTGTAACTCCTCATAAAATGATTACCAAAAATGAAAAAATAAATGTTAATAATTCATTTTTAGGGAGTATTCCAATGAAAATAAATAGGTAAAAGGTTTTTTTCTTACACTTTAAAGGAAACAAGAGGAATAATAATTATAAATTTCTGATGATTCATCATCATTAATTCTTTCCATGATCTATATTTTACTATATCAATTATCAAAAAAATATATAAATAATAATAATAATTAATAATAAATAACTTATAAAAAGATAAAACTTAATTTAACAATTTTCAAAAATATTTACATACTCTTCCTAATACTCTAACTTAAGTAAAAAGACAACCTTAAAAAATAAAACACAATATACCAACTAAAAATAGAAAATTTTTTATATAAATACTAATTTATTTAATTTTAATTAAAAGTGACATACCTTAAACATTTGAAACCTATAAAAACAAATAGAATATAAAAAAATTAAGGATTATTTTTATAATTAATCATTTTTTAAACTTTAACAAAAAGATACATACTTGACAATTTAAAGGCATGTGAAGTGTGTAGTTTTTTTATAAATCTGTAACCCTTTATACAGAAGGTAACAACCCTATAAAAAATAGAATATACCAACTTATAGAAAAAAATGATTTTCTAAATACTAATTTTTAACTTTAATTAATAGAGACACTCATGATAATTTAAATGGAAATCATACCTAAGAAATAGTTTTCAAACAAAACTATAAAGATGGTTAAGTTTGTGTTTAATATATGAATTTATATAATTTAAAATCTACAATAACAATGAATTTTATAATATTAAAAAATACAATTGTCTTGATTTAAAACATAAATTAATTAATATAACTAACAATATAAAATTTAGTCATTAACCTAGTTGTGATTATCTAATACATGAATCTTAAAAAATAATTAACACATTATACACTTCCTTTTTAACAATGAAACAATGTTTATAAAACATTAAATTGAAAATAAACACACACACAAACACAAAAACGCACACACACACAAACATATATATATAACAAAAAAATATTATCAAATATAAAATATATTTACCATTACTTCCATGTATTCAATTTCCTTTAGATGCTTTATCGACAAGTAATCTTTGTTAAATTTTTTCTACGACCTGTATTTTCATATAAATAAACTAAAAAAACATGTAAAAAAATAAGAATTAGAAATAAACTTGTAAAAAAGAATAAAACTTACTTGTCAAACAAGCTTATAATTTTTTCACGAACACCGCTTAATAGAGATAAAACTAATATAATTCGAATTCTTTTGGGTGAAATATAACTAAAATCCAATGACCTATATAATATAAAAAGTTAAAAATTAATAAAATTATAATAAATATTACTTCATAATCATCATAGTGATCTTAACCATCAAAATGAAAAAGCATCCAATATCCATATTTGATAATCTCTCATATATATAAGAAACTCTAGTAGAAGTTTTCACATATTTCACAGTTTTTAAAATTTATTAAGGATATATAAGACTATAAATACTAGTGGTATTATTTTAATAAATATCCTATGTAGATACCTAATTAAATAATTAATATAGTAATTCACTTGAAATCATCTTTATTTAAATAAAGAAAAATAGAAACATAAATTTACTTACATGGAAAAGACTACAATATAGGCATGCTAAGCTGGTCAAAATTAACAAATCTAGGATATCTTTATTGAATATTATCATTAGATAGTATCTTCCACATATATAATAATCCATAAAAAATCCATAAATATTATCAAAGAAAGGAGAAACTTGGGATAATCTTTTTAGTCTATCAGAAATCTCATAAGTATCTAAAGGTGTTGGTGCTTGAACCTTTTATTTCATTTGTACTAATTGTTTGGATATTAGATAACCCTATATAAATCTACTATCATAAAACATTATAAGTAATTTTTAATCAAATTCAAATAATATTTAATAAACAATTCATACCTTTTATATCAGATAAAGAAGAAGGTTAGTTGGCCAATGTAAAAAATGACCCATATAATCTCCAACTCTAGTAACCTTCTCAGTAAGAAATAGTATTAGATAAGCTGGATCAATAATATCATGTATTGATACTCTTACCTGAACCAAATTCAAAGTTTGGTGAATTACATAATTCCAAAAAACATGTATGACTTCGTACACTATAATACATATATAGAGATCTCCAGCATACAACTCACAATATATGGTCAGGTCTAAACAAGGAGGTGGAGGATCCGAGTAGGCAGGCTAGGTAGGATGGGCAAGCTAGGTAGGATAGGCATATTGTTAAGGATGTTATTGTCTCTTTAATTGTTCAAACATAGCATGTACAACTGATTAAATTTTAATGTCCATGAACTATTTCAAGTATTTTAGCTTATATTCTAAGGAATCTATTTCTAGGTCTCTTGATTTCTTACTTTGATGACCAAAAACTCTCATAACACTAACACCCTCATCATATCCTCTTATGTGTTTAGGATATTATAGCTTTCCCAACAGAGTAGCTAGGATTTCCATCCTAAACTTAGAGATAAAATTACCCTATATCTTTTGCTCCTAATGGTCATCTTGAAATGAAAAATTAAAATGTTATATAAGTTTTATTACGTTCATGGAAAATAAAAATTAATTTCTTATAAATTTTCATCCACTTCCTCAGATTTTTTTATAAGATACAACTAATTTCTTCTTCTTCTTGGTCTTTTCTATTTTTCATATTGAGTGGGGAGATATTGAAGACCAAACTAGATCTCTTCTGAACCACTAGTATATTGAGCTCTTAATGAATCAAAATTATTTGCAATCATTTTCTCCTCCAATAATTGATACCCTCCATGTGATAACGTATGAGGGTATACGTTTTGCAACTGGATCTCTTAATGAGATCTCTTGGAGCCCTGTTACATAAAAATAAACTAATAAGTAATCATGTATTATACAAGGAATTTTAAAATATAAAATAATTTTTATACCATAAATTGTTCATCATTCTGACTGACGAAAAATTTGTTTCATGTATCTACATCTAAAAAGATATACGCGAGGCATGGGTTTTCATTTTATAACTTACCAAAAACATAATTTTGTTTTCAAGTCTGTTTTGAAATCTCCCCATCAAACCGCAGCTAAAGGTATAAATCTTTTCTTAATTTTTTTTATTTTTTCAAAATTGAATGTCATCTGTAATTGAATAAATTAAATATTACTCATTTAAAATATATAATATTCATAAAATGGGATAAAAATAAATCAACTGAGATATTTTACTATTATAGACTCCCACAACTACCCTTTTACCATATTTTTGATGGAATTCCAATAAAGATATAAAATGCTAATCCTGCAATGGATCTTTATGGTGATACAACTGGTAAACTACGTTGCATTTGGGCCTATTGGGTTATTATTATAAGAAAAATTAATTTTTGTTCTTTGGTCTTCACTAGGGGTATCTATGGGTTGGGTCGAGTTGGGTCGATGAAGTTTTGGGACCAGACCTAATAAAAAAAATATCCGGTTGGGTTGGGTCACATGCTTCATGAGTAGTTGACCCGACCCAACCCAACCTGTTGTGGATCAGGTTATGTGTGCAAATCCTGACCCAAACTGATGGTCCCAAGCACAAACCCTGACCCAGAAACAACCCCAACCCATAGCCCCCAGGCCCCTACAGTATCCCACCTGCACCCAACCCCCGCTACTATAAAAAATACTTGTAACAACGCTATAATATGCCTTTATCAGCACTAAAAAAAGAACTGGTAATTTGAGCATGGTTAAAAGACCAAAACTTTTATGAGTGTTAAAAAAGCGCTGTTAAAGGACACCTTTAACAACGCTAAAAAAATGTTGTTAAACGGATCCTTTAATAGTGTTTTTATTAGCACTATTATAGGGCATGTTTAACAACTCTTTTTTTCGCACTGTTAATGTGGGCATTTAAAAGCGTTTTTTAGCGCTGATTAAAGCAACATTGTTAAAGGGGTAAAAAAATTAAGACATCCTTGAATGTCCAACCCCATTATCAGTGCTTCCATAACCCATTTAATAGTGCTACACCACCCCTTTATCAGTGGTTTTCAGTCCCTTTTATCAACACTTTGTGAACTTCTAGCCTCATGCACACTCACCTGGATTCGAACCCTGCACCTCTCCTTCAAAGATAAAACACCTTTACCACTATACCATTTTTTTGATATATATTTAATGATATATTTGATTATTTATATATATATTTTCATATATATATATATTTAGATATATTTATATAATTATTTTCAAATAAATAAATAAATAAATAAATAAATAAATAAATAAATAATAAATAAAATAAATAAATAAATACTGAATATTAAATAAATAAATAAAAAATAAGTAAAAAATAAATAAAATAAATAAATAAATAAATAAATAATAAATATTAAATAAATAAAAAAAAATAAATAAATAATAAAAAAATAAAAAAATAAAAAAAAATAAAAAAAATAAAAAAAATAAAAAAAAATAAAAAAAATAAAAAAAAATAAAAAAATAAAAAAATAAAAAAATAATAGATAATAGATAAATAAATAAATGAATGATTAAATAAATAAATAATAAATAATAAAAAAATAAATAAATAAAAAAATAAATAATAAATAATTAATTAATAATGAATAAATTAATAATAAATAAATAATAATTAAACAAACAAACCCTAAAACATTAAGAAACTCTAAAAACTCTAAAAACACTGAAAAGACCATAAAATCTAATCTAAGAGTCCTTTAGATCCATAACCAATCAAATTGAAGATAATGAAATGGGCTTCGATATGATATGTGATACATGTCGAGCAGACACCTGGATCAGAAGTTATATGTAACGACCCGACCCAGAAGCCCGGAGCCAGTGCATTATTTTAATACATTGGCATGATTACAAGGAATCAAATCCCAAAGGTTCAATCAGTTTATCATCCTTGTAAGACTAGATTATATTCATGATACCCATAATACATTAGAAAAAGAAAATAAAACACGATACAATATAAAATAAACTGCATCCTTGAAAGCTTATTCAAAGTTTTCTTTTTAATAACTTGGGAAAAGGAAACATAAGAATGAGGTTAGATCAGATGATCAGTAAGGGTAAGTGATACAATAATAGATATCATAAAAAATAAGGAAAATTGAACAACTCATTCCACTAAAACATAATCTTGAGCATAATATTACATGAATAAAAACTGAATGAATAATGCCATATAAATAATCACATGAAACTTTACCATAGATATTATACTAGTAGAATAATCACATTATTTATCTATTAATAATATCATAATTTGAGAATTCATATATTGTACATCATAAACTTGTCATCAATGCCTTGTCCAAGACATATGAAAATACTAGGGTAAGGCCTCAGCCAAAACCCAATTCTGTTTTGTCTCATGAGACCTACTAATGCATTAGTGGGCTATATAGGCCCCCAACCATCCCCTAATAATTCCAATGAATTAATCATATGTCTAATAAAATATATTTTTGTATCAAATTTTCCCATAACCCTTTGAAATATTTGAATCATAATCATAGATGAAAATACTCAAATTAAATCATTAATAAGCTCTAGAAAAAATAATCATTAAACATTCCAAAGTATCTCATACCACTTTAAAAAATTTAATTCTCAATTCCATATAATATCATAAGAATAATAAGACTCATTATTTGATATATTAAAGTTCATTAAATACACCAAATTTAAGGAATAAGTGGTGAACAAGTTGTAAATATCATAGAATTAAAAGTGAGACAAGAAAAACCCTTTTATTTTGAAAAGAAGAGTTCTTTTGGAAAACTATTTTTATTTTTCATAAAACAACATTTTAAACATGTTTATACTATAAAATAAAAGTAAAATACATTGAAATTTTATTTTAGGCATAAATTTTGTCCCATTTAAGTGAAATCATATAAAAAGAGTTTTTAATGAAGGTTTTAGAAATAAAACATTTTAGTGCGGTTTAATGAAAACATTAAAGAGATTTTAAAGAGGAATGAAATTTTTGTTTTCATAAAACCAGAAATGAACCATGATATTTTTTCATGATAAAATGTGTTATTTATAAAAATAATTATGTCTTAAAATAGATTATATAGTGCACTTGAAAATGGGTAATAATCCGAGAAGTTCCCTTGAATCGGGCGTATTTATCAGGGAGAATTTTTGAAAGATCATTTTAAAATATGAAACTCACCATAAAATAAAGAAGGATTATAATTTTTAAACATATATATAACATTAAAACATAATTTATGAGGATTAAATAATAATAATTAAGAATTTCATTGGGGTAAAGAGATCAAAAGAGTAACCCAAAAGAAAATTGTGGTTTCAGTAGAAAACCCTTACCAGTTTGTAATTGATCGAATCATGTGACTGAAAGATAATAATAATCAAATGATACATTTAATACCATGAAAATAAATATATTCCTAATATTATACATAAATTGGTGGTATACATACACCATACACAAGAAATAGTGGTGAATAAGGAATATCTCACAAAAATGGAAGTGAGATGAGAAAACCCTTACCTTATGTCTGAATGTGTTCTGCACTTGACCTTAAGGTCCTAGAATATGAAATTATTCCCATTAATAATTTTATTCATAACATATTAGAAATGTATATAATTTATTATAATTTTATTAATTTCATTTATATTCTTTTGATAAGTTATAATATTGAATTCTGTTGTTCTGGAGTGTTCATTTCTTGATATTCACGATCAGTTTTCTTGATTATAAGTATGGAAGTTCATATGGAACAAATAAAATTCCCCAGGATTTAATTTATATATTATTAATTAACATAAATTTTTAAAATGTTTATATATATCATTTGGTTACATGGTATGAGGATTAATCATTAGATAAGTCATTTAGTGATAATCGTTTAGATTTTTGCAGTATTTCTTTGATCACAATGAACTAGTTTTGTTATTTTATTTAGTATCATGTAAAAATTATGGTTATAGAATAATAAAATAAGATATAATATATATTTTAGAATCTTTTTCAACCATAAAAATGGTTTAATGACCATAATTCAAGGCTAAAATGAATAATGAAGGTTTGTCATCTACGAAGGTTGTAAATTGACACCTCCCAGATGATGATTTCATTTTTAAAATAAAAGAGAGAGGGTAAAGATATTGATGATGTATCTTCCATTAAAATGATATAGTTCAAGTATATATATGATACCATAGTTATCATTATCATTTGAATAGAGTAGGTGAGAATAATATAAGAATACAAAACAAATTGAAAATGAAATTAAAAGAAAAAGGGAGAGGGTTTACCTCTTGAAATATCATCCTTGAGAACCTCCTTAAGAGAAGGGGTTATGGTATTTTAGAAAGAAAAATGTCTCATAGAGGTTGGTAGGGACTAGGTATGATTATTTGGGTAGAAATTTGAGAAGCTTCAAGGCTTGGAAGAGTGAATATAAGAGGGAGTGAGGGATGATTTTTATAGTGGAGGAGAGTAGTGTTTTTCCATTATTTTAATCATTATTTTATTATTTTGGCTCAAGAGTATGAATAGTTATGATTATTATGAGTAAAAATAGTAATAATGTCATGTGAGTTATAAAAAATGTCCATTTAAATCATCCATGATTCAATAATAATGTATAAATTCATTTACTTAGCATATTTTATAAATTATCGAATTTCACTATTCACAAAATTCATGTATTTTAGAAAAATCCCAAAAAATCACCCTAATTTTTTTTCAAAGTATAGAATTAAAATATGGAATCCATTTTACAAAAATAATTTCTAAATATGTGAAATTTAATTTTTAAATAAAATAATTCTTTACTTGAAAAATACAGATTTTAATTTTAAAACTAATTTTATAATAATTTCAAAAATTATTTGAGGACTCCTAAAATTATCCAAAAATGATAGGACAAAAAAATATTTCTTTATGAATACATTTTATGAAAATGAATTTTATTTTACATAAATTTATTAATTTAAAATTTTAAATAAATATTTATTACTCACAAAAATACCAACACTTAATTATTTATTTTTAAAACATTCACTCACATTTATAAGGAGCCTAAATTTTATTTATACTTTCATGGGTGAGGTTACTATTCATAAGGGTTAATTTACTATTCATAAGGGTAACATTACTATTCTTAAGGGTACATTACTATTCATAAGGTTCAAGTTACCATTCACCAAAAAATTAAGTTGATCCCATTAGACTCTAAAAAACTTACTGATCGCAACTATGTATTTCTGTTTTTCGATATTGAAATAAAAAAAGTAGAAAAATTATGTTTCATGGATAGGCTATAACTATAAAAAAGTGTTGTTTCACAGCGAATTATTGTTGTGTGCATATAATCTCTCTAATGATTTTAAATTATTTATGAATAAATATACTATAAAATCTTGGGGTGTCATATTAATAGTGAATATATTTGTTACATAATTTAGTATTTATCAAAATAATTAAAATAGTCAATATATATATATATATATTTATATATATATTATGTTTAATTAAATAATCTACTGATAAAGATGAATTTTGTAAAAATAGTCAAATATATATATTCATATTAAAATATACTTTTACAAAAAAATAATACTGTAAAATATTATTTGTTTTTAGAAAATTAATTACTTTAAAAGGTATAAATTATAATTATTTATAAGCATTATTATTAATTAAAACACTTAAATTTAAATTATTGGAAATTATTAAACAAATTACTGGGGTGTGACCTTATAGCTGTTTGAATTCTAAGAAATCGGGGTCAGAGACTAAAAATTCTATTTCAAAGGCCTTTTAGGCTTTTCTAGGGAAAATGGTGGAAAATTCTCAAAGATCTGGTCCCAAACTTACATGTCATAGACCTCATTGCAAGATTCAATTTGATATGTGGTATAGCCCAAACAGACCCCCAGATCAAAATTTATAGTTGTTTGAAGTTCGAGTTACGTTTTTAACTTATTTTAGATCTTTTATTAATTTTATGATTTTTTTATCTTGAAATTGATATTAAATGACTATTACTCAGTAATAATAATAAAATTATTAATTAAAAATATTTTTTAGTTATTTTATATGCCTTTTTCACTAAATATCTTATATATTAAGTGTTCATGACTCTTTAGCTTATCAAAAATATATTTTAAAAAATATATATTATATTTATATCAGTATATATATATTTATATATTTATACATTATTTTTAATGAAATATATTTTTTTGAATTTTGCTTTTTCAGCGCTTGTAAAAAAACACCGTTAACCCTCCCTTTATCAGCGCTTGTAAAAAAGCCCTAATAAAGCCCCCCCCTTTAACAACGCTTTTTTAGTAAGGACAAAGGGGGGTATTTAAAATCATTTTTATCTAGCATTGTTGAAGACCTTATGCTAGATAAACCCAGTTTTATAATATTTCCCCTGAAGCAGCCCCCCTGCACCTAACCCCCACACCCTACAACCCCCCTCCTGTACACCCCCATAACAGCCCCAACCCCTACAACAACCCCCTAGACTAGATCCCCCACTCTAAAATAGACTCCCACCCTGCACCTAGTCCCTACCCCCCTACACAGCCACACCCTATACCCACCCCACCCCTACAATAACCCCCTGCACCCAAACCCCTTACAACAGCCCCCACCCATCCACCAACACCCAATCCCCCTACAACAGCCCCCACCCTACACCCACCGCCACCCCCTATAGCATCCCCCCAAACCCAACCACCCTACAATATCCCCCACCCATACCCAACCCCCTACAATAGTCCCCCACCATATACCAACCCACCCCCTGTAGTATCCCCCCCGCACCCATCCCCCCTACAATAGCCCCCACCCTACACCCAATCCCAACCTTGCAGCAACCCCCAACACCCAGTCCACCACCACCTACAACCCATAGACCCCCTGTAGTAGCCCCCAACACCCAACCCACCCCTGTTCCCACCAAACCAGTGCAGAATCTCCCCTGAACCCAACCCCCCTGAAGCATCCCCCAACCCACCTATTGGCTACAACATTTAGAAATCAAAGGAAAAATATTTTTCATCCAAGTGACTAAAAACTATTGATGATAAGGGATATTCACTTCCCAAAATAAATATATCTTTTCCAAATAAGGAATTTTTTATGTTTCGAAAACCATTGGTTATAAGTACAACGGGTAAACCGGTCCAAGAAGAATGTGCATTGATTTACGATAATTCAGTTAAGACTTTCCTTTAATAATAATCAGTTTTAATTTGATGGTAAATATTTTTTAGGGAAGGATCATGTATTCTTATTATTGTTTTTATTATAAAAAAATAGGTATGATAGTTTTGATTTAGATTATAATTCTAGAATTTGTATTATTGGGTGGATGTTTGGTGTTTAAAAAGTATCCTTTGGGTTTATTAGGGATTATGATTGTATGGATATTTCTTTGGATTAAATTTCAATGATTAAGTATTTAATATTGTGTATATAGAATATTAAGGATAATTGACATATTTTTTTATGGATATGTAGTGTGAATTATGGTTTTAGGTATTTTGGTTATTGGGTTTTGTTATAATTCTAAGGGATATTGACAATTTCATGGTAAATATTTAAAAGATCATTTTTTAGTTCTTTAGTTTGAAACTCATCATTTTTAGGTATATATTGATGTTAAAGGGTTCATTTAAATGTTTTAGGGCTAGAGGGTGAAAATTATCCATAAAACCAGTGAATGTAAAACATGCATGGTTTCTTAGGAAACTCCCTTGGTTTTTACACAAGTTTTCAAAACCATGAAACTCATTGCAATATAAATAGAATAGTTTCAGAATAGTTTATAAAATGGTTTACTAAAACTAGGAATGTCAAGAATTTTCCTAGAATCAACCCCTCCACCCAGCCCCTCTATAACCCCCTCACTACACCCACCCCCACCCACTGCAGCAGCCCCCTTGCACCTATCCCCCATGTATCCCCACCCCCTACACCCATCCCCCCTACAACCCTTGCACCCAAACCCCATAAAACATCCCCCCAACCCCCTACAGTAGACTGGATCCCCCGTCCACCCCCTATTGTAGCCTCCACCCCCTAAATTCATCAAAGTGGGTTAAACAACATCCAATTTCAAAAAATAAAGAAAAATATAACCTGAAAATGCAGAGAAAAATAAAACAAATTGGGGTGGATAAGAAAGTGTTTTGTAAAACCAAATAAGAATAGTTGTAAAATTATATATAAACTAGTTTGTAAAATGGGCATCATAATTCTCATGTATAGTATCATAAACAACAAAAAATAACATAGAAACTAGTTATGTCAGCATCAACAGTAAACCCCCATCATTTCACAAAACCGAAAGTTCAAATTCTTTCATTTAGTAGGTTCTATGCTTGTGTACTTCCCAACCAAATAGTATTTTAATAAAAACAATGACCAATATAGAAATCTTCAATACCCGTAAAATTATTTTAAATGCTCACATATGCACACTCCGACTCACATATGTTCATGAAGAAATTACTTGAGACTCTACCATTTCTTCTAAATAGTAACCATCAAAATAGTCATCTGGAATAGCCATCACAATCCTATGATATTTTAAAGAAACCCATGATCCTAAAAAAATTACTACAAAAACCTGAATTAAAATTTTAATAGTGATTATGCACTAGAAAACATCATTATAAACAAACAAAATATTAAGTAGGTTCCATTAACAAACATGTATACCATTAAAAATTACTAACTAGTAAAAACTTAAAGGTGATGAAATAAGAATTTGAACATACCAGAAAGAATTTTTTTAGGAATCAAAAGTATTAATAATCTTGAAAAGAATTTCATGGACTTTAAATACATCAAACCAAACCAAGAAGCTATTGGCCACAAAAATCTTCAGGCTTCGATCCTTATCAACCTCTATCTATCTATATCTTTAAAAAAATACATTCTATATACTTTTAAATCAAAAATTGACTAAATTGGAATTCATATTAGTATTATAGAACAATAACTATGTTATCAAGATGACTTATAGACTTGTGTAATAATTGTTTTGATAATCCAACCCACATAACCATCCCACTAGATTCTACTAACTTGAAAATTTTAAATTTTAGTTTTTTCTTTTCCTAATAATAACATTACAAAACATATATAGGTTCAATTTCATTACATATAAAATAAAATAATTATATCAAGGAAATCAGAAGAAAAAAAGTAAGAATAAAACCTTACTATTTTTGTGGTACAAAATCTGGAAATGTTTATATATCCACTCATTTAAAGATAGTTTCCATTTAGATATCATGTAATTTAATCCACATAAGTGTGAAACCAGTGGGGAGTCAAGTGTTTGAATGTTCAATATGAATCTAATGACACATATTAGATCACATCATGATTAATAAGGATGTCAAGAACTTAAATTTTTAGTCACCACTTAGAATACCATAAATCATATTATTATGAAAATAATTTTTAAAACAATCATAAATTTATACCTTAATGAATAGTTCTCCGTCATCCTTGATTCTTCAATTATAGAGAGTGAAACTTTTATCATGAATTGTGGATTATGGCATTAGAATATCTTAAAAAAAGACAATAGAAGAAGGAACAAGTCATTATTTTTCTTTTTCAAATAGAGGTTTATAATTAATAAATGTTAAATGATAAAAAATCATAATGTTTTAATGATACAATACCAAATTCAATCAATTAAAATTATTATAGTTTCTTCTTAATGTCAATTGGTTTATAATTTTAAACCAATTTTGTGAAAAAATTAATGCTTCAATGGTGTTGGGATTCAAAAAAATGAAAAATAGATCAAGGACTCATACCCCTGTACTAAATGTGGGCTATGAAGATACTATAGTTAAAGGAATTTCTAGAATATATCTTGATATTCATGAGAGAAAATGATTCTTTATTGCCTTTCTTTTCCACCAACTTAAAATATAAAATCCATAGAAATCATCCTCACAATCATCAATATGCATATATCATTATAGTTCATTCATTTGTTGTGTCAATTGTCTTTTCCTTTTCTTTGATCTATATGAATCTTTCCATTTTTAATCATCCTCCCTACCAGTACTAGCATCATGAACATGTGACTCTTGATTAGAAATTGGCTCTTATTTATCAACAGGGATGTGATATTTCATTTGTAAAACTCAAATAGATTATTTCGAACCAATTTTAATTTATTGGTCAACTAATTCTTATCTTCATCATCAAACATAATTTCAAAACTATCCTAAACATATTCTAATTTATATAGGGGATCAAAAAAAACTACCACAAGTAAGAGAGAATTAAAATTAGAACCAAGACCACAATACTTGTCCAACTTAACATTCATTGGAATTACCTTTGTACTCATAGTAATATCATTACTCTTCATCCATTTCTTGATTTTTCTATATATGTCATAAAGAGTATGAAATAAAGTGTGACATCACAATGTATAAATCCAAAAAACTCAATAGTTATATCATAAAATATTTTTAAAAACTTGTCAAATACACGAGAATACTCCCAATCATATGATGTAAGAGCCCTACCTTCACATATAGGAGAACTCCTAAAACTTGAATCCTCCTAAAGTTAAATAAATACTTTCTCATACTTATCTAAAAAATACAAAAATAAATTAACAAGAATTTCACCTAGTAGGCACATCTAGAATTATGGACTACTTACGAGAAATTTTTAACTCCTCAACAATTCTCTTGAAAAGATCCAATCTTGAAGGTAAACTTCTCAATTTTTTTAGTAAAATTCGATTCTAGAAATTGATATTGATATTTAATTTATCCAATCACTAACAATAAGGTTTAAAATATGAGTACAACATCTCATTTTCATATACTATATTTTAAGAATAGACCCATTCTAATCATTAAACCTCCTCACCAAATAACTAATCTATGTATTATTAGAACTGGAATTTTCCAAAGTAACAATATTAATCCTTTCAATACCCCATTGATTCAATGTATATTATAATACTTGGATTTTGTTTTTCAATTTATGATCCACAACACGACAAAACCAGATTTTTTTATTTAAGATCCAACTAATATCAATAGAATGTGCAGTCAGACACATATAATTTAGATTCTAAATTGTTATCCATTTGTCGGTGGTAAGACATACCATATGATAGAACATATTAACCACATACTTCAAATTTTATTTCTCATTTAAATATAACTATAAGAGATATTTAACAACTATTTTTCTAGATGAAACTTTAAATTGAGGTTGATCAACTTCAATAAATTCTCTAAAACCTTGATTATCAACATATTTAAATGAAAACTCATCAATAATTATCATTTTATCAAGGGATATTTTTCACTCTTATTGGTTAAAATGAGATTATATAATTTTAACTTTCCCATCATTTTCATCTTCACACTTATTTCTAAGAACAATAGCGGTTATAATTTTCTCAAGAATTTTGTGAGGATTTTTTGGACAATTTAAAATTCCTATTCAGATTACTAGTTCTATGTTTTCTAGACGTGAAAGCATAACAAAAATAATTACAAACATCCCTTCCAGATTTCTTATGAAAATTATCCTAAGCTTGAGAAATTATATAACCAGTAGGAGCTTTAAGAATTGTTAAAATTTTAGTAGATCTCTACCTGTAATTTCTTCAATTGGTATGCTACTACTTCCACCTAAAATAGATGTAATTGAATGTGTATTTGGAGTAGAACCCATATTAATTTGAGTTCATGGGGAAACTTGAAGATTATAATCACTTATTATAACACTTTCTATCTGACTGGATTGTTGTTGTGTTGTTTGAAAAAATCTCCAACCCATAACCCATTGGAAATCAATTCTGGATTCCATGGAACACCCCTGATAGAAGAATAAGAAATGGGTTTGAGTTATGGTGGTGTTTTTCATCATAAAAATAGCATAATGGGGAATATAATTTGAAGAACATGATAAAGAAAAGAAATAAATATTTACCAGTGCCATTAGATTACACAGACGATTAAGAGAAGTAGAGGAGGCGAGTGAGGAAGGATTTCTCTTGATCATTCATGAGGGAATATTTCAGGGGAAGAGGCGAGGGAGGAGAGAAGGAGTAATGGAGTATAATAGGAGGAGGGAGTCTAGACACTTCTAAGGGAAGGATTAATGAAGGATGCAGAGTAGGGTTTTTACATGCACGAGGGAAGGTTGGGGTTGGGGGGGGGAGGAGAGGATGAGGTGAACACAAGGGAGGGAGGGAATGAGGAGGAAGTCATGTTATGATTGAGGGTTTTTTTCATACACCCTCAGGTCATCAAGTCAAGTTGGGTCTATATGTAGCCAAACCTAGACCCGACCCAACCCATGCATGGGTCAAACTGATATAAACTTGACCCAAGTTTTTTTTAACATAACCCCACCTGACCCGGTCAGTTTAGGTCGGGTATGGACACCCCTTATCTCCACAAGCAAGTGATAATTTTGGTAAATTTGTATTCCCATGTTTACCAACTCTAGAAGTCAATTTCCCTATAGAATAAAGAGAATAATACTTAGTAGGATGAGAATTGGTAGGAGGTGTATCAATATTCCTACAATTTTTTTAAATTGAAAGTTTGATTTAAGTAAATAACTATATTATTGAATATTTTATTGTATAAAAAAATCCATATACCTCGATAAATGTTCCTCTTCCTCTATTTCCATCATTGAAATAGAAAAATGTTTTGAAATTATGAGTACCTACATATTATTAGAAAATTGAATATTTAAAAACAATGATTAAAAAAATACGTAGCTAAAAAAATTATGTCACACATGTGTAAGTTTAAAAAAATGATGTCATTATTCCTCACTGAAAAATATGAAAGTTAAAATATTATATAAAACATTAATTATAAAATGAGAAAAAAATTTAAAAATTTAAATATTACTATCATAAAAAGGTGTTTTAGTTGAGTTTAAATATATACTTTCGAATTTTCTATTCATTTAGTTTTGGAAATCACAAAAAATTCCTTAAAATCCTTTTTAATAAATTTTTTATTTAAAAAGTGTGTTTTTAGAAAACATTATTTTATACCGAACGAGGTAATAGTTCTACAATATAATGAATATAAAGTTTATTATTCAATCCAAACCCTCAGAATGAAGGTGTGTCCAATTAATCAGACTGAACTTTGTTCTGGACAATGGTTAGACTTATGTCTTGTCTATCAGACTTACAAAATTCATGACCATCAGACTGACATTGGTACCAATACATTGGACTCGCCCTTATTCATTTTATCAGATTGATAAATAATTAGGAAGTCCATTGGATTATCCAAAGTTTATAACCATAGTATATAGATTTTTTTAATCGAACAGAATAATAAATATCATTGTAATGGTAATAAACTACATGAAATTAGACATTCAGTTAATTTATATCAATATGATAAATCAAGTGAAAGCTATCCAAGGCTGTTGAAACCAACTCTGAAATATGAATTTTATAGCTTTACCTATAAATAGAAGGTAATTTGAAGAGATATTAGCTGACTCATTCACAAATCAAGTCATTTAAATATTTCTCTACGTGAACACCTCATTCCTAGTATTTTTATTTCTTTAGAGAGTTGAAGTTCTAAGGAATCCTTATAAGGATTATTATTACTTAAGAACTATTTTCTTTTCTAATCACATGTCTGATCACAGTACTGATCGAGGGATTATGGGGATATGAAGATAGAGGTGAATTTGATCCATCCGATCGAGATATTCTAGGGTAAGGAAGATAGATATCGATCATCATATTTAGGGATTTCTTGGTAAAATTAGATAAAGATGATATTAATCCATTTAATTGAGGGATTATAGGGGTTTGGAAGATAGAGTTGATAATGATCTATCATATTGAGGGATTTCACTGTGCATGTATTAGAAATTTAGTCTTTATACTTATCATTCTAAAAAACAATTTTATCGATTCAACTGTGATACTGATAAATAGTACTGATCTAATCAAAGATTATCTTATTAAAATTGAAACACTATGATCATAGGAACAAGTATGAGTTTGATCATTTTATACTTAAGATAAATTGTGTTTTGTTTTAGCTTAATTTTTAAACTAAAATTCACCCCCTTTTGTATCCATTTTAAACTCTTTCGATCCAAAAAATTAGTTTTGGATAAGGTTGTACTAATTTTACTTACTGATTGTTTACTTATTCTTTAAACTAAATGTTTATTAAGTTTTTTTATTAAATTATTCATTATAATATTTTTTACACTAACATGTTTGTAGAAATGATTTTTTATTGTTTTTAAGATGGAATGTATTAATGTTAGCACTTTAGAAAATCTCAATTCCAATTGTCCACCTATCTTTGATGGTAATTATTATGAATACCAGATAGATATGATGAAAATTTTTGTCATCAATACTAGAGTTTATAAATTTTTAATTCTTACTGGTGATTACATGATAGATGAAATATAAGTTACCACTTTCACTCATCAGAAGAAAAATAATATCAATTGAATTATAGGGTAAGGAATACTCTATTGTGTTTAATGAAAAGAAATACATATAGTCAAATTTCTTCATGTAAAGCTACTAATAGTATACGGAAAAAGTTATAAGTCACTAAATTTGGAACTTCTAAAGTTTATGAGACTATAAGAGCTATTATGAGAGAAGACTATAATGATTTTTAATTTTTACTAGGTGAATCAATTGAAAAAGGCATAAATGATTTATGACTAATATGAATAGTTTGCATTATTTGGGATAAAAAGATCTTAAAAATGTAATTTTAGTTGAAAATATTATAGAGATAATGACCAATTTGTGAGAATCCAAAATGATATCCTTGGATGATACAATAAAGATTACTAATCTTACTTTAGATGATCTTATTAAAACTCTCATGTAATAAGAATGTATATTAAAAAGAGATGATGAAAATATGAAAAAGAATAATGGTGGTATAGCTTTTGTAACAACTTATACTATTCATACTAAGGTTTAGTTAGTAGAGAAAATTATGTAATCTTCAAATAAAAAGAAATTGATTATTGAATAAAATTCCAGTTATTCTAAAGCTTAGGGAAATGAGTTAGAAAATCTTTCTAGAAGAACAAATGAATTCCGTGGCAAGAAGTATTTTCAGTATAGATACAATAAAAATTATAAGGATAATAATGAAAATAAATATTTTTAATTTATATGTTATAAATGTAAGAATTCATGAAACATTAGATCTAACTGTCTTAAGATCAAAAGGAAAGATAAGAAAGAATAAATTCAATTAGAAATTTGAAGAAGTATTATATGTCTAAGAAAAAGAAGAGTTTGAAAGTTTATAAAACATGGAGTTCAAGTATAGGAGATATTTCATAAGGAAATTCTTTAGAAAATGAAAGTTCCTGATAGAGGAACATTGGCCTTTTTTCTTAAATACCTTTGGTAAATAATTGTCTCCAGAAAAAGGTACAAACTATTGAATCCCTTTCCAAAATTACTGTTAATGAAAATTATCCTAATGGTAATGAAGAGAAAAATTATAAATCTTTAGATGAAGAATATTACTTATCCAATGAGGATAAAACTTTACCTATATATGAATAATTATCTAGTTTTTCTAAACTACTTGAAAATAAAAATTGTAAAGTTTGTAAAAAACATGATAATTAAAAAATAAAACTTGTTAAGGTGGATTCAAGAATTTAAAATTTAACTAAAGAAATATTATATATTTCAAAATATATTTGTAAAAATAATTTTGGAAAATATGGTTTTTATAAATAATTTGTAACGTCTATTACTGAGAAAAACAATTTAAAAAATGATTTTGTGAATTTTTTTTTGAAAAACTATTACTACTGAGGATAAAAATTTAGTTGTAAAACTAAAATATGAGATTTCTAGTTTGAAGAAACTATAATATAATTTTACTTCTAGGAAGGAAAACATTGATAATATGTACATAAAAATTATACCTCTTAGTGATAATACTATAATGGGTTGTACCAATAATAAAACTATTTTTAGTAATAACTATTTTATTATAAAAAGTGCTCTTTTTTTCAAAAAATGTTAAAGTGGTGGAAATCGGACAAATAAATGTTCTCTTAATAAATATAAAAATTTAGTTTTCCACAAAGCCTAATTTTCCAAATAAATGAAATCTTATCAACATATTAATGTTGAAAAAATATGGTTACCTAAAATATTATTTTTTGATTATACTAGAACCAAGAAAGTTTAGATTCTTAAAAACTAATTTCTTTATTTTCATGAAAATAAAGAAAGTACAAAAAAAATTTTTGTATATAAATAGTGGTTACTAAAGGCATATGACTAGAAAAGAATATTTCTTTAATAATATTATCAATTTTAAAGGTGGAAAAGTAGATTTCATAGATAATTCTCAAAGAGAAATCATTAGTATAGATAACATTTGTATTCTTGTAAAAACCTTAATTTAAATTGTTTTATTTGTTTTCAGTATTAAGAAAACCCTTAAAATAAAAATATAATTATTTAATGAGGGTTATCTTCTGAACATTAAAAATTATAAATGTATTGTTCATAGTTCAAAAGATCAATTTATTATTTTTTTCAATCGATATGAGAATGTTTACACCTTAAACTTAGAAGATATTAAGAGCCAAGACTTACCTTTTCTAAGTGAAAGGAAGATCACTCTTTGTTATAGAATATAATATTAGGACAATGTAACATTATAACTTTATCTAAGTTATCTAAGAAAGGACTTATTAAGGAGCTACCAGAACTTAGGTTTGATACTTCAAAAGTTTGCGATCCTTGTCAATATGGTAAGAAATATAAGTCAAGTTTTAAATATACTAGTGAAGTCTCAATTTATAATTATTTACAGTTAGTGAATATAAAATTATTTTATCCTATAAATATTTGAAGTATTGGTTGAAAATACTATGTATATGTCTTAGTTGATGATTACACTAGATACACATCAGTCTATTTTCTAGAAAGAAAATCCTAAGCCTTTATTGTTTTAAAACTTTTGTATATGGAGTTAAAAATGAGAAAAACCTATACATGATAACTATTCATATTGATCATGATAGATAATTTTTGAATACCAATTTTAAAACTTTTTATAGAAATAAAATATTGTATATAACTTTTCAGCACCTAGAACTCCATAGAAAAATGGTGTAGTTAAATGAATAAATAAAGTTCTTTTGGTGATTACTAGAACCATGATGAGTGAATACTTAATTTCTAAACATTATTAGGTTAAATATATTAGTAATTATTGTTATAATATAAATTTATCATTAATAATACCTTTTATTAATAAAACTCATTATGATTTGGGGATAGGATGAAAACCAAAACTTTCCTAATTCAATGTTTCTTGAATGTAAAGTATTCATCTTGAATAATAAAGTTAATTCATATAAATTTTCCACAAAATATAATGAAGGAATATTTTTAGGTTATAACACTACTAGAAAGTATTATGTAGTATTTAATAAAAAATAGGTACTATTGAAGAAAAAGTTCATGTTATGTTTGATGAAGCAGGTCCCTTTGTTTTCAAACAACCCCAACCTATATCTTTGGATGTTATTTCTAAAACTGATTTTCAACTTATGTTAGAAAGATATTATAATAAGTAAATAAATCAATAATATGTTTATGAATTTATTCCTCAAGAATATTTTCAACCTATTTTTAAAGAAAAGTCTTTTGAAAACCTGAGAATCCATTTGTTTCTTAGGAATCATCCTAGTGATAATATCATTGGTATTGTAGATCAACCAGTTTTAACTATAAGTTCTTTGAGAAATTTAATTGAACATCTGGATTTTCTCTCTCAATTTGAACCTAAGAATACTAATGATGTTTTAGGTGATGGGGATTGGATAAAATCTATGAAAGATGAGCTCAATGAATTTTAAAGAAACAAAGCTTTTACTTTGGTTGAATAACCTAAATAAACATCTATAATTGAAGTAAAATGGGGTTTTCAGAACAGATTTGATGAAAATAGAATAATAGTTAGAAATAAAGATATACTTGTTGCTAATATATTGAATCAAAAATAGGGAATAAACTATGAATAAACCTATGCTTCTCTAGCAAGACTTGAATCTATTTGAATACTTCTAGCTTATGAAGCTTTCTTAAATTTCAAACTTTTTCAAATGTATGTGTAGTGTTATTTGGTTAACAGATATGTTTAGGATGAATTTTATATTGACGAACCCCCTTTTTCTGAAAATACGAAACATCCATGCTTATAAACTTATTAAAAAACTTTATGGACTTAAACAATCCCCTAGATCTTGGTATAATAGGTAAACTAGGTTTTTGTTACAAAATAATTTTTGTATGGGAGCTGTGGAACAAACACTTTTTATAAAATAATTTAATAAAAATATTATGATTGTACAAATATATATTGATTACATTATAGTTGGTTCAAATAAAAAGTCTTTAATAGATTTATTTATGGATATTATGAAGTCTAAGTTTGAGATGAGATGATGAGTGAGTTGACATACTTTCTAGGTTTTTAAATTTCATAAAAACCAAAAGGAACTTTTATATCTCAACATATGTATATAAAATATCTTATTAATATATTAAGATATGAAAACACTAAAATAATTAGTACTCCCATCAGAACCTCCAATACTTTAGATGTTGATGAAGCTGAGAAACTGGTTGATCATAATATTTTTAGTGGTATTAGAAGAATTTTACTTTACTTAATAGCTAGTCACACAGATTTAATGTTTTTAGTATAATTATTTTATTGATATAAAGATAATTGAAAAGAGTCCCATATTAATGATGTTAAAATAATTTTTTATTACCTTAAGGGAACTATGAATTTTGGCCTATTATATTCTTATGGAAATGAATTTGAACTAAAAAGTTTTCAGATGCTGACTATGGTGGTTGTAGATTGGGTAGAAAAAGTATTTCCATAACAAGTCATTTATTAGGATAAGATTTAGTTTTTTTATGTAAGGAAAAACACTTGGTGGAACTTTCCACTACTGAAGTTGATTATGTATCAATTTGAAGTTTTCATGCTCAAGTGTTATTGATGCAACACACAGTCACTAACTATAGCATGAGTTTTACTAAAACTCAAATTTTGCGTGATTACAAATGTTCCATTTCTTTAAGTAAAAACCCAAAAAATTATTCATGTGGTAAGCACATATATATAAGACATAATTTTATTTGGAATCACACACTTAAAATAATATATAATTTTACAATTCAGCATAATGTAAGAACAAATTATTGATAAATTTACAAAACCCCTTAGTTCTGATAGATATGAATATATTAAATAGAGGCTAATAATGATCAATGTTAAGTGATTATTCATATCCACTTCTTTTTTACTAATCTAATTATATTAATTAACTCATTTTCAATGGGGAAGTAAATATGCTATAATTTTTCTAAAACTTGTATTTTACTTAAAACTTTTATTTTTCTAAAGATTTTTTTTCTAAAATTTTAATTTTTATAAAAAGTTTTTTAGATTTCATATTTACTTTTTAGACTAAAAAAGTTTTATAAAATTTTCAGAGTCAGATTTCCTTATAAAATTCTCAGGATCCAAAATGTTTTATAGAATATTCTTTAGAATATAATTGTTTTAGAATTAAAATCTATTATAAAATTTTCTAGACTCAAATTTTTTAGAAATTTTTAAAGAAAACTATTTTATTATAAAAATAAATTTTGAAATATTTTTTTTTCAATCACACAATTTGTTACAAAATTTTCAAAAAAATGTTTTAGTTATAAAATTTATCAAAATTAGTTTCAATTACAAAAAGTAAGAATAAAAATTTACTCATACTAATGACACTTTTTTACTCTGAAAGGTATTTTCTTTTAGTTTTTACACTTATTCACTACTTTAGTTTATAATTTGTTTGTATATATTATTTTAGTTTTAATTATTATTTTTTTTCAAAAAACAATTTTCTTTTCTTATTGGACTATTCTATACCACTATAAAATTTTTCTTAAAAACTTTGATAGTCTAAATTTATATTTAATAATTTCTCAAACTAAATCACAACTATCAGATCCAAAAAAGATTCAATTTGATCCATTTAAAGTTTTATAGAATATAAAAATTATTTATCACACCTATATAATGGTGTGACACCCCATGTCCCACATCAGTTTCCAAAATATTTACTCCTAAATCCCTCCAATATTTTAATTTCTCAATCCTATGTTTTTGGAATTTGTTTGACTTTCGACACCACTCTCAGTATGATGGGAATTTTTTAGGATTTCAAAAAGAGTAAATTTTTCATAGAAATACTTATTGAAAGATAATGTAATGAAAAGTATGACTCTATTATTAAAAATATTATTTATTTTCTAGTATAGGATAAAGTATGTGTGAAAAAAATAGATAAAGACTTCAACTTACATTTAAAATTGTCAGATAAGTTTATGCATTTATTGAGTTTTTATCAGAACATGATAAGGAAGAGGTGATTTATAATTTTTTTGATAAAAAGTATAATATTTCATAAAAATGAGTTATAGATTTAGTTGGTGTTCCTTATCAAGCAGAAGCTTATCTACCCTCCCATAAATTACCTAACAGACTTGGAGGTTTTGTAAAATAACCATATGAAACATCACTATTCCCATCTTATGTGAAAGTAAAAAAGTTTTCTAACTTATCACTAGAGGAAATATTCATCACATTATGGATAAAAAGATATCTCATACCAAGAAATATTGATAGGGATACCTTGAATTTTTTTAATATATTTGTTTTTGATTATTATAGAAACTTGAGACAAATCAATCTAGTCATTTTTTTTCATTATGGTGGAATCTATTAAGACATAATTGATGAAATCAAAGATCTTAATGATTCCTTATTTTATTAATATTTTTCTTGTGAGTTGTATAGATTTTTTCAAGGTTGAAAATAAAAGTTACCTAATGAAGGAAAATGTTTCATTGATTGGTGAATAAACAATATCAAGAATGAAACTAGTTTTTGATACTAAGTTGAAAAAGTTTCTTGAAAAAGTAAATGGAGCTATGTCTAAAACTCATCTATCCAAGAATGTATAGGTTTTAAAGTATAAATGGAATAATGAATTTACTATTCCTAAGAATTATAAGAAAGAAAAGATAATTTTTGATGAAGAATTCAAATAATTCATAGATCATAAGGCTAAGAAGAAACCTAGGGACCCATTATTTGGGCTTGATAAGGTTGAGGCCAAAGCCCAGAAAATACATAAAACTAATCAATTAAAGTAAGATGATATGAGTAATGAAAAAAAGATATTATAAGAGGAAAAGGATGTAGAAATTTTGTTGAAGGGTTTAGAAAGAGCTTTAGAAAAACCAATTCTTCCAGTTTCACATATCGATCAAGACTTTCTAGATGTTGGTATGAAATTTGTTAAAACCCCAACTATTCCACAAGTAGTTCCTTCAATTTCTGATAAGGGAATGTGAAAAGAGGTTGATAAAGAACCAGTTTGGAAAAAATAATCGGTTTCTAAGAAGTTTAAAAAAGGAGTACTCAGAACTACAAGTCAGTTCAAGAAATAACTTGATGAGGTAGAAGAAAAATAATAAGAGGAAAAGGAAGAAGTTGAAAAAGAGTAAGATGAAGAATAAAAAGAAGAAGAAGAATAAAAATAAGAATAATAGAAATAAGAGGAAGAAAATTATGATAAGGAAATAAATACTTATGAATAAACAAAGGAGAAGAAAACACTGAAGTTTTTATTATTTTAAACCCCTTTACCTTCTCATTCAGATAAAGATGCTTACTTAGAAGGATTAGAAGAAGAAAAACCATAATCAAAATATAAAGTAAATTCTTTCTAAAACTAAGAATAAGAAGATTGATATCCCATACCAAAGTATCAAAAAAAGTCAAATCAGATAAGGATTTGGGCATTTTAAAAATATCTGAATAAGAAAATGTTTTTCAGAAAGGAAAAGAAAAAGTTGAGGAGAAAACAAAACCTGATTTTAGATCCTTTAGACAAAATTCTTCTAAAGTATTATTTGGTTCATGAGATTCTAAGGAAACTATTTCTAAAAAAGGTTTTGATTACATCTTCTAAACTTTTATAAGGTTATGTAAATCTATTCCATATCTTCTAAACATTGAGGTAAGGTGTTAAGTGATTTAGAATAGTCTTAATGAGAAATAAAAGTCTCTAAAAGTTTTAATTGAATTAGTAGTCAAAATTAAGGTAGAATTTAAAAGTTTACAAGAAAATACCAATGTATATAAAATATCATTGAATAAAAATGTTAGGTGGTTAGAAAAATTATATAGGTAACTCAGGGATCTTGATTATTAGTTTTTTGAAGTGAAGAAACTTTCTTTAGAAATGGTATAATCCTTATAAAATCTATCTATAGATGTTTTGGACCACTTGAAATTTGTGGAAGAATTGAAGGATGTGACTGATAAACATAATGAGGAAGTAAATGTTTTAAAATTAAAAGTTAATAATATGGAGATGGATAATAGAAGACATAGAACTTGTGAATATGAGTTTTTTTCTTATAAATTATGGAGACAATATCCCTAAGGAAGTTAAAAGACTTAAATTGGAAGTTTATAAGTAAGTGGTGATGGAATAACAAATTGTTTATCTTTAGTATTCAGTTTTAGAGGCTCATAAGGATCATAATGAGTTCAAGAAAATGAAGGTGATTATAAAGAAGTTAATTAAGAAAGAATGAAAATTTATTTTGAACTGTTGATGTAATTTTTTATTCATTTTAAATGTTTTTCTAATGTGAATATATTTTTAATCCAAATAATTTATCACTGAATATATTCCAAATACTTATGGATGTGTGTTCTTTCTTTTATTTGTTTGATGATTAGTTAATTCATTTACAATTTCTTCATATGTTATCTATTTATAAAATTTTAGGTGATATAATTTCTTTATTATTTTTTTAAATCACAAATGGGGATAAATTTATAAATGGGGAGAAATTTATAAATGAAAATTTTAAGTATAATTTTTTTGAAGATGTTTTAGGAGTTATGTTTAAGGGGGAGAATTCTAAAATGGGGAGAAATCAATAATAAAGACTTTTATTAAGGGTATAATCGAATGATCAATATTTTCCATCAAATCATACAGAAGTCATAAACTTAGGGGTATTTAAGATATAAAGTATTTCTTTAAAGATCTAAAAGAATAAAGCGGTGAAAGTTTTTAAAATATATTATTTTCATTTAATTATTGTGTTTTTTTTATTTCAAAAAAGGGTGAGATTATTGAGGCAAAAGTTATAATTTCTACCGTTTTATTCCTTTAGTTTTTAAAATCACTAAAAATTTATTAAAACTATGTTTAATAACTTTGTATTTGCAAAGAGTTTTAATATGTTTTTTATAGAAAAAATTATTTGACACTGAATAAAGTAATTGTTCTAATATCTAATGAATATAGACTTTATTATTAAATATGATCCATCTAAATGATGGTGCATCTGATTAATCAGACTAATATTTGTTCTAACTAGTGGTTAAAATTATGTCTTTTCTATCATACTGACAAAATTCTTGACCATCAGACTGAAGTTGGCACTAATACATCATATTGAACCTTATTCAATTTATCTGATTGAAAATCAATTTCGAAATCCATAGGATTATCCAAAGTTTATAATCGGAGTATATATATTTGTTTCTATCAAATGGAATACTAAATATTATTATATTAGTGATAAAATAAATCATGTTAAGCATTTAGTTAATTATGATCACTATGAGTTGTCATGTAAAAACTATCTGAGGTTGTTGCAACCAACTCTAAAATACGACAGTTAGAGCTTTGCCTATAAATAGGATATTGTTTAAAGAGTTGGTATTTGATGCATTCACAACTCAAGTCATCAAAATATTTCCCTGTGTGAACAGCTCATTCACAGTCTTTGTAAATATTTATAAAGTTGAAGTTAAAAGGAATCCTAGTGAGGATTGTAATTCCTTAAGAACTATTTTCTTTTTTAATCACGTGTACAATCACAATACTTATTTAGGACTTCTGGGGATAGAAAGATAGAGGAAAATCCGATCCATTGGATTGAGGGATTATGAGGCTAGGAATATAGAGAAAAATCATCATATTGAAAGATTTCTTAGTCAAGAAATACATAGTTGATACCAATCCATAAAATCAAGGGATTCAAGGGTTTTGAAAGATTGAGCTGATATTGATATGTTAGATCAAGGGATTTCTTGGTAAATAAATAGAGACCTTACAATAGGTATTGAAAAATATAGATATCTTTAGTCAAGATTATTGAATACCTTAACTATTATGGTTAAAGATTAAAATCTCACTACTATAAAACAAAAATTTAATAGTGTTGTCCTTTATCCACGATAGAAAAAAGAGTAGATAAAGGTTCTATTTATCAATACTAAAACAAGGGAGGATAAAGGGTATCTTTTATCAGTGATTTTTCTAGTCTGATAAAAGACACCCTTTATTAGAAATTTATTTTTAGCACCCATAAATTAATCATTTATCAGTGATGATAACAGTTCGAATAAAATGAAATTATAAAAAAATAAAAAAATAAAAAAATATTAAATGATTTAATTAAAAAAATATTAAATTTTTTATTAATTAAATAATTGTTGATAAAAAGGAATAAATTGATTATAAAATATATAAATTATAAATACTAATAAATATTATATATTAAATATATAGATTTATGTAAAATGAAAATTAAACAAATAAAATTGAAAATAATTAAACTGAGAAAAATATTAAACATTTTTTTAATTAAATAATTATTGATAATGTTAATAAATAGTATATATTAAATATATAGATATATAAGAATGTATATAAATATGATTTATATAATAAAAAATATTGATACTTTACATTAAATAGTAATATATTTAGTAAATAATGGTTTATAATTAAAAATTATTATGAATGAAAAATATTGACTAATTGCATCGAGTAATGTACATAATTGAACGTTGTTTAATTTTCCAATTTAATATAGTTCAAACGTGTGTTATATTTATTTCACATATATGTAATTATAATTCATTTTTATATACAACACAAAAACAAATATTTTTCTATGAATTTAATCAGTTTCTATTATTTATTTTATATATTTATTTACTATGTTTTAATATTTTCAATATATATTCATGTTTATTTCAATATATATATATATATATATATATATATTTTAATGATTTATATTTAATTAATCAATGTTATCTAATTTTTTCAATATTGTTAATTAAAGTGTACGCATTTTTAATTAATCAATTTTACTCATTTTTAACATACATGCACTTAAGATTGAATATTCATTAACAATATTAAAAATATATTTATAAAAAATATTTATAAATAAATATATTTATAAAGTTATATTTACTATTTTTATAAATTTATAATTATAAATAAATAAATAATATTTTTTAAAAAGTATTTATATAATTATAAATAAATAATTATATTTATTTATTTAAATAATGAAGATATTTCCTATATATATATATTTATTAAATATATATATATACACATATATAATTATATAAATATATAATCATATAAATATATAATGATATAAATATTATTTTTTAGAAAAGTATTTATATAATTATAAATAAATAATTATATATTCAAATAATTATAAAATCATTATTTTATAAAAAGTATTATTATAAGTATTATACTTATATATAATAATTATACTATTTTTTAAAATGTATTATTTTAAAAAAAATTATTATAAGTATTTATCAACGCTTACTAACTTAGTGATGATAAAATGTATCTTTATCAGCGCTTTTTTGGAAGCGATGATAAAAAGTCTCTCGATCTATTTTAAGAACCATAACCATCATATACTATTTCGCAATATCTGAAGATCTCTTTGGAATTCTCCTACTGCCGATGCACCTTATTGTCTAATCCTAGCTCAAATATAGGCTCCCACTTTTTTAAGCATCAAATCCAAGGTTCCAGCGATTCTAGGGTCAAATGAAACGAAGGCTCAAAGGAAATCTAGGTTTCTTGATATCTCTACTTTTCCTTGGTTATCCACTGAACCTTCCCATCACACATCCATGTATTCCAAAAACCCCAGTTGCACTATCTTATAATAAAACACACCAAAATTCATTTTTATATATATTGAAGTATCGTCTTCCCCGATAGAATGTGGCTACCCTTGGGACAACATTGGTACTGTGCGAATTCAAATATATCAAACCTAATGTTGGGTTATGTTTTTTTGAGGTATAATAGGATCCCAATACTTATATTCCTTGAAATATACCTCATTAAAATCATCAAATTTTGAAAAAATTAATCTATATAGCAGTCGATATTGTCATTGGTTTGGAATATTTCATTAAAAATCACTTGAGAACCTCTTTTTCATATTTCGATTATGAAATTTATATGCTATGATTTCCTTGATTTGACTATAAACCAAGGAAAGTGTTTCACCAATAATAGACATCTCGATATCATACCTCATATGATTCACAAATAATTGCATTATGCTTTGTCCAATCCTCAAATATTATGTCTCACTCTTTCAAGTTTTCACCAAAACTATCTGATCAGCAATTAAATTTTATTCATTGATTTCAGTCTTTCTTGTATTTCTTACATTTTATAATCCCTATTTATTTTTCTCACCATAAATGTCTTATTTTGAGTCCACCTCATACCTATGTGACCCCCTATGATAATCAATTCATCATTAATTTCTTCTGATGTTTCATCATTATTTTAATTTTTAATAATATCCCCATTCTAATTTTTAAAAAATATCCATCAATTTTATCTTTTAATCATAAAAAAATTTCAACTCAGCCATTTTAAGTTAGTATTTAACTGTCTCATTATCTAATGTGATCAATTTTTCACCACCACAAATCAATTTCCTCTTTAAAACACAATTACCATAAATTTTTACCAACCCCAAATCAAAAAATGGTTCAACTAGTTTTATATACCTTTGTAAAAATATATCCATATTTTAAATGATATCCCACTCATTAATATTTATTAAAAACCAATTCATTTATTTCATCAAACATATAATACACACTATATATGTTTTAATTTGATCCATATATAAACATATAATTATTTAACATTGACTTCTTTCACCCTTAGGAATATCTAATTACCATCCATGTAATTCTCAAAAATGTGAGGCATTACTCCTTTTAGAGAACACAATGGAGTACTACTGTCATCCTCATCAGTTTCATCTCCCGAACAGTTATTATTCCAATTTGTAGTTTGGGACTCATCCTCTATCTCTTTTATGTTTCTTGTAACACTTCGAGAAGTAGTCATCAAATGGATGGCTGTTTCTTTGAGTATTTCAAGAAACATAGGTGCATGTCCACAAGAGATGGTGGATGAGTTCAAAACAACAGAATTCAATGATTACTATTTAGAATATGAGTTTATGAGGATGAATTAAGAGGACAACACCTACCAAATTGGAGTAATTATTATTTTTTAATTTCAATTACCCATTTTATTCAAAGAATACTGAAATTATTTGAAAAAATCAAATGTTGAGTCTCCCTTATTAGAATTATCTATAACTCACACCTTTGGTAATGAATATCTTATGTGTAATTATTTATTTATTATAAAAAATAAATATTTTATGAACCTAGTAAGATATCTTTACTTTATCTCAAATGATTCAAAGTTTCAATCCTAGATATCTTTTTTTCTCCTCATCCTCCCCACTCATTGATTAATTGTTTAGAGAGATATATTTTCTTTTTTTATCACCATTCTTGATTTACTATCGTAATATCCCTATGGTTAACAATGTTTTCACAATAAAATCATCATCCATATAATTAATGTAATTTTTTATATTTATTTTTTATTTTATTTCTCTTTTTTATTACTTGCATAATATTATTTTTCTTGTATAGGTGAATTATTTTGTTAGAGTTGGGGTAGTTTGTTCGAAGCTACTCATGCTCATGGGGGATTGAACTTTGAGGCTGTAATTGAGATAACAACAATAAGAAAATGAATCAAGAATTCATAAAACCATCAGGAAAATGTTAAATCCTATTACTTATTTAATTAATTTTTTCATCATTTTATCTACTATTTGTAAGTTAATTTCCTTATAATTTTTATCTAATAATTATTTTTTTCAAAGATCTTTTGTGAAGTCATATTTTGCTTTCAACTATCTGAAACAATCTAAAAAAGAGATAAAATGTTTCTTTCTTCCAATGGTACCTCATTTTCCATTTTAATTGCCTTTCTTTTTTGAACTACCTACACTATATATTGATTCAATGTTGTTAGATGAAAAGCCTTTTTTGTTTTTGATATAAAAAATATTATAGGAAATTCATGTGCCTATTGTGGTGACTTCTCATGATATAATGGGAACATGATATTCATCTTCCCTTCTAGATTTCAAAAATGAGAAAGGTTTTTCAGCTAAGAATATCAATTATATATATATATTCAACATTGAAATTTAAACTTATAAAGACAATGGAAACATGGTATTATTAGAATTTAGGATTTTTTGAGACTTTGTGATGTTTAGGAATCATCCCAACCTTAATATGACACATGTTATGACCGGTATGACTCTAAGTGTTTTTATTTATTTAGAATTGTGATTAATTTTAGTAAAAAATACAACTGACATACTCAAAACTAATAAAACATATTATGATTATTTTTATACTTTAGTGAAATTATCAATAATTCATTTAGGACATGTAGGAATCAACCTCACCTAAATTCGATGCACAATGTGACTTTTATGAGTTAGTGTGTCTGTTATTAGTTTAAAATTGACAGTTTAGTTCAAAAAAATTCACTCACTGAAAATAGAGAAAACCCACTAGTATTTTCTTGATAATATAAGAAAACAATTCACAAGTTATTTATGACATGTAGCAATTTGTCTCATATAAAATTGATACACGATGTGATCATTATGATTCAAAGTGTGTGTTTCTAATTTAAAATGAAATTTTAGTTAGAAAAACAATCAACATAATCAAAACCAAGGCAATACATTTAGAATAATTTTTATACTTTAGGAAAACAACCCATAATTCATATGAGATGTGTAAGAATCAGCCTCATCTCAATTTAAATCACGATATGACCAGTATGACTTAAAGTGCATGTTTTTATTTAAAATTTACACCAATTTTAGTAAAAAAGAAAAATAATCTACTCAAAACCAAGATAACAGATTCATATAATTGTAATACTTTAGTTAAACATTACATAATTCAATTTTGACATGTAGGAATCAGCCTCACCTTAATTTGATACACGACGTGCTCACTATGACTCAATGCCTCTGTTATCAGTTTTAAATTGATTGTTTAGTTAAACAATTATCACTCACTGAAAACTAAGAAAACACACTCAGATTTACTTTATTATTTTGGAAATAAATTAATAAGACATTTTTGATGTGTAAGAATTGGTATCATATCAAACCGATACATAATGTGATCGGCATGAGTCAAAGTGTATGTTTGCAGTTTAAAATTGAATTTTAGTAAAAAAGAAAAGTGATGTACTAAAAATAGAGAAAATTATTTTTTATTATTTTTATACTTTATTAAAATAATCCATAATCTATTTAAGACATTTAGGAATCATACTCACCTCAATACGATGCACAGTGTGACCGGTATGACTCTAATTGCGTCTTTTTATTTAAAATTGACATCAATTTTAGTAAAAAGGAAAACTGACCTACTCAAAACTGATAAAAAACATTTTTATTATTTTTATATTTTATTAAAATGATCTATAAGTCATTTTTTATGTTTAAAAATCATCCACACCTCAATCAAATGCATGATGTGACTGGTATGACTCCAAGTGCATCTTTTTAATTGAAATTGACATCAATTTTAATAAAAAGGACAACTAACGTACTCAAAACCAATAAAATACATTCATATTATTTTTATGTTTTATAGAAATTATACATAAGTCATTTTTAATGTGTAGTAATCTTATTCACCTTAATAATATGCACAGTGTGACCGGTATAACTCCAAGTGTGTCTTTTTATTCAAAACTAACATCAATTTTAGTAAAAAGAAAAACTAACATACTCAAAACCAAGAAAAAACATTCATATTTCTTTTATATTTTAGATAAATGATGTATAAGTCATTTTTGATGTGTAGGAACAGTTATCACCTTAATATGAGACACAATGTGCCTTGTATGACTCAATGTGTCTATTATTAGTTTAAAATTGACATTTTAGCTCAAAAAATGTCACTCACTGAAAAAAGAGAAAATGAACTCAAGTTTTATTGATAATTTAAGAAATCTATTCATAAGTAATTTTTGATGTTTAGTAATCAGAATCAAATCAAACCGATATATTATGTGATCAATATGAGTTAAAGTATATGTTTCCTTTTTAAAATGACATTTTAGTAAAAAAACATGCGACATAATCAAAATTGAGGAAATGCATTTGGATTATTTCAATAATTTAGTAAAATGTTCCATAAGTCATTTGAGATGTGTAGGAATCATACAAACCTCAATATGATGTATGGTGTGACAAATATAACTTCAAGTGAATCATTTCAATATATAAGTTTCTTTTTAGTTCAAAACATGTTTCACATCGCCAAAACCGAGCACACAAGCCTAGATTATTCTCATCACTCTATTTGATATTACTTATTTAATTTAATTATAATTTTATCTTATAATTATTTAATTAAGTTTCATAGAGATAATTCTTGAAGATATAAAAGAAATGGTGTGATGTGCAAGAATCAACCACAACTCAATCAGATTCACAATGTTCCTGGTATGACTCAAAGATTAATTTAAAATTAATACATTCTGTTAATTTATTTCTTTATATTATTACAGACATAAGAATTTTTTTCTTATATAGGTTCATTTTTTTCTCAAGAATGGGTTAGAATCAAAAGAAAAAGGAAGAATGTTGTTTTTGAATATATGTAATAATTTGTACTTATTTAATTGTATAAAACAATGTTTGAAATGTCTATAATATAGTGTTTTTCTTCTTGTATTTGTGTTGTAAATTTTATTTCATATAGATTCTATATTCTTACATTATTTTTCTGATTTAGCGGTGTTTTTGTTCTATGGTGTGATGTTACAATACAATGAACTAGTGCTGTAGTGTGCTTGTAAAGACCCATAAATTTCATGTAATTTTTTTTTAAAATTATTTGGGATTATTACGTGTCTACAAAAATTGACTGTGCTTGATTCTGAGTCTCGGTGTACTCGAAATGTAATTTTTAACTTTTTTAAGGTATGTTCAGCAAACATACGAGTAATAGTTTCTAACTCTTGAATCGATGATCAAAATTGAAATACGAGGACACCATTGAATCCATAGTGCCAAGATTTACTTATGGGGGGCTTCACTTCGACCGCAGTAGGTCCGGTGAAAAAGTTTGTTTTGAGGAATTTTGAAAGAAAAATGAAATAACTTGTTATGTTACTTGAGTAATGGTGGTGGGACCCACGAAGATGGTTAGGAATTTAATGAGGGACATTAAATGCCCAATTACACATTGATGTGTAACCACATCTCATGTAATTAAGGTGATTCATTAATTACACCATTTAATGAGCCTTTTTTTGAAAGGGGGTTTAATCTATTAACTCACCCTTTTAAATTAAATTGTGGGCATGGGTTTTAGAAACCCATGGGAGAAATCCAATGAAGCGCTAAAAAAGAACCCTCCCAAAGAAGAACAGAGGAATTGAACTAGGATTGACAAACAATGGCAACTTCCACGGACAAGGATTCTTCATCCACCACCACAACATCCCCAATGAATCTCGAGGTAGGGGGTTTTTTATTTAATTTTATTTTTGATGAATTAAATTACTAATTCTTGTTAAGATACTAACACAGAGGGAGAAGGCCAAACGAAGAAGTCCTAGACCCTCTTCTACTTTGTTCTTGTCGCGTTAATCCGGGGATAATATTTTTCCAACTCGATAGAACCATGAATCCAGGAGCCGCACAGTGACGAATACATCCCGAGAGGCCTATAGGCATAAGAGGAAGGTAAAAAGGACCACCAGAGCTCACTCAGTGGCCCACAGAAGATACATTAGTGCGGCGACACCAGCAACCGATGCTCCCCGGCCGTGGAAGGGGGCAGAGCTGCTTGGCGCCGCGGTGAACCCGAAGGGGGCGTATGACACTTAGCCGAACGAATTGGTGAGTCGGTGAATCATTGCATTCCACAGTTAGGTGACCGAAACTTTGAAACCAAGACAGAGGCAAATGGGACCTGCGCCCCACGGGTCCTGCTGACGGGGGGCGATGCCACGTGGCGCTGCCATTTTGGAAGTCTGAATGGACCGGCGGTTTGTTTGGGAGGTAGACCGAGCAACCCTTCATGTGGGTCTCTCCAGCTATTGGGTAGAGCTGGTACACTTCTCAGCGGGCGGATCCCACCTTGGCGTAACCTAGTTGGGGCAGGCCGGGCTGGGTTGGTCCGACCGGGCCGGGCCGGACCGTACCCAGACCCCTTTCGGGCCCAGATACGATTAAAAGTCCATATCTTACAAAACAGTCATCCATTTGACAAACCATATATGGAGTTGGAATACATGGGATGAGAAGGTCCATTTGAGACACTCCAATTAGGTTTTGGGGAAATTTGGAGTATAGCTGGGTTGGATTGTACCTGAATCCAATCGGGCCCTCAGCACTAAAATGCCTATAACTCACTGAACAGGTGTCCGATTGACACACCATCTATTGAATAGGAACCCTTAAAACATGGAGGTACATTGGGTTAATCCTTTATAGAACTTTTTAGCATTTGAGTCACGACCTATATCCATAGTAGAAGATACTACGGAACTCAAGAACACTAGGTGTGGGGAATTGTGCGGCTGACTGTCATCTGAGTAGCGACCCTGTGTGGATCATCATCATAGGGACCCTGTGTAGATCAAAATCTAGCGAACCTATGTGGATCAACATCATATTTAACCTGTGTGGGTAATCATCATAGTTACCCTATGTGGATCAGCATCTAGTGATCCTGTGTGGATCAACACCATATCGACCCTGTGTGGATCTGCATTCTAGCAACCCAGTGTGGATCAGCAGTGTGCGACCCGACGAGGATCAGCCTTATAGTATCCCATTATGGATAAGTGATATACGAACCTCTAAGGATGGACAATGGAACAACTCCCATGTGTTTCAGTTGTGGAAACTTCCTAACAGAATAAAATGATATAGCTTTAGACTGATCATCTTTATTCCTAAACATTGAGTTGTATACCTGGTTTGAGTTGAGACTTTTTCTTTTTTACTTTGTGATTGAGATCATGCTTTTGATTTTACATTTTGGAATTTTTAGAGACCTTCAGGGTTCTATGGGTCCCTATTGGGTATTTTTATACTCACCCCTGCATGGGCTTCACCCACACCTTATTGTGTCTTGTGCTGACGATGAGTAGCTTAGCTGAGACTATAGGAGCTGGGACCAGGAGGTACACAGAGGTGACTGGTTGATGTGGAGAGCTGTGGGGATGAGTTGTACCTATCCTTCTGGTAGGAACCTTGGTGGACGATCTCAGGAGCTATTTTCTATTTTCTGTTGTATTTGTATCTTTTTAGTTAGACTTGTATTCTGACCCCCTTTACTTAAGTACACACTTTTACTACTACATTTTTACTTTGTGGTTGCATCTTGGTGAGTTCTTGGGTGGTGTGTTTGTATAGGTTTAAAGGCAATACCTTCCCATTTTAGGGATATACCTTTTTGGTTCTATTCGCCAACCCCTGGCCTATAGAAGGTAGGCTTGGGGTAGTCACAACATAGGCCTCAGGGAATGAGTCATGAAAAAATGGTATCAGAGGAGTCAGTTATACCAAAGAAACATGGCTCTGATATTTCCATTGGAGCAATAGTGTTATGTTTTTTAGTGTGGTTTTTAGTTCAGAGAGTCCAGTGTTGGTGCAGTGACCGACCTATCCATACACTAGGATCCTGAATTCCGATTTCTAACTCGGTGCACAAAAACACTAATTGCGTGAGTTTTAGAAATGTTTTACTTTTGATCTCATTTGAGTCAGATCATCAGGTATAATTTACTGACCATGGAACACTTGTATCTTTTTAAGATTCCACCACATAGAAAACCGGCCTGGATTTCTAATAGAATTCACGATGATGGCCCACCGAACAATGAGGCTTCGGTGTAGGGTCCTCTTTCTATGTTGGCACCTTTGGGTGGTGTACTAGAAGCACCACCACTCATAGGGTAACCGTTTCCACCAGCCCCACTAGCGTACAATGCACGCTGATTAAGCACATTGCACAAGTTTCAGCGGTAGAGGCCTTCAAGGTTTTGGGGAGAGACTGATCCCCAGACAGTTATGGACTGGTTGGAGGCTATGTCTAGAGTTTTTCTTCTAGTTGGGACACCAGAAGAGATGATGGTGATCCTAGCTGCTAGCCTTTTCTAGGGGAAAACAAGGAGATGGTGTATTCTAACACTCTAGATGCAAGAAGAGGTGACACACTCTTGGTTGGAATTCAAGACCCTCTTCATGGCAGAGTTTGTACCAGTGAATTTATTCTCAGTGAATATCCAAGAGCTACTACACTTACAACAGGGAATCTTATTAGTGGCCCAGTACTAAGCGAGATTTTCTGACCTCTACCGCTACTCCACTAACATGACACGAGACCCATTCTTCAGGGCCCTGACCTTTGATAGGGGTCTCTGGTGGGAGATCAGAGCGTCGATGATATTTTTGAATATCCCAATGTAGGATGGATTGCTCGAGCAAGCATTATTAGTGGAGAGATTCTTAGCCAAGAAGGCACCAATGGTGAGAGACACCACCGGACAACAGGTGGCTGAGTCATATGCAGCAGGAAGTAGGTAGATGAAGTAGAGGTCCTAGCAGGACAGACCCTCTGGTGGACGACCCCAGGATGCAAGGTCAGAGGTGAGGATCTCACGAGGCAGAGGGGGTCGGCTGAGAAGCAGACTGTGCCTCACATGTGATGGGTAGGGTCACATAGCTTGTGGCTTCCCGACCCATCGTATCGACTATCATAAGATGGTATAAGGACCACCAGGGAAGAGGAAAAGAATCAAGAAAAGAGGTCCATAGGGTAGCGTACACGGAAGAGGAGTAGGTCATACAATAGGTGGTGAGAGGTGATTTGAGGTTCTACCGCCACCACCCCCAGGTGGTCCACCCTGACCACATGGAGAAGGTGGACAGGGGAGAGCTCAGCTATAGATGGTAGAGGCCTATGATAATGGTGCTCCAATGGTTATTACAGGTATAATCTATGTCTATTACAGCATAGCTGCAGTTCTTATATACATAGGTTCCAGTCACTCTTTCATTTCCATGACACTCATTCAGAGCTTGGAGATTTCTATGGAGTCGTTGGATCGATCCTTACGATTAGAGACTCTTAAAAAGAATATTTTATGATTACAGACTGGTGAAGGTAGTGTGAGATCACTTTATTAGGTGAGAGATTTGGCTGGGATCTCCTAGTAGTAGCGTCGAGGTCTTACGACATCATCTTGGGTATGGACTGACTATCCATAATCCATTATCATATCGACTGTTTTAGGCGTAAAGTGCGGTGTGTCCGCAAGGATGAGATCAGGTTTTCCTTCACTGGTAAGAAGGAAACCTTTGCAACATAGTATGAACTTTCTTGAAGGAGGGTGTAACCAGTAACTCATCAGTTGGCTAGCATTACCTTCAGAGCAGTTGACTTAATGAGTCTGTGTTATCTTGTAGTGGTGGACCAGTTTGATGATGTCTTTCCGGGTGATGTTCTCGAACTACCTCCTCACAGAGAGGCATAATTATACATCTAACTATACCCAGGGATGAAACTGATATCTATTCTAGTATATCGGATGACTCCTACAGATCTTAGTGAGTTGTGGGTACAGCTGGAGGACTTACAAAGGAAGGGATTCAAAAGACCCGGTGTTTCTCCATGGGTATCCCCAATTTTGTTCGCAAAGAAAGAAAATGGGAGTATGAGGCTTTGTGTGGACTATCAGCACCTGAACCAGGTGATCATGAAGAACAAGAATCCACTCCTGAGGATTGATGAACTCTTCGACTAGCTGAATGGAGATCGATGATTTTCGAAGATAGACCTTAGATCAGGCTATCACCAGCTCGGGGTACAGGATAAGGGAGTACTAGAGACGACCTTCAAGTGTCGGTATAGCCATTATGAGTTCTTGGTAATGCCCTTTGGCATGACCAATGATCCAGAAGTGTTCATGGGGCTCTTGAACATGATCTTCCATCCTTATGTCAAGCACTTTGTGGTAGTCTTTATTAACGACATCCTGATATATACAACGTTGGAGGAGGATCACTCTACCCACCTGCGGATAGTTATGGATACACTCTAAGAAAACTAGATTTATGGAAATCTCTCTAAGTACAAGTTTTGGATATGGTAAGTCCACTTCCTAGGGCACATTATCTTAGAGGATGGAGTTGCAGTAGAACCGGTAAAGATAGAGGCAATGTTTTCTTGGGAGACAACTAGGAGTGTGACCGAGGTGCGGAGTTTCCTAGGATTGGTTGGGTACCAACAGATATTCATACTCAAATTTTCAAGAGTTGTGACACCCTTTTAATTTTTGAAAAATATGGAAAACCCTTCATATGGATGAAGAGTTGCTGGTGGAGTTTTCAGAAGCTGAGGCAGAGGCTGACAAGTGCCCCCATATTGAGGCTACCAGAAGAGGGTGTTGGGTATGTAGTCTACTGTGACACATCAGTGACCAGAATAGGTTGTTTCCTGATGCAGGAGAAATTAGTGATTGCCTATGTCTCATGACATTTAAGACAACATGGGAAAAACTACACTACCCATGACTTGGAGTTAACAACAATGGTCTTTACACTGAAGATGTGGTGGCACTACTTGATGGGTGAATGGTTTATTGTTTACTCTAATCAAAAGAGTCTCAGGTATATATTCTCACAGAAAGACCTAAAACCGAGACATTGGTGATGGCTGGAGTTTCTCCTAGACTATGAATTCGAGATATTCTACACTCCTGGGAAGGGGAACATAGTTGCAGATGAACTTAGCAGGAGGTTTGGTCTATAGTTTCTGAGTGAGGCGACATAGTAGCTAAATGCATTGTAGATATACTTTGTAGATAGTGATAGAGAATCTTACCTCCAGTCTATGACTGGCACTCCCCCAATTTTTCAGTGAGTTCGAGAGGCACAACCTGAGGATGGGGACTACTAGTCCTGACATGATCAGATATCCTCAAGACAGTCTCCTGATGGATTTTCTGCAGGTGGGGTGCACGTTATCCTCTTTATAGGATGCACCATGTTACCAATGATGTTTCAAGATGAGGTGTTGAGGGAGTTCCACACATCCCCTTTTGTGGTACATCCTAGAGTGGAAAAGATTTACCAGGACCTTTGAAATTATTATTGGTGGCTAGGGATGAAGAAAGCAATGGCAGAGTTCGTATCTTGATGCCTCACTTGTCATCAAGTGAAGAATGAGCATCAGGTACCAACAGACTTAGCTCAGCCACTCGACGTGATGGAGTGTAAGTGGGATGATATCTCGATGGACTTCATGATAGGGCTACCTTGTATGTCCAGGGGCCACAATTTTATCTGGGTGATCATTGACCAACTCACCAAGTCGGACCACTTCCTACCCATTTGAGATTGGGGATCATTAGAGAGCTTAGGAAATCTCTATGTACAAGAGATTAAAAGACTTCATGGGGAGTTATCGATGATCATATCAGATCATGATTCACCGTTTTCATCCTACGTGTGGAAGGGATTGCAAGAGGCATTTGGGATTCAGCTACGCTTGAGCACTACCTTTCACCCTCTAACAGATGGTCAGATGGAGCAGACCATACACACACTTGAGGACATGCTTCATCCTTGTGTCCTAAATTTTGGCTGTAGTTGGGAGGACCACCTACCCCAAGCGGAGTTCACATACAACAATAGTTACCACTCCACCATCGACATGGCTCCGTTTGAGGCCTTGTATAGGTGACCATGAAGATAACCCATTTGCTGGAATGACCCAGGGGAGTCAACACTTATGGGTCTAGAGTTGGTACAGGCTACCACATAGAAGGTGAAGATCATCTAGGAGTGGATGAAGACTGCAATGAGCCAACATAAGTCTTATACTAACAGGAGGTAGAGACCCTTAAAGTTTGAGGAGGGTGACCATGTCTTCCTACAGGTCTCACCCCGATGATGATTATCAAGGTTTGACTGGGGAAAAAGCAATCTCTGAGGTTCATCAGACCCTTTAAGATCCTTAGTAGAGTAGGTGAGGTGGCGTACTGTCTAGATATTCCCCCACAGATTCATGTAGTGCATAATGTTTTCCATGTGTCACAGTTGAGGAGGTACGTGAATGATCCATCACACGTTATCGAGTGGTGCGAGCTGGATATCAATAATGGGGTGATATTTTCAGATTTCCCGATGGAGATAGAGGATCGATAGGAGTGGGTCCTTCATGGGAGGCCGATTCCTCTGGTGCGAGTTCATTGGAAGAATATGAATATTTCAGAAAGCACCTGGGAGCGGGAGGCTTAGATATGTGCTCAGTACCCCCATTTGTTTCCCTAGTTTTTTTTATAGATTTCAGTGATGAAAAGCCCTACGGTGGGGAGAATTTAAAGACCCAGAAATTCCATGTGATTTTTTAAAATTATTTAGGATTATATTGAGTTTGAGAAAATTGACGGTGCTTGATTCCAAGTCCTAGTGTTACCAAAATAGAATTTTGAACTTTATTTAAGGTATGTTTAGTAAACATACAAGCCGCATTTTATAACTTTTTAACCGGTGCTCGAAATTGAAATTTGAGGACATAGTTAAATAAGCAACACCAAGATTCACTTAAGGGAGGATTCACTTCGACCGTAGTAGGCCAAGTGAAATATTTAGTTTTACGGACTTTGGAAAGACTAATAAAACAACATGTTATGTTATTTTATTCTTCCTACCATCACTTGAGTAACGGTGGAGGGACCCATGGAGATGGGTAGACATTTAATGAGGGACATTAAATTCCTGATTACACATTGATACGTAACCACATCTCATGTAATAAAGGTGATTCATTAATTTCACCATTTAATGATCCTTTTATTGAAAGGGGGTTTAATCTCTTAACTCACCCTTTTTAATTAAATCATGGGCATGGGTTTTGGAAACCCATAAGAGAACTCTGATGAAGTGCCAAAAAATAACCCTCCCAATAAAGAATAGAGGAATCGAACTGGGATTGACGAACACTGGTGACTTCTATGGATAAGGATTCTTCATCCACCACCATGACATGACCAACAAATCTCGAGGTAGGGGATTTTTATTTATGTTTATCTTTGATGATTTAAATTGTTACCACTTATTAAGATACTAACGCGGAGGGAGAATAACAAATGAACAAGGCCTAGACTCTCCGCTGCTTTATTCTTGTCAAGTTCATTGGGGGAATAATTTTTCCAACTCAACAAAACCTTGAATAAAGGAGCCGCACAAAGACAACGACATCCCAGGAGGCCCACAGGTGTGAGTAGAAGGGAAAACGGACCACCAGAGCTCACCCGGTTTCCTGCAGAAGATCCGCTTGTGCGACACTGGTGATCGGTAATGGAAAAAATTTAGCAGCGGGTGCTCGCAGGACACATAAGGGGCAGTGCCACTTGGCACTGTGGTGGACCCAAAGGGGTGGACGAAACTCTGCTGATCGCGTTGGTGAGGAACTGCGCTGTCGCGCACCGCAGTGAGATGGAAGCGACAGAGGCATAGGGGACTTGCACCCTATGGGTCCTGTTGACAGGGGGAAACACCATGTGGCATTGAAGTTTCAGAAGATCGAACAGAGCATCGATCCATTCAGTAGGTAGACCACACAACCCTTCGCGCGGGTCACGCCAGCCAGTGGGTGAGGTCGGTCCGCTGCCCAGCAGGCCAAGCCCGCTGCGGCCCAGCCTAGCCAGGGTGGTCCGGGATGGTCATCTATCAAGCAGGCCAAGCCCGCTGTGACCCAACCCAACTATGTCGGCTCAGGCTGGTTCAGACTGGGTCAGTCCGACCAGGTCGGATCGGACCCGGACCCCTTTTGGGGCCCAAATGCGCTTAAAAGGCTATATCTTACAAACCAAACATCTTTTTGATGAACTGTATGTAACATTGGAATACTTTGGATGAGGTGGTCCTTTTGAGACACTCTACTTGGGATTTGAGGAATGTTGGAGTATGATCAGGTTGGATTGTACCTGAATCCAACTGGACCCTTGACACTAAAATGCCTATAACTCACATATCAGGTGTCCGATTGATGTATCATCTGTTGCATACTAACCCTTACGACATGGTGGTACTTTGGGTTACTATTTTTTGGAACTTAGTAGCAGTTTAGGCATGACCGATTTCTAGGGGAGCAGATACTATGAAACTTAAGCGCACCGGGTGCGGGAATCCTGTAGCTGACTATCATCTGAGTAGCGACCATGTGTGGATCAACATCATAGCAACCCTGCGTGGATCATCATCTAGCCACCCTGTGTGGATCAACATCATAGCAGCCCTGTGTGGATCAACATCATAGAGACCCTATGTGGATCATCATCTAGTGACCCTGTATAGAGCAACACCATAGCGACCATGTGTGTATCAACATTCTCGTGACCCTGTATGGATTGACACTGCACGACCCGATGAGCACCATCCTTAGAGAGTCCCATTGTGGATCAGTGATATACAAACCTATGTGGATCGATAATGGAACAACACCCACGTAGTTATGTTTTGGAAACTTCCAAACAGAATAAAACGATATAGCTTTAGAGTAATTATCTTTATTCGTGAACTCTAAGATGTATACCTAGTTTGAGATGAGTCTTTATCTTTGTGCTTTGTGATTGAGATAATGCTTGTGATTTTCCTTTGTGGAATTTTGAGATACCTTCAGGGGTATCGGGGTCCCTAATGGGTATTTTTATACTCACCCCAACACGGGCTTCACTCACACCTTTTTCTGTCTTGTGCAGATGACAAGCAGCTCAGCTGAGACTATAGGAGCTAGGACCTGATGGTACACGGAGGTGACTGATTGACATGGAGGGATGTGGAGATGATATTTACCTACCCTTCAAGTAGTAATCTTGGTGTATGATCTCAGGATATGATTTCTATTTTCTGTTGTAGTTGTATCTTTTGAGTTGGGCTTGTATTCCAACCCCCTTTACTTTCAGTACACACTTTTAATACTATAGTTTTACTTCGTGGTTGCATATTTTTTTTGTTATTGGGCTATGTGTTTGTAAAATTTTAAAGTCAATGTCTTTCCTTTTTAGGGATACACATTTCCAGTGCTAGTTGCCAACCCCTGACATATGGAAGGTGGGCTTGGGGTAGTCATGGCATGGGCCCCGGGGGACGGGTCATGACAGTGGTATTGTGGTATACTACAATATCCCCCTTTATCGACACTTTTAGAATTATTGATAAATGTTTTCTTTATCAGTGCTTTTAAAAGTGATGATAAATAACCCCTTCATATGTGATTTTTTATTGCTAATAAAAGACTAGGGATTTTAATCTTGCTCTAGTAGTCAACACTTTTCTGGCACTGTTAAAGGAAATTTTTAGTGCTGTTAAAGTTCTATTTTATAGTAGTGTATTTTATAATCATATAAGTCATTCTTAATTTTATAAGATTTCTTATTTATTATTTTTACAAGTTCTATTTTATACTATGAATATATTATAAAGTTATACTTTATGTCTTTATTTCTAAACAATTTGTTTTATTAGATTAAACATGATACAATTAAATAGTATTGATCTAATCAGACAGTATCTGATTGCGATTGAAACACTCTGATCATCATACGATGTATGAGTCCAATCATTTAATACTTAAGAGGAATTTTGTTTTTTAGTTCATTTTTGAAAATACAAATAACCCCCTTTTGTGACCATTATAAACTATTTTGATCCAAAAATTTTTATCATAGAAGGTTCGACTGCTTTTACTTTATGAGTATTTACTTATTCTATTAACTTCAATTTTATTATGTTTTGTTATAAAAATCTTGTTTATAATTTTTTTACACTAAAATGTTTGTATAAAAATAGTTTTTGTTGTTTTTAAGATGTAATGTCTTAATGTTTTCACTTTATAAAATCTCAATCCCAGTCTCCACCTATCTTTGATGGTAATTATTTTGAGTACTAAAGAGATATGATGATTTTTTTGTTATCAATACTGGAGTTGATAAATTTTTAATGATTACTGGTGATAAAAAGATACCTAAAAAACAAGTTACTACTTTCACTCATCATAAAAAATAAAAATATCAATTGGATTTTAGGGATAATAATACTTTATTATGTTAAATGAAAAGGAATATATATAGTCAAATTTCTTCGTGTGAAGATTATAATAGCATATGAAAAAATTTAGAAGTCACTAAATTTGTAACTTTTAATGCTTTTGGGACTATAAGAGCTATAATGAGAGTATACTATCAAGATTTTGACTTTCTACCTGGATAATCGGTAGAAAAAATTCATCAAATATTTGGGACTATTGTGAATAGTTTTCATTCTATTGGACAAAAGGATATTAAATATGAGATTTTATTTGAAAATATTATAGTGATAGTTCCTAATGAATGGTAAGCCAAAAGGATATACTTAAATAATATAATAAATATTACTAATTTTACTTTAGATGACCTTATTATAACTCTCATGCAATACAAAGGTAGATTTAAAAGTGATTATAAAAAGATGTAAAATAATAATGGTGGTTTCGTTTTTGAAAAAAACTTATGTTGTTCCAAATAAAGTTTAGTAATCATAGAATATTTTTAAATCTTTAAAGAAAAAGAAAAGTGATTGTTGAATCAAATTATAATTATTTTGAAGATTTTGGAAATGAATTAGAAAATCTTGCTAGAAGAATGTATAAAATTATGGGAAAGAAAGATTTTAAGTATTGATATAAGAAAAATAATAAGGATAAGAATGAAAAGAAAGATTCTAAAGTGATATGTTATTAATTTAAGAAGTTAGGACACATCATACCTGATTTTCCTAATCTCAAAAGGAAAGATAAGAAGAAATAAATTCAGACAGAAATGCCAAGAAGTGTTAGATGTTGAATTTTCAATTATTTCCCCATGCTGTATCCAACATGTATAATTATGGATTAAACCATAGAAAATTAGATTATCATTGATTTATCTATAATTTAAGTTTCCTATATTTAGACTCTCCAAACATGAATTGAAAATCAAATCTATGTTTTTAATATATCATTTAGAAAATTACAAGAAATTATTAGCTCCATTTTCATACTCATTAGTGTTTTTTCATAAATTTTTCCAATTATAATCCATTAAATATCTAAGATCAAAATATAAAATATTAATATATTATAACATACAAAAATCTAAAAATATATATAAAGATAAATTTTAAACATAAAAACATAAAATGAAATTCATTGCTGATCAGGTGCAGAATATATATGATTATTAAGAAACAAATAAAAAATAAAACACAATAGGAATTTATTTTGTTTAAATAAATAATTCTAAACTATGTTTTATGATCTTATTAAAGGAATATGAACAAATTTTTCAAGTTTAGATTCCCTTTTTTAAATTACTATCATAAAACACCAATTTATTTCTACCAAGATCATTCAATATAATAATAAATATTTATATTTAGTTAAACTTGAATAAATAACATTAAACATAAATTCAAAATTTTCATTATCAATAAAAAAAAGTTAAATTTAATATGGTAAAACATCTAGGTCAAATAAATCATTTACTACAATAAGATGAAAATATAAAGAACTCATGATTTAAAATCCACGATACAATATGGTAATATGAGAGTTAATTCAAGTTAAAATTCATTTTCACCATAAAATAATTTAAAATAATTCATAAAAAATTCCCATTTTAATATATTAAATCCATAAAGAGGGAGAACAAAGAAAACCATTAATTGCGGTTGTCGATCGACTATAATATGTTTTACGATAACTAAATATATTTGTGAATCATGAAAAAATTATGAAGGATGAAAGATTGATGATCAATGATGGTGAATAGATGATTTAAATGAACTAAAATTGGCTTAGAAGATCTTAGGGTGGTTGAGGGTTTCATGGTTGAACAAAATAGAGTTTTCAAGAAAAATTAAATCCATAGATCATGAAAAAATTATAAAGAAGAAAATATCAATGCTCAATGAGAGTAAAAATTTGATTAAAGATGATTCAAATGAAGAAAATAAATATCTACAAATTGTGGGTGGCATTGGTTCCTTTAATGGTTGTGAGGAAATCATGATTTGAAAAATATTGTTTGATGGTTCTAGCTCGTTGTGTTTTTTTAAAGTGTTTCAATGTCAGTTTTTAACAAATAAACATTGAAAAGTTTTTTTAATTAGGTTTATATGTTAATTTTTTATAAAAATAATGCCAATTATTTTTTAAAAAAATTTAATTTTGGATAAAGAGATAGATGCTGAAATTTTCAATATAGAACCTTTAATGTCATTTTTTAGAAAAAAAAGTTTAAAATTTTTGTGTAGCGCCTTAAAAATTGGGTTTTTTTAAAAAAATACCATCAAATGTCATAAAAATTTAGTTTTAATGTTGTTTTCTTTAAAAAATGATGTTACAAATTTACCGAATAACTTTTAATGTCGTTTTATATAAAACTGATGTCATAAATATGATTTTAAATAAAATATTTCTACAAGTGATGATTGAGGAATTTTATTTTTTAACCCTTTATCCTTGGACCCACCTTGATATTGAATCCTATTTTTTACCTTATAATCCATGATTTACCTTATTAGGAAAAACTATACATTTCAAGAATATTTTATCCCTTACAACCCTACTCTCAATGTGTTGCATGATATTTAAAATACTAAGTGTAGGGGAGGTATTTCCCATGGTGGATGAGGATATAATTCTTTGATATGACTTTTTTGGGTATTTTCATATGATTTAGGGTGATTCTATGTTACCATTCATCATAATTTATTATTTAACTCTCTTAAAAAAAATAAAATAAAGAAAAAAACAAAATAAATGGAAAAAAAGGAAAAAAGGGAAAAAAGTCGTGTCTTGGGAGGATAAAAAATCACCTTTTACAGACTGATGATCTTTTTATCATATGAGGTTAGGTGGTATATGCAATATTTTTCTTAAGCACAACTTTGAAAAAATGATAAAAAAATGATAAAAATAAAAAAATGAAAAGAAAAAAGCAAGATAGGGTGATTCATTCATCATTATTACTCATTTAATGTGCCCACCTTTGATATTTGGGGAGTTGGGAGATTACATATTAATTATTCTAGGAGTATTTGATTGGTATTATATTTTTATATCATTAATTATTTTTTAGATTCAAACTCATTTTTAAGGATTATTTTATTCATTTCCCACCTAACGTAAGACTCCAATATATTTAAACCTTGATGAAAAGCCCTTATAATTAATTTTGATCTCTGTCTTTATATAGTGGAGATTCTATATTCCATGAATATAACAATACATACTTTTAATACATATATATTTTATCTTTTAGATGAATATTCATTACGTAACATAACTATCCATGCCATAATTTTATAGGTCTGATGCCGTTGGAAGCTTGGACACATAAACAACTAGTTCATAATATTATACCATTAAGTTCTTCATATCTATCACCATTTTTAGACATATTATCCCAAAAACCTTTATTCATAACCTTGATAAAATAAAACTAAAAAAGGGTTATCTCAGATGATCAGTATGGGTAAACAAGGGTGACATTAATGATCACTTGAGTATAAAAAAAGAAAAAGAAAATGAGAACATGATAATAACATTTTAAATTCATACCCTGCATATCATAGGTCATAATATTGATTCATGACATAAATATTGACTGTTTATAAGATATGAATCATAAAGAAATCAAATAAAATGATCCATGATCGCATAATATTGGAATAAGAAAAGAGTTTGTGTCATACACATAAGCTTATAAATTTCTGAACATATATAAATAGAAACAGTTTCACTCATCATGTTAAGGACATGAAATAGGGCCCTCACATAAACATTTAGACATTAACCAAGTCCATGAACAATCTTATATACATGAATGATAGGTCCATGCATAAACTTATGGACATGAAAACTAGGTATGCACATAATCTTATAGTCATGAAATCTGTGTCCACCCTTAATATGATAAAAATAAATTCTAGGACTATGATTAATCATATGAATATAAAAACTAGGTCTATGAATGAAATTTTAAACATTCTATTAGGTTCATGCATATCATATTTACCTCATGTGTTATCTATCTTTACCCAATGTATTAGAGGGAGATATAGGTCCCACCCATCACATAATAAAAATCAAACATATGTGTTCTAAAATATTATAAAACATTAATCATATAAGAACCCATGAAATTAAATGGGTTTCATTAAAATTTCATTATAATATAACCCATGGAAAAATAGGTTTTATAAGTATTTCATTGTTTCATAATAGTATAACTCGTGGAAAAGAAATGAGTTTCATAAATATCTTATCATGATAAACATAAAACATCCATAGAAATAATAAGGATGGTATCCTTGGATCATATCCCTAATAAATAATAAGTGTTATCAATGGTTTTTTTATGATTATAAATACCATTAAAAATCATTAAAACATTCATGAGGAAAATATATTTTTCATTTTGAAATCACTTCTTTAAAATATAAAAATATTTAAAATATATAAAAAAATCATTGAAAATAACCATGTAAACTTTTAAAGTAAGATTCAATGAATTTAGTGGATATGATTATGTTAAATTAAATTCATGTAGTATAAGTTAAAGACCTTCCTTTAATAATTTCATAAAAACTCAAAAAGAACCACATTTGGAAAATGACAAGAAGATACCATTTTAAATCAATTTTTTTAAAAGTAAAACCTTGGTAAAAATGGCTTTAAAAAATAATACTATAATAATTAAAACCCTTTTTAAATCATTTTTAGAAAACATTGATATAAAATAAAATTATTTTTCGATCGAAGAGAGAAATAATATCACTTTTCTTTAAAAATGCATTTTCAATCTCTTAAGTACTTAAGGTGAAGAAAATAAAATAAAAGTACTCATTTTAAAGTAATAACTAGGGTAGGTTTAAATTAATGAGATTATTGAGAGGTATATTATAATAATTCATCATTTTAAACTTAATCATAAATAATCTCGACAAACAATGGTATTGTGACATAAAACTCTTTTCTAATTTGAAAACATTTGACTCGAAAGACCCATGAAATAAATGAAATTAGATAGATATTTAAATCCCCATAAATTTAATAATAAAACTCATAAAATACATTCATGGTTAGTATATACACCACATAAAATAAACTAGCGGTGAATATGGTTTGTGTCTCATGGAAAAAAATTAGATGAAAATACCTTAACTCAAGTCCGACTTCCTTCATATGAATTGGGACCTTCTATATAATAAATATTTATTTATTATACATATATTAAATATTTATTTATTATAAATATATTAAATAAAAATAATAATATATATCATACCATATATTATTTATTTATAACCTTTTATAACCTGTTTACTAATAATTCTTTATTAAAATCACAGTTCCAGGTGGTAACTGCTTTATTTTTCATTTATATTTTAGTTCGGTAGGTTTAGTCCTTATACTTTGATCATAGTTACATCATATACAAAATTTTAATAATGATATAAATATCATATTTATTCATTATATACATGTTTATAGTCTTCTATAAAATATATATAGAAAAATTAATTATACCATTCATGGAAATAAGTTGTACGTACGCATGAACGCTATTTTCATTTTCCGATGGATATAACAAAAAAAGGTAAATAATAAATCAACATTAAAAATAATTATTAAATAAAATAAATCATATATATACATTAAATATATCATTATTTCCATCAAATTAATATCGAAATGAAAAGTGAATCAGATCACTTTGTGGAGGCGGTATTCCACACGTACGTACGAGCAGCGTTATTTTTTTCCAACAGTTTAGAAGGTAAGAAGGAAGATAAGATATTATCATTAAAAAAGTATAATTATTTTATACTTATTATATATAAACATTAAACCCATAAAAATAAATATCCATAAAATATGGTATTGAGAAATGAATTGTGTCTCTACGTGGAGACGATAAGCCGTATATACGCACAAGTGATACTTTCACATCCCAATTCATGGAAAGAGGGTAAATACAAGTAGTTTAATAATAATAATAACATTTATTCATATTTATTATACTGAATTTATTATTTTATTAAAAATATTATAGATTTATATGCAGTAAAATAATAAATAAAAAGAAAGTGATTCATTAAGGTGATTACCTCTTCTTTGAAACAACTCTTTCAAATCCCCTCTTGAGGAGTCCAAGGTTGGAATTTTGGGAATAAAAACACATTTTTGACACATCGAGAAGATTGGAAAATGTAATTTATAAGTTTTTTGTTGATATATATGGCTCTAAGTGGTGTGAATAAGAGAAATTATTGGTTCTCTTTTATAATTGAGGGGAGGGTCACTCTTGAAATATCTTAGAAGATTAAATATTTTAAAGTTATTCCTAATAAAAATAGTTCCTAATGGAATATAAATGGGAAATGGATTAAATATTAGGCCATATACCACCCCCTTTTTTCATTTAATATTTTTATGATTTTGATTAATTTAATAAATTATTACTTTCATAAAATATCATTATTTTCAATTTAGACACTATTCATTTAATTTGAATTAAAATACATTAATAAAAAGTTCTAATTTGAATAAAATAATTTTAAAAATCTATAATATTTTATAATAATACTAAAAAATTTGTGTAATACTACAGCTCACCCAATTTATATTACTTTTAATATTTTTAAAATCATTTATTATATTTTTTTATTAATTAAAGAAATACCGCATTGATGTTGCATTGGAATTTAAGTTACCTATATAATTTATAATAACTAGAAATAATTTTATATCCTAGAAATAATTTTATTAATATAAAAATATATATTTATATTAATTAGTAACTCTCTTTTGTTCTGATGTGGACATATAAGATATATTTAAAACTTTGAGAGTAACATCTTGTAATTTTCTTTGCTTTAAATATTATTTTGGTAATTTTCATGTAAAAGAGTCAATTAAACAAATAAATTTAAATCATAATGTTTTAAGTTTCAAATTAACTTCATACAATAATAATTGGGATAAAAAATTAGGGCCTTAGCACTTATTTTTATCCAATATTAACCCGATTTACCTTTCATCGAGGTGATAAATTTTACCACATTTAATATTCATATTGAATAAAAATAAAAGAGGTATATTTAAAAAATTAAAATATACTAATTCAAAATATGGAAGAAATTTTATCAAATTCAATACTTATAAATTTGGGAAATTAATTTTAAAATATGCATGCAAAACTTGATAAAACTACTTTTTAGAAAAATATATTTTTAAGCATAAAACTTGGTGCATTATTTTCACATGATTAGAAAAAATTATTAAATGAATGTTAAATATTTTTTATTGAATATATAATATATAAATTTCATTAAAATTATTTATAATAATGATTAATTTTATTTATTAGGATCAAAACCACATTGGGCTCATAAATTTTTTTTTCTCAAAAAAATCCCTTTTTATATATAAAAAATGTTTTTATACTAAATTCAAACTTAAAATTGATTCCAATAAACATAATTGTATTATTTAAAATATAAGATAAATAATTTTACTTTTAAACCACTTTAAAATAAAAATATTACCTTTTTACATGCTTGAAACAAAAATACAGTTTTTAAATAAGTATTTTTCACTATTTATCAAAAAATCAATATTTTCAGAAAAATATTATAAATTCACTCTAAGATAATTTTGATACGATGATGTAAAATATTTATTTAATTTTATGAAATAAGCTTTTTAATGTTTTAAAAAATAAATATAATATTTTCTCACAAAAATCAATAAAAATAATTTTGAATTAAATCTAATTTTTAAGTATAATTTAACATTGCTAAAAATTAGATTCTTATTTTATAAGAATTTATCAATTAATTTATGTTAAGTGGGATATTTTTACATATTCCTTAGAATATTTAATCCTATTTATACCCACTATTTTATTATCTAGTTTATAATTTTAATATTTAAATAATAATATTTTACTGTTTGTTTAAGTTCGGTGATGTGTGTTGTATATGATATCAAACATATTGTTATTCTTATTAAAAAAAATTCTCATGGTGTTACATTCTCCCCCCATTTAATAAATTTCATCCTCAAAATTTTAACTTGTACTCGGTAATCATTTGTTTGACATTTTCAAATTCCTTTCTGGAAATCCCATATCATAAAAATGATTAATGAATCAGCTTCTTGAAAAGAGGGAAAAGAAAATTAGATAGTCATATAGAATAACACATAACTAGGTATCAAAATAGGAAAAAATTAGTGCGAAGTGAAAATATAGACATGGAAGAAAACTAATGTCTATAGATTAGTGATCAATAGAAAGTGAATGGGCATGATAAAGTTAGAGAACATAAATAAATATACTTATTAGAAAGGCATAACCTGATCCTTTAATCAATTTCTAGAATAAACTAATCTTTCCTACAAATGATGAGTATTCAAGGTGGATTTTTTTATTCTTAAAGCACTAAAATCAACTTCTAATGGATCACATAATCCACAAAAGGATAAAAATACATTCCTCCTATCTTTATACATTAACCAAATTAAAAATGGTTAGCACAAGATAAATCTCCAAATGAATAAACCAACATTTGGAGAAATACACCATTAACCACCAAAATTTCCATAATAACACCTTATTTTCAATATAATCCAGTCCATAAATATTTAACTTTAATAATATTAAAAAAATAAATCCAACCAAGATTGAAAACCAAATATGACTTGATATCATATCCTTCTATGATCAACTTAACAATACTTTTAGTCACTCATATAGTCTCACATAAAAATGTATATACCTTGATCTTATATAATAATCATTTTCCAAAATAGAGTCATAATAAAATCATATATTCTTCCAAAATATAATTCAATCCTTATTCGTTAAATAATCTCTTATCTTAGAAAAATATATATATTAGTGGTCCAGGTTCTTCCTTTCACCAATATACAATCATAGGTTTATTCAAAATATAAAATAGGATTTCTTTATTCCAGAAATTTATATGGAATATATGTAGTGAGAGCTAATCAATGCTCATAATCACATAAAATCCCACTGAATGATAAAATTTTCATAGGTATTATTCATAAAAACATCAATATGGAATCTATAATTCTATAGTGGAGGATAAGTGTGACCCAACTATCATGATTTACTTCAACTATTATAATTGAACCACTATTCCCTTTTTTCCTTTAAATTTAGTGGTTGTTATGGATTATTATCTTCATTATCCATTTTATTAGGTAATTTATTCAAATAATTACCAAACTATTAGTATTCATATAATTGAATTGTGAGTGTTGTATTATGTTGATATTTATCTCCATTGATTTCATTGACTGGAATATTCATACCATTTAAACATTATTTTGATAGACAGAAAGGCTTCCCACAATTGAAAAATTTTATTGTTCCTTTTAGGAATTCACATGAGTTCTCTTTACCACTTTTTTGGAAAGTAGGAGGTTGAAATTTTTTCTTCTCCCCATGTGAAAAACCACCGGAGCTTCCATGAATATCCATATTCCTTTCCTTATCACAAGAACCTTGAGGGTTTTCAGCTTCCAATTCCACTTTTAGTGCACATTGAAATATTTCTTTATAACATCCAAAGTCCCTTATAGATAATGAATTTAGAAGACTTGGTTTCAAATGAATAAATTTTTGATCAATTTTTCTTTCAAGTCTTATGATTAAACATGAATCATATCTTGGAAATCATTTAGAATTATCCTCACAGGTACTAATGGATTCATCATTATTTTGATCAAGATAACTAAATTCCTTCTCTATTTTTTTATATAAACTACAAGGGAAGTACAAACTAAAAAATATTCCCTTAAACTCATCCTATTCCATAGAGTAAATTTATTCTTATTTCCTTATATTTGTAATAAAATTCCACTATTGAACTGCTTCACCTTCCAAATGATAAATAGTTAGGATTTTTTTTCATGGTTTAAGTATATAAAAAATGAAAATATCTTTTCCATCACATTGATTCATTTCTCAAAAACTATTAGATTAGAATAACCATAGAATGAGGGTAGAAATTGTTCCATAAAAGATTCAATAACATGTTTCTCCCTCCTTGGTGCATTCAAAATTTCAATATGATATGTGTTACCAATAATATCTTGAGAGAGTTTAGTGATCATTGTAACAAGATATTATATCTTAGCTCTTAATCCATTCAACTTCTCATGAGTAAGGTCACTGAATTGGATTTCACATTCATTGTTCACATGATTCCTCTATGTTCAATCCATTGACTAAAATAAAAAAGCATAGTGTTAGTAATGATAATCATAGTGGAAAACTACATAGTCATGAAAAATAATTAATTGGATGTCTAAATCATGACACCTTATTTTAAATCTATGAAACCTTTGGGTTAAACTTTTACATCCATGATTATTACCAAAACTTTAGGATTTTATCCTATAATTAGACATATCCCTTGGTTTCTCACTAATTTTCCCATCTTAGTTTTCAAAGGTTAAATAAATATTTCTTTGATACCAACTATAATGACCCATACTTTTCATACATAGATATTTTATCTTTTTAAATGAATATTCATTACATAACCTAACTATCCATGCAAGAATCACACAGTTCTAGTGACTTTAGAAACATTCCCACTTAAAAAACTAGTTCATACGAGTCTCTCATTAATTTCATCATAACTAGAACCCTTATTAGACATATTATCCCTAAAACCATTCTGGATAACCTGGGGAAAAGGAAACATAGTAAAGGGTGAGCTCAGATGATCAATAAAGGTAAAAAAGAGATAAATTAATGATAAATTGAGTATAACATGAGCATAAGGGTACAATAACATGATTATAACATTTGAAATTTATAACCTCTATATCATATGTCATAATATTGAGTTATAAAATGAATCTTGGTAGTTTATAAGACATGAATCATAAAGGAATCAACAAACATTATCCATGATAACACAACATTATCATAAGATATGATATTTTGGAATACACAGAAGATTATAATTTTTTGAAAATGTATAAATATAAATAGGTTCATCATCAAGTTAATGACATGAAAAGAGGCTCTCATATAAACTTATGGAAAATAGAATCAGGTATATATATCATCTTATGAATACGAAAGCCAAGTCCATGCATAAATTTTGGACATGAAAACGAGGTCCATACATAATCTAATGGGCATGAAAACTAGGTCCAAACTTAATATTATAGACATGAATTCTAGGGCCACACTTAATATTATGTACATGAAAACTAATTCCATGCATGAAATTGTGAACATTAAATCAGGTTCACACATATCATATTTACCTCATGAGTTATCCATATTTACCCAATGCATTGGAGTGAGATATAGGTCCCACCCATCACATAATGAAAATCATACATATGTGTACCATAATATCATAAAACATTCATCATATCAGAAACCATGAATAGAAATGAGTTTTATAAACTTTTCAGTATATCATAACCCATGGAAAATAAAAAGGTTTCATAAATATTTTATAATTTCATCATAGTATAACTTGTGGAAAAGAAACAGGTTTTATAAAAATATTTTCATCATAAACATAAACCATATAGAGAAAGAATAAGGTTGGTATCCTTGGATCATGTCACCAATAAATTATAAGTGATATCAAGGGTTTTTTTATTTTATGAATAGAAATTCTGTTAAAAGATAAATAAATTTTCTTGAAGAAAATATCCTTTCTATTTTGAAATCAATTCTCTAAAATAAAATAAAATTTAAAATATTTTATGGAAATAATTTTATTTTAAAATAACCACATAAAATTTTAAAGTAAGCTTCAATTAATTGATTTTTTATGATGGTGGGAAATCTTGTTTCTTCCATATAAGTTAAAAAACATTCCTTTTATACTTTGTAAAAAGTCAAAATGTACCTTTTTCATAGATTGAAAAGATGATTCCGTTGAAATAAATTTTTTAAAAATTAAAAAATGGGTAAAAATGAAATTAAATAATCATATTATAATAGTAAAAAACTTTTTTAAAACATTTTTAAAAAACAAGGATATGTAAAAAAATGTGTTTCGATCAAAGAAAGAAATAAGTCCGGTATTCCTTAAAAACACATTTTTTATCTCTTGAGTACTTAAGGTGAGGTAAATGTAAGTAAAATATGTATTTTAAATAAATAAATTTATTATAATAAGATTTATGAGTTTAGTTAGAGTTATATTATAATAATTAATCATTGTAAAGTTAATCATAAACAATCTCGATAAACAATGAGATTGTGTTATAAAACTCTGCACAACTTTGGTATCATTTGATTAGTAAGACTTATGAAATAAATAAACTTATATGGATTTTTAAATATCCATATATTTAATAATAATAATCATAAAACAAATTCATGTACTGTATATACACCACATAAATTAAATAAGTGGCGAATATGACATATGTCTCACAAAAACAAAAACGAAACGAAAATCGCATACCTCAGGTCTGACTTCCTTCATACTCATTAGAACCACCTGTATAATAAATATATATTTATTATAAATAAATTATATAACCATAATAATATATATCAGGACCACTGGACATTTACTAAAATAAAATAAAAATCAAGAAACAAACAGAACAGACCCAACATAATATATATCATACCATATATTATTTATTTATAACATTTTATCACCCACTTATTAACAATTATTTATTAAAATCACTATTTTTGGGTGGTATTTGCTTGTTTTTCATATATGTTTTGGTTTGATAGTTTTGGTAATTGTTATTTGATCATGGTTATATTATATAAATAAATTTAATAACTATATAAATATAATATATATTAATTATATACATATTTATAGTCATCCATGAAACTAGAGATAAAAAAATGAATTACACCATTCATAGAGATGATATACTGTACGTACGCATGAACACTATTTTCATTTTTATAATGATGGAAAAAATAATGGTAAATAATAAATAAGATTTATAGAATCATTATAATATCATATATATAATAAATATTAATTAAATCCATCTATATTACTATCCAATTAAAATGGAAAAGAAAAGAAAATCACATCACTTCATGGATGTGGTAGTCCATATGTACACACGAGCAACATTATCATTTTCCAACTATTTAGAATATATATATATATATATATTATCATTATAAAAGTATAATTATGTCATAATTATCATATATAAATAATAAACCCATCAAAATATGAATCCATAAAATATGGTGATGAGAAATGAATTGTATCACTATGTATAGACGGTAAGATGTATGTAATCACAAGTGATTCTTTAACTTCCCATTTGTTGGAAGGATGGTTAATAATTTTGGCTTAATAATCATAAAAATATTTAATTATATTTAGGATACTTAATTTATTATTTTATGAAAAATAAAATAGATTTATAGGAGGTAAAAGAAAAATTAAAAAGAAAGTGATCAGTTAACGTGATTACCTCTTCTTTGAAATGACTCTTTTATATATACTATTAAAGAATGTAGGGTTAGTATTTTGGGAATAATAAAAACTCTATAATGTGTATATGGGATTTTATAAGATAATGTTTTAGATTTTTGTTGATTTAGAAGTCTTAAAGTGGTGTGAAGAAGAGAAAGGAGAATCGCCCTTTTATAATTGAGGGGAGGGACACTCTTAGAAATCATTAAAAGAAAAAAATATTTTAAAGTTATTATACAGATAAATGGTTAAAAATAGACTATAAATGGTCAAGGTATGAACGTTTTGACCATATATTTTGATTAAAATACCTTTATACACTCATTTAACATTTATATGATTATACATAATTTAGTAAAGTACTACTTTCATAAAATGTCATTATTGGCAATTTAGACACTATTAATTTAATTTGACTTTGAATACATAAATAAAATGTTGAAATTCGAATCAAATCCTATAAAAACTAACAAATATGTCATAATTATCCAAAAAAATCATGTAACACAAAAATAACTCAATTTATATTACTTTTAATATTTTTAATATCATTTATTATATTTTTTATTAATTGAATAAATACTACATTGGAGTTTCATAATCATTTAAGGTAATCAAATAATTTTTAAAAATTATATATAAATTTATATCACAAAAATAATTTAATTAATCTCAAAATATACATTTATATTTATTCATAACTTTCTTTTTTACCTATGTGAACATATAAAAGATATTTCAAACTATGAGGGTGATATTTTGTAACTTTCTTTGCTTTAAATATTATATAGGCCATTTTCATGGGAAAGTGTACATTAAAAAAATAAATTTCAAGAATAAGTTGATAATTTTTAAATATAATTTATCCAATAATAATTATGAGAAAAAATTATGGCCTTATCACTTATTTTTAACTTTGAATAACCTGATTGGCCCTTTACTAAGGTGATAAATTTTACCACATTTACTATTTGTAAAGACCAACAATAAAAAGGGACTATTTAAAAAAAGTTGAATGTAATGATTAAAAATCTGAAAGAAATTTAATTAAATTAAATAATTTTAATTTCAAGAAATTATTTTTAAAATAAGTATGCAAAATGTGATGAAAACCTCTTTTTAGAAAAACACATTTTTAAGCATAGAACCTGGTTTTTTCTTATATCATACTTAGAAAAATATTAAAAAAATGTTAGAAAAATTTTATTGAATAGATAATATATATATTTTATTAAAAAAATTCACCAATATAAATTAATTTAATTTATTAAGATAAATAACACATTGCGTGCATAAAAACAGTTTTTTTTAGAAAAATACCTTTTTACATATAAAAAATGTTTTTAAACCAAATTCAAACATAAAATTGATTCTAATGAAATTAACTGATTTATTTAGAATATAATAAAACTAATTTAATGTTTAACCATTTTTAAATAAAATGGGAATTTTTAAATGCATTAAATAAATATAATTTTCAATAAAAAGTATTTTTCATTATTTACTAGAAAATCAAACTTTTCAAGAAAATCCCATAAATTCACTCTATGATAATTTTGATATGATTATTTTAAAAATATATTTAATTTTATGAAATAATTTTTTTAAAAGTGTTAAAAGTTAAATATAACATTTTATCACAAAATTAAATAAAAAACGTTATGAAGGGAATCTATTTTTTAAGTATAATATAAATTTAATAAAAAATATATTCTTATTTACTAAGAATTAATCAAAAAAATTATATTAAGTGGGATATTTTTATATATTTCATAAAGTATATAATATTATTCATACCCTCCATTTTAATGGCTAGGTTACAACTATCATATTTAAATAATAATATTTCATGGTTCGTTTAAGTTCAGTGTTGCATGTCATACACAACATCAAACATAATGTTATTATTTTAAAAAATATCTCAGGGTGTTACAATGAAAGACTATTTTAAGTGATATGTACTTTTGGTATAAGAACAACTCGATTACATTTGTTACTATGAGTGATGTGTGAAAATAATTCAATGAGCGGTAGATTGAAAGTGGAATGAACATTAAGGATAAACTATGAAATATAAGTTAAAGGAAGGAAGAGCATTATTATTGAAAAAGAGGAAATTTAAAATGCGTAATTAAATTTATTTATTTTAAAGTTCATGAGTTGGTTGAAATCTTTTGTGTGGCACTTTCATATTTTTTTCTATTGAAAATCATTTAGTTTTTTTTGTCTCAGAATTTTAATATTGGTAGAATGAAGTTCCTTTGTGATGTTTTTGAGATTAAATTCTTCAGGAAAATAATGTTTGAGGTGTGAGGGAATTAAAATTATAATTTTATGAAAGATTTTTTTGTATAAAACATTATTTTTGAAATTAAATTGATTAATATTGTTGGTATTTTTTGGGTGATTTATGGATGGATACAATTTTTGAACGAAAAGACCAAAAATGTGATGAATTAATTATAAAAATGATGGAACATGATTTATGATAAGGGAAGGAACAATACCAAATGTTATATTTGAATAATCAGGTGGAAATAGAGTTGAAAGTTCTAAAAATTCATCATTCACATCATGAATCAGTTATTCAAGACTTCAAATTCCTTGAAAAAGTGAGATGGAATGAAGTATTGTTAAAAAAAGGATTTCTGGAGTAGAAGACCATGTGTCATGGTGTGACATATATATGTCACAACATGAAATTCTAGGAAAATGTTAAAAACATGAAATAAATCTATGAAAACACTTAGATGAGGATGACCATGCAGATTCACAACATGAAATCATATTAATACCATGAAATGCCTCTAATGGAAAATTATACACTCGATTTGCTACAAATTAATGATTGGACAACCTTTAATTTCCCCATTATGACCCAAGATGACTTGGGCCCATTTATTGGGAAAATATTTTGAATTTATCATACCCATGGGAATATTCTATGTTTATAAATATAGGTCCAGGTGGATTGGAAAATTTGATCGGTGAAATCCCTTCTTGCACTGGGGGATTAGGATACTGCTTAAGTTTTCTTCTATAATTTTAGCTTTAATCTCTTTTCCACATAATTTTTTCTTCATATTTTTATTCAATTGTTTCTTATTCCAACATCTATCTCCCTTCATATATCTATCACTATCTCCCCCTACCCCTTCTATTGTGATCTCTTACACTTGCGATGGTGAGTGACTGACCTGAGGGTTGACCTTTGGGTAGGTTTTGCAGTGTTCCCAGATTATTTTTCATCAATTTTAAATGTTTTAATTATATTTATGATGAATGCAATATAAGTGTTTGGGTGTGTAAATAAACCACCATTATATAAATTTCAAAATAATTTATATTCTCTACCAAATCATTTTTCCCTCCTTTATCTTTATTAAACTCTTCATATATGGGAGTTGAGGGTGATCAAGGGATGAAATAGTATACAGTGGAATTAGGTCTTGGAGAATATCTCACTCTCGATTGAGGTGTTTATATTACTTAGAAATTAAAGGAGGTGAGATTTTGTGTGACAAATAAATCTCTTAAACATGATAAATATCACACTCAAAGTAGATAGAAAAAATTCATTTATAATGAGATAAATTTTCAAATTGAAATTAAATAATAATAAATGAATAATTTAGGAACCCGAGTAATCAAACATAGAACAAATTTCTTTCTTTATAACTATATTAACTCTATCTTCATTGCATATGAATTTTAGTTTTACACTTGTATCTCACATACTTCCACATTTTTCATTATTTTAATAAAATAATAAAAGCATAAAAATATAAAAATTGAATTTGGAATTGTGTTTAATCAACTGTAAATCTCTTCAAGTGAGATTAACCTAGTTAACCACTATGTTGTAGTATGAAAAAATAGTAGCTTTTACACCGAACTATGATGGGATTGTCACCCAATCACCATGAACCAGAGTGAAGATTGAATAGATACTCTACCAACTATTTTTAGGGTGACTACCCCTAGGTGCATTTGTGCCATATCCACATCCACATTCCAGTATCCAGATAGGGATGCAATTCTCGAGAAAACCACACAATCTCCACTTTAACAAAAAATCAAGATGTCATCATATACATAGAATTATATCTAGGGTTTTGATTAATATTCTCTTATCCTATTCCCTAAGAAACATATACTATTCAATAATACCTCAACTAAACTAAATGGTTATTTATACATTTAAAATTTATAAACCGTTGATAAAATTTCAAACTGTTAAATTATCCTCAATTGATAACAAACAAATATAAAAATTTATCTAAAACCTGATCTAATACCAACTATGACACCCCATATATAATACCCTTTCAATTATATGAATTTTAAAAAAATATTTCATTTCAATACATTTTTATTATCTCTTAGGTTTAAAGATTTAGATTAATTAAACAAAACATTAACTAATAAAACTCAAATCAGTTTCTACAAATTTAATTTTTCACACTATATACTAAACTACTTAATTTATAAAAATTCTTCAATTTATTCCACTAATTATCCACATAAGATACTCCTTTATAAATTTCATACTTTTATTATATTCATAACCTAGGTAAATGGAAATATAATAAATGGGTGAGTTCAGACACTCAATAAAGATATATATAAGAAAATATAATAAATAATCACAATTGAATATAAGATGAGAATATGTGTATAATAAAATTATACCTAACAGATATTAGATCATAAAACAAGATTCACGGTATTTGACATGGCATATCACACTAAATGAATCAAAAGAGCGTAGAAACATGAACTCATAAACATGAGACACGAGATCATAATATAGTCATGAGAATAATAATAGAACCATGGACTGAACATAAGAATTGAGTATCATTATATTGTGAGGATATCTAAGAAGGTCTATGATTTAGTTTGTGAGCATATCCAATAAGGATCACTATTTTGTTTGTGAGAATATCCAAGAAGGAAAAATCCACACAATCTCACAAGATATAAAACATTAACCAACGCATTGGAGGGTCATATAAAACCCCACCCATCATCATCCATACATATGAGTTCCATTAAAATAAATAATTATCATATCATAAAGAACCCATCGAAAGAAAATGTGTTTCATATCTATTTCAAATTGTATCACATAAGGTGAACTTTCATAATTCCATCAATCAACATGATAAAACCATGAAATATAAATGGGTATCCAATGAAATTATGTAACTCTATAGGTAAATACACTTCAATATAAGATAAAAAATGAGATTTACACCATATAGATAACATTTATATAATTTAGTCAATAATTTCCATAATCAATTTATGAATTATGTCACGAACTTTCCCCCGAGGCCTGTGCTGTGACTACCCCAAGCTTCCCTCCCAAAGTCCAGGGGTTGGCGACTAGCACTGATGGCGTCAACCTGCAAGTGGGAGGCATTTGACTTTAAACCTATAAACACACATTCTTAACTACACCCCAACACACTAAAAGGGGGAAACAAATATACCACTAAAAAAAAGATGAGTGCAAGTACAAGTGAAAGTAAGTGGGCCAGAATACAAACCCAACAAGGAACTGAAAACAACAAAGTACAAAAAGTAGCTCTGATGGACATCCACCAAAAAACCCACCTAATAATAAGAGTAGTGAAGCTACTGGAAGCCGAAGTATTATATCCTATACACCTGGTCCTACTGGGCCCCACTTGGTCCTAGGCCACCAATTCCACCATTGTATCATCTGTCAGTCCTGTCCCCCTAAGCACCTCTGTCAAAATGTCAATCATCTGTACCCAACACAACACGTGCAGGCGAATCCCATGTAGGGGTGGGTATAACAATATTCTGTAGGGACCTTGAGACTCTTAAATGTCTCTTAGTAATCTACATAGTAAAATACCACAAAGGAAAATACCACAGAGGTAATTCCACCAAGAAAGATCTCAAACACATAGCACAAAGTAAAATATGCAACTCACACCAGGTATACATTTAGGGTAGTGATAGTAGCATCATAAGTCATATTATCAAACTACTCAGATATTGGAGAACTCCTTTTATATCGAGTACAGCGGGCCTACTGGGTGAGACAGAGCCACTTCCCACTAACCTTGGATTATTGTGGTACTCATCCATGATGAGTACTGTGGGTATGCTGGGTCACATGGAGCTGGTCTCCACTGTAGGCCTGCCAGGTCACATAGAGTCACTTCCCACCTTGGCTAAACTGAGGTACTTCTCCCATCGAGTACTGTGGGTCTTTAGGGTCACACAGAGCCACTACACACTGTCATTAACCCCTCCCCACAAGGTGTACCCCTCCTAGGACAACAATGTGAGAAGGTAGGTAGTGACCCGCGAGTCCCACCTTCAGTATGCCTCGGGTTGGAAACTAGAACTGAGGGTATAGTAAACACACAAATGGGAGGCATTAACATCTAAGAGAACACATGAGAAAGAGAGTGATAAGATAGAAACCAACCAAATCCAACTCAGACTGCAATATAAAATAAATCCCAAGTACACAAATGTAATGTCATGAAAAACTACTACAACCAAAAGGAAAAATTGTAAGTACCTAATGAAATTAAAAAAAAACAGCAACCATGAAGACTGAAAAACTCTTGCAACCCCAAGATCCTAGTAACCAGCCTGCCCTATAACCTTCTCCAAGTGACCTGAAAAATATTTTAGATATTCATAGGGTGAGTCTAACAGTATACTCAGTAGGATCCTCCCTAGAGCCTCTTGTGAAAAAGTAAAGAAAGCTTGACAAAGCACCGTGAATAACAAATGCAACTAAATCATCACCCAAATGGGTATACTAAGTTCCCAACATCACTATAGATACTTTCACCAGGTATCACATACAATAGTATATAATATAATAATGAATATCAAGGGTACCCCACTACCACTTCCCCACTTGTTTTCCACTTTGGCCCATCGCTGCACATCCTAATCCATTTCTCTCCAAAAAGGCTTGCCCGCAGTCACCTGGGCGTAGAACCACAACATGAACCTCATGTAACAAAACCACCACGTCCATATAACCAAAGTACCTAGGTAGTTTCTAGGAGCCACCATATCTCATATAACTTGTATCATACGTCGGGTATTAAACCTCAAGCCATTATAGACCATACACTGAGTAAGGATCCTCAATCCATCACAAACTATACACATTACACCTATATTAGTCCATAGGAAACTATATATAGAATACACGTGTGTAAATAAATATAAGACATGACTACCCTCTACACACATATATGGGGAAAACTAATAACTATGCTTACCAATACAAGTAAATACCAAGATAAGAGAGCGGGCCCAAAGGGGGTAGTTTTCCATCCATCCTCCCACCAGAATATTGGGGAAAACATCCCTGGGGATCAAAATCCATAGAGTTTCAGTATCTCTAACCAATTGGGTGGGATATCATGTAGAAACCCAAAATATACATGATATAATATAGCTCACAACCACACTATGAAAAAAAACTAGTCTCAGACTCAAATGCAGCTAACGTCTCTCAGACTCCCGACTTCCACAACTAAGACTAGGTATCTTATAATCACATGACCATTTAAATAGATAAATTATATTACTTTATCCTTTTTTATCAGTTCCAATTTACGTTAATTATTTCTTTAAAAATTAATTAACCATTAAAAATTCCATATTACATTTTATTAGTATCACACTCAAAGTCCATTGTTCCTTTAAATTTTAACCTCAGAATTGTGTCCCAGCAAGCTCCAACCCCTTGGGTTAACATCATTTATTCAATTATTTATTAAAAAAATTATTACTTTCCCATATTCTGAAAGAATTCAAGAAAAAAATTCTAAGCTACTAGACACAAGGGGGGATCAAATTGGTGAGTAGATGAACTACCCATCAATTCTTTCCCACATATAGCAAGAGTATAGTCCCACCATCCTCAGGATGATAAACATAGAAAGCATGTGTCTTACCCTATGATTCTTTGCCTATTTTGGAAGGAGTGTAAGAAAAACTAGCCACCTTTAGTAGTGGGGAAAGTATAGAAGATAACAAACAACAAGATTTAGTAGGCATACAACATTCACATCCAACCCGTTTCATCATCTTTGGTGTCCTCCCTGACACCCACATGAATAAACTGATGCATCTATCCACTCTAGGTGTCAAATTCTACCACAACCAATGGGACTCCCTTCCCCAAACACTACAAAAACCATCCATGATCTTCCATCTCAGGCTCATACCACAATAAAAGAAGTAGGAAACAAACAAAAAAGAAACTAGGATCTTGGCCCCAAGAAAGGATTTTTTCCTTCACAAGAAATGACCTCTCATGGCTCCAAGAATAAGGCTCTTTGGACTTTATAAGAAAGAGGGTATCTCAAAACCCTACTTGGCATTATCTTTTATTAGTAACCAGTTCTTTAATCCATATTGAATTAACTGATTCATTAATAGTAGGTTCCAACTATGGGAATCCTAACTGCGAGCTATCATAGCTACCACAAATTAATTAAAAAATTAATTTGACATGACTTTAAACAACAATCACAAACGTGATTCAGGTTTAAGAACCAAATGGAATAGGCATGCACATCTGCATCAATTTTATTAACATTTTATTATAACAACAATAAATAGATTCATTTACATGCATCTTTATCTTTAGCCATTTAATTATAAATTAATTCCGGATTTAAGTTCTTTACCAATTTAATCAATAGAAACTTTCTAAAAATGAATCACAGATATAAAAAAATCAAGAAAATCAAGAGGAAAACCATTATCACAGTGCAAAGAAACAACATGCGATCAAACCAATTATTTTAATCTGGTTCAAGTGTTTAATTAGGCCAATTACATTGCCATCCAAAGGTCTAAATCATGATAAATCTACGATTTCACATAAAATAATAGAGAAAAAACGAATCCCCTACTTCAAAAGGTTTCCGACATTCTTCGCTCGAGAACGGATCAAAGAAGCTAATCATGATCACCTTCTTCGCAACAACTACATCCACCCAAGGATGTCATGACACAACCTCATTAACAAAACCCAAAAGAAATTCCATTAGAATCATGGAGATCAAGTTATATAACATGGAAAGTAGAAACGGGAGAAGACAGATCAAATAAGGAAGCCTAAGATTGATCCTAGCCAAAGAGATATCTAAAACGCCATGGAGGGGTCTGCTAGTTTTCCTAGGATGAGAAGAAGGGGAGCCTTGGCCGTAGGGTTGGAATGACCCGAGTGGCTAGTATGTCTTTTTAAAAATACAGCATTGGGTCATTACACATCGTGTACTTCCCATTCATGTTTTTTACTCTTTTGAGGTCGGGTTACCTCGAAAAAAACATTGCCTCAGTGCATTGTTTTATTTTTCTGGAACTAGAACCTGTCATGTCGTATACCCCATGGTCACGTCGTGTACCCCTACTGCTTCCAGCTTTCTGCGACCAAACTCCTCCATAATTATTTTGACCCTTCTTCGGGAACCCTATTCTTCGAAAACACACAAAGGATCGATCCACACAAATCTGGGCCCTTACATCAGATACCTCTCAAAACATTCTCGTCCCTGAGAATCCAAAACCAACCCAAAGATGAAACAGAAAGGGATTGTCTGAACAACCACCCCACGAGATACCTCTCAAGGATTTTACGACCACATGAGCTCAACCACCTCAAAATAACAATGCAACACCTCATGAAAACCAAACCTAGCTCCTAAATGCTCTCTTGAGGGGGATACCTCTGAAACAGAGAAATCCACAATAAGAAATAAATAAAGCCATCTCATAGATGGGAAAGGTCTATAACCAAAAAAAAAACATAGTTACAATGAAAAAGATAAACATCAAACAACTCTGGTTACTGAGCATGTATCAATGACTCACATTCTTAGGTACTCTTCTCCATGCCACTATGTTTCCACAAGACACGAACCAAGGGGATAGAATGCATGTGAAACACCTTCTCTTTTTGGTCTTGGAACTCTACATGCCGCTCCTGGATGGTCAAATCATCATCAACATCAATCTCTCTCCAATCAATGACGTGAGAGTCATCATGAAGATAAAAATGGAGTGATGACACATGCAAAACATCATGTATCCGAATCATCTACAGGGAAAGTGCAACTTGATATTCCACAACTACAACATGATCCAACACCTCGAAAGGCCCAAAAAACATGGGAGACAACATACAACCACAACCAAACCTTTAATTCCCATGATGGAGAGTCAACTTCAGAAACACGTGATCACTAACATCAAACTCAAAAGGTCTCCTCCTTTGGTCATAATAGGATTTATGATGATTATGCACTATCTTAATCCTCTCACGAATCACCTAAACCATCTCTGTTGTATTCTGCACTAGTTTTGGTATGAGAATTGATGACTCTCCGACCCCAGTCTAGCACAACAGAGAAGGGAAGGTTTGGCCATACAATTCTTCAAATGGCACCATACTGACGGTGGAGTGAAAAATATTGTAGTAAGAAAACTCCACCAAGGGTAAGTGCCTCATAAAAAAACCTCCAAAATCTAAGAAACAAGAAAAAAACATGTCTTTAAGAGTTTGGATGGTCCGCTCTATCTAACCACCCGTCTGCAGATGAAAAGCAGTGATAAGGGATAACTGAGAACCAAAAGCATGTTGAAGACCTCTCCACAACCTAGAGTTAAAACGAGGATATATATCAGAAATGATTGTCTTTGGGACTCCATGGAGTCTCACCACCTCCTCCAGATACTTCCTCGACAAAACATCCACTGAGCTCGATTCCCTGATTTCTATAAAGTGGGATGATTTCTTTTAATGATCAACTACCACCCAAATAGTGTCATGGACTCCCTGATCTTGAGGTAAACTAGTAACAAATTCCATCGAGATGTCCTCCCACTTCCACTGAGAAATATATAATGTCTAGAGCAAACCACCAGGGACACAGTGCTCAACATTCACCTTCCGGAAGACCAAACATGAAGACACAAACTCTGAAACTCCATGATTCATCCCAGGCCACCAAAACCAACTCCTCAAGGCCCGATACATCTTTGTCATGCTAGGGTGCACTACTAAATTAGAACGATGGAACTATCTGAGAAACTTTACATGCATCTCCATGGGAACAAAAATACTTACCTGATACAACACCTAGTGTTGTTCATCCTTAGGAAAACCATCAGGAGCATCACCACAAACAACTCGGTCTCTCCAGACATCCACCTCTAGATCCCCCAATTGAGAATCTTCCACCTGATGCATCAAATATGACCGCATCATCATCTGAAAAAGACAACCACTTCCCCCAAATTCTTCTAGATCTAGATGTAATGTTAATAATTCTTCCTTCACTCTTTAGGAATCACCAAATTCACGCACTACATCACTATGTGACTTCTTACTTAGAACATTAGCCACAAAATTCCCCTTTCCAGGTGTATATAAGATTTCAAATTCATATTATTTCGAGAACTCCATCCACCGATGGTGCCAAAAGTTCAAGTCACACTGGTATAAAACATACCTCAGGATCTTATGATCAGTGAAAACCCCAAAGCGCTTGCCAATGAGATAATTTCTTCACAAATTTAGATAAAACACTGTGAATTACAACTCAAGATCATGGGTGTAATAGTTATATTTTTGCTGACACAACTACTAAGACCCATAAGAAACAACTAATATCTATTGTATAAAAACACAACCTAACCCTAGATGCGAAGCATCACAGAAAACATCAAACTAAACTCCCTTTGATGGAAGACAAAGTACTGGAGAATTTTAAAACTTCTACTTCATATACTAAAAAGATTTCTGACACTGATCAGTATACAAGAACACCTAATCCTTCCTAGTCAATGTTGTCAAAGGAGTCACAATCCGTGAGAAATCATCTATGAACCTCCTATAGTAGCCTCCAATACCAGGGAAATTTTTTACCTTTGCAACTATCTTGGGGGATAACCAAGACAAAAATACATATATCTTAAATGGATCCACATATAATACCTGATGGGACACCACATTCCCCACGAAACAAACTTCTCAATCCCAGAAATCACACTTTGACAACTTCCCAAACAACTGCTGTTGATGAAGAAATTACAAAATGGGGTGAAGATGCTCTGCATACTCCTCCTCAGAGATGGAGTACACAAGGATTTTGTCAATGAAAACCACCAAGAACTTATCCAGGAACTTGTAGAACACATCATTCCTCAATCCCATGAACACGACTAGAGCATTTTTTACACCGAATGACATTACATCGAACTCGTAATACCCATAATGACAATGGAAATAAATATTTGGGATATCTTTATCCTTCACAGGAATCTGATGATATCCTAATCAAAATTTGATCTTCAAGAAACATCTTTCATCCTTCAGTTGATCAAATAAATAACCAATTTAGGGAGTATGATAGTGATTCTTCATCGTTACTTTGTTTAAGTGATGATAATCGATACACAACCACAAACTGCCATTAGCCTTATTCATGAACAAAAATGGTGCACCCCATGGTGACAAACTTGTCCGAACAAATGACATTGTAACAGACCATCAAGATGTATACATAACTTCTATAATTTAGAAGGGGCTGTCCTATATGAAGACATAGAGATAGAAGATGATCCTGATTGTAGCAAGATCACAAACTCTATCTCTCATCGAGGGGGTAGTGCTATAACCTCTTCTGGAAGGACATCAAGGTAATTTTCTAGCACCTAGGGAAATTCCAACCATTGAACCTCCAAATAACTCAGTATCAACTCATCTATAAAGGATGATAAGGATGGAACATGCCTCTGACCCATTCGAGGGTCTCACTTGCCAAAAAACACCACCGACTCTCCATCATCATCAAAGAACACCACCTGCCTCCTGAAGAAATCCACAATATCCTACACCAAATACAACTAATCCATGCCGAGGATGACATCATATGGTTCTATCCGTAAACATAGGAAATCTCCCCAAGAGTGGTTCTTCCCCAACACTAGCTCATAGTCTCTACATACTTTAAACAAGTCAACTCAACCTACCAACTAGCGTAGTAAATACCAAGGGCACTGTAGGCCTCTCTACCTCAAGTCCCAATGCACGAAAAAGGGTAGGTGATATGAAGAAGTGTTTCACTCCTAATCAAACAAGGAATACACCCAAGTAGAAAACAAGAAAAGGGTACCTTGAATGACATCTGGCTCGCCTGGTATTGGAAATGCTAAAGCATGAAGCTGACCATTTCCTACTCCACAGACTCTATAACCCTGATGAGGACCACCACGACATCTACACTCTTCCCTCTGAGGATGAGGAGCATCATGGGGCTATCCTCTGTTAGCCCCATATTCTCCCTACTGATCTAAAGCTGGTGAAACCTACTGTTACTGCCTCGACTAGAACTACCTTAACAGAGGAACCTGGAGTGGAACACCTGGTGCACAATGACTGCTCTGAAAGGTCTGACACTCTCGCTTATGATGACCTCATCCTCCATAAGAATAATAAGCGAATGAACTCTTGGAATAGGCCTAAGATCCACTTCCCCTGTAGAAACGAGATGCTAAGGGTTGGGACCTACCCCTAGCTGAATGCAAATTCTTCTGACCTAATAACCAGGAAACCAAGACCACAACTCTACTTTATGGATAATCATGATGACTCCCCTCCAATGAAGATCTGGTTCTATCCAATGTCCTCTCAATGACCTCTACCCTCTCCAACACCTCAAGATATGTATTCAACATAAACAAGGTGACCTAGCATTGGATTTATGAATGCAAAGCCTCCTCGAAATTCCATGCCCTGGCCTCCTCATCTGGCAATAGGTCAAAGCATATCGTAAAAGGTTCATGAAAAGGATTCCAAAATATTGCACACTAGAGCTCCCTTGGTGAAGGCTAAGAAGCTCCTAGCGACTGGATGACTTTATAGTTGTAGAAATAAAATCGACTCTAAAATTTTCTCGGAACTCCTCCCATGAGATCGCCGACTCCTCGCGATCCCCGAGGAACATGAAACACCACTTACTAACTACTTCACATAGAATCATCACAACCAAAGACACCCAATTCTCCTTCTGAGCATACATAAAAATAAAGCCTATCTTTATCCCCTTCAACTAGTCTTCCATGACTTAATCTGTAACAGAGCCCTTGTAATTTTGTAGATTCTAGTGCTAAAAATTGTGGAGTGTCCTCCTACAAGTGTCTTCGTCATCAACCTCTTCCCTACGGAGATCTACTGGCACAACCTACTAGACATATTCTATGCGAACTTGATGAGAATGTCGACCCAGATCCATACCTGCAAAATAAAAAACAGTTAGAGATCATAAACCTGGAATATGGAAGACTCAACATTAATTAATTAATTGTTTTATTTTATTCATTTTAGGTTAACAAATCCCAAGGTCTACCAATTCAGACACCGGAACAAAGAATAATTATGCACGATACTTTCCTAGGTCTCTACCCTGCAACTAGAATCACCTCATTTTTAGCCATTGTAAACTTAAAGGTTCATGCATTAGACCATAGGGGGCCCCAAATGCCTATGTCTCAGCCAGTCTCGATTGTTTAAATAACTTGATAAATTTGACTAACACTATTTCCCTACCAACCCATGAAACCTCACCTATTCCTAATATCAAACTCTATCCTATCACTCAACCAGACCTCTAATACCACTCTGTCATGACCCCCTCCCCACAAGGTGTACCCCTCCAAGGCCAACAATGTGATTAGAGAGATAGTGACCTCGAGTCCTGCCTCTAATAGGCCCCGGGTTGGAGACTAGCACCGAGGGTATAGTAAACACACAAACGGGAGGCATTACCCTCTAAGAGAACACATGTGAAAGAGAGAGACAAGATAGAAACCAACCAAATCCAAATTAGACTGCAATATAAAAGAAATAACATGTACACAAATGTAATTTCATGCAAAACTAATACAACTGAAAGGAAAAACTACAAGTACCAAAAGAAAGTAAAAATAGTAGCAACCAAGAAACACGAACAGCTCTTGAAACCCCAAGATAGTAGTAACCATCATAATCTTCAACCTACTCCAAGTGACCTAAAAAAGTATATATATACATAGGGTGAGTATAATAGTATACTCAGTAGGATCCGTCCCAAAGCCTCTCGTGCAAAAGTAAAAAAATCATGCTAATGAATAATAAACAATAACTGAAACTAACTCTTCACCTAAACAGGTATACATAGTTCCAAGCCTCACTATGGATACACTCACCAAGTATCACATACAAGAGTATATAATATAATAAATAATATCAAAGGTACCCCACTACCACTTTCCCACTAGTCTGACGCTTTTCCCCAACATGACATGTCGTAAGTCATATCTCTCCAAAAAGGCTTTCACGCAGACATATGGACGTAGATCCACAACATGCACCTCATGCAACAAAACCACCATGTACACATAACCAAAGTAACCAGGTAGTTTTTGGGATCCACCATATCTCACATAATGCGTATCATACGTTAGGTGTTAAACCTCAAGCCATTAAAGCCCATACACCGAGTAAGGATTCTAAAGCCATAAAAGCCTATACATGTTACACCTATATTAGTCCATAGGAAACGATATCCAGAATATATGTGTGTGAATAAACAAAAAGCCATTACAACCCTCTACACTTATATATAGGGAAAACTAACCACCGTGCCTACTAGCACAAGTAAATACCAAGAGAAGAGAGCGGGGCCAAAGGGGGTAGTCAACCGTCCATCCTCCCCCCATAATGTTGGGGAAAACACACTCTAGGGATCAAAATACCCAGGGTGTCAGTCACCCTAACTGACAGGGTGGGGTAGCTGTTGACGCTCCTTTCGTCACGGAATCTAAAGTTCGGAAAAGGGAATATCTGAGCTCAAAGTGATTAATCCTTTGAAGAAACATCAAAAATCGACAAAAGGATGGAAAAGGAGAATATTGCCCATGTATCGCGCAAGTTACATCTTGGTCGCGCAAGTCTACTTGCGCGCCGACTCAACACTTGCGCGACCCCTCATGGTCGTGCAAGGGACTTGCGCGACAGATCTGGTAACCGCCCAGTAACCGCCCGGGGTCTTCTTTTGCCTATAAATAGACCCTGTGGGCCCCCCATTGGGGGATCTCTTCCCAGAAACTCGGATCAAAGCTCCCGACGCCCAAGTCTCTTCTCAAAGCTTCCAGAACACTTCTAAGGTAATTTCTTACCTAGAATGGAAGATCTAAAGGGAAGAAGGAAGGCCTAAGTGTTGAAACTTATCAAACACTTGCGCGCCGACTTAATTCCTTCAATATAACTTGCGCGTCCCTCTTCTGGAAGAACCTCAAGAGGATGAGAAAGGGTTTAATAAAGAGTCGCTCAAGTAATTCCACTCTGGTTGAAAATCGTGCAAGTATCCCTTATGTCGCGCAAGTATACTTGCGCGACCAATACTTGCGCGCCGCCGCAGGACTTGCGCGACCTTCAATACTTGCGCGCCCCTATCTTTTTGGGTGCCCATCTTGCCCTTTTTCACCCCTCTTAAGCCATTTCACTCTTCATATTCAAGATTCAGTCTTCAAGATACTCTTCAAAGCCATTTTTGGCATGATTTCTTGATTTGACATCCTTATCTGAAAGGAATTATGTGAAATATCTCTCAAAACCTAGTGATTTAAACATCTTTATGTCACAAAAGATTGAGAGTTCATTCATTCAACCTCATCCTTTAAGATGAGAGAATCCTAACCTGGGTTTCCTTTTCAGGAATAATCCCCAGTTATAAAACCTTTTGATTTGGGCATCTTCCTTAAGAATAAGCCCCAATCAAAGTCCTTTAATCTTGGGCATCCTCCTCAGGAGTAAGCCCCAAACCTTAATCCCTAACCTGGGTCTCCTTTTCAGGAATAAAGACTCAGTCATAACCTTGGGCTTCCTTTTCAGGAGTAAGCCCCAAGTCCCCTAACCTGGGTCTCCTTTTCAGGAATAAGACTCAGTCATAACCTTGGGCATCCTTCTTAAGAGTAAGCCCCAAGTCTCTTAAAATTTCTCTTAACCAGTCATAAAATTCCCTTTGATTTTGGTTTCCTTTTTAGGAATAAAACCCAATCATAAGTCCCCTCCTAATTTGGGCATCCTCCTTAGGAGTAAGCCCCAAGATTAGAGTATTCAAATCTCCATGAAGCACATATAACTTTGTGGACCCTGTTCATGGATTTTTCTTCCTAAAAGTAAATCCTAAACCTTCACCTATCTGGGCAGTCATCTATACATAAGCCCCAAAACAAATTCTTATGATTGCATCTTTTATGGAACAATTGTCTAAATTTTACCAATACCTCTTGTTTCTCACACCGAGCATGACTCACGTGAGCTTAGAGTGTAAAAGTAATTATGACATTCATCTTTGAGCCATCAATCATAAAACATCATATCCCATTCCTCGAACTACGTGGGTTCTGATTCCTTTTTCAAAACAAAGGATACGTAGGTAGCCCATTTATGGGTTCGATCCCAACATTGAAATAATCTCTGTCCTTCTGAATGACGATAAACTTCAAGTGCCCCACTGAGTGGCTTTAAAACCAGCCTGGTCATCAAAATGACCAAGAGACTTTTATATAAATGTTTTGAAGGATACCATTGACCAAGAATCTCTAAACAAATATAGATGATTCTATATTGATGAAGAACCTCGAATACATATAAAAGATTCTCTAAATTTCTTGCATATTTAATCATTGATTGTTAAAACTAAAGGAAAGCTCATTTTATACTTGGTAATGTAATAAGGATTCACGAACTTAACTTAAATCTATAAAGAGAGTCCCGGAGTAGACAATAATTCCCCTCAAAAAGGTGTGATGAGTCCGACCTCCCATCCTCTCGACCAATGCAAATTCCTAAGCCTCATTAGCCCACAAGCTAATGAGCGCCTGCCTTTGGAAAGTAGGTCCAAACGGATGTGGAATCATTGGATGTTTCCGGTTCTACGAACAAACCCGTTAGAAACCGATCGGAACGTTTGAATCTCCCGTCCAGGAGGTCATCCCCGGATTCCGCGCGAAACAAAAAATGGTGAACCCGACGTGAATCCTTAACCAAGTTAAAGTGATGTTCTTCTTAGATGTTAGGCCCCTTGGGCCAACAAGGCAATCATTGACATATGATCATCCAAAAGATGCAGTAGCCGGATTCATCTTGATTATGTCTGTTATATGGAACAGGCACTCTTTTTTCAAGATCTCCTACAAAAAATGGCTTTCCTTAAATTCACCCCTGTGAATACTGCTGCTGAGAACACCTCTACTGTGAGGTCTGCTGCCATGAAAACCAATGCTGCTACTCCTGCTGGAACGTCATCCGCTCTGAGGATGACATCACCAACTCAGCGTATTCAACGCTGTGTTTCAAATGCACTGGTTAAGGAGTACCGTCGCAACGGTACTATCCCAACTCTGGAGGCCGCTCGTCAAGCCCTCCAAGTTAACAATTCTACCTGGTCGTCCGAACAACGGCGACCAGCAATCAAGAAGCAGGCGGTGCTGACTACCGTCTCCAACCGTTTCGGGTCGTTATCCCCGGAACGCAATTTCCATTCACTCCCTTATTCTGAGGAAGTGAATGAGCAGGTCCCGCAGGACCTTAATTCAAAGAGACAGGAGTCCTTCTCAAGGGCTCCCATCAACAATCGCCGCCAGACTCGTGCGGTAGTGCACCCTCAACATGATGAGGGTACCGGCTCCAGGCATTCAGCTCAGGTTCCTCGAACCCGAGCAGGCAAGATGAATCACCAGAGACGGAATCCGGTTAATAATAGGCAGGTTGTCATCCCTTCCATCTCCGGAGAAGTCCACCAACCTAACTTGGTGGAAAACAACGAGCAGGCACACACACCTGCCCGTTTTAATCCCGCTGTCCAGCAGACTCGTCTGGCAGCATCAAGCCGATCCCGCCAGGCAATTCCGGCGGAGTACCATAGGCAGGAACATACACCTGCTTATACATCAGCAGTTAGTCAGCAGGCTCGTCTGACTACATATGATGGATCTCGTCAACAGCGTTTGGCGAAGTGTAATCAGCAGGCACATACACCTGCTAATACTAATCAAGTCTACCAACAGTCTCGCTTGGTAGCACCCGGAGAAGTCAGTCGGAAAGTCCCGACGACAAACAGGAGGCAGACTAAACTCTCTGCCTCCACACTTGAGTACTGTCAGAATTCACTGACAGGAAAAGGAGGACAGGAGCAGGCACATACACCTACTCCAAGCCCGGAATGGACGTATATCCCTGTTCCGGCTGCTGAAGTCACCAAGCATATTTTATCAATGGTGAAAGAGCAGAAGCAAATTCCTGCTCATATTCTGGATGCTTGCCAGGATATCATAACATCTTCAGCATCATCTCAGGGACAGACACATAAATCTATCCCTAGCAGTGGAGTGACACATCAACAATTCACTCCGGAACAGACACACACATCTGTTCCAGTCCAAGAGGGTTGTGGGGCCTACTCCCCCGTATCATATGGACAACCAAGTCAGGCACATACATCTGATTTGAGCGATGATCGTCAGCCTAACCTGACCATCTTTCCTGATCAGGCACATACACCTGCTCAGAGCAATCACTTTCGTCATCAAGTGATTTCTAAAGCGAGTAAGAAGGCATCTAAGAAAAAGATCCGCCCAGCACAGTCAGGAGATCAAAGGCCAATCTGAAACAAGGCCTTGCTCGATGCTGGAGTTCTTGAAGCCCTCAGACATTTATCTGTCGGAATTCAAGATTCTACTCCCTCAGTTCCCAATAACAGGAACATTAATCCCGAAGGTCTTCAACAGACACTTCCTCATGAAGACTTGCTTCATGAAAATTCGGTCAATCTTAAAGTTTACTCTTCAGATGAGAACCACAGGAACCCTCTGTGTGGTCAGAAGACCAAGGAGCAAGAGATATCATCTTTTGCTGTAACCCATCATGAAGGTCCTCCTCATGGTGATGAACTTCGCTGCGAAAGTCCTCTCCGCAGTAGTGATTCACATTGTCTCGAAAATTCTTCAGAAGGCAATGTAGTGACGAGAAAGCCCTCCTATCTCGAGGCACTTGCAAACGTAAAACCAGTCATGTCTGAAGTTTTACTATCGGCAGGTGAAACTCTTTCTCCATCAGAAGATAGCTTGGGGTTCAGGTTATTCTCCGAACCTTCCCTAGGTCATTCATCTTCCAGCATGAATAGTGATTCCTCTACCAATCTTGTTGAATCCAATGAAGCAACAAGGAAACACCAACTCTGGTCCAAACAGGTAGAAGAATCTTCATTTAATGATAAAGAGGAAATGCTGAACATGAGGAAAAAACTGGCAAAAGGTGAAGTACCAGTCATGTTTTGGCCTTTGGCTGATTCACAGTATGACATTCCAAAGATGTTGACGGATGATGGAATCCATGATATTCGTCTTAACATATGGAAAACTCTTTGTCAATTAAAGAAGAAGGTATTATCTTACGATGAATATGAAAACCATCTTAAGATAATAGAAGGGTTACAACGCCAGATTGATTTGGCATCTCTATCAGTCTCTCGATATCCGAAGGCTGAAAAGCAACAGAGAACCCTTCAACGTTCATGCCTTGGCGCGCTGAGAAAATTGCGTCAGTTAATTTCCAATGCTCCATCTAATGTTCATATCAGAGGATGGGGTATTCACGGAGCACTACATTTCACAGTGCTTTCCGGTCAGCAAAGCCCGCCGAAAATGGTCTCATGCAATGTTATTGCCCATGGTCGGCCACAGTCAATGGGCTTTGTTCATAATCAAAATCTTGCTTGAGATCAAGCTTCAACTAGTTCCTCTCAAAATCAAGTATATAGAGAACAGGTTGTTGAATTGCTCCTACATCAAGCAGGCGAGAATATTGCGCAAGCCTCTCGTCTGGAGCAAACACGTCATCAAATGACAGAAGTTTCGGAAATCATCCAACGGTCTGTTGAACCAGGTGATAAAAGTGGATACAGGTTAATGCATCCAGCTAATTTCCGAACTAAGATCCGCAAGATCAAGAGAGATTTCAAGAAGATCTCAGACATAGCATGTCAAGAGACACCCCAGCTTGCCAGACTGGGGACTTCTCTAACCCAACCCTCAGAATCAACGAATGGGATTCGAGGAGTTGAGCAGAAGCAACAGGAACACCCCCAGTCCACCGGACTGGGGACTTTTTCAAATCTTCAATCCCTCCCTCAGAGAAAGTCAGTATTCTCTCGATTAGGGAATAAGCCTCAATAGGAACGAAGAGCCAAGATGTCAGGAGATTCTCTCCAAGTGACGGTTCACAAAGAAATTCCTGAGGGGTCAAGTCAACGGAATGCCATGTCTTATCATGGACATAAAAGGAGACAATATCATAGAAATGCTGATAGAAAGGATTTCATGAAATATGCATCCATTAATGTCATCACTGCCGTTGCTGCTGATTCACCAGATGAGGCTCAATCAGAGGGATCAGATGAAGAGGTTCCTGCTCAAGAAGTTGCGCACACAGACCTAAATGAAGAAGGTGTGCGCACACGTAATCAAAGGCTTACCCAAAATTTGGGTATTCCTTCAAGTAACCCACTTCCCCCTCTCCGAAAAGGATCCAATAAGGGGAAAGGAAAGAATCAGGTTACTTCTCACCCTTCCTCTGAAGGAGGTCAATCGCTCTCATTAGAGCAAAGGCTTGCACAACAGGAGGAAGAAATGAAAGAATTAAGAAGGTTGAATGCAGAACTACTTCAGAGTAGTCTTCTTCTTAAGAATGCTGAAGTCCGACAGCCGAAGGAATTTGTTGTAACTACTGAGATGGATCAGGAATATCCTCCTTTATCAGTACACCCACAGAGGTCTAATCCTACGGGTCAAACGCAACAACGGTTGGCAGCACTACCATTAGTTGCAGCACCAACCTCCACGGCTGTCCAAGCTCCATTCATTGCACCTACCCAAAACCAAGTTCAACCTGACGTTTCTCAAAAGTTAATAACTACTATTGAGTCATTAACAGCTCGGTTAGAAACTATGGAAGGGAAACGGGCGCAAGTTCAACCTGAAAAGAAAGTTTACCCTGAATGGGTAGATTCAATTTCTCCTCCATCCAGTTTTGGAAACCCTATTTTCCCTACTTTCAATGGATCAGGCGACCCTGAACAACATTTGACGCATTACGTGTCTTGTTGTGATCCTATGATGGGAACTCCAGAACAACAAGAAGCAGTGAAACTCAGATGCTTCGTGCGAACCTTGCAAGGACCAGCTTTTGTCTGGTATACAAGCTTGAAATCCCGGTCAGTCATCGGATGGGAGGATCTTCGTCAAAAATTCCTTCTTCAGTTCAGCTCAACTTTGCCAAAAACGACAGTTTTCGATCTTACAAACTGCAAGCAAAGGGAGAATGAAAGAGTCTCTGATTTCATTGCTCGTTGGAAGGGATTAACGTATTCCTTGAGTTTATCACTCCCTCAAGAGGAATTATTGCCAATCTGTGTGGCAAATTTGCGTGACGAATTACGCACGCCATTGATCCCTGTGAAATACACAGGAGGGTTTCGAGACCTTACTTCAATCGCTCAACAGATTGAAGATTCCCTTATACAGGCTAAGGTTAAATCTCGTGTAATTCCATCAGCTCCAGGAAGAAGAATGGGTAAAGCAGAAACTGCTACAGTTATGCTTAAACAGGCACCTGTACCTATTTCTACTTCAAAACCTTCATCTTCTCGAAGGGCTCCACCTCCTGAACGCCAACAACAAAGGCTGTTTCGTCCAAATGATCAAAAAGATCAACGACGAAAACAATTTGAGGATATGAAGAGTAAAACATACTCTTTCCGAAGTGAGCAAGTTCCTGGTTACTTCATTTCAGCTCTGGAAAATAATTTGGTTCAATTACCAGTGCCGAAGAGACCAAACAAGGAAGGAGATGAAGACCGTCCCAATTATTGTCCCTTTCATCAAATGTTGGGACATCCCATCCAGGAGTGTTTTGTCTTTAAAGACCTCCTACAAAAGATGGTTGACTTGGGACAAGTCAAATTGAAGGGTTCTTCAGCTCATGTAGCGTGTATTACCGCTACAGATCCAGAGGAAGGAGGCGAGTGGCAGGAAGTCAAAAGCAAAACTGCGAAAAAACATGATGATTGGATGGTCAGAAAGACAATCAATCGGACTCATTCCATTTTGCGAACACAATTGAAGAAGCCAATTGTGTCTCCTACAAAAGCTGCAGTAAAGCCTCCATCAAAGGACAAATCCTCAAAAGGGCAGCGTAATTCAAAGAAGAAAGAGGAATCAGGAGAAGATGAGTATGTATCAAAGCCTAAATTGTCTTTGACTCTGGCAGATTTCATGCCATCTACTTCAAAGTCACGGGCACCGTCCCACCAAACGGCACAGCCTAAACAGGCTAATCAGGCAGAGTCTTTATCAGACGAAGAGTTAATCTTTGGTTCTGTTTAATCTCGATGGATGGAGAAGACATCACGACTCCAACTAATGCCAGATTTCTGAAGAAGTATTTTGTATAAACACAAAATATTGTTCCCAGAACCAAGACTTACAATTGGTTCATACAGAAAAGGTCCGGTATGACCTTAAACTACACAAAGGTCCGGTATGACCTTAAACTACACCAAGGTCCGGTATGACCTTAAACTACACCAAGGTCCGGTATGACCTTAAACTACACCAATGGTCCAGTATGACCTTAAACTACAACTACGTCCAGCATGACGATAAACTGTATGGTCTGTGCATATGACCTTAAACTATTCGCACTTATGTCCCTGCAACATGACACTAAACTGTGCAGCACCAATAGTCCTAACTGCAAGACTTTAAACTGCATAGTCCCTGATTTTGTCCTACATGACACTAAACTGTATTCTGTCCGAGATGACATTAAACTATATTGTGTCCTAGCAACATGACATTAAACTGTGTGGCACTTCCAACGTCCAGTATGACGATAAACTGTAAAAAGATCAGAACTGATATCCTCATATTGATTCACCTTAGTCTTAGCTACATGACTTTAAACTATACAGCATCAGTTCTTCCTTGCTATATGACGCTAAAACTATACAGCAATGGTCCAGTATGACTTTAAACTGCAACTTCGTCCCACACGACATTAAACTGTGAAAAAAGTTCCATAAACAGTCCAGCATGACCTTAAAACTGCATCATCCCTGGTCCATGTATATGACCATAAACTATTTGCAAATATGTCCAGCAAGACGTTAAACTGTGACGTCCTAACTACATGACGCTAAACTGTATAAAAGTCCCTCACGTCCGGAACGACGTTAAACTATATAATCATCAAAAGTCCAGCATGACATTAAAACTGCACAATCCCCCTTTCGTCCAATATGACGTTAAAATGTATTGTCCCCATCGTCCTAACTACATGACGCTAAACTGTACAGAAAGTCCTTGATATGTCCTACATAACATTAAACTGTGCATCGTTAAGGTTGTTATTACCTCTTGTTTCTCACACCGAGTATGACTCACGTGAGCTTAGAGCAAACATCAACCATAACACTCCCTTTGGGCCACTAACCATGTGTAAGTCCCAACAACATTTTTTTTTAGATCATTGTCCACAAGAACAATTTGATCATTAATTCATTCTTTAATTAAACTACACAGACTTTGATCCTTGCCCTCCAGGCTGGGTATGTAGGCAACCTCCCAAAGGTTCAAGCCCAAAAACAATCTCTTCACATTGGTTCACCACAATCTCATATGATGATGATTTGTGAAACCACCCTTGGAATCAATATCTTTACATTGATTCATTTTCGTCCTTGTTATACGACGTTAAACTATACAACACTTTTGTCCAGTACGACAATAAACTACAATATTCTTTGATTTCCTCATTTGAGAAGGAACCATTATTAAACATTGATTCTTTTTCAATCATGGTTTTCATTTTCAAAAAGACTACGTACATACATGGTAATGCCTAAACTTTTTATCTTAGGTTAAAACCATCATTGCACTAAAGTCCCTTTTCACCCTTCACATGTACGAACCAAATTTGTACAAAGGGTAGTTTCTAGAACTACGTGGACTTGATTCCCATCTTTATGGGATACGTAGGAACATTCGAGTGTCCCTCGAATCCAGTCCCAAGTCTTTTGGGCCTAACCCCAAATTTCACTTTCAGTCCCTTGGCTGAAAAGTCCTCATGAAAACACACACTGTGTATTCATTATTATGGTCCGAATTCTATGACCCAAAAAACTAAGATCACTCATCCTTTCGTCCTGCACGACGTTAAACTGTATTTCAAGAACTACGTATGGCTTGATTCTCATTCTTATGAGATACGTAGTGAAGTCCAAGTTTCAATTCAGGACCCAGCCACAACATGATTATGGTTTTCATTGACCTATGTATCTCTATATACATTGGAAATTACCCATCTTTATGTATTATAATCCTAACCTTAAATATTTTCAGATCTTCATAACCCTTTTTCATGACTTATGGTCACAAAAATGTCAAACTTCTGAGAATTCTTTTGCCTGACTATGCAGCACGTGCCCATAGGTGGCCTTGCATAAACAGTCCACATAACAGACTTGTCAGCCAAGAGATGCTATTTATTTGACCATGCAGCCAATGCCCATAGGTGGCCCTGCATGTTTTCAACCCCCTAACGGGTTTGTTAAATAATAGTAACTTCATTCTTGGGAAGAATTCCTCTTTTGTCCTTATTTGTCTTAAACGACAGTATGTAGGGATCCGCAAAAATAGCCATCCTTAACGTATTTGTCCCATATCCTTTTTCATGATCTGAAAGTATTCAAGTCTATGGTTTATTCTTCTTCCCTACGTTTGGGTCAGACCTTCGTAGGAGTGATATTCATCCAGTTCTTCGATATTCTTGTTTGAAAATATCTTCTCCATATTCAAGTACCTCTTTCCATACAACAAACTCTATGCTTTAGAAAATTTGAATCTCCATAAACTTTCACTGGCTTTTAGCACTAGGAAAGTAAATTTCTGAGAGTTCTTTTGCCTAACTATGCAGCACGTGCCCATAGGTGGCCTTGCATAAACAGTCCACATAACAGACTTGTCAGCCAAAAGATGCTATTTTATTTGACTATGCAGCCAATGCCCATAGGTGGCCCTGCATATTTCAACCCCCTAACGGGTTTTGTTAAATAATAGTAACTTCATTCTTGGAAACTACTTCTTCTAATGCTATTTAGCTCTTTTTCATATCATTCCTCAGATTCAAATATTCTTAAGTCATAGTTTACATATTTTCTCTCATACTTGAGTATGGTAATTTGTTTTCAGATAAATTATCAAGGAATTGAATCCATTTTAATCCATTTTTCGGTCAAAGCTATTTCGACCTTAAACATTAGCCTCTTTATGTCCGGCTTGCATGACTTTAAACTGCCCACACAAAAGACAAAGGAACTCTGAATAAAAGTCAAGTTCCAGCTCACTAAATATACATTTTTTTGTATGATTTAGGTAATATTGAGCAGTTAAAAGATTCAAAGTTTGTAGGGTTATTTGTAAATAATCCTAGTAAAAATCAAACTATGATTACTAGGCCCATTGGCTTAAGTAAATTTGAAGCAGGTAATGAAAGAATGCAGGTACAAATGATTGGAGACGAAAGTGTTTTTCATTGATACACAAGAGTTAGAAGGACATCCACAGATTGGAGTCTCTTCTCTTTTTCAAGAATTACAAGAGGCTTTCAACATAACACTTCATTTGATTTACGGCATCCCGAGCTTCATCAGCAACCACCTGGAATTCATTCATTCAACTGGAAACAAAAAGGAGATGCAGTGATACCAGCTCTTCTTGGAACAATTGTAAAAGGATGTTCTTGAGTGCGGTTTGAGAAAATTTTCTGCTGATCAAACAGTGACTCTGTTTCTGTCCAAGAGACTTGGAAGATGGATACATGGATTTGAGAATGGAGCATTGGAAGTAAAGAGCCATTTGAAGAGAGTACTCTTTTCAGATATTGCTCTAATACCATGTTTGTCTTCTCTCCACCAACCGGTAGTGGAAAACATTTCAGCCCATGGGTTTGCCATTTTCATATCTGCAAGGAAATGGCATGCAAGGAGAATTTGAAAGTTCACACCATTGTTGTTGCTTTTAATGCACAGCATAACCGAAATGAAGGAGTAGCAGCGCAGCTGCATTTCAGGTGTATAGTTGTTTGCATTTGGAACATTGACTCCTTGCAAGTGACCATGACCACATAGAGACAGGTAGATGCTCTGTGGGAAATTAAGATGATATTTCTTCAAGTACTTAGCCAAATCTGGAAGAGTGCTGTCACAGATGTCATAGTAATCAAGGCCAATGATGTTCATCGTGTCATCAATCCGCTTGCTAGCCAGTTCATAAGTCGTTCCAATTCCCTTGGGAACCACTGAATCTGCACAAAAGATGAATAAACTAACTCTTAAATGGGTTTATTTTTCATAAATTTTGTGAAGAAATTTGAAAAAATGGCTAAGGCATTAAGGCGCGCAAGTCTACAAAATGGCGCGCAAGTGATCACGTGTCGCGCTAGTTTTCGTCGCGCAAGTATAAACCGCGCAAGTACGAATACCTTTACAGGAGCGCGACATCAAGGAAAAACAGAGCAGACTTGCGCGGCTTAGGTGACCTGCGCGGCGAGAGCTCGAGAAGGTATGAAGTCCGGAAATCCGGATACTTGTACGGAGGTGAGGCCGTATATTTATAGGCCAGGAGGCCTACCTGCGCGCCATACAAGAGGGTTTAAGGCCTGCGCGACGCAGACTTGCGCGCCTCCCTCTGCGCACTGAAGACTTGCGCGCCTCCCTTTTCCTTTAGAGGGATTCGATTTCCTCAGAGTCAAATCCTCATTTTCTCTCCGGATCCAACTCTGAGGGGGGACTTTTGTTGACGCTCCTTTCGTCACGGAATCTAAAGTTCGGAAAAGGGAATATCTGAGCTCAAAGTGATTAATCCTTTGAAGAAACATCAAAAATCGACAAAAGGATGGAAAAGGAGAATATTGCCCATGTATCGCGCAAGTTACATCTTGGTCGCGCAAGTCTACTTGCGCGCCGACTCAACACTTGCGCGACCCCTCATGGTCGTGCAAGGGACTTGCGCGACAGATCTGGTAACCGCCCAGTAACCGCCCGGGGTCTTCTTTTGCCTATAAATAGACCCTGTGGGCCCCCCATTGGGGGATCTCTTCCCAGAAACTCGGATCAAAGCTCCCGACGCCCAAGTCTCTTCTCAAAGCTTCCAGAACACTTCTAAGGTAATTTCTTACCTAGAATGGAAGATCTAAAGGGAAGAAGGAAGGCCTAAGTGTTGAAACTTATCAAACACTTGCGCGCCGACTTAATTCCTTCAATATAACTTGCGCGTCCCTCTTCTGGAAGAACCTCAAGAGGATGAGAAAGGGTTTAATAAAGAGTCGCTCAAGTAATTCCACTCTGGTTGAAAATCGCGCAAGTATCCCTTATGTCGCGCAAGTATACTTGCGCGACCAATACTTGCGCGCCGCCGCAGGACTTGCGCGACCTTCAATACTTGCGCGCCCCTATCTTTTTGGGTGCCCATCTTGCCCTTTTTCACCCCTCTTAAGCCATTTCACTCTTCCTATTCAAGATTCAGTCTTCAAGATACTCTTCAAAGCCATTTTTGGCATGATTTCTTGATTTGACATCCTTATCTGAAAGGAATTATGTGAAATATCTCTCAAAACCTAGTGATTTAAACATCTTTATGTCACAAAAGATTGAGAGTTCATTCATTCAACCTCATCCTTTAAGATGAGAGAATCCTAACCTGGGTTTCCTTTTCAGGAATAATCCCCAGTTATAAAACCTTTTGATTTGGGCATCTTCCTTAAGAATAAGCCCCAATCAAAGTCCTTTAATCTTGGGCATCCTCCTCAGGAGTAAGCCCCAAACCTTAATCCCTAACCTGGGTCTCCTTTTCAGGAATAAAGACTCAGTCATAACCTTGGGCTTCCTTTTCAGGAGTAAGCCCCAAGTCCCCTAACCTGGGTCTCCTTTTCAGGAATAAGACTCAGTCATAACCTTGGGCATCCTTCTTAAGAGTAAGCCCCAAGTCTCTTAAAATTTCTCTTAACCAGTCATAAAATTCCCTTTGATTTTGGTTTCCTTTTTAGGAATAAAACCCAATCATAAGTCCCCTCCTAATTTGGGCATCCTCCTTAGGAGTAAGCCCCAAGATTAGAGTATTCAAATCTCCATGAAGCACATATAACTTTGTGGACCCTGTTCATGGATTTTTCTTCCTAAAAGTAAATCCTAAACCTTCACCTATCTGGGCAGTCATCTATACATAAGCCCCAAAACAAATTCTTATGATTGCATCTTTTATGGCACAATTGTCTAAATTTTACCAATACCTCTTGTTTCTCACACCGAGCATGACTCACGTGAGCTTAGAGTGTAAAAGTAATTATGACATTCATCTTTGAGCCATCAATCATAAAACATCATATCCCATTCCTCGAACTACGTGGGTTCTGATTCCTTTTTCAAAACAAAGGATACGTAGGTAGCCCATTTATGGGTTCGATCCCAACATTGAAATAATCTCTGTCCTTCTGAATGACGATAAACTTCAAGTGCCCCACTGAGTGGCTTTAAAACCAGCCTGGTCATCAAAATGACCAAGAGACTTTTATATAAATGTTTTGAAGGATACCATTGACCAAGAATCTCTAAACAAATATAGATGATTCTATATTGATGAAGAACCTCGAATACATATAAAAGATTCTCTAAATTTCTTGCATATTTAATCATTGATTGTTAAAACTAAAGGAAAGATCATTTTATACTTGGTAATGTAATAAGGATTCACGAACTTAACTTAAATCTATAAAGAGAGTCCCGGAGTAGACAATAATTCCCCTCAAAAAGGTGTGATGAGTCCGACCTCCCATCCTCTCGACCAATGCAAATTCCTAAGCCTCATTAGCCCACAAGCTAATGAGCGCCTGCCTTTGGAAAGTAGGTCCAAACGGATGTGGAATCATTGGATGTTTCCGGTTCTACGAACAAACCCGTTAGAAACCGATCGGAACGTTTGAATCTCCCGTCCAGGAGGTCATCCCCGGATTCCGCGCGAAACAGTAGCGTATAGAAATAAAAAATTTACATGATATAATATAGCTCACAACCACACAATGAGAAAAACCTAGTCTTAGAATCAACAGCAGCTAACGTCTCGAGGGCTCCCAGATGCTACTCATAAGACAAGGTATCCTATAAGCACACAACCATTTAAAGAGATAAATTAGATTACTTTATCCTATTTTATCTACTGCACTTTATGTTAATTAATTATTTAAACATTAATTAACTATTAAAAATTCCACATTACATTTCATTAGAATCACACCCAAAGTCCATTGTTCCTTTAAATCGCAACCTCAGCATTGCGTCCCAGCAAGATCCAACCCCATGGGTTAAAATAATTTATTAAATCATATATTAACAACATTATTAATTTCCAATATTCACAGTCATTCTAGAAAAACATCCTATGCTACCAAACACAAGGGGGGATCAACTCGGTGATTTGATGAACTACTCTTCAAGTCTTTGCCACTTATAACAAGTGCATAGACCCACCATCCTCGACAAGATAAAAATATAAAGCACGTGGCATACCCCATGCATATTTGCCTCTTTTAGAAGGAGGGTAAGCAAAACAAGCTGCCTTGAGCAGTAGTGAATGTAAAGAATATAACAACCAAAAAGATTAAACAAGCATCTAATATTCAAATCGAACCTGTTTTATCATCTTCGGTGTCCTTCCTAACACCCACATGCATAAAACGATGCATCTCGCCACTCTAGCCATTAACTGCTGCCCCAACCAATGGGTCTCCCTACCCCACATACCACAATAGCCCTCCAGGCTTAGCCATCTCAGGCCCACACCACAACACAAGAAGTAGAAAACAAACAAAAAATCAACTGGGATCTTGGCCCCAAGAAAGGCATTCCTTCTTCACAATAAATGAGATCTCATAGCTCCAATCATAAGACTCTTTATACTTTACAAGAAAGAGGGTATCTCAAAACCCTACCAAGCATTATCTTTTATCAACAACTAGTTCTTTAATTCATCTTGAATTAGCTGATTCATTAATAGTAGGTTCCAACTATGGGAAACATAACTTCAAGCTATCATAGCTACCAATAATTAATTAAACAACTAAATTGACAAGAATTTAAACAAAAAATAACCAACACGCTTCATGTTTAACAGCCAACTAGAATAGGCAAGTACATCTGCATCAATTTGATTAACATCATATTACAACAACAATAACTAGATTCATTTACATGCGTCTTTATCTTTATCCATTTAATTATCAATTAATTCTAGCTTTAAGTTCTTTACCAATTTCATCTAGAAAAACATACTAACAAAATAAACATAGGTATCACACGATCTAGAAAATAAAGAGGCAAACCTTTATCAAGGTGAAAAGAAACAACATGAGATTAAACCAATTCTTTCAATCCAGTTCAAGTATTTAATTAGGTCAATTCTATTGAGACCAAAAGGTCTAAATCATACTAACTCTACTATTTCACATAAAAGAATAGAGAAGCAAAAAATTCCCCAATTTAAAAGGTTTCTGACATTCTTTGCTCAAGAACAGATCAAATCAGCGGATCACGATTGCCTTATCCACAACAACCGCATCCACCTGAGGATTCCGTGGCACAAATATATCAACAACACCCAAAAAAACTCTATTAGAACCATGGAGATCAAATTCCATAACATGGAAAGGATAAACGAGAGAATACATATCGAAGAAAACCAAAGAACAGAGGTAGATCTTACCTCAAATTGAAGACAGATTAAAGAAGGAAGCCTGAGATCGATCATAGATGTAGAGATCTCTAAAATTACATGGAGGGGTCTACTGGGTCTCCTGAGATAAGAAGGAGGGGATCCTTTTCTATAGGGTTAGAAAGACCCAAGTGGCTGGTATGTCTTTAAAACATATAGTGGTGGGTCAGTACATGACGTGTACTTCCCATTCACGTTGTGTATTGCCTCAAGGTTGGGTTCTATTGAAAAACACGTTTCCTCAGTGCTTTGTTTTGTTTTTTCTATAACTCAAAACATTTACGTCGTGTACCCCATGGTCACATCATGTACCCCCACTACTTCTATCTTTCTGTGACCAAACTCCTCCATAATTCTTCTATACCTTCTCTGAGCACCCTAGTATTTGAAAATATGCCAAGGGTCGATCGATATGGATCCAGGCCCTTACACCCACCATGGGCCAGCCGAGTCACATAGATCCACTTCCCACTAGGCCATCATCAAGTAGTCATCAGGTCTCAACCAACCACAAGGTTCCATACGTAGCATGCTTGGGAGAACCAATCCTCAATCCATATGTAACATAATGGTGTCTATAAAAGTCACCATAAATCATGACAAAAGGTCTGCCTCGTTAAGTGGGTCCCAACTCCACAAATAGCTCATCAATCAGACGTTTGGTTTTCATGATATGAGCGTTTTAGTAAACAGTGGACCAGTTGTGATGAGCCCAGATCCAACCCAATCGGACTGACCCAACCAACCCGGCCTGGGGTCCCACATACCCTATTTCATTTAGAGGAACTTGAACTGACTTGGGTAGGGTCAGGGTATGTCTAGTATGGCCTGGCCAATGGGCCATTCCCAATAGGCCTCACCAGACCCAACCATGTTTGGTTGAGGGACCAACCCTCCGGGTCACCTGACAAGTAGTTTTAGTCCATCCCAACCCGAAGGGCATGGGTCCGGCTTGTCGTCACAGTTTTGGCCCACTAGGGGCTTGGGATTCTTAGTTGGGGATCAGCCGCTGGAGTGGAAAGTGGTGCACCGCCCTGTCAGGATGCGACATCTAGCTGCATCCGGTCCCCTCTGCCCCACTGAATGTCGCAGGGCCTCCACCTCTAGCCACGATTGATAGACCGTAGCTCCTCCATCTAGTCGGGTGGCCCGGTCATAGGCCACAGCTCCACGCGATGCCCCGCCTGGCACCACATCCTCCTGTTCTTTGGCACACTATTACACCTAGATGCCAATGTGGCTAGTGGCCCTCCATCCTGCCGACTGGAACACAACTGGAGGATGCTTCCGCTGGTTCCAGTGTGGTGGAATATCCTTTGGGAGACCACCAGATGCGTATCATTGGACCATTATTCACACCGCCTGTGTCTATGGCCTTTTGAGTTTCCCTTCTTCACTACAAAGGCCTTAAATCATTCTTCTCATCATTTTGAGATTGATTCCACCAAGAATTCACAAGCGTAGGTGCTCAAGACATGTTCATGTCGTCCCAGGCCATCCACCTTAGAGGTTTATAATCACGGGGTGGCTCAAGGATTGTTGTTTGGTCATATAAGAATAATCTTAATCCCAGATAATGAAATCCACAATAGTGTTACCCTCCTGCATAAACACACGAAGTGTGGGTCAACCTATTCATGTGTTTATCCACATTTTTCGTTTCTATAAAAGAGTAGGGAAGAATATAAAAATCATATAAAATCCCTACCTCATTGATGCTTGATGCCTAAGCGTTCATCCTCATAAGTCCAAAGCGTCAATGTCGTCACTTACGGATCCATTCTTTGAGGTGCGTCGAAGATGATGAAGATCCACCGGCGTTCTTCATTCTTCATTGGAGGGGAGATTTTCCAGAGTTTCATTAGAGAATCCTCCATGTTTAATTCCCAAACTCCACATGTTGGATTATTAAAAGGAAATAAAAAGTGAAGAGACACTGATCCCATTATTGATGCTCATTAAATTATCCATATTTAATTATCCACATTTAATGATTTTTTAAGATAACAACGTCACATTTTCAAATGAGCCCTTAATAACCCTCCATTAATGCGCCTCATTTGTGCCTCATCGTTGTATTGAAACACCACCATATTCCACTCAATGGTTATAAAGAAATAAAATAATTCTTCTAAAGTATTTTATCATTTTTCTTGAAAAACCTGAAAAATAACTTTTCAGCTCAAACCTTGTTGGACGAAGTCAAGTCATTTCTAAGAGAATCTTGGTGCTGCGAGTTCAATGGTGCCATTGAATTTTTAATCTGAGCATGAGTTCAAAATATAAAAAATACCATTCTCACATTTACTGAATGTACCTTAAAAAAGTTCAAAATTCCATTATGAGATCTCCAGACCTCGTAATCACATGCCTTAAAATTTTTCAGTCTCGAAATAATTGTACATATATAAAGGAAATTTACACAGAATTTATGAGACATTACATTCTCCCCACCTTAGGGCTTCATGTCCCCAAAAGCTAAAACAAAAACTAAACAAACAGATGTTGGTACTGAGCATGAATCTTAGCCTCCCACTCCTATGTTCTCTCCTAGAGATTCCCATGATGCCACCAAACATGCACCAGAGGAATTGACCATTCTCATCAGACCCGATCCTATTAGTATTCTATCTCCATTGGGAACTCCACAAACATTTCCCCATCTTCAATGTCTATCTATCCCCAGTCTATGACATGTGATGGGTCATGCACGTACCAACTTAACGATGAAACGTGGAAAAAATTATGCACCTAGTGTATATGTGGAGGATGATCTTGGTGGTACGTCACCTCACAAACTCTGATCAGGATCTGAAAAGGTCCAATGAACCTTTGAGATAGATTTCCACCCCAGCCAAATCTCTGCAATCCTCATTGAGGTGAGACTCAAAGGAATACATGGGCTCCCTCCTCAAACTCCAAGGGTCTCCATCTCCTGTTGGCATAAGACTTATTCCTACTCTGTATGGTCCTCATCTACTCCTAGATGATCTTCACCTTCTTGGTGGTATCCCATACCAACTATGGACCCATGAGTTCTGACTCCCTTGGGTTTGTACATCATATGGATGATTTACAAGGCTATCCATACAAGGCCTAAAACTGTGCCATGTCAATGGTGGAGTGATAGTTATTGTTGTATGTGAACTCCACCCAAGGTAGGTGGTCCTCCCAACTACAAAAAAATTCAAGGATGAAAGCACAAAGCATGTCCTCCATGGTCTGTATGGTCCGCTCTGTCTAACCATCCGTCTGGGGATGAAAAGATCTGCTTAAGCGTAGCTGAGTCCTAAATGCTTCTTGTAATCCCTTCCATAACCTGGATGTAAAGTGGGCATCATGATCTGAGATGATCATCGAAGGAACTCTGTGAAGATGCATTATCTCCTGAATGTAGATGTGTACCAATCCCTCTACCGATCCCTACTCCCATATGGGTATGAAGTAAGACGACTTGGTGAGTCGGTCAATGATCACCCAGATAGAATCATGGACTCTGGATGTAAGTGGTAACCCCGTCACAAAGTCCATCAAGATACTGTCCCATTTCAACTCTGGTACCTCCAGTGGCTGGGCCAAGCCTATTGGAACATGATGCTCAGCCTTCAATTGCTGAAAATTGAGGCATTGTGAAATGAACTAGGCCACCAATTTCTTCATCCCTAGCCACCAGTACTGACTTCAGAGGTCTTGGTAAATTTTCACCACTCTAGGATGTATCGCCAAGGGGGATGTATGAAACTCCCTCAAAACCTCTTCCGACAATGTCATTGGTACTACTGTGCATACTCTAAAAAGAATGGCATGCTCCCCAACTATCAAAAATCCATCAGGAGCCCATACCAAGATAACTATGCACATCGAGCCTCACAGTCGACATCCACCAGTTGTGCCTCCTTGACTCACTATATGAGTGAGGGAGAATTAGTCACTGACTAAAGGTAAGATCCTTCATCATCATCCAAAAAGAATATATGCATCACGACTAATTGTTCTATTGTATCACTCAAAATCTTGAAACCAGTCCTCCTAATGAGCGCATCTTCCACACATTATTACTCTCAAGATTATAGACTATCTCAACATCATAGTCCTGGAGGAACTATAGCCATCACCGCTATCTCAGGTTTAGGTCCTTCTGGGAGAATATATACCTAAGAATATTGTAGTTGCAGTAAAATGTAAATCGTTCACCCATCAAGTAGTTACTCCACATCTTCAGAGAAAAGACCACTGATGCTAACTCCAAGTTATGGGTCGCATAGTTCTGCTCATACTGCCTCAACTAGCATGAGCTATAGGCGATCACTACTTGGTCTTTCATCTAGACACAACCTAGTTTAGTACCTAATGCATCTCAGTAAAAAACATACCCAACACCCTCCTCTGGTAGTATCAAGATGGGGGCACTATTCTATATCTGCCTCAGCTGTTGGAATCACTGTTGACATTTCTACATCCACACGAAGGGTTATCCCTTCCATGTAAAATCTGATAAGGGTGATGCTACTCTAGAGAAGTTGGGTATGGACCTTTGATAGTAACCAACCAACCCTAAGAAGCACCGCACCTCGGTCATTCTCCTGGGTGGATCCCAATAAATTCATGCCTCTATCCTTGCTAGATCCACCACAACTCTATCCTATGAGATGATGTGTACCATAAATTAGACCTCCCAAGTCCAAAACTAGCACTTAGAGAGATTACCATAAAACCGGTGCTCTCGGAGTGTATACAGAACAATCTGCAAGTGTGTAACATGCTCCTCCTCCAATGCTGAGTACACCAAGATTTCATCAATGAAGACCACGATGAACCAATCAAGGTAAGGCTGGAAGATCCTGTTTGTGAGTCCCATGAACACTACTGGTGTTTTTTTCACACCAAAATGTATCACTAGGAACTCATAGTTGCTATACCGGCACCTGAAGGTTGTCTTTGGTACATCCTCATCCCACATCCAAAGCCAGTGATAGCCTAATTTGAGTTCTATCTTTGAGAAACACTACGTTCCCTTTAGTTAGTTTAAGGGGTCATCAATTCTTGGCAGTGAATACTTGTTCTTCAAAGTCAACTTATTTAGGAACCGAAAGTCTACGCACAACCTCAAACTCCCGTCTGACTTCTTGGAAAAAAGAACTGAGGTAACCTATGGTAAAATGCTGGGCCTTAAGAACCCATTCTCCTGAAAGTCCTCTAGCTATACGCTCAGTTCACGAAGCTCTGCGAGGGCCATCCGATATACCAGTGTGGATATTGGTTCTGTCCCTGGGTATAGGTCAATGAAAAAGTCAACCTCTATTTGAAGAGGTAGTCATGAAACATCCTCAAGAAAAACATTCTCGTACTCATCCACCACTATATGAAAGCTTTTACTCCTATCATCAACTACATTGAGAGTGAGACTAGCCAACATGTGAGTGATCAGCTACACCATCCTCCGAGAGAGTCTGTCCAGTGGTGTAAGGGTTTCCTTCTCACTAGTGAAGGAAAACCTGGTCCCTTCTCCATAGACACACCACACTGTATTCCTAAAATAGTCGATCTGAGCATGGACTATGGATAACCAGTCCATACCCAAGATGACATCGTAAGGCCTCGATGTCTCTATTAAGAGATCCCATCCGAATCTATCGCCTCCTAGAGTAAGTTCACACTACTGGAACCATTGTGTAATTGTCAAATCGTCTCTCGTAGGATTTTCTAGACATAAGTATCAAACCAACAACTCCACCAGAATCTCTGAGCACCAAATAAGAGATGTAGAAAGGAAATAGTGACTAGAACCTATTTCTATAAGAACAAAATCTAGGGTGGAGAAGACATAGATCATACCTTGGATCATCTCTAGAGTGCCATGATCATAAGCCTCTGTTTCCTAGAGCTGAGCTCACCCCTATATTCCTACTCCCTAAGGTTGGGGTGGACCACCTGGGGGTGGTGGTTATAACACCGAAAAACATCTCCCACCACTTTCTTCTTTTCGAGATCCCCTTCCACATTCGCTGCCCTATGTACCTCCTCACGTGAACTGCAGCTGCTAACTTGGAGGCACCTCGATCGTATGCTGGTAATCAGTACAGAGGGTCGGGCAGTCACGTGCCATGTGTCCTTAGCTACCACACATAAAGAATTGTCTAGCTCTCTGATGGCTCCCCCTGGACTGGGAGCCCCGTAATACTGACCCTGAGTCCTGAGGTCATACTTTGAAAGACTTGGCCTGCTTGGGACCATGTGTTTGCTGTCTGCTACCTGCTGAAGAATCTGCTACCTGGGTTATACTGGTATCTCTAACTATCGGTGCCTAATATACCATGAATCTCTCTATAACAATGGCTCACTATAGCACCTCGGCCTGTGTAGAGATGCTGAGAGACAACATCGACGCCCTGATCTCCCACTTGAGTCCCTACTCAAAGGCTAAAGCCCTAAAGAAAGGGTCCATCACCATGTCTGTGGAGTAGAAAGATAGCTTAGTGAACCTCACTGAGTACTCATCTACTATCATGATTCCATGATGTAGGTTAAGTAGCTCCTAAATGTGCACATACCGCAAGGTTGTGGTAAGAAAATACTCCTAGAAAAGATGCTCAAAGTCTGCCCTGGTGAGGGACGCTTCATCGTGCGTCTGGGTTATCAAAATCCACCATATCCCTTCTGATCACTATAGAAGGATCAATTCCAAGATCTACATCTAGTTAGGAAGTTTCCTCACTAAGCGAAAGACCCACTTCATAGCCTCTAGCCAGTCCTCAATGACCTGAGGATCTATCTCTCCCATGAACCTGGGAGGTCTCTATCTCTGAAACTCAGAACTTCATCTGCCAGAACCTTTAGAAGTATATGCTGACCATTGGGTAGTGGTAGCACTAGTTCACCACTCAGTGGGACATCTCTAGAACTATTCCATGAACAGACGCCTCATCGCTAGGCGGGCTGTCCTCATGACCTCGTATCGGGATCCTGGCTGGTCTTCCACATGGAGGCATCCTGAGATAGATCAAGATGTACCACAGGTATAAGGTTATACCTAGTGATATGAATTTTATTCAAAATAAGAAGACACTTACACATTTAGTGTTTTCATTTATTGAGCCGAAAATTAGAATTCAAGTCCCTGATGTATGTATACGTCGACCGCCACAACAACACTGGACTCCCTGAATCTGAAGGTCATACTCGCAACATTTACGAATATTGCTCTAAAAAAACATAGACTCTTGGTCTTTGAGGGGGGAATAACCACACTTTGATACCACTTTTTCATGACCCATCCCCTAGGGCCCGTTCTGTGACTACCCCAAACCCACCTCCCAAAGGCGAGGGGGTGGAAACTAGCACCGAAGGCGTCAACCTGCAAGTGGGAGGCATTTTCCTTTAAACCTACACACACACACACAAGAACAACCAAACACACAGAAAGGGGAAAAAATTATACCACTAAAACAAAGATGAGTACAATTAAAAGTGAAAATAAGTGTGCCAGAATACAAACCCTATAAGGAACTGAAAACATCAAAGTACAAAAAGAAGCTCTGATGGACATCTATGAAAAAATCCACCTGGTCATAAGAGTTGTGAAGATATTGGAATAATAAGTAGTTTGAACTATCCACCTATTCCTACTGGGACCCACTTGATCCTAGGCCACCAAGTTTACCATCGTAGCATCCGTTAGTCCTTTCCCCCCGGGCACCTTTGTCGAAACATTGATTGTATGCACCAGACACAACACGTGTGGGTGAAGCTCGTGCAGGGGTGAGTATAAAAATACTCAGTAGGGACCTTGAGGCCCCTGAAGGTCTCTCAGTAATCAACAAGAAAACATCAAAAAGGAAAATACCACAGAGGTAATTCCACTAAGAAAGATCTCAAACATATAGCCCAAAGAAAAAGAATCAGCTTACACTAAGTATACATTTAGGACAGTGATATTAGAATCATAAATCATATCATCAAACTCCTCAGATAATGGAGAAAGTTTACTCTATCGAGTATAGTGGGCCTTACAGATCACACAGAGCCACTTCCCACTAACCTTGGACTGTTATGGTACTCATACCTAATGAGTACCGGGGGTATGCTGGGTCACACAGAGCCTCTCCCCATAGTGGGCTTGTCGGGCCACACAGAGACGCTTCCCACCATGGATGAATTGAGGTACTCATCCTATCAAGTATCATGGGTTTGTCGGGTCACACAGATCCACTCTCCATCATGGTTCTGTCGGGTCACATAGAGCCGCTTCCCACTGGGCCTTCGTTGAGTAATCATCAGGTCTCAACCAACCATAGAGTTTCATACAAAACAAACTTGGGAGAACTGCTACACAAACCAAATTTTGCATCACAATGTCCATGAAATTCACCACAAAACATGCCAAAATATATGACTTTTCAAGAGGTTCCCAACACTACAAATGAATCGTCAATCGGATGCACGGTTTGCAAGATACATGCATTTTAGTAAACATGGGACCAATTTGGATGGAGCCCGGTCCGACCCGATCGAACTGACCCAACCAATCCGCCCTGTGGTCCCACAAACCCTGATTTATTTAGATAGATTAAAACTAACCTGGTTCAGGTTAGGTTTGGTCTAGTCCGGTCTGGCCTGTGGGCCAGGCCTTATAGACCTCGCTGGACCCAACCCAGTTTGGACGAGGGTCCAACCTGCTGGGCCACCCGGTGACCTGGTTTAGTCCTGCCAGACCCGAAGGGTGTGAGTACGACTTGTCTTCTCAGGTACGGCCCAACGGTGTAGGTCCGACCCATGGGGGGCTCGACCTGCCAGCTGGGGACCTATCGGTGGTGCACCACCCAGCCAGGACACAACTTCCAGCCGCGTCTAGACCCCTCTACCCCGCGAGATGCAGTGAGGCCTCCACCTCTAGCTGTGGTCAACAGAACGCGGCTCCTCCAGCCAACCAAGTGATCCGGTCATGGGACACCCCTCTACACAACTCCCTACCTTGCACTACATCCTTCACTACCACGACCTGATGGCCATGGTCTTTAGCCGACGCGAGACGCTAATGGGTGCACCCCGTTACCCAGTTGCTGGTGTGTCCGGAGGCCCTTCATCTCGTTGACCGGAATGTGGTTGGCGTGTGACACCACCATGTGTGGATAGCACTTGTGTGGTGACAGATCCTTTGGCAGACTATCGGACACGTACTGGTGGTCCGTTCTTCATGCTGCCTACATCTATGGTCTTTGTGGTTCACCTTATTCACTAAGAAGGCCTTAAATCACTCTTTCCATCATTGTGAGAATGTAGACACCAAGAATTCATAAGAGGACATTCTTGGGCCTTGTTCATGTCAGATTGGGCCCTCCGTATTAGAGGATTATAATCAGGGGGGCTTGAGGATTTTTTTTGATCATACAAGAATAATATTAATCCTAGATAAAGAAATCCCCAATAGTGTTACCCTCTTGCATAAACACACAAAGCACAGGTTAACCTGTTCGTGGGTTGATCCGAATTTGTTTTTTCTAGAAAATAATGTGGAAGAATATCAAAATCATATAAAACCCATACCTCTTTGAAATTCAATTCCAAAGCGTTAATCCTCGGGAGTCCAAGGCTTCGACATTGTCACTTCTAGATCCTTTCTTCGAGTTGCGTCGAAGATGATGAAGATCTTCTGGCATTCTTCATTCTTTATTGGAGGGGAGATTCACAGAGGTTTTGTTAGAGAATCCTCCAAGTTTAACTCCCAAACTCTACACTTCAGATTAGTAAAAGAAAACAAAAAGCACAACGAAGTTGTTTCTATTAATAATGATCATTAAGTTTTCCATATTTAATGAGCCAAGTTTAATGATTCATTAAGATAACTGCGTTGCAGTTTCAAATGATCCATTAATTAACCTCCATTAATGTGCCTCATTGCCACCTCATTGCTGTACTTCAACGTCTCCATCGGCCACTCAATGACAATAAAGAAATAAAATAATTCTTCTAAATTATTTTATTATTTTTCTCAAAAAGTATGAAAAAATAACTTTTTTCGCTTGACCCTTGTCGACCAAAGTTAAGTCATTTTAAGGAGAATACCAGTGCTATGAGTTCAACGGTGCCCTAAACCTTTTAATATGATCACTAGTTCAAAATATAGAAAATCTCACTTGCACGTTTACTGAATATACCTCAAAAAAGTTCAAAATTACATTTTTGGATCTCGGGGCCTTGGAATCACGTGCCATTGAATTTAGTGGTCTTGAAATAATTCCATATAAATAAAAAAATTATACAGAATTTACAAGACATTACAAATTAAATATAGGTGAATACCCTTCAATTAAAGGAATAAAAAATATGGTATTCATAGAGTAAAGGTATTGGAATAAAAATTATAGTTATATACTAAAAATAATTAAGGAAGAAAAATTCAATGATTGATTATTTCATTGATAAAAAAGAACATTTCATAATCAATCAAGAGAAATAATGTGGATGGTATCATTTGATGAATATCTTTAATCAAGTATAAGATATTCCAAAGGAAAATGCCTTCAATGATTTTTTTTGGTATTTTTAGAAAAATTAATTTGGAAATAAGAAATATCTTTGATATTTTAAAATAATTTTAAAAGAAAATTCTTATAAAATTAGGAGAAAAATAATTTCTTTTGGAAACATTAAAAATTTAAGGAAAAAGATTCATATAAAACAATAAATGTGGTGGAACTATATGTTTGCATTTAAATGATAAAGAGGGTATTTTTTATAAAATGAACCATACAGAAAGTGTTAAAAATGATTTTACTTTAAAAAAAATTCAAAGAAAGTCAATGTATTTGAAAATAACCCTTTTAATTTTTTTTTAAAAAATATTGTGATATCAAAAAAATGTGGATTCAAAGATAAAATATGAGTTAAGAATAATTTATTTTTATTTTATTAAAAGAACCTTCATTGAAAACCACATCACTTAAAAATATTATAGAAATGACAATTTAAAAGATAAATAAAAAAGAATCTCACCAAAGATAATTATATTGGAATAAAATTATTGTGATATTGGAAATAAATACTATACAAATTCTCTAAATGGGTTATCACATTTGATGGGTCTTGTTTTTTAAATTTAGGTTGAGAAAATTTACCTTGTGGGTTGAGTAACATTAAAATAAAAACACTTTTAGGAAGAATATCTTGAAAATAAACTTAAAATACCATTAATAAAAGATATTTCATGATAAAATATAATAAATGGGTATTATATAGACTGTATATAATTAAATTCTGGCATAATGAGAAATATGTCTTAAGAAATAGGAGTTATGACCAGGAAGCCCTTCCAAGTAACATAATCTTTATGATAAAAATCATTTGAAAATGATTTTTATGGAAAAAATTTAAATCTCTATAAATTAAGTTGTAAATACAAGATAAATTATTCATTTGTTATACTAAATATAACTTGGAACAATAGAGTTTAATAATAAAATTTTTACTCAATGGATGAAAATTGATTTAGCACAAACAATTACAATATTAGAAACTTTATAACCCAAACAACTTTATAGATGTGATTTAAAATGAAAAATAAAATACCATTAATAATGATATGGGAATGAAAAAAATATTAAAGTAACAATGGATACACCATTCCAAAGAAAACATGGTGTATAATAAGAAGTACGTCTCAAGGGATTGAGAACTGTGGAAAAAAACCTTTACCTTGTTTTCCCACTTAGTACAATACACTCTAAGTTCTTATATAAAAAAATTAATATTATATTTCATAATCTTATTCATATACATTAACTTTTATATACTTCATTTATTATGAATATATTAGTTAGTTATAACTTTTGTTTACCATTAGGTGCTAATATTTTTAATGGTTTCACACATGTTTTATAATGTAGATATTGATACAAATATATTAATAAAAATTTAATAATTAATAGCTAATTTAAATTACCATATTATATAAATTATATTTATTTATAAATATTCTATCTCATTCCATAAGTGTTTTAGTTATGTTGCATGAAAATGGAACCAGTGTGTGATTTTTTCTGTAATTTTTGAGACTGAGGATGATATTTAAAAAAAAAAGTTAAATACATAATATAAGCTTTTAAAAACCATAAAAAATAATTATGTTATTACTAAATTTTAATAATATTAATATATAAGTTACCATAGTCATCCATGGTATATTTTTATTACACAATTCATTTAGGTGGTTAAACCAACTCCAATAAGAACACACTATAAGTTGATGGGTGAAATGGTTAATGAAGTGTATAATACCATTATAATAGAATATTAATGATATTATTTTTATTTTTTATGTTGTGTAATAATATTTTAAGGGCTTTTATTATTTATTTAAATTAATAAAAAAAACTAAAAACATTTTCTCATGGATACAGTAATCCCCACAACACATAATTAACATTTTCATTTTTTGATGAATGAGAGGGAATAAAGGTGGATCATAATTTAATCATAATTATAATAATTATATAATATATTTTAAATTTATTTTTCAATTCCAAACTTATAATAGTTAAAAGAGGGGGTGGTGAAAAAAAGGAACATATTGCCTTGTAGAGGGTGTAGTTAACACAAACACATGATCGATGTTATTTTGTTTTTATAAGTGGATGTAAAGGAATAAATAATTTTTTAAAAATTAATATAATAAAAATTAAATATAATATTGGTACTAGGTTTATTATATAATTATGGTTATCATATTTTTTGAATGTAAAGTAATAGAGGAAACAATTAAGGATTATGTAATACTCACTTTGGGACCTTAAACTTTATAATGGAAAGTATCCTTAGAAATGATGGTATTTTACTAACTTATGGAAACCAGGGGATTTAGGATACTCAAGGTAATTCTCGGAGAGGTAAATTTTTTATGTGTTTAATGAAATTTTTATGGGGACGTGTAACTTTAAAAAGGTGTAAGTGATCCCATTTTACAAGTGAAGAAAAGGGAAATTTTGTAAAAACCCATTATTTTTCAACAATTGAATGAAAAAATTAAAGGTTAAATGGTTCAAAAAGTTATAAATAATGGATTTTGGGGTGATATAATGTTTATTAAGTATTTACCACTCATTTAAAAAAATTTAAATCCATTTACCACTTATTTTTTACATTTTTCCATTTTGGTTTTTTACCATGGTAATTAGTTCTTACTCAGGTAATTTATATTTTATTAAAAATATAAAGTAACCCCTATTACCAAATTTGGGTTTTATGAACCTAAATTTAAGACCCATATTATTTAATTAAATTTCAAAATAAGATAAAACTAACTATTAAATTAAAATATTAAATAGATATAAAAACTATGTTGTAAAAAATGTTGTTTTCATCATTAAGTGTTCTTAATCTTATTTAGTATTGATTAAAAATTAAATGAGTGATAATATATTTAAATATATGTTTAATAATTATATTAAATTCATTTTTTTGGAGTTTTTATTTTATAATTTAAAAATTAAAAAATTTCAATAAAACATTTCTTTGAAAATAAGAGTTTTACCATTACCATGGTTATTAACATTAATTTTAGAAATAATATTTTATATGGAAAAAGAAATTGAAATTATTACATAGTATGAAAATGTTGATATAAAATATTAAATCCGATTTTTTATATTTACTTTCTATAAGCGATGAAATCTAATTTTTAATAAAAAAATATTTTTTATAATAAAATACTACTTAAGTTTCCTAAACATTAAACATGAGTTTTATAAATTCAACATAGAATTTTAAAATACATTATTTTAATTTATAAATAATTTATAAATAAAAATTATTTAAAAAACTTTTAATCCATTATTAACTTATTATAATTCCATAAACTTTTTGGTATTAGAAAAATTGGTGTTTTTTCACTACTCACCTAAAAATAAAATATTTTATAAAAATAAAATATTTTATAAAAATAAAAAAACTTATTCCTAATATAATATTTTCATTATTAATCCAAAAATAAAGTTAATTTTTTCAAATTAAATTTCCTAAATTTATAAATTTCGATTTTAAATAAAAATTCAATATTTGAAGGAAAACTTCTTTTATTGAAAAATTCCCTTTTAAAACTCTAAGTTCTCTTAATCATATTTCATATAAATTTCTAAATAATTGAATATTGACACATTATTTTATAAATATAAATATTAAATTTTATAATAAACTTTTAACCATGATCAATTTAATTTACTAAGGTAAAATACAATACTTTTTTGTAATGGTTCTTCAAAAGACACACTTTTTAAAATATTAATCACAGAAAAATAATAATATATAATTATTTTAACCAATTATTATATTTTAATCTACTAATGATTATATTTTTTAATGTAATTTTAATTTTTCATGGTTCATTTTAGTTTGGAGTTGCGTTAGTTTGTTGTTGTGTGTGACACAAGCCATTGAAGATAATATTTATTTAAAGGGTCCAAAATCTTGGGTCTTTACATGGTCACTCATCACCAAAGGCACACTCCCCTCTATTAATCTTTATACACTGGTCTAAGAATATTTTATAATTGTTTATAGATATAAGAGTTTGTAATGAAACAACTTAGGTCGACTTGACATGTCACCCATGATGGCTCACCACAAGGCCCAAAGTGGATTCTAATCACCAAGGGTTGGGGATAATAACATAAGTATCAACACACATAACCATGGGAATGATTTCACCCTGAAAATAAAACAAAACATGTCTAATTTATAAAAAGATAAATACAAAAAAATAGTACATCATGGAGGAATAAGTACATAACCATGATATATAAGAATAAAATTCACATGACTAATCCTGTAAACAAACCAAAACCAAAACCAAAACGAAAACCAAACCTAGCCTCCTTATGATCATCCATCACCACCATCCCAAACCACCATAAAGAATCATTGACCAATATAAGTCTTTAAGATACATTACACCCTTCACTATACTTATATCCCACAAAAAGTCTTCACACACCCAAAGGGGTGTGAGGAAAACACCGAGTAGGATACTACCATGAATCCATAAAATGTATATCACCATGAAACCACTAGTTATAACTTATAAAATAGGTTTCATAAAGGGTTTAACTTGAAATAATTTATCATAAAACATCATTTGGTTTCTTTTAAAACATTTTATAATCAAATAAACCAAGAATATAAAAAATAAATGCAATATAAATAGTCGTAAATAAGAAAACCAACCATGAAGACTCATATGATAAACATGTGAGAAATCAAATCACAAGACCATACTATCAAGAATAAAAAAAATTGGATCTATCATATGGGAATATAAAACTAGGAAACACAAGGAACACTAGTTGGTGTGAAGTGAATAATAATGGTGCCATGTCCTACAATAGTTTATCAGTATCCCTACCAAAATCCCTAGTAGTGACACACCTACTTGAAATATACATATATACATAACCCAAGGTTCCCATGTGCTATGTTTTCTAAAAATATTCAATTAAATCATACCCAATATTTAATAAAACATTTATATAAATGATTCCTTACCACTCCCATGATCGCAAAAAAATTTATATTCAAAACTATCTTTGATGCATTTTATCAAACACATGAAATACATAAAACTTTTTTAAAGGAAACCCCTATTAAAACCATTTTAAATGACACTAAATATCAAATTACACGAAATTCATATTTATAAAATCAACAATTTTCATAAGACAAAAAAATTTAAAAAAAAATTAAATTGTGTATTAATAAAGAACCATCATATAAAGAAACATCCCTCACCAATAGTGTAAACATAGTCAGCTTAAAAATTGGTGATTAGAAATGAATATATCATGTATCATCCTAAATCCATAAGAAAAATCGTCAATTACCAATCAAAACCTCTATATATGGCCATCATATCCATTAAGTGTTTTAACACTTAATGGATAATAGAGATCTTGGATAGATCTAGAAAGAGATGGAGAAATTGTGTGAAAATTGGACCATACCTTGAAGAGATCCACCCAGACCAAGGAGAATCACTAAAAGACCAATGAGATAACCTATTAGAATGTTAGGTAAAGGATGGATCAAGATAATGTGATATTATTTTGAGATTTGGGTTAAAAATGATAAAGGGTATCATTGTAATTATTTATTTTTAAGAAAGTCATACATGTCCAATGGTTATGGGAGTATGCCCCCATTCAAAATCAAGGAACCTAGTGGAGATTTTTGGATTTGGTGGCTTAGAACTAACTACATTTTACTATATGATAAACTTGTGTTCATGGATTTGAATATTAATAAACAACTTATCACATCTTGATTATTATTATGCATGAAGATGAATGAGATAATGTCCAAAGGATAACTGTTGCACTAAAGGTTCATAGAGGATCCCTAATATGATGAGAACCCAGAAGTTCCATTACACTATTCTTAAATATATGTTATATTTCCAGATGATGTTATTTGAGGGACACAAATAATACAGGCCATTAGGGGTGAGAACTAATAAAACTTTGGGGAACCTTCTCATGGTGTGGGCCCTTGGTAATATCCAGGAGGATATTATGAGAATGAGACCCACTAGTAAGAAATCCTCATTTCATAGTGTAATTGGATGTTCCTATCTACAGATGTGTATATTGGTCCTTATAATTTAATATTATTATTAATGGGTATTACAACTCACACACTTAGATTTATTGAAGAAAACTGTGATGACACACTATTTTCTGTGAGGTAGGATATATTGGGTGCATCATGAGTAATACTACATTAATATATAATTAGAGAAAGGATTTTTACATTATATTACATAATAGAAGTTGATATCTCATTCCCTTTTATAGAATTGATATAGCCTAAATAAATCCATGTCCATGGCGAGGAATGGATGAGTTCAATTCTAGGAAGTCAAAGAAAGAATAATCTAGCACATGGGTTGATGACACTAGCATACAACCTGCTTGATTGAAGATATCAAGAAAAAGGTATTACATTACATGGTAAGTGTTCGTAGGAGGTGACATGTCATTGCAGCGTTAACTCCTTTCTCTATGGGTGCCTTGGCGTGTTTCTAGATGCTAACCTTTGACTTTAGGTAACCCCCATCTAATTCCACTGATAAAGAGGCCTAGAGGGTCACACACTGGGTGTATAGAAGTATCTCAGTTAAATATTCATTTAACAAGTTAATTAAATATTATTCTCAATTTTGGTTTAATAATTATTCAAGGATGCCTTATCACATTTATTTCGACACTAGTTATTCGAGAGAATATATTGGGGGGAAAATAATATATTTATTAGCGACTAATGTAGTGATATTTATTTAAGAAATAAATAGTCATATTTCAAGGTGTAATAAATGTGGTGGAGGAAATAAAGAAAATGGAAAAACAAAAGTACACACCGTGTATATTAATATATACACTCTGTGTAGTTTTTCTTGGGATTTGTGAGAAATAATAATATTTATTTAATTAAATAATAATAGGTGTAATTTTCTGGGTGCATGTTAAGTGGTAATAATAGTCAAATGTTATTATTAAACATGGGGTATTACTAAGAATTAAATGAAATGAATAAATGACTTTGGGTAATTAATTCATTTTATTATTCTAAGTAATATAAATCCCAATTACATTTTTCTCATTAGATCTTTCCATTTTTTGTGGTTATGCACAATGAATCTGAAGAAAGATCTCAAGCCAAGAGTGAATTTATTTCTTCTAAGAATTCTGTCAAGTTACGAGAGAGATCCTCATCCACCGGATCAAGGAGAGCGCTTTGGAAGCGTCTATCAAGGTGTTTGAAGGTGGAAATTAAAAGCAAAGGATCTTCCATGCAATCACCCGTATATCCCTTCCGAAATGTCCAGAGATATGTGGAGCACGTATGGATTACCGCTAGAGAAATCCAATAATTGGCTTCTGTGGCGCAATAACAGATAACATTGGACCGTAACCAGAAACATCAACAAAGAGATAATTCTATCAAAGAAATTATTATCTTTTAATTAAATTAATTATAACCAACATATGATGATTCTCTCTATAGTTCTGATACTTCCCTCTTTCCTTTTCTTTCTTCGTTCTATTCTAAATATCCTGCATTTTATCATCATGAATAATCTCATATTGATCATTGTTAATGGTAAAATTAAATTTGGGTACACCCAACCACATGTTTCTACTACGACCAGAACCTAAAGAGAGATCATCCTCCCACTTCAAGAAGGCTACTAGCTCTATATCCAATTCCAGGGTCTTGTCTACCAATGATTCATGTACTTTTATGAAATTCCCAAGGACTTGGTTCCTTGTTTCAGTCAGATTTCCTTACCACATAAATTAGAAAGCACAAGGCTATTGTGGTATCCATCATTGAACACAAGAAGAATCTTTCCAGAAATAGATAATATGCCTGGAAGATCAAGTTTTTGGGCTTCTTGTATGAAAACCCCTCTAAAAGGAACATATGCATATTTTGGAATAATAACTACTATGTTGTACTGGTTCAGTCTAGTAATCATTTCATCACTACCAAGGTGACAAAAGGTGACATCTATTTCTTCATGTCTGTTGTTTATGGGAGCTGTGACCATCATCAAGGGGAAACATTATGGAGTGAATTAAATTAGTTTGATCCTGAGAAACAACCATGGTTTGTTAGCTGTGAATTTAATGTTTTCAGTAACCCTGAGGAAAGGAAATGAAGAGGTCATTTTTAGAGGAAGGATAGTAGGGAGTTTGGTCAGTTCATGGCTAAGAAAGGCTTCATTAACCTAGGCTTTTTAGGTGACTATTTCACTTGGTGAAACAATCGAAGGGGACACAATCATTTATGGAGTCATTTGGATAGGTTTATGGTCAACATGCAAGTGACTACCATGTTATCTAATACTAAGGTGATTCATTTGGTTCAAGGAATATATAACCATTATCCCCTGTTGGATTCCATCTCTTTTGGGTAGGACCATCATGAATGGTTTCACTTCTACCTACAGTGGGTTAACTGGCTGGGGTACTAGGACATGGTTCATGAAATCTAGAATAAACCATTGTTGGGATGCATGTAGGTTTCCATTCATGATAAACTAAGGTTCCTCGTGACCCACTTTTAGGAATGGGTGAAAGAAATAACCCCCAGTGATAGTTTCATTAATGGAACCATGCAGGAGGTGGAAAACCTCGATTCAAGGCTGGAAGAGGTGCGAGATTATCATATTTTTGAGGACCTCTCTAAAAGGAAGGAATATGTGTTGGAAATTCTCCTATATCAAGAAATCATTTAAAGGGAATCTTTGAGAATTAAATTTATAAGAAAGGGAGATATGAACACTTAATTTTTTAATGCATGCATCAAAGAGAAGAAGAGGCCTATCAAACCTAATATTAGTCTAGAAGATGGTTTCTTTATGAATGATAAGGATAAATTGAGAGATTTGTCCAACTCATACTTCAAGGATATTCTGGACAATCAAAATTCTCGGATTCCTAATGGGTATACACTAAGGTATAATGGGATCTTAGAGTTTATTCCTAATTGTGTTTCTAATTAGGATAATGAGGGGATGAGTTCCATACCTGATGAAAAAGTGGTCTATAATGCCATGCTAAACCTTCATCCAGATAGTTCCCCAAGACTAGATGGTTTCTTGGGATCCTTCTATAGGGAAACATGGGATGTGGTGAAGGTAGATATTGTCGTTTCCATCCAATACTTTTTCATAGGAGGTAGTTTTCTGAGGGGTTCAAGCACCACTACCATGGTTATTCTCCCTAAAACCAGAAACCCATCCTCTATCATGAAATATAGACTGGTGAGTATGTGCAACTTCCCATATAAAATCCTGATGAGTATCATCAATGAAATACTATCCAACTATCTTCCATGGTGGATCTCCTTGAAGCATCATGGGTTCTTGAATGGTTATTCAATACAAGGGTCCATTACTCTTTCCCAAGAAATGATAAGATATATTAAATACAAAACCCATGACTCCAATATCACCTTCAAGGTGGACATGAATAAAGAATACAACCATGTGGAGTAGGGCTTCATCAAAAAGGTGTTTTCAGGTATGGGTTTTTCCTTCTAGAATATTGATATTATTTTCAGATGTATCAGCTCCTCAAGGATGGTGGTTTCTTTCATGGGAAAGTCCTATGGTTTCATTAAGACTACTCGTGGTCTGAGGAAAGGTGATCCAATTTCTCCAAGAATCTTCATCATATCCCAAGATGTTCTCAGCTGCCTCATCCACATTATCATTAACAATGGATATATTCTATCATACTAGAAGAGTATGAGAGGTCATCCTATTTCTCACCTGATGTTCATAAATGACACCCTATTTTTCATTAATGTTGGTAGATCTTCAATTAGAGTCTTGAATAAGATGATGGGGGAGTACTTCCACTGGAGTGTCCAAGTGATTTACAAAGAAAAGAGCCTATGATACATATCTAACAAATTCATGTCTATCTAGAGTTTTGTGGTCTAACACACCCTTTCCATGAAAAGAGGGTGTTTTCCCATGGAATACCTCTAGGCCCCTATTTCCCCTAGTAGATTGTAGATCCAAGATTTTGATTTCCTCACCAGAAAGATTGAGGACCAAATCCTGAACTAGAATAACATGTACTTTTCCTTTGGTGGCCACATCACTCTCATTAATAGTGTAATTTTGGATACCCATGTCCATGAAATTTATGCTGTTAAATCCCCAAAGGGTGTCCTTAACAACATCAATAAGTTACTGGCTAGCTTCATTTGGGACCCTCTTACAGAAGTGAAATGAGATCGGGATCCATGGAGGAGGGTGGAAAGGCCTTCTAGGGAAGGTGGTATCAATGTTAATATCCTTGAAGATACTCTTAAAATGCATGCATACTATGCTATCCTGGGATGTTTTGGAACAACAAACATTGAGGGGTAAAACCATGCACTCATAATATGGTAACCAGCCCTCGGTGGAAGGTCGTGGCTCTCAATTCTGGTCTGATATCTCTCACCTTATCCCTGGACTTCACCGGAATTCACAATGAATTATTGGGAGGGGAGAAATATCCTTATGGCATCACAACTTGGTTGGGAAGGTGATCGGGTTCCCGGGATACCCAGCTCCTACTCTTACTTTTCGGGAATCCATCTTGTATTTAGCCCTCATCAAAGCTATGTTAGATAAGGAGAAACAGAACACCTTCACACTCATCAAACTGTCTTTGGATCCTGATCATTGTGTGTTCACTCCTTTTTAGGGGTTTTCACCACTCAAGACTACCTCCGCACCCGAGATATTCCATAGTATGCAGATACTTGGAATGATACACTATGGTCCAAATTCATTCCCTCGAAATATAATATCTAGTTTTGACGGATATGGTGTAGGGCCATACCCACATGCGAGAATGCCAAATGATGCAAGATTAATAATGTGTCTCGATTCCCATGTTGCAAATATAGTAAGGAGGAAAGTGCAGAACATATCTTCTTTCAGGGAAACTGGGCATGTGCTATGTAGAGATCCTTCGGGGAGTTCACAAGTCTCTTTGATCACAACATGGTGGACCTCCCATTCTTGGACAGATGATATCATGGATCGGGAGAGAGGGGTTCAGAGAAAGTGGCTCACACCTTGATCCCGCATGTTGGCTGTTGGTGTATCTGGAAGGCTGGGAACAAGCTAAGGTACGACATGGTCCAATCCTCTGGTAAGTATATCATCATCATAATGCAGAATACTCTCATTTATTTGGACCATCTATTTAGTAACTGGTGGTAGGCTCCCTATCTCCATTGGATACATGTGAGGTCTCATGGTACCCAGTCAGATAATAGTAGTAATAGAGGCCATTGGGTATGATAGAACCCCCATCCATGGGTCTTAAGCTCAATACTGATGAGGCCTGTAGCATGGAGTCTTGCAATGTGGTGGGATTGTTTGGGACTCTTAGGGCTCAGTCCTGTTTTCCTTCTCCTCTCGCCTGGGTCATGGATCCTCACTTCAGGCCAAAGCCAAGGATCTGCTTCTAGGTCTCAGAATTTTCCACCAGAAGGTTATTTCTATCTCAGAGGTTGAAACAGAGTCAAAAATCTTTCATGACATATTGTAGAGACTACACCCACTTCAGGGTCAATTACCTATATCATTATAAAGTGCATGTGTATGATCATCAAAAACACAAAAGTGATATACTCTTGGTGTGAGGGAAACCAAGTTGTGGATCACATTGCTTCCCTTTAGGTCACTGGTCCAGATTCAGTTTGTTTTTATAATGCGTACACTCTAAAACCTACAGGGGTTAACCTTATTAGGGGGGATTCCCTTATCCATCACCATTTCAGACCCCCTTAGGCTCATATCCCTTCCTTGAGGTGATGGTTGTTTTATGTCTTTTCTTACTTAATAAAATTTGAAATGATGATATCACATAGTTATCACATGATTACTAATAACCATGAAAAGACTGTGTGCCTATCCTATTTCACCTAGAACTAAAAAAATCTCAACCCCAACCCCCAAAAACCATTAGAACCACAAGAGATACCAAAAAGGACAAAATAAGACATACATGTGACTTGTAGATTGTTATAGGATTTATTTATAATAACCCAAAAGAGATAACTTTGTGAATATTAAAATCTTTGTATACATGAGGTTGATCCTACAAAGTTTCATACCTTTAACTTCTATAATATGAATGGAATAAACTCCTCAAGGGTTAGGTTTGAGTATATTCCTCCCCTAACTTATAAAAACACTTCCTCTTCTCCCATATAATGATATTTCCTCACTGGATCTATCTTGTAGTCTTCTCTTTCTTCTAAATGAATGTATTATTTCTTTATTTATTCTCTTGAGCCACCACTTAAAGAATTTTTCAGATTTTGAAATTTGTATAATACTATGTACTGAATCATATAAAAATTATATTCTAATTTATTTTTAATACAAATTTGTGAAACTACTTCACACATAAAAAACAATATTCTTTCAATGTAATACATACAAGGACTTCTTAGATTTACTTCACATAATAAACACTACTTTGTGTACTTATTTTTACTTGAGACCATATTCATGAAAATATAAAGTAAAATATTTTCTTATCTTTTATTTTCATGCTATCTTTGGTAAAGTTCTTCAATATTATCTCTCTTTAACATTTCTTCTCATTTCTTATGCTATGAGGTAATATTTTCATGAACACTTGAATTGCACAGTCTTCATGTACTCCTATTTACAAAATGTGACTTCTTTAAAAAACTTATATATATATATATAAGAAACTAAACTCTTTAAAACATAAAATAATTTATGGTTCTTCACATATCTCACAACTATTTTGGGTTTTTATCTTCATGAAATGTCTATGTGAAAAGATAGAGAGCCTCTATTTTGTTTTTCTTACCCCATATTTAGTTATGATCTCTCTTAAGTTCTCATTTACTAAATAAAGTGGGATGTAGTATTTATAGAAAAAAATCCACCACCATAGAGCCTATAAAAATTTCATCAATCCATTTATCCCACCAAATTACTTTTCCTACCATGAACCCTTGTTTGTGATACCAAAAATGTAATGCCCCTATTTTATCCTTGTAATACTTTAGAATATATTACAGAATATTTTTGAATCTAGGAGCTAAATTGGTGTGGGAATATGAGGCATGAAGTGGCCTATTGTTGAAATTATATAAATATTAAATATATTAAAATCAAACATGTGTTATTTTTTAGAAATGGTGAAATAACTCCTGAAAAATGTCACAGATCATAAATCGGAGAATTTCATTGAATGCAGAACATGGCTTTTCTCCTAGCCATGATATAACCATTTTCAACATCAGAATTTTGTTTAGGAGAAATCACAGGCACACATAATAATATAAATAAATAAATAAATTTATTTGTTATATTTAAATACATAAAATTAAATCTACCTTATTAATATAAAGTTATTCAAAATTACTAGGGTTAGCCACATAACCTTGGGATTGGGAGAGGAGCCATTGAAGGAGAGATTGTAGAATGAATATGGATTAAGGATTGTGATCGATTTTCAGATGATCATTTTCTCCAATAGAGCTCAATGATATCATCAAATATGACGACACAAATTTGTTCTTCATCAGTGATTGATCCAATCCTAAATCAGTTAAATTTTTTGTACTAGTATTTTTCCCCATTTATTATCCCATAATGAACATGTATCAAATCCACTAACATATTGATTTTTAGTTCTTTTATGCTTTTGAGTGTGAGTTTATCTTCCTAGGTTTAGGGAATTGATTTTATTTGTTTATTTTTGGTTCTTTGTTTATCGTTTTAATGAAAAATAATCATAACCAATCTAGAAAATGTTTTAGGTTCATTACTCTTTTTTTGGTTTGTGTATTTCTTCACTATTTATTTACATGTTCATCATCGACAAGTCATTTGGCCAGAAATTTGAAAAATACCAGGTATTCGGTTATTGCGTGTTTGTTCTTCGGTGCAACAGATCAATACTAGAGGTTTCGGTTCATGATCAAATGAGCGATCAAGGTGCGATTAGAATGAAAAATGATCTGAGGAGGACTGGGATCAGATTGATGATCCCAATTTCCTATTTTGGAATGTGACAACAGTGTAGTACAATAAAGAGTGATTTATAGGTGGATCAAATAGCAGGAATATAGCCACCAATTACGGTGAAATTAATTAAAACTAGTTCTAAAATCTCTATGAGGTATTATAAGAAGATCTGGAGGTGATGGTGGTGTGTGTGAACAAGTGAAGCATTTATGAGTTTCTAGAAATTTCAGGAATACATGATGTGTAGTCCCAAGAACACACATTGTGTTGTCCCCCTTACATGGTGATAGGGTTGACATGTAGAAGAAAAATATCACACGCTTTGTGAATTAGTGATGAAGGTTCAGTGTGTACCCTGAGGGTACATGGGCATATACAAGACTAGAAACATGGGAATATCTATAGTACATTGGCACAACCCGATACTTGGACACGACCAAGCACACGGGTAGGACCAACAATACATGGGAATGGAATGGTGGCACACCGAGTGCCAACTTGACCTACACACACTATGTATCTTAAGGGGACACACCATATATAAGATGAATTATATGCTGTGTGAGATGGTGAGACACAGGTAGACCCAAGGTAGAAAATACATACCTTGTACCCTCCGTACACACAGTGTATCCTAAGGGGACACACCATATATTAGATAGATTATATTGTGTGTGAGATGGTGAGACACAGGTAGACCCAAGGTAGGAAAGACACACCTTGTACCCTCTATACATGATGTGTAATTTTTCTAGTGAAATTTGAAGCCCTCCATATCTTTAGTGCGGACCAATATCTGATGAGTGTATTCCCTTGGCCCATACATATGAGGGAAAAATGTGTTATTACATCCTCAACATAAGATTGTGATCCCCTCTAAGGGATGTTTTCAGTTATTCTTGTCATGAATTCCTCTGTGAGTCCTGGAGTGGGATCCTCTATCATATCATATTTCCTAGGAGGGGTTTTAGGAATCATCAAGACCAACTTGTGTGGGCATATGATCCCCTACTTAGTGGGTTATTCTAGTTAGGGTTTGTGGTGTCCTCCATGGGCCTTAGGTGCAATCCCCTATCTAAGTGTTGAGATATTTGGAGATATAGTGAGCACTTCTTTAGCGAGGCCCAATGAGAATGGCCTCTTGGATGAGATCCATTAGTGATAGCATTGCTTGTGGAGCGAATTCTCCCAGACAAGCATTACCTTGAAGCGTAGAGTAGAATCTTGTGGCTAGAAGTGGCTGAGACATCTTTGATACTTGGATTTTTTTATGACTATATCTTGGTTTTATTATTGTGCTTATTGATTTGTCTCATATTTTGATTGACATGCCCTTAAGTTGATGAGATGATTACTCTTGAAGCTTTAGGTTTAGTGATTTTTGGATGTCCTATTGGGTATTGTTATACTCACCCCTTCATGGGCTCTACTTGCACGTGTCATGTCTTATGCAAAAGATATGACCATTTTCAAATTCATAGTAGGATCAGGAGTAGAAAAATCGTAGTGAACTTGGATGACCATGGTTGAAATAGGTGTTTTATTTGATAATAGTCCCCTTCTACTTTGTAGGTGGACTCCTTATCAGCTTTGGGGTGGGCTTGTATTTGGGCCCTTATTCATTCAATTACTTCTGTCATACTCTGATGTGGGATATATATTATGCATGAATTATGGTGTTATTTGTATCACTTCACCTTTTAACATTGTATAGAAATTTTTAGATGTGTACGTATATACAGGTTCGTTAGGCTAAGGCCTCCCATGTGTGTGATATGCATACTCGGCACTGGTCAGCAGCCCTTGACCTATTGAAGTTGGGCTTGGGGTGTCACACTTGGCTTGTTTCCATCCAGGTGGGCCCCGATGGGTTGAGTCATGACAAAGTGGCATCAGACACTACAGGAAAATTGAGCAATTACGACGGGCCAGAATCCCATCACAAATAGTCCTTCAGAATGGGTTTTTGTGATAGGAGAACCAACCCATCATAAATAATAATGTTTTTGCGATGGGTCAATGGTTCCCATCGAAAAATATTTGGTGCATGTTGCGTTCCAAAACGTTAGAAAATGGAATTTGTGATAGGATATAGTAGCCCGCCACAAATACTCAATGAAATTTTTAGTATTTGCGACGAGATATATATCCCATGCTAAATGCTATGTTGGCAGGTGGTCTTTTGCGATGGGTTCCGTCACAAAAGACTTTTTAATCAGAGGGTATTTGCGAAAGGACCCACCACAAATGGTACTATTTGCGATGGAACTACCGTCACAAATAATCCAATCACAACAAATCTAACCTATATATACCCCACCCATTTTTCCCTCATTCCACTCAATTCTCAAGCCCCTCTCTCTCTCTAATGGAGAATTTTCTCCCAAAATTTTTCATAGTTTTAAAATTTAAATTTGGGGTATTATTCACAGCTTATATCCTTCGAAAGCTTCAGTTTTAAGGTATTTATCTATTTATTTTATTTTAATTATAATTATTGTCAATTAACTGCAATTAAATTAAATTACAATTAGATAGTTTTATTTATCATTGTTTTGTTTATTTTTACAAATAATTATGTGTGATTAGTATGAATTAGTATGAATTAATTATTATTATATTAATTAGTAATAATTAGTATTAAATTTTTATAATTAGAATTAAATTGTAATGATTAGTATTAAATTGTAATAATTAGTATTAAATTGTAATAATTAGTATTAAATTGTAAAAATTAGTATTAAATAGATATAATTAATATTAAATGGAAATAATTAATATTAAATTGCAATAATTAGTATTAAATTGCAATAATTAGTAATAAATTGTAATAATTAGTAATAAATTGAAATAATTAGAAATGAATTGCAATAATTAGTAATAAATTTTAATAATTAGTAATAAATTCTAATAATTAGAAATAAATTGTAATAATTAGTAATAAATTGTAATAATTAGAAATAAATTGTAATAATTAGCAATAATTAGTAATAAATTCTAATAATTAGTAATAAATTGTAATAATTAGTAATAAATTTTAATAATAAGTAATAAATTTGAATAATTAGTAATAAATTTGAATAATTAACAATAAATTCGAATAATTAATAATAAATTTTAATAATTAGTATTTTTTAATAATTAGTAAAAAATTCTAATAATTAGTAGTAAATTCTAATAATTGGTACTAAATTCTAATTATTAGTAATAAATTCAAATAATTTATAATAAATTGAAATAATTAGTAATAAATTGAAATAATTAATAAAATAAGTATTAACAAATTAGAATAATTAATAATAAATTATAATATTTAGAAATGAATTTTAATAATTATTAATAAATTGAAATAATTAGTCATAAATTGTAATAATTAGTAATAAATTGTAATAACTAGTAATAAATTGTAATAATTAGTAATAAATTGTAATAAATAGTAATACGTTGATGTAATAAGTAATAAATTCTAATAATTAGTAATAAATTATAATAATTAGTAATAAATTATAATAATTAGTAATAAATTGTAATAATTAGTAGTAAATATGAATAATTAGCAATAAATTCGAATAATTAGTAGTAAATTTGAATAATTAGTAATAAATTCGAATAATTATAAATAAATTGTAATAATTAGCAATAAATTGCAATAATAAGTAATCATTAGTAATAAATTCTAATAATTAGTAATAAATTCTAATAATTAATATTAAATTGTAATAATTAGTAACAAATTGTAATAATTATTAATAAATTGTAATAATTATTAATAATTAGGGATAAATTATATAATTAGTAATAACTTCTAATAATTAGTAATAACTTATAATAATTAGTAATAAATTAAAATAATTAGTTATAAATTATAATATTTAGTAACAAATTGTAATAATTAGTAATAAAATTGTATAAATTAGTAATAAATTATAATAACTATTAATAAATTACAATAATTATTAATAAATTGTAATAATTAGTAATAAATTAAAATAATTAATAATAAATTACAACAATCAGTAATAAATTATAATAATTAGTAATAAATTCCAATAATTTGTAATAAATTCAAATAATTTGGAATAAATTCCAACAATTTGTAATAAATTACAAGAATTGGTAATAAATTCCAAAAATTAGTAATAATTTGATATAAATTGTAATTATTAAAAATAAATTTTAATAATTAGCAATAAATTGTAATAATTAGAAATAAATTAGAAATAATTAATAATAAATTAATAATAATTAGTAATGAATTCTAATAATTATTAATAAATTTAAATAATTAGTAATAAATTATAACAATTAGTAATAATTAGTAATTAATTGCAGCAATTAGTAATAAATTGTAACAATTAGTAATGGTTAGTAATAATTTGTAATAAATTGAAATAATTATTAATAAATTTTAATAATTAGTAATAATTAGTAATAAATTCTAATAATTAGTAACAAATTCTAATAATTAGTTATAAATTCTAATAATTAGTAGTAAATTCTAATAAATTGTAATAATTACTAATAAATTATAATAATTAGTAATAAATTATAATAATTAGTAATAATTAGAAATAATTAAAAATAATTAGCAAGAAATTGTAATAAATTATAACAAATTGTAATATATTGGCATAATTTCCAGTGGATTGGCAGCTCCGTTTTTCCTAATGCCTTATCTCCATTCAATTTTCTCCCACTATAATAACTATGAAAAATCTATCCTCTCATATGGATATCCATTCTTGTATGCATGATAATGGAGAGAAATATGGAGAGGCCTTCCTATTCTCCATTCTCATGCATATGAAAATGGATATGTGTACGTCAGAGCGGATTTTTCATAGTGATTTCAGTCAGAGAAAGTTATAAGGAGATGATTACTCAGAAAAAAGAGTTGCCGCCAATCCACTAGAAATTGTTTCACAGATAATTAACAATTATTATTAAAAATTAGTTGCAATTATTAATAATTAGTGGTAATTAGTATAAATTATTATTTATTAGTGTAGATTAATATAAAAGTTTTAAAAATACTATAAATAATTATGACATAACAGAAATTATTATAATTTGATAGAAAATGGAATTATTTATCTTCTCAATTTTGGATAGAGTTTTTCTTTTATCAAATTATACAAAAAAACTAATTATTTTTTATTTTTTAGAGAAATATAGAATAAGGAAGTCAAAAAAACCTTATTAGATGATTGTGCTTGGATAAATCAGTGCCAGGATTCAATTAGTTCTGGTTAAATTTGGTATATATTATGGGTGTTGAAGCTTCCTTATCATTTTAATAATCAAAACTAGAATGTTTTAGAAGAGATAATTAAGTATCCTTGTAAATAAATGTTCTCGGTGGATGTTTGACCTATTTGACAATGTTGGTGGTCATTTATTACATTTTGGTTTTCAACCAGATTATTTATTTTTGTATCAATATAGTAAACATAGTTTCAAAGAAGCTACTAATAATTTAGTTTGGGATCCCACATGATTTCAAAATTTAGTACATGATGTGAAAGATCCGTTTTTCAACAAGATGAAACTTAGGATGATATTAACTGAACTTCTGAGTTGGAACTATATAATTTTTATGAGTTGTTGAAGTCCACTGAGGATTACTTATATCTTGGTTGAAAGATAATAAAATTTAAAGTAGTTGATAAATTTATGGCTATTAAATCAGATAATGGAATGTCAAATAGAAATTTTTATAAGATATTAACATTGGTAAAAACACTTATACCTGAAGGAAATGTGTTTCCATAAACTTTCTATGAGAGCAAGAGGCTAGTTCATAATATGGGTCTTGGTTATCAGAAGATTCATGCATGTTCAGATGATTGCATGTTATATTATGGTGATAATAAGTCATTGCATAGTTGTCCCATACATGGAAATTTGAGGTATAAAGAGGCTCAATAATGGAATTCTAGATTGATTCCTATAAAATAATTGTGATATTTCGCATTTACACCCATATTGTAGTGTTTATTTATGTCTCAGAACACAACAACATTGATGTCATGGTACACAACCAATATTCCAACCAATAAAAACTTAAGTCATCCCTATGATGGTGATTAATGAAAAACTTTTGACCAAGTGAATCTCTATTTTGCTTTGTAATCCCGAAACATGTGATTGGGGCTTTCTATGGATATTTTCTATCCATTTGGTTCTTACAATTGTCAGTATTCATGTTGGACTGTCTTTATAACTCTGTACAATTTACCTACTTGGATGTTGATGAAGGAACCATATATATTTTTGAAATTTATAATTTTAGTACATCTGAAAAAGAATATTTATGTTTATTTGAAGCCATTTAATTATGTGTTAAATTCATTATGAAGTAATGGTGTTAGTACATTTGATGTTGCTGTGATTTTTTTTTATAAAAGTTGCATTGATGTGGACAATTAATGACTTCCCAACATATGGCATTCTATCTGGATGAAGTACACATGGTCCCAAATCATGTCCATACTATATGAGATATAGAAAATCATTTATTCTCATCAATGTAAAAAAACATTGTTTTTTCAACTGTCATCATAGATTCCTTCCAACTGATCATTCCTTTCAGAGGAACAAACATCATTTCAGAAAAGGAATAATCAAAAGTGATGGAACTATGAAAATGATCCCATGTAAAAAGTTAAAAATTTTTTTACCTTCATTACCTCCCATCACATTAGGACCAAAAATAAATGAACAAAAAATTGATGTCTTTGGAAAGGAATACATTCGGATAAAATGAGGCATATTTTGGGATCTGTCATATTGGTATGATTTATTGGTCCATTACATGTTGTATGTCATGAATATTGAGAAGAACTACTTTGATAATTTATTTTATATAGTTTTGGATACACCAGGTAAGACCAAAGATAATTTAAAGGCACAATTAGATCTTTCCCAAATTTGCAGGCGACCAGAACTTGAACTGTTCAAAAATGTTAGATCACAGAAGTTAATGAAGAAAAATGTAGCTTATACGATCTACAAAGAGAATAGATTATTATTTTTTTCAGTGGATTGCATATTTGAGACTTCCATATGGTTATTCTTTATATTTGGGAGATGTTTCAGAAATGATCATATTACTGGATTAAAAAGTCATGGCTGTTATGTTATAATGGAAATACTTCTGATGATTATTAATAGGTATGTTGAATTATATTATTTGGGATGTGATAAGAAACATATCATATTTTTTTCTGAGACATTTGTGTGGTGACAGGTGACTATTATACATTAAGTAGAATATAAAAAGATGTTGTTTTAATTTTATTTAAATTGGAAAAAAAATTTCTCTTCATCTTTGTTTGACTTTACAGAACATTTAATTTTACATTTTCTGTATAAAAAAAATGTGAAGGTCCAATATCATTCTGATGGATGTACCCATTCAAGATATTCATTTAGAAATTGAAGAAAAAATTACATGAAAAAGCATTGGTTGAGGGTTCAATTGGAGAAAATTATTTGCAAGAGGAAATTTCTTTTTTCTGCTCTCATTACTTTAAATATAAATATCTGTCAAAACAAAACCATATGATACATAATGATGGAAATGTTGATGATGAAATGGAAAATCAATTTTCAGTTTTCAATCGTTCAAAACTTGGGTTTGGTGGATTTCATGAACAATGGATTTCCGATGATGAACACCACAGAGCTCATACATATGTTATGCTCAACTGTGAAAAAATGAAACCATTTTTATCATGAGTTCTTCTATAAGTTATTATATAATTTTCTTATAGTAAATTAGTCTTAATTTATTTATAGGTTATATGATAATCATATCAAGAAAAAACTTCCACAAATTACAGAAGCTGTTCTTAAAGAACATAAAAAAACATTTACAAATGGTTTAAAAAATTGTTAACATAAATTATTTTTGGTTTTAAAAATAAAATCAATTAATTTTCTATTATATTGAAAACTATTTGAAAAAATTTAAGGTACCTCAACATGCTAATAAAAATGATGATCGATTTCATGTATTGAGTACTCACCATCAAAAAATGGTTAAATATTATAATTCATATGTAGAGAATGGTTTTCAATTTTATACACCTGCATATGGGAAATTGAAAAAAACAATTAAAAGTGTTGTTTTATTGATAGTATATCATTATAGAGAAACTGAAGATAACTTTTATAGCATGATGGAAGAAATTATTGAACTATCTTATTTGGGACAACATTATATAATGATATTTAAATGTTAGTGGTTTGATACTGAGAGAGGCTTGTGTGTTTATCTAACCCATGAAATCGATGATATTAAATATAAAAGTCTTATTGCAATAAATGAACCATTTTTATTGGCTCATCAGGAACATAAAATTTATTATTTAAAATATTTTTCTACTTTAAGAGAGTTGAGTGATTGGTGGAACATAAAAAAATTAAATCTTTGGAAAATCAGTTTACCCAAAGTGAATCCGGTTCAACTGAAGTGGAATAAATTGAAAATTTTCTATAGACTGCTCAAAATCCATTTTTTTCATGAGGAGATACAAATATCGATGATGACACCCCATAGTTCTGGTCGATGGTGATGATGATATTAATGATGTTACAAATGAATTTGAAATGAAAAGAGACGATGAAACTGAAAGTCATATGGAAATTGATGATGCTGGGGAGGAATATGAAGAAATAGACAACATCATATATGAATATGAAGATAAATATGAACATTGAAATAGTTAAATACTATTTATAATCATATATAATATGTATCTATATATAATTGTTATTTTCAATTGTTTTCTAACAACCGTCATTTCGTGTTCTAGATGGCTGATGATCTATATCATCTATTGCAGGAAACTGATTTAACTTTGGAGGAATATGATGTTGGGTCATCTAACCCTCATATTACAAGTGGTTTAGTGGGGACTTAGATGGGGCATGGTCTTATGAGTTTGATGATTCCTAACCTGATCCCTGAGCAATATCCACATCGTGGATTCAATCAATGCATGAAGAGGTATGTTAACCAGCGTATTTTAGTTTGTTTTTAATAATTTATTTATATACTAATTGTTTGATTATTTGTTTTTTCCATAGATTTATGCATATAGATACTAGAAAATGGAGTGCTATATTGTGTAATAATTTTTCTGAAGCATGGGTCTCATGGGATCAGATTCCTGTTGACGTGGATCACTGAATGTTCAATCATTGGATGGTACATTAATAAATAATATTTATTTTGAAATTAATTTAATTAATAACATGATATTATAAATTATTTTTAGGGTTTATGGAATCCCATTGATTAGAGAATTAAGGGGGATATTTGGAAGTCATGGTAGGGGACTATGCGCCTGTGTTATAATTAGTTTTTTCACAATTTGAGAAGGAAATCAATGAAGAAATAATGAGTGATAGAGTTTGATGAGTCTTTTCATTCCCACTAACTGGATTGAATTTCATCTCAAGTTTGTGATGGATTATGTTCACACTAGTTAGGTGGTCGTTTTTAGAGGAGATCATTAGTAGTTCTACAAAACTGGGAGAGATAGGAGGTGACACATCGATCCAGTAGTCGTATATTCAGTACACATAAAAAGCATATGGTAAATAATTTTTTAAAAATATTTTATATAACTTTAAATTTAAACAGTTTATTTTATATTCATATTGAAATTCAAACTGCTGATATTTTGGAGTTAGACGTTTATAGAAGGATGTATAGTGATCCGATTACTAGAGAGATTAGAGGTTCTTGCAATCTTCAGATTGTGGTCAGTATATTTTGAGATTAAAATTTAACTTCAAATAATATTTTAATTATTTTACTTCTAAATTACAATTAAAGGAGTCATATAAAGCTGCTATGTCTTTAACACAGACTAAGAGTCCGATAGAGATGGATACTCAGACCAGTACCCACCGATTTAAAGAGACAACAATGATTCAGGAGAAACGATATGCCTTCATGAAAAGCCATGTTATTGGTATCAACTCTCAATCGACACATGTAGATTATTATGGCACTGGTGCAATGTCAAAATCTAGCTTGAGAGGAGCTCATGGAGAGTCATCATCATCTGATGCACAATATTAGGAGTATTTGCGAGCTCAAAGTGAGCTTATAGAGACTTTGTGTAGGGGGAAGAAGTAGATGCGTTAAAGGCAACAACATCAGCCTGAAGAGTACCTAAAACAGTAGCCGCAACAACAACAAGAGATGTAGGAAGAGATACATTGATGGTGATAGCAGTAGGTGCAAGAGTATTTGGAGTACATGCGACACCTGACTCATGGTTTAGGGATGAAGTTACCTCCACCATCTCCTCTAGACAACCCTCCCTCTCAGTGATCTTTTTTATTTTTTATGATAAAAAAATTGAATGTAATTTTATTTAATATTAACTATCTACATTTTATATAGTGTGTTTTTTATATTATTGCAAATATTAATTTTTTATTTTTTATTATATTTTTATTATTTTATTACTTTATTTAATTTTATTATTAATTTTATTATTTTATTAATATTTATTTTTGATTATTTTCTTTTTATTATTTTATTAATTATTATTTTTGATTATTTTATTTTGATTATTTTATTATATTTTTCGTGAATATTGTGGTTTTCATTATTTTATAATTTTTTATTATATTAGTAATATTAATAATATTATTTCATTAATTTTAATATTAATAATATTATTATTTTTAAATATAATATTACTATTGCTATTATATGAATATCATTTTATAATTTAATTTATTTTAATAGTATTAATATTATTATTTCATTAATATTAATTTTTTTACCATTATTATTTATATTTTTATACTATTTGTGAAGGGCCCGTTGCAAACAGTATTTGCAACTATTTGTGATTGGCCATCACAAAAAGGTATTTAAAAACCACAAGGAAGCTATTTGCGACAGATCCACATCCCACCAAAAATATTTACTTTTTGTGATGGTCTGTCGTAAAAAACTCTATTTATGATGCCGTTTTCTACAATGGGGAATTTGCGATGGGATCTCGTTGCAAATACCCTCTCACAAATGCCTGAATTTTCAGTAGTGAGAGAAGAAGTTCTCTATTAGGGAAAGATATTAGAGATTTTTTATTTATGAGGTTTGGTCTGAGATTTATGGAAACAACATTATAGTGTTTCAATTTCTACATTTAGGATAGGGAATATAGTGTGGGTTTGGATTCTAACATCCGTTTACCAGGACTCCAGTAACCTTCTTGTTGACTTGGTAAATGTAGGAACTAATTATAGGGAAAACATTGTTACATGCATCATATAGGAATGAGTTTTGTTTTCTATATCCTTATTGAGTCAAATCCCTATATATACTCTTTTAATGTGGTATGTCTTGATTTTATTTTGAGATTACTCCATGAATATATCCATCTAGGATTCCATAATAGGAATATGATGATGATCATCCCGGTGATGACTCTTTAGTGTAGGGACTTACACAAAAGGTAGTACCTCAGGGTGATTTGATAGTTTTTTTACCACCCATTAAGTAGACATTTGCACTGACAGTATCAACTGAGGATGTTTTTTGGTTGATGCACTCTATGAAAACCATATTAGTGTTCATGGGACTCATGAATAATATGTTTCACCCTTTCTTAGAATGATTTATGGTGGTCTTCATCAATGAAATTCTAGTGTACTTGGTGTTCAAGAAGAAGCATGTGAGACACTTGAGGATAGTCCTAAACATTATCTGAGATAGCCAAATTTATGAAATGATTTTGAAGTTTCAATTCTAAATTTTAGAGTTCAATGTTATTGGACATTTCATCTCAGTAGAGGGTGTATAAGTTAACATGATGAAGTCTGGGGTGGTTTTATCTTGGGATTCACTCAAGAGCGTGATTGAGGTATGGAGCTTCTTTGGGTTGGATAGAAACTATAATGATTTGTTCCTAATGTATCCATGATATCAGCACCCATGAATACTTTAACCCAAAATGATAATCCTTATATGTTGATGAAAAGGTGTCAGTAGGCTTTTCAGGAGTTGTGGAAGAGGTTGAAAAATACCCCCCATATTGTGGTTTCTATAGGAGGGTGTCGAGTACTTAGTGTTCTATGATTCATAAGAAACAAAAATTATTATTTTTTATGTTGAGGTAGGTGGTGATTACCTATGGGTCCTAGTAGTTGAGACCACATGAGTTTAACTACATGACCCATGATCTAGAGCTGGTAGTGGTAGTATTCACCCTGAACATGTATGGACACTACCTTATGTGTGGGAGGTTTGTCATCTATTCTGACCACATCAGTCCAAGTATATCTTCTAATATAAGGATCTTAGATTGATACAAAGGTCATATCTACAGTGAAACACCCTAATATTTTAAAATAACACTATGTTTGATAGCGTATAAAACATACAACACTGAGTTTAAACAAACCACGATATACTATTAATTTTTTTATTTAAACATAACAATTATACCATAGATATTAAATTTGGTGGTATAAATAGAATTAATAATATTTTTAAAATTAATTATGAAGGATAAATAAAATATAATAATAAATAAGAACTTAATTCTTGGTAAAGTATTTATAGGCATCAACAATATCTTTTTCTCAAAAAAATGATTTTATTGTTTTTGATGAAAAACTAATAAAATTAATTTAGTACACTCTTATAAAATATATCTGAAAAAATTCACTAAATTTTTTGTAATCAAAATTTGAAAATTCTCTTAGGACAATTTTTTTTTGATTTTTCTAAGAAGCTCAATTTTTTAATGAATAGTGAACTAATATGGTTTTATTGAAAAACTGACTTTTAGTTTAATATTAGTTACAGAGTTCACTTATGTTTTGAAATAATTTAAAATTAAAATTAGTTCAATAATTTTATTATTAACCTAATTTAGGTAATTGTTAATAAATTTCATGATGAATGTATATATAAAAACGTTTTATATTTAAGAAAACATTTTATTTGGAAAACCATTTTCATCATGTCAGGAGGTTTAATTTTAAATAAAATTCTTCCAATTTTGTGAATTCAATTTGTAAAAATAGATTCGATATTTGGAAAAATATAATTAATATATAATAAGTTCAACTTAATTTTTTTTCATAATTAATAGAAAAAACAATAAAAATTAATGTCATGACCCGTCCTCGGGACCCGTGCCGTGACTACACCAAGCTCGCCTTCCATAGGCCAGGGGTTGGCGACTAGCACCAAAGGTGTAAATCCTAATAAGAGGGAAGGCATTGCCTTTAGGATGTAAACAAACACCACAGAGTACGCAAGATGAAGGAAACACTAAGAAAACAGTGTACAAATACAAGTGTTGGAAAGTAAATGGGCCAGAATACAAACCCAACTGAAAGTAAAGTACAACTGAAAGAAAGTACAACAGTAAGAAAGTAAAGCAGCAACTCCGAGACGTCCTCTAAAAATCCCACCTGAAGGGTGGGTACAGATAGTCTCCTCTGCTCCTCGGCTCCAGCCGTCCACTCCGAGTACATCCCGTCCAGTGATCCACCTATAGGTACCGTCCAATTCCACAAGCTCCCACCTCGATCAACGCTGTCCGTCTTCTGCATCCAACACAACGTAGTGCAGGCATAGCTCGTGCAGGGGTGAGTATACACTACTCAGTAGGGACCCCGAGACCCCTAAAGGTCTCCCAGAATCCACAAAGGATAAACCATAAAGGAATACTATAATCATGAAGTAACAACCAACTCTACTTATGTATATGTCCATACATATACCTAAGTCATCACTTCCATCTCAGCTCTAGCACACGATCCCAATATACAACCCAGTCCACACAGGAAAAACATAACCCATTCCACTTAGGAATTCACAACCCAATCCACACAGGAAAGCACAACAATCATATCAATGATATTGATTGTAAGTTAAGACTCGGCTCACATAGGTATACTTCTTCGTAAGATGATAGAGATGATCAGATGTTGCCACTGATTCCTCTAAGGTGTCAGACCCAAATAGGATATAAGACCAGCTAAGCTGTCGGACCCACAAAGGATACAAGACCAGCTACTCTGCCGAACCCACGTATGATACAAGTACATAGTCAAATAATGCCAGACCCACGTAGGATACAAGAATAGTATTAAAGTACTGCCAGAACCACATAGGATAAAAGAACAGTAGTTATCTCCATTGAACCCACGAAGGATTTTAGTACGGTCGTCGTCGCTGCCGAACCCACGGAGGATCCCAGTACAGTCGTCATTATCGTCGCAGTCGCATCCAGCTCTAGGGTTCCCACACACAGCATGCTCAATTCTAAGAGGGTCCACTACACAAGCCAAGGGGTCGATACATCAACTGACACGGAGTTTGGAGTTTATGTATCCAAAAGTTCTGTCTCGACAATAGGTACTCAACGTGATAGTTGGCGCGTCAATCGGACGTCCGGTCTGAGAGTTATTGGATTTTTCATCCCAAGGGCACAGTTTTTTTTAAGTCAAAACCAACCCGACCATAATCCAACTACGTCCAAACCTAGAGTGGAGTAAGCCAAAGGAACCTTCTCACTAAGAGGAATCCAACAACATCGACGGAACATCAATCAGACGTCCAGAGCTCAAGTTATAAGCGTTTCCGCTCCGAGGGCCCGGTTGGTTTCTTTTTCGAACCAACCCGACCATACCCAAAGTTCTATGAAACCTTGAATGTAATATAAAAAAACGACCATCTCGATCCAAGGATCTTTATGCAACAGACGGTACATTGATCGGAGATCCGTAGCCCAAGTTATGGGAGTTTGAATGGATCTGTCCGAAAACTGGGGGTTTGGGCCCGGTCCGACTCGGCCCAATACCCTCTGGGTCGGCCCGTACCGGGTCGACCCGACCCAGGTCCGGACCAGTTCGGAACGACCCGGCCCAGCTGGTTCGGCCTGGCCCAGCCGGCCCGGCTCGCCGAGGGGGTCCAGCCCGGCGCGGGCGGTCCGACCCGGCGCGGGCGTTCCGGCCCGGTGCAGGCGGTCCTGCCCGGTGCGGCCGGTCTGGCCTGGGCGCCCACGTGCTGAGCGAATATGGGGGGGGGGATTGCTTTGAAATGGCATCCCCTAAATGGGGGGTCCACCCCTTTGCTACCCGCCGTGGGTTACCAACCTCCGGCCCTTCCAATTCCCACCGGCTGTGATGGCCGGCCGGTGAGCCGCCGTAGGACCCCCTGCGGGTCCCGCCTTCCCTTGCACCGGTGGTCGGATTTCCGACCACACTTCCCCGCCCCTGCCGCGACCCTCCATGGTACTCCTGCACGGTGCCCTGGTGTCATACCCCTCCGTCGCGGCCCGACTCTGGCCGTGGCTTCTTTCGGCCTCAATGGCGCGGCGTGACGACCCTGCGCTCCTTAACCGCATGTTATTCCTATTTCCCGTGCGGTGCCCTTGCACCGCGCTTCCTTCATTCCAAACCAAAATAGTGAACATAAATAAAGGGGAGGAGGATCAACCATGTTTTTGCGGTTCGACCTCCTCCTGTTAATTTGATAAGAGGTGGTCTATTATTGAATGATGAACGCCAAATTAATCACGAACGTAAAACAAACCCGTACCTCAAAGTAGTTGTCGAATGAAGATCGTCACGGGAAACGACGTCGTGAGGGTGGTTTCGATGATGACATTAGTGGGCGTCAATGAAGAGGATGATGTCTCACACCAGCTACAGAGAAGGGAATGATCGACACGCTGTCTCTCCTTGGTGCTCCGACGTTCTTCGCATTCTTCAACGAGGAAGATGAAGTTATTCGGAGTATAGAACTCTCCCTCTCTCAACACAACGAAGAAAACAAAATAAAATAAGGTCTTTGACTTATTTTATTACCTTTTCCAACCATTTAAAATTGAAAAACCTAAACTCACTTAATTAATTAGACTTGAAATGTCTAAATTAATGGTGAGTTTAGTTGACATGAATTAATGTGAAAAAGGGTAGCCACAACAATTAATGCATAGAAGGTTTAGGGGGGTTAGAGAATTTGAAAAGGTTGGGGCTCGTATGAGCCCCACCACACTAATATCCTCCCAAGAGGAGTTAGGATTAAGTGGGTCCCACCCCAACTTCCTCTCATGGATGTTAAACCACAAAGTAAAGAAATAAAAATAAATTTGTAAAACAATTATATTTTTATTCCTCACATTTTTAACATCTCCTCACAAGAAAACGCACCTTCGGAAAAGGTGTTCCTAAGAAATTACCGATGCTGCGGTTTCATCAGTGCCCTCAGATTTTGATTTCGAGCATCGGTTCAGAAGTTAGGGAAACCCGCTCATTCGTTCACTGAACGTACCCGAGCTAAACTTCGGAAATTGATTCCGGGAACACCGGGCCTCAGAATCAGGTTCCTTCTAAAACTTCACACTCGTAAAATCACAAAGAAATTAAGAAAAAAATTTCCTCGAAATTTACGGTTCTTTACAATTAATTACCATAGTTAAGGTTAAAATGGTTTTACCGGGGGGGGGGGGGTGGGTTAAACTAAAAAGGTAAGGGTTAAAATGAACTATAAACATATCCAACTCTTATTTTATGACAATATTTTAACCTTATATCTTATAAAATTAAATAATGAGCCATTTTTATCCTTGTTGCATGTGTAAAATATAGTTATAAACTTTTCTTTTCAAAACTTCCAAGTGTGTCCTCTCCCTCACTTATGAATGGGAAGACACTCAACTCTCCAATTTACACCTATAAAGCATTTTTTTCCAATACATTCCCAAATATCTTCTTTAATTTCATTCCCACGTCCTATTGTCTATGGTCTAATCATAAATCTAATCTTGGGAGGCTTTAGGTATAATCCCAAAGAGGTTGTCTGAAGAAGATGTATCATTCATAACTGAGAATCATTACATTATTTATTATCCCACCTCCTTGAAATATTATTAAATAATTTTGATATAATCCTATAAATATATCCCATATACTAATATATTATTATGTTAGTGTAATAACATAAATTCATATCCTAGTCCCCAAATGTTAAATGATACCATCATTTATGTGTGCAGTGAACTACCATCTTGTGAACCGATGTAATTTATTTTCCATCATCGCATATAATGGATGTTTATAATGATAGATTTAATATCGATATAAGATATTAATGTAATATTAATAATTCTATAAAATTAATATACAATATACCTTCTTACCTTAACATCCATGAAAAAATGATAATGTTTTTAGTTTGTACAATAGACTACCATCTCAAAAATTGATTTTATTTGTTTATAATTATCACATAAAATTGAAGGTTTATATAAGTGTATTTAAATAAATAATATGGTATTTATGATATTATTATAATTATAAAAATGTAAAATAAAACTTACCTTCATTCAATCATGATTATAAAAAAATGAAAAAGTTACACATACATTTATATGACCTACCATCCCCTTGATTCTAACATAGTTCATTTTTCATAAAAACAATTCATGGTTATTTTTAAAAGTATAATTTATGTATAAAATTTTTAATTATTTAATTATTTTTATTCTTGAGATAATTTAATGAGACCCCTTTGACCACAATCAATACATTGATGCCATTTTGAAATTATGAACTGAGGGTCCTCAAAACACCTGATGTGGAAATAAATGATTAAGTAATTGAATAAATAATTTAAATAAATAAATAAAATGTTTTAAGTATAAGGTATTAAACCTAAAAAATATTATTAATAAAATAATTAATTTTTATAAGTTTATTTTTATAGGAATTATAATACATACATGACATGGTCTGTACTCGAGGTAAGTGTTTCGTCTCAAAAATTCATTCTTTATGACACATGTTCTTTTATGAACCTAATTTATTTAAATGGTATATATAATACTCATTTACATATTATATCCTGAATAAATCATACTTCATGATATTTGAAGTTATAATTCATTTAATTCATTCATGGGAGTCATGATCCAAAATTTACCAAAGCATTTGGGGTTTATGTTTCAATCTCATTTTAAACTGGATTGTTTATACTTGAATTTTTATTATCAAAAATTATTTGATAATTATCCAATAAAACCATTTAATTTTATTATCCCTTGGTTATTAAAGTTTTTTTTTCAATTAATATTACCATTTTCCACTCTTTAGTACATAAAATTATTGATAAATTTATTTTAAGAAATGTTGACTTCATTTCTCTCTTCAGTCGAAAATCATTTCGCTCCATATCCATGATTTCTAAAAAAATTTAAAGATAATTTTTAACATTATCCAAATGATTTATTACCCATGTTTAAATTTTTATAAAATGGATTGAAAGAAATCTTCTTGTCATTTTCCGTATGCAGCACCTTTTAACCTTTTTTACAATAGTGTGAAAAGAACGTTTTATTTAACTTATAAAACATGTAGGGAATAACCCACCATCATAACAAATAAATTATTTTAAGATTAATTTATAATTTTACATGGGTATTTTTAAATAATTTTTTTCTATAATATTTTCAAATGTTTTAGATTTTGAAGAAGTGATTCTAAGGTGAAAAGATTATTTTCCTCAAGAAATATTCCAGGTAATATTTTAAAGTGATTTTCATCAATAAAGAAAACCATTGATTTTATTGATTACTTATAAATTATTTATATAGGTCTGAAAGGTATGTAACTAGATTATAATCCATTAATTTTATGGGGTAGTATATTTCTTTTTTCCATTTCTCAAATGCCTTCATTATGAAATTTCCTTTGATTATGATATGAGACAAGATTATACAACCCATTTTCTTTCATGGGTAATTATTATGTTTAGGGATTATGATTTATTTTTATCTTGTGTAATACATAATCATAAATTTTTTATAACGGTTTCACCTATATATCACTCCAATTCATTGGGTAAAGATTTAGTCTCATGAGGAATCATTTATGAGATTTGGGAGTAAACATAATCTATTACATGACTTTTTCCACCATGTGATTTTATCTAAGAAGTTATACTTGGCCCATGTTTATGTCATATTATATATTTCAATCACATTTCCTTTGATATCATGATCTTATGATATAATTTTATTTACATTATTCTTTTCTGTGATTACTAATGTGCCGTATATTTTAGGATATAATGTTATACATTTGAATCATAAGTTATGTATCATTATCATATTTATTCATTTACTAGGATTTCAGCTCTTCAATTTATTATTTGAATTCTCAAGTTTATACTTTGTAGTTTTAGAAGATGAAAATAGATTTAGAAACTCACTAATGAGAAAAAATGTTATGTTTTAGTTTACTCAGATGTTTTATGTACCTAGTCTTCCAAATACACCAGGTCTCATGATCTTTGTGTTGAAATTAATAGATGTTTATATTATAAATCATGTAATAATATGTGTAAAATTCAAGGGTTATAGTAACCCAATACTTTTAAACACATTATCACATGTTTTTTTAAGATAAAAATCCATTAATTACAGTCCAAAGATCATAAATCCTAGCGTCTTTGGAAGTCTAGGTTCATAATACATCAAAGTAAGACTAAAAGAACTTCTTTATTTTATTTTCCATAATAAGATCCTAAATTCTTTTTAGATCCTATGAATAAATAGGATAATCTAGGGAATATATAAAATAAATGGGTAAGCTAAAAATCATAGTTGGGTAATAAACATGATAATGAATTATAACTTACAAATCAAAGGTATTAAATGATATCATAAAAGAGAAGGCTCAAGAGTAATCACATGGGATCATAACATAAAAAATGGTATCATATGGTCATGTAATAATAATAAATGTGGAGGAAACATAAAACCTGACATAAAAATATGTCTAGGATAACCGTCAAGAAAACATTACATGGTGGACAGAGACCCATAAGGTATTATATTCACTCTCTAATCCTATATATGACGCATCATGAGACTAAAAAATTACCCAATGAATTGGTGGAATTTATAATTCTTGGGCCACACATAACATTAATATCTTGTACATGAATATGTATTCAACACAAGGAAATCAACCATAAGGAATAAACATTATAACTACCCATGGAAAGAAAATGGATTTCATAATCTTGTCTCATATCATAATCAAAATAGGTTTATTAAAGAAGTAATTAGAGAAATGAATATAATTAATTTATAAGCCCACAAAATTATAGTCGAATAATATTGTTATATATGAGAGAGAAAAATATACTTAATTTTAAACTAATCCATAATATAAAAGGTTTTCATCATTGATGAAAATATCTTTAAAATATTACATTGAATATGTCCTGAGAAAAATACCGTTTGCACTTTAAAATCACTTCTTGAAAATCTAAAAATTTATAAAATATTATAGAAAATGTTTTCATTATAAATAAATAGGGTAACTTAGAAAGTAATCTTCAAATATTTTTCTGGTCATGAAGGTGGGTAATTCTTATATATGTGGTATATGTTAAAAGAACCATTCCTTTCACACTATAGTAAGAAGGTTAAAAAGTTACTCATTAGTAAAATGAAAAAAATATTCCTTTCAAATAATTTTGTAAAAAGTAAAAAATGGGAGAAAATTACTTTAATAAATCTTTTGGGGATTTTTAAAAATATTATTTAAAATATTTTTAGAAAACATGAATATGGAATAAAAAGAATTTTCAACCAAAAAAAGAAATGAAGTCAGCTTTTCATAAAAGCACCTTCTTAGTCATTTTAAGTAAAAAAAGAGAAAATGGTACTATTACATGAAAATTTAAGTAATAAACATAGGAGAATAAAATTTATTGTTTTTGATAGATAAATTTTAAATAATTTTCTATAATAAAAATTCAAACATAAATAATCCCTATTAAAATGAGATTGAAAAAAACAATTACCACTTTGTTTACTTTTAAATCATAAATATAACGACTGAAGTTGGAGAATTAAAACATAAAATATAATGAATTATGAAATATTATTGACATAATATGTAAATGGTAGTTATATAAACCATTTAAAATAAATTATGTCTATAAAAAAACATGTGTCTCATAGAAGGATGTTTCATGAAAAAACCCTAACCTCAAGTCCATGATTTGTAGTGTATGCCTTTTATCTCGTAAATAAAAAACTTATATCAATTATCATTTTTATTAAGAACATTTTAAATATTTAATCACATATAATTTATCCATTTATGACTTTTATTTTAATGACTTGTTTAATTATATAATTAGTTATTTCCATCTTGTGTGTTTTGTGGGCACTCACTTCATAATTTCAGAATGACATTTGTGTGTTAACTATGGTAAAATGGGTCATTTTTTAATAATTTATTGAATAATATTTATATAATAATTATAATTTTTATACATAAATTATATTTTTAAAAATAACTACAAAACATGGTTATGAAAAACGAACTACAGTACAATCATGGAGAAGGTAGGCTGTAAGTACGCATAAGTAACATTTCTATTTTTTAATGATCGTGATGAAATGAAATTAAGAGTTATTTTGAATTTAAATAATAATAATTATATCATAAATTTTGTATTATTTATTTAAATTTACTTACATATACCATAAATGTGATACAGTAATAAAAAATGAATCACATCGCTTCATGAGTGGTACTCCGCCGTACACAAGAATGATTTTATGATTTTTAATAGAATGTAATGTAAGATGGTATATAATATGAAAATTTTATATATTTTTAAATATCTTATGATTATAATATATAAGAATTAAATCCATCATCATTAATATCCATAATAGGTGATAATGGAAAATGAATTACATCGGTTCGTGAGGTGGTAGTCCGCTATACACACAACTGATGGTTTCATTTCCCATTTGATGGAAGAAGATATGGATAGATCTTATTAAATAAATATAATAAATATTAGTTTATATTATATACTCATGTTATTATATTTTATTTATTAATATATAATTTAAGATGGAAAAATAATAAGTAAGTAGAAGGATCTCGGTGAAGATGATTACCTTTATTTAAAGGAACCTCCTTTGGATCTCTTATTAAGGACCCATGGTTGGTAGTTTAGAAAGAATGGAAGCTCAATAATGTTTCTAAGAATGTTGGGGAGAGATTATTTTAGGGGGTTTTCCATAAAATTGTCTTTAGTGGTGTGAATAAGTGTGAGGAGTGGGTTTCATTTTATAGTTGAGGAGAAGTGAAATTTTTAAAAATATTAAAACTATTCAATAATGGGAAATCAATCAGTCCAAGTGCTTAATAAATAAATAAATAAAGTATTTTATGATATATAAGGCCATTAAATACCTATAATACTAAAAATAAACCTTCTTTAAACATGTTTCCCACTTTACCTCTAAGGTTACTCACTTTTATCATTTGAATTGTTTTTACCATAGTAACATTTTTTTACTATTTTTACTATTCATTATGAACAAAAACTAATTTTTAATTATTATATAATATAAATTATATATTTTAAAAATATGAAAATAATTTTATCAAATTAAATTCATATAAGTTAAAATTTTTATTTAAAATAAAACCCACAAGCGTGAAAAAAAGTGGTTTTTTGACAAATGTATTTTTTGAGGAGAAGATGATCTTAAACTAACTATATGAATAGAAAAAATAATTATATAAAATTAAATTAAAATATTTAGAAATATATTATATACATTTAATTTAAATCATTATTAATTATAGGTTATTTTATGTAATTATAATCGAGGAACATTATGCGCTTTAAAACTGTTTTACGAAAAATGCATTTTTAACCTAAAAATAAGCATACACTAAAATTTAGTGTAAATGTTATTTAAATAAAATTAATTATATTATATATAACTATGTAATACATATATAAAATTTATATTAAATTAAAATAATAATGAAAATTTTACATTACATAATTTTTTAAATGAGATGACAATTTTTAAAAAATATTTATATTTCACAATTCACTGAGAAATCAATATTTTCTGAAAAATAAAAAAAGTTAACTCTAATTTAATATCGATATGATTAATTAAAAAATTATTTTCATTTTATAAAATAAAATTCATAAAATTTACGTAAATTAATCACAATATTTTCTCACAAAATAAATAAAAAACATTTTTAAGGAAACATATTTTTCGTAGTATAAAATATCTTTATTAAAGTTAGGTGATTGGTTATTATGAATTATTAAATAAATTTATATTTATTAAAACATTTATATATATATATAATAAATTAGTTAATACTATTCAAACCCTCTAAATTAATTTTAATATTATAATATACATGTTTCAATAATAATTTTTTAATATTATATTGTGGTTTATTTAAACATAGTATTGCATGTTGAATAAGATATCAAGTATAGTGTTGATTTAAAATATTAGGTGTCACGTGGGTATCTATAGCTGGTATTATAGTAAGGCATAGTTATTGTTTTTGTATTATAACTAGAATACATTAGTGAGAACCCTACATAAAATTATAAGGACAATTCTAAGTGTAGGAAAATATACAGAAATTTAGGTGATGTTTAGAGAAAATGGTTTCCAAGAAATTACATCCCTATCTAGATAATACAAGTGAATATGGAACTGGAATTTTTTTACTTAGGGGTAATAACTTTGAAAATGGTGCACTATTATTTTAATTGATCATCACCTTGTGCATGACAATGAGTCTTTCCACACACCTGGTCTGAAAATCTCGAGGGATATGTTTTGGAAATACATAGACTATTTCTGAACCAACATGAAAAAATTAAATAGATTATAATTATGGATGAAGTAGGTTAAAACTAAAGTGTATTGGTTTGATAATTATACCATTTATTATAAGTTTAAATGCATAAATACCCCCTCTTTCATTTTAATTTTTTGGAATTTTATGATGATTAAGAGTATTTGGGGAGGAATTTATAGTAATATAACCTTTGGATTTAGTATGAATTTTACTAAAATGAGTTATTTTAGGAATAATGAATTTATATTTTTTAGAAATAATTTTAATTTTATTTTAAAATTTTAGTTTGTATCCAATATTTTATGTTAAGGTAATAATATTCCACTAATATTATTTTATTTTTTAAAATAAATAATTTATATAGAAAACCATAGTGGTTAAAAATTGATTTGAGGATTAATGTTATTTCAAGGGTGTTCATCAAATTTTAGTACTTTTATAGGAATTATATTAACATAATTTTATAAATGTAAAACCCACTTACCAGGTAAAAAATTATCATATCTTTTAAGGATGTAGGGTTTGAACCCACAACTGAAGGGCTGCAAGGGTGGAATGCCTACCACTGACCTTTGTAATGTACTAGTTAGTATTACATTGATTTTACTTAAATTATTTTCTAGATAAATATTAAGTTCATTTTAGTAAAAAATTATAGGATAAAATATTTTTAAATCATTAGGATTTTGAGATGATTAATGATATTTTGGGAAATATTTTATTGGGTTGAGATATATAAAACCTTTAGGTTTATCGTAAAGAATTATTTGGTAAGAATTCTATTTTTTGGAGATAAAAGTTAACGGGAATGATATGAAATTTGATTCTAAAACCTTATTTAATGTTGTGCTTATTGAGTCTATTTAAGATATGTGGTTATTTTTTTATGGAATAATCTTTGTTAAACCTTGGGTTTTATTGTTAAAATTTGGAGATTTATATCTTCATGTTTATTTTTGGTATGATCATAAATTGTGCTAAAAATTATAGATTTAATAAATATATTAGGAATATCTATCCAGTTTTTATGGATCTTATGATCTCTTAAAATTTAATTTTAGTGCTTTAATAATAAAAAATTTATATTAATTATTCATTCCTTATAGTAAGAGGTGAGGTGGAAAGTGATCAAAGCACAAACAAAGAATGAAATTATGTTTATGTAATATAAATATATAAAGTAATTATATTTTCTAGTGTTCTCTATATTAATAGTAAAGTAATCACTCAACTCTTGGAAAAAGGATCTTGAAACAAAAATTCTATCATCTTACCTTTATATCAATTGAATCAATGGTATTATAAATAATCAAAGATTTATGGTTTTGTAGTTTTCTACTTTTACTTAATCTTTCAATTTCTTATGATCAATGATATCCATCACAATCAATAATTATTTATGATTTTATTCTAAGTTCATATTTTCACTTCCCAAAAAATTTCTCTTACATATAAACCTAGTTTTTTTATTCTAAATGACATTCGTATTTCTCTTTCCTTTTTTAAGAGGAAATTTTATTAACCCTTTTTACAATAAGGGTTTTATTTAAAGGAATTTTAAAATGTTAAACCCTTGATTTTTGAGCACAGGATAATTTTTATGAAAATATTTTATTTAAGGGTATTATAATGTAACACCATGAGATTTTAAAATAACACTATGTTTGAAAGTGCACACAATAAATAACATGGAGTTTAAATGATCCATGATATACTATTAAAATATTTTTATTTAAATGTGAAAATTATAACATATCCATTAAATTTAAAGGTATGATTAGGAATAACCACATTTTAAAAATTAAGTATTAAGGATAATGAAAATATATTGATAAATAAGCATTTAATTCTTGGAAAAGTATTTATTGGCTTCGAAAATAATTTTTTCTAAAAAAAATGATTTTTATAGATTTTTGTAAAAAAATAATAAATTTATTTTTTTCCAATTTTAGAATTTTTTTTCATAAAATTAACTAAATTTTTGGAATCAACATGTCAAAATTATCGTTGGATTATTTTTTTGGTTTTTTTCTAAAAGTTTAAATGTTTAATGGGTTGTGAAATTTTTATTTTATTGAAAATGATTTTTTTGAATCATTTAAAAAGTTATTTTTTAATTAAAAATTGTTTAAATGTAAAATAAGTAAAATAATTTAATTATTAATCCAATTTAGTTCACTTTAATCGCTCTCATGTTGAATTTTGATATAAAAACTTTTTATACTTACGAAAACATTTTTGTTGGAAAATCATTTTCATCTCCCTGTGGGTTTAATTTTAAATTAAATTATGAAACTATATGAATTTAATTAATAAAATTAATTCTATATTTGTAATTATAATAAAAAAAATTATATTATAATTTCAGCTTAATTTTTTTTCATAATGAATAGTAAAAATAATAAAAATTAATTGTAGTGGTTAAGGTTAAAACGAGTTTACTAGGGGGGTTAAACTAAAAATATAAGGGTCAAAATGAACTAAAAACATATAAAAATTCTTTTTTTGGATATATTTAGAATTTATATCATCTAATATTAAATAATGAGGCATTTTATATCCTTGTTTCATATGTAAAATGTGGGTATAACATTTTTATTTTCTTAAATCCCAAGTATGTCCTCTTCCTCCCTTATAAAAGAAAACCCACTATCCTATCCTATTTACACACATAAATCCTTTTGGTTCAGACAAAACCTAAAGAAAATACCTTTTTTAATTCACTCCCCATGTTCTAGAATCATTTTTGTGATCATAAAATCAATCTAGGGAGACATTAGGTATAATGCTAAAGAGGTAGCCTCAAGAAGTGGTATCGTTTTTAACCAAGCCTCTTTGTTTTATTTCATCCTCAAAATACTTCATATATTAATTATTGATGATTATATATATCCAATATATAAATATGTTTCTATGTTTACGTAATAAACTTAATCAATCTCATCTTTCATAAAATGGGAAATGAAACTATCGTCATGTTAACAACGAACTACCTCCTTGCCAACTAATACAATTCATTTTTGACAATCACCTCTAAAAATATTTATAATGATTGATTTAATATTTATATATTATATTAATTAAATATTAGTCATTTTATAAAATTAATATATCATATACATTCTTACATTACCATTAATGAAAAAATGATAATGTCTTCTTGTGTATGACAGACTACCGCCTTGCGCAGTGATGTGATTCATTTATTATTATATCGCTTCACGTGTATGGTATATGTAAGTTAATTTAAAGAAATAAAATTATATTTATTATATTATGATAATTTTTCAAGTTAAAATAACACTTACCTTCTTTCCATCACGTTTGTTGAAAAATGGAAACGTTACACATGCGTACATACGACATACCATCTCCATAATTGTAACGTAGTAATTTTTTCATAACCATAATTCATGGTTATTTTTAAAATTATAATTAATATAAAAAGTGATAATTATTTAATGATTATTATTCTTGATATTATGGAATAATAAAAACTTTGACCGTGGTCAACACACCGATGACTTTTTGAAATTATGAACAAACCGTTCTCAAAACACCCGATTTGAACATAACTGATTATATAATTAAATACTTAATTAAAATAAATAATGTAAATGGTTTAAGTATAAAGAATTAAAAATATAAATTTTTTATAAAAATAATAATTTATATATGTTTATTATACAAGAGATAAAAGATATACACAACAAAGTTTGGAATCTAGGTAAGGGGTTCGTCACAAATCTTCCTTCTTTGAGACACATGTTATTTTATGCACCAAATTTATTTTAATGGTGTATATACTACCCATTTACATATTATATCATTTTACATATTATATCATTAATACTTAAAAATTTATGATATTTAATGTTACAATTCATTTACTTCATTCAAGATAGTTTGATTCAAAAATACCAAAACTGCAAGGGTTTATGTTTCAATCCTATTTTAATCGAGATTGTTTATTCTTGAATTTATACCATAGGAAATTATTTTATAATTGTGTAATATAATCCTTTAATTTTATTATCTCAGGTTTATTAATTATATTTTCAAGTAATATTACTATTATTTTATCTTTTTTAATTAAAATCATTTAGACTTTTTTAATAAAAGCTCTCTTCATTTCTCTCTTCATTCAAAAATAAATTTTCTTCCATATTCATATTTTCTAAAAATATTTTCAAAATATTTTCAACATTATCTAAATGATTCTTTAAAGAAATTTTTACCCATGTATTACTTTTTATAAATTGGTTCGGAAGGAATCTCATTTTCGTTTTGTAATTGAGGCACCTTTTAACCTTTTTACAACAGTGTGAAAGGAATGTTTTTTAACTTATACAATATGTATGGAATTACTCACTATAATAACCACTCAATTATTTGAAGATTACTTTATAAGTTTCCATGTTTATTTTTAAAGTAAAATTTTTCTATAATATTTTGTAAATTTTTATATTTTTAAGAATTTATTTCAAAGTGAAAAGAGTATTTTCCTTAGGAAATATTCCATATAATCTTTTAAATACATTTTAATAAATGATGAGAATATTTGGGGTTAGGTATTTATTCTAAATAAATTTTTATGTCTCACACTTATATCCCTTGTTTATTCTCCATTCTATTTATATGGTAATACATGCCTTATGTTCACTTATCAAATTCCTTTATTATGAAAGTTAATTTTATTATGATATGTGACAAGATTATGAAATAAATTTTCTCTCCATGGGTAATTATTATGTTTATTCCTTATGATGGATTTTAATATTTTGGAAGATATAATCATGAACATGTTATTATGAGATTTCTTAGATAGTGATCTAATTTAGTGGTTAAATCTTTAGTCTCATGAGGCGTCATGTATGGGATTTGGGAGTAAACCTAATCCATTATGGGACTTTTTCCACCATGTGTTATTTTCTAGGAAGTTAACATTGGCCCCTATTTATGTCATGTTATATATTGATTACAAATTTCCTATTATTACATGATCTTATGATACAATTATATTTTTTTTATGCTTCCATGTGATTTCTCATGTGACTTCTATTTTATGATGTCATGATATATCTTTGAATCACATGTTATGTTTCCTTATCATGTTTATTCCCCTACTAGGATTTTTAAATCACCATTTTCTTTTATGTATTCTCAAAGTTATCTTATCTGGTTTTGGGAGCTCAAATATATTTAGAACCTCATAAAGGTAAAAAATTAAGATGTTATATTTTAGTTTCTTTGGATGTTTTATCTACCTAATCATTGAAATACACTAGGCCTCACAAAATTTGGGTTGTAATTAAAAAAAATTTATGATAAAAATAATGTAATAATATTTATAAAAGGAATGTGTCACTATAAAAAGTTTCTATGGGAATATAAATCCATCATATTCTATATTTATAGGAAGGTGAATGTGGTAGTGTATTCTTTTAGTAGGTGAACATGTTTGTAGTTGTTGGTAGAAGCGTCAGAGAAGTTAGCATCATTACACTTTCCCTTGCGGATGAGTATAGTGATATATATATATATATAATTGATGGTTGTTACCCCAATAATTATACAGTATTTAAGGGATGATAAAGGGGGAGATTCCATCTTTTAAACCTTTCATATTTAGATATCAACTAGACATTATTCGGATGGATTCTCTGAAGGTAGGGAACATGTCATCCTTTTCAGAGGATGGGTGATGGTACCCATGAAATTGTGTTCAGAGGTTCTAAGGGACTTTTATACACCCCATTGGTGTTATATATAGGTGGGGAGAATATTTATTGGGACTTAAAATTTTAGTATTGGTTTCTAGGGATGAATAAGTTTGTAGGAGATTTTATCTCTCAATGACTCGCCTGTTTGCAGGTGAAGGATAAACACCTGGTTCTAGTGGGTTTAGTTCAACCCCTTTAGGTTTCAAAGTGGAATTGGGATAATATATTTATGTAATTAATTATAGGGCTACCAAAAAATTATATATAACAAATTTCCATTAGGGTGATCATAGACCGACTCTCCAAACCATCCAACTTTCTAACTATATGAGATAAGAGTTCAATAGAGAGATTGGGATGCCTTTACTTGCAGGAGATAGTCCGACTATAGTGAGTCCCCTCAAGAATAATTTCATATAGTGATTATCACTTCACATTATGATTATAGAGAGTATTATAGGATGAATTTGGGACTCAGTTATATTTTATCACGACGTTTCACCCCCAGAAACATAACCAGACTAAGCGAACCATTTGAGATCTGGAGGACATGTTATAAGAATTCATGTTGGACTTTTTCTATAGTTGGGAGGATAAAATAACCATGGTTGAGTTTTAATACAAAAAAATATAAAATTCTCCCATCATCATGGAACCGTTTGAGGCCATGTATTAGATACCCTACATGAAACCCCTATGTTGGAATGATCATGGTGAGTCATCACTCATAGGCCCAGATTTGGTATGAACTATAATAAAGAAGGTGTCGATTATCTAGGAGTGGATCAAGAGTGCCCATAGCCATCATAAGTATTACATGGACCAATTATTGAGTCCTTTATACTTTAATGAGGGAGACCATGTGTTCATTAAGGTATCATATCAACAAGGATTATAGATATTTGGTCAGGGTAGTAAGTTTTATTTAAGGTTTATTGGAACATTCCGGATACTGTATAGGATTGGTGAGGTGGAATACCACTTAACCCTACCACCATAGTTAAACAATTTAAATGAAATATTCAATGTGTCAAAACTAAGGAGGTGTGTGCATGAACCATCACATTTTATTGACTAAGGAAATATGGAAATTGAGGATGGATCTACCTTTTTATATTACCCAAAATAGATTTAGGATTAGAAAGATAAGATCATCCAAGGATGATTGATTCACTTAGTGTGTGTCTGGTGGTAACATGAGAATCTGTAAGAGAGAATTTGGAAGTGAGAGACCGAAATTAGAGCTCAGTACACTCATATTTTTGTGTAAGAGTTTTTATTTTTAGGATAGAAATACCCAAGGTGGGGAGAATGTAACATCCCTATTTTTTCCTAGTAAGAATTTGTAATATATTAAGGAATATTTCCAGATTCAAGAAATGAGGTAGTGTGGGATTCTAAGGCTTAGAGAGGATAAATATTGATATTATATAAATATTAAATATATTAATAATAAGAATAAATAGTGTTTCAGAAATAATATAATTATGCCTAAATATGGTATTAGATCAGAAATTTGAGACTCTCATTGAATCTAGAAAATAGATTTTACACTAGCTGTATCATAACCTATGTCAAGGGTATACGTTTAAATTAAGTTTACTAATGAGTGAATATAATAAATAAATATATAAATTAATTTATTTTTCTTGTTAAAACATAGAAACCTAAATATAATTTATTAATACATATCCATGAAAAATCCTTAGGGTTATCTATGTAACCTTGGGATTTAGAGAGGATCCACTAGAGGGAATCTTGGAGAATGACAATGGATCAAGGATCAAGGTCAATTATCAGAGGACTATTTTCTCCAATATAGCTCTAGTATCCTTGCAATTATAAAGATTTATATTTGTTTTTCATCATTAACAAATCCAAATCTATGATAGGAAGTTTTTTCATTGTTTTATATCCTTGTCGATTATCCCATGATTATCATGAATCAGATCCACTAAAATATTGATTCACAGGTTGTTCATGATTGTGGGTGTGAGTTTATCTTCCCATATTTTTTGAAATTGATTTTATTGGTTTATTTATGGTTCCTTATTAATTGTTATAATAGAAACCAATTTAGGCCAAACCAAAAAATATCATAGGTTCCTTTCTCTTTTGTGGTTTGAGCATTTCTTCCTTGTTACTTTGTATGTTCATCGCTGATAAATCCTTTGGATGGCGGCTTGATAAATACCCAGAATTTTTTCATTGTGTGACCATTATTTGTTGAAATAGATTGTTAGTAAGGTTTTAGGTTTGTGATCAATAAATCTATCAAGGTGTGATGAAAAAAAAGATGATTGGAGGACCAGGATGAGATCAATGATCCCCATTTTCCAATTTAGCATACAAAAAAAGCACAGTGTGGTGAGGGAAAATTTTTAGGAAGATCCATTGGCTAAAATCCAGACACAGATAATGGTGGGATTTGTTCAATCATGATATATAACCTTTTAGTGAGATTAGCATCAGATATAGAGACAATAGTGTCATGGGAGAACACATGAATCATTTCTGAGTTTTTGGAAAATTCTCAACTACACAATGTGTAATATAGAGAAAAAACTCCATGTAGTCCTACTTCTTTGTAGATTGGGTTTATTAATAAATATAAATATAACAATTTATCTGACATGTGTCACATTCCATGTTACCTAGTGCCGTTGAATAATTATGTACCATAGGTATAGATTGGCACAGACAAGGCTAGACACACAATTATGGATAGAGTACATGGGAATGAAATAATACTCAAACAAGACCAAGTACATGGTAACGACCAAAAGTACATTGGCACAAACAACAACAAATGGTCATGACTAGTATTACATGATAATGGATTAGAGGCACACCAAGTTTTGGAAGGACATTTATACACTGTGTATCCCAGGAGAACATGATGTGAACATAATGGATTACATGTCGTGTGATATGGTGAGACATGGACATACCATGGGTAGAAAAGATATTTCATGTACCCTAATTACATGCTGTGTATGTTTTTTTGACAGATTTAGCCCCTCTGTCTCTTCAGTTTGGACTAGTATTGGTTGAGTGTGTTGCTTTGGTTTATCCCTATAAGGGTATAATGTGAAATTACATCCTCAGCATAGGATTATGATCCCATATACCAGTTTTTCTCAGATATAGTTTTATTGAATCACTTTATAGGTAATAGAGTGGGATCCTCTATCATATCATCTTTACTAGGTGGAATTTGATGAATCATCATGACCAACTTACACAGGAATACAATCTTAAACATATAAGGTTATTCCAGTTATGGTTTTTGGTCCCCCCATGAGCCTTAGTTGGGATACCCTATCTGTGTGTTGAGATCTTTTTAGATCCAATTATTTTTTTAGTGAGTCCTAATAAACATGAACCCTCAGATGAGTGCTATCAATGATTGAATAAATCAAGGAGTGATTTCTCCTAGATGAGAGTTACTTTTAATCCTTAAGAAGAATCCTCTGGCTAGAAGTGGTTGATACCTCTTTTAGACTTAGAGTATATTATGAGTATATCTAGGTTTTATTGTTATCCTGATTTCTTTGTCTCATATATCTATTGACATGAATTTTATTTGATGAGATGAATAATCCTAATGATTTATGTTTATTGATTTTAGGGTTTCTTACTTGGTATTATTATACTCATCCCTTAGTGGGGTCTTCCCACTCATGTCATGTCTTATGCAGACCACAATCCTTTTAACGGAGTTATAGGAGAATCAAGAGTAGGAGAAGCTTAGTGAGCTAGGATGGTCATGGTTGGACTAGGTGTTTCATTTAATAATAGTCCCCACATACATAGTAGGTTGGGCACTTTATGAGATTTTGGGTGGGATTGTGTTTGGCCCTTTATGATTTCCATTAATTTTTTTATAATCTGATGTGGCATAGATGTTATGTTTTCATTATGTCATTAGTTGTATCATTTTACCTTTCAACATTGTATTGGAATTTGGAGATGTGTGAAACATTAGACTAATGCCTCCCATATGCGTGATAAGAACACTTAACACTGGTCTCTAGACCCTGGTCTATTAGAGGTGGACTTGGGGTGTCACACATAGCTTTTCTCTAGCAAGGTGAGCCCCGATAGGTCATGTCATGGTAGAAAATATTGCCTTCACATAGTTACAAATGAATTTCAGTAGAATATTATCTTTATGTAGTGTGATTATGTGAAATTAAAACCTTTACTTTATTCATATTAAATAAAAAACCAACTTCCATTATGTGAAATAAACTTAACATTCAATTATTCCTACCTTAAACTTTATCTAGATTCCACATGCATGCATTTTTTAATAAACGCCATACAATATCACATAGACATTATTATCTATGGAATCATGCGTGTTATATCATCATGATACCAATATATTCCTAATACTAAATAAGTTGGCATGGAATGAGACCCACATATTCATTAAGCACAAAAAACCTTGATAACTAGGTGTTGAAGAAAATCAGGTATGATACTATTTCAGGTGGGTACTATGTGTGTACAAGTTTCAAAGTAGCTAAACGGTATCCATTTTTTAAATAATCCCACCTCAAAATTAAATTTTATATATTTACTCCATTATTATATAGAATACAATACGAAACACTAGATAAGTCATGTAGATCCATCCTATTTGATGTGAAACTGTGCCACCCCATACAATAATCTGGCATTTCTTTCTCCATGATTTGATATTTCTCAAGTTCACCTCTTTCTATAATACCTAGTGTTTTCCAAATTCTTGACACTAAAAAACATTTAATCCTTTACCAAAATACCATAATCATACAATATAAAAATTTTTAGTCATAATGGACTTATTCTCTTCCATATATATCTCTTTTTACAACTGTGAAATACAAATTCTTCAAAATATTCCAAGACACCTCTATTAAACTCATTCACCTTAATCAATATTTTCATGAAATACAAATTATAAACTCATGGTTGTAACATAAACATATAGATAGGTAAATAATTGAAATTCTTATGGTTATAAAATAAAATCATTGAAATTATCATAAAGGAAAAAAGGTTTCTATATAATATGGAAAAATAAAATTTGATAAAGATAATGAATTTATTCATTAGTTAGTATGATAACTACTAAAAACTGGGTCTATCCCCATAGATATATACTTATGTTTTAGTGAAACTGTGGGTGAAGATATTCCTCAAAGACCTATACCATTAGTTTCAAACAACCATGGGTATATCCCCTTAAATAACCATATTTCACTCGATCTTCCCTTCCCCTCCTCATTGAAATCCCTAATCCTATCCCCTCAAACAAGCCTCAAAATACCTCAACCTCTCTTAAAGTGAAATTGAACCTATTGACCATGCGTTATTCCTCAATTTCTGACATTTTTTTGTTAAGATATTTGAGTGGTAATATTTCCTTCCAACCTATTATTTCTTCTCCCCTTAATCGAGTGACATACAATTTTCTTCTCCACCATTATCTTTCAATTCAATGATTTTTTATTATAATATTCTTTGATATTAAATTAGTGTGTTTTGAATCCATCTTCTTTTCTAGTGACTATTATTTTCATTTTAGACTATTCATGTAATTCTACTGGATCATGTTGGAATAACTTTGATAAATGTGTTTTTAAATTTATAGTCTAATGGAGATAAAATATAGTCTATTAATTTCATAAAAATAACTATATTTTATTTTAATTAATTAATTTTGAAAACCATCTTAGGTATTATTATGAATTTAACTTAAATTTGAGATTCTTTTGGTTGAATATTTTATGGATTTAGATATTTTTAGTGCCAAAAATCACATTTAAGTTAACTATAAGGGTTATTGTTGGGTTTTATTATCATATATTTATGGTATTTAATTATTAAAATTTAACTTTTTACATTCTGAAACATGGAAAAACTATTTATTGGAATTTTTTAACCCAAAAAGAAATAATTGTATAATGATATAAATGATTATACTATTTTAAATAAATCCGAAACAATTATTTATCTATGAAGGTTGGTTCTTTAGGAATTAATTATTGTATTTATAGTACTTATCAAGCATGTTTCTTATAATTAATTATTATGATTTAGAAATAATTTAATGCTAAAAGATTATTTCAAATAATTAAATATTTAGAATTCAAATGTTTAATAATTTTAAAACCTTTATTATGTAAAAATATTTATAGAAGTATTTACTAAATATCATGAAATAATTATATAATTTGGAATTAAAATTTTGTTGGATCATATTAATTTTATAAAACATGGGTTCTATTGATAAATTTTTACATAATAATTTAGTTATTTAAAAAAAATTAATGGTATGCACCTTAGTTGCACCTATTTTGATTAACGTTTTAGTATAATTTTATTCTTTTTTAAGAATCACTCCTTAGTTCATTTATATTTTATTGATTAGTTAGCTATTTATTTCCACTACACATTAAATAAATAAAAAACCATCTAACTAGACATTACCTTAATTAATATGTTTAATTAGTAGTGAAGTTATGGATGAGTTTCATAAAGTGGGATGGAAGGGATTACTTATTTAGTCTTAATGAATCTTCCAAAAATTAAATAATTTCTATGAGCATTATTTGGTTTTTTATGATATGACTCATTCTTTTTTTGGATGGATATTGGTATTCTATAATGGTCAGTTTTATCATTTATTGTATTCAATTTTGTTTTCTATTAGTGTTCTATAATTTCCTCTACACTATACTTTTAATTTGTCTTTGAATTTATATATCATTGGCCTTATGATTTACATTATTAATTGAAACATAAATTTTCCCCTCTAATATAATGGATAAAAGTTACATATATCATACCAATCATATTTCAACTGAGTTTCAAAATAATTTAGAATTGTGTTTAGATTTTTCATTTAACAATGCTTCCGATGGAGGTCATATAAAATGCCCATGTTATAATTGTGTTTTAAGAAAATGGTTAATCTAGGAAGAAGTTAGATACCATATAAAAAATATGGATTTCAAACAAACTGTTATTTTTGGTATAAAAATAGAGAGATGATACAGTATTATACTATTCATGAATGGAAATAAATAATTGGCATGGAGAATTTGATATTTTATTAGTTTCAATTTTTACATCATAATGAGAGTGATAATAATACCAATTAAATAAAGACATTATATCAATACCCATTAGTAAAATACTAAAGATGATGATGTTGAGAGAGTGAAAAAAATCATTGATTATTCCAGAACTCATATATATATAGAATGTAATAAAATGATGTTGGAATTTTTATTTTGGTTATATCATGGAGAAACCATGTATGGAATTTATAATACATCCATTTATTATATTATTACCTTTTTAAATGAATTTCTTCTTGATGGTGTAGGTATTCACTATAATCATTATAATACATTGAATTTAATTAATAAAATCTATTTTTTTACTAACAAAACTTAATATTTTTCAAAAGATTTAAGTTTATTTTGGGAGTAAACAACTAACCTTAATGACTATAATGAATATAGTACATCTTTATGGAAGTAAAATATAGATATATCACCATATCATGTGCCACAAAAATTCATGAATCACTTTATTTTGATTCTGAAGATTCAAAATCTTTACATGTATGCAGAAATTTCAAACAATATGAGATGGAATTATATTGAGAGAATTAATGGTAATGATGAGTTGGTTCATTTGGTAGATGTATTATCATGGAGGGAATTTGATGAACAATATACTTATTTTGTAGTTGCGGTACGTAATGTCAGGTTGGGTATATCCTGTGACGGTTTTAATCCATTTGTTCAGATGCTTATTGCTCAAAACACGTGGCCAGTTTTTATTCATGTTTATTATCATCCTCCATGAATGTGTATGAAATAACCATTCAATTTGTTTATTATACTAATATCTTGAATTTATGATCCAAAAAATTATATAGACTTCTACTTGCAACATTTAATAAGAGATTTGAATTGGATTTGGGATACGGGTGTGCTCATATTCGATGTTTCTTCAAAAAATATATTTCAGATGCGTGTTAACCTTCTATAGACTATAAATTATTTCCTTTATTATGGAATGATGTTCATTTGGAACATGATGGGAAAATGTTTATATCCTATTTGTAGGAATAGTACATGTTTGATAAGGCTTAAATATCATCATAGTTTTAGTTTAATGGGACATCAACGATTCTTTCTAATGTATTATCAATATAGGAAGAATTTCCAGAGGCTTGGTAATACTATTGACACATAACAACCACCTCAAAATATGACAGTAAAGGATGTTCTTAATTAATTGAATGATTTTAGTTTTTCATTAGGGAATGGTCAGATGACATCTTAAAAGTGGAAGAATTTTGACACTGAAGCCACTTACATTTTGAAAAATAGGAGTATCTTTTTTGAGTTTCCAAATTTCTCTACCAATTTATTACATCATTGTTTATACGTAATTAAAATTGAGAAAAATACATGTGAAATGTTTCTTTAAATTATTATAAATATCAAGGGGAAGAAAAAAGATGACTTCTAATCTCATCGGAACTTGTTTGTTCGGGGTATTCAACCAGAACTGTATCCTGTGTGTATTGGTGAAAACAAATGAAAAGTTACTTGTGATTGTTATATGATTACACATTTAGAGAAAAGTAATTTTTTTGAAGTAATTTAGATTATAAAGGATCCTGATGGATATTCCATAAACAAATCTAAACCATTCAGTAGAATGAATTTGAAACTAAAATCCCTAAAACTCATGATTATAACATCCTTCTCCATGAATTGATTCCAAGATCAATTTGGAATTTTATCTTTAATAATGTAACGGTGATAGTGATTCACTTGTCCAATTTTTTAGAGACCTTTGTTCTAAAATGTTATCAATTTATTTCATGATTAAAATGTAGCAAAAGGCACCATTAGTTGTGCGTGAGTTGGAAAAAAATTTCCTCCATCATTTTTCACCTTCATGCTGCATTTAACAGTTTATTTTTTTACATTCATACTACCTAATGCCCAATTTGCCTAATGAACTATTTTCCAAACTACCTAACGTCCTAATATCCGAATAGCCCAATGAACAATTTTTCAATTGGCCTAATGGCATAATGTTCAATTTTCATAACATCCTAATGAACAATTGGACAATTGGACTAATGGACTAATGACCTAATTGGCCAATTAGACTAATGGACAAATGACCTAATGGACTAATGACCAGTTGGTGAAACTAACTATTGGAAAATTGGAAAATTGGACTAATGGGATAATGTACTAACAACTGATTGGAAAAATTTCTTAATGTACAATTGGAAAAGTATCCTAATATACTAATGGAAAATTATACTAATGTCTTAATGTCCAATTTTCCAAGTGTTCTAATTTCATAAAGGCCTAATGACCTAATGGATTAACAACCAAATGACCTAACAGACTAACTTCTAACTGGACTAATGTCCTAATGGTGAATTTTCCAATTGGACTAATGGAATAATGACCTAATGAACAATTGTCCTAACAGCCTAATGGCTAATTGACCAATATGACTAATGTAATAATGGACTAATTAGACAATTGGCCTAATTTACTGATAGAATAATGACCAATTGACATAATGGAATAATGTGCAATTGTCCAATTGGCCTAATGACCTAATGTCCTAACAACATAACAACCAATTAGCCTAATGGCCTAATGGCCTAATGGACTATTGGCCTAATAACCTAGTGTCCTAATGGACTAATGGCCTATTGGCCTAATTTTCTAATGGAAAATTGGCCTAATGGTCTAATGGACTAATGGACAATTTTCCTAATGGCATAATGGACTAATGTCCTAGTGGACTAATGTACTAATGGCCAATTGCCCAATGGCCTAATAGAATAATGTGCAATTGTCCTAATGACCTAATGAAAAATTGGACTAATGGCCTAATGACAAAATGGCCAAACAACCTAACAGCATAATGGCCTAATTTTCTAATAGACAATTGTACAATTGAATTAATGTCCTAATATCCTTATTTCCAATTTTCATAATATCATAATAGACAATTGTCCCATTGAAATAATGGCATATTGACCTAATTGTCCTAATGGAAAAACAGATTAATTACTAATTGACCTAATAATGTAATGACCAATTGAAATAATGGCCTAACGGATAATTGGACAATCGACCTAATGTCCTAATAGACCATTGGAATAATGGAATAATTGGACAATTGTCCTAATGGTCTAATGGAATAATGGCCAATTAGCCTATTGGACTAATGGACTAATGACCAATTTTCTTAGTGGCCCAATGTCCAATTTGCCTAATGGCCAATTGGTCAATTGGAATAATGGACTAATGACCAATCAACCTAAAGTTCTAATGACCAATTGGCCAATTGGCTTAATGGAATCATGCCCAATTGGCCTAAATTGGCCAAATAAATGGCCCAATTGGCCTAAATTTTCTTAATTAGACTAGATGAACTAAATTGGCCAATTAAATGACCTAATTTTCCTAATTGATTGAAATAGAAAAAATGAACTAATTGGACTAATTATCCTAAATGGTCTAATTGGCCTAATTATCCTAATTGGACTAAATGTCCTAAATGGCCTAAATAACCTATTTGGCCTAAATTGATTAAATGGTCCAATTAGACTAAATTGCCTAAATAGCAGAATTGTCCTAAATTGAATAGTTATCTTATATGGCCTAAATGGACTAAATGGCATAATTGACCTAAATAGACTAAATGGCCTAATTGGAATAATTGGCCTAATTGGCATAAATGGACCAAATTTACCAAATATACTAAATGGATGAAATGGAAAAATTAGATTAAATGACCTAATTAGACAAATGGAAAATTGGATAAATGACCAATTAGACAAACAACCTAACCTAAAAATGAACCTAAGAACCAAATAATAAAAATTACCAAGTTAATGAATAACCAAATAACATAAAACAAATATAATTGGTCCTAAATGAATATAAAATAGGAATACATATCATACCCATGTTTATCTTGCTAATTTTTATGTATTTTTTATGTGATGACACTAGTATTAAATTTATAACTAAATGTATATTTAGATGCATCTTCATTTTTTGGATTTAATCAAAAACTACAATTTTAATTTATTCTAGGGTTATCAATTTATTATTATTCTATAATTTAGTTTTATAATAATAAATTTCATTTGTAGAAACCAACATTGGGCATTAAATGCTATGTGCCCCAAGAAAAATTATTTTTCTGGACCTGGAAGAAAAAGTATGGAAGTGGATTAAATTCTAAAGCAAAACAAAATATTGTAAGTTTTCTTATTTATATGTCAAATATTTATACATAATTCATAATTAAATATATTGTTTATATTTGGAACATTATTCCCTACAGTCCTTCGATGATAAAGAAGATGAAAAATTCAGGCCAAATAATCATTTGAGTGAGGTATTTGGTGAGGATCACCAAGTGAGAGTCCGATGTCTCCCCAGAAAAAACAAAATACCCACTATGTATTGGTCTTCATTAGTCACCACTCAAAAATATCAAACCACCGAGCTGTAAATATCACATGAGAAAGTAGTTAAGGATAAAAAATAATTTTATAGGATCGCAAAATAATTAAACTAATAACTGAACACTTCCTGAAATCTATATCAGTTACATGTAAATCACTTTTAGTAGAGGCTTATAATACTGTTGATACATATATAGAATCAATTTTCTCTTTAAATGATTCCTCAAGTGATGTAAATGAGGTTCCTAGTAGTGGTCAAAATGTGGTTGGTGGTAGTGGTGTTGGTGTTGGTGGTGATTATAATAATGATGATGATGATAATGTTTCTCTAAATGATGTTGTTGGTGATAAGGATGTTTTCAATGGTGATGAGGATGAAGATGTTGATCATGTTGGATATAATAATCCCCTCTATTTTTTACATAGTAGTAAAAAGACACGTGGATGTTGTTTAATGACTATAATTTAGCAGTTTTGTGGATGTATATATGTGTTATAGTATTATAAATGGTTTCAAAATTATGGAAAGAAGTTTTTTGAATACGAAATATACAATATATGTATTACATTGAATGTGTACCATGGTTTCTATTTAATTTATAGGTTCAAGATGTGCTGGAAGGGATGCTGTTTTCAAATGGGGATAAGGAGCTATACCCATAGTTTAATAAAACATGGGTATATTGTTTTGCTGGGAAAATATTTACCCATGGTTTAACCATAATTGTGGGTATGATAAAATCACCGGGTATATACCCACAATTTCTTATAGAAACCATGGGAATATATCTATACCGATGAATCCATCAACCACAGTTCATGAATCCTTGGGTATAGGCTATACCAATGGTTTTAAAGGTTATAACCACAGTTCTTAAATGTGGGTATAGTCTATGTTTCTTGTAATGGAGATAGTAAAGATAATATATAATGGTAGTTTATTCGAAAGAAATAAGGAATAACATATCTATAAACATAATTTATATAGAAAAAAATATAATCATATATTCTTATGAAAATTATTTTTTTATAACATGGAAATGGAAATTTAGTAGAAGAAAAAGGTAAAAGATGCAACTTATAATGCAATTAAAATGTAAACATGATATAAGTGCCCTAATTTAAAGACAATGAATCGGGTATAGACATATAAAAATGTAACTATTTTATGATAATAAAGTAATTGAACATAAATATATTGGAAAAATTGTAAATTTTATGTAATTTAAATGTGAATATCACATATTATAGTGTGAATATACATGTGCCTTCTTGAAATGTTAATGAATAATTAGAAATTGAAAAATAAATAAAATAGTATAATATTATACCATAATTGTTTAGTTGAGTAAAATGAATTAATGGTTTCAATTAATTTATTGTAATTGCTTTAATTTACCCCATAAACGTGATTTTAGGAATTTTTTTAAAAAGATAATAATTAAAACTCATATGGATTCCATGATCTATAGGATTCATATGAACATTTCTTGGTCTAACTATATTCATTTCATAAGAACATTTAATGGTCCAATTGAATCTATTCCACCAGAATTATGAGGGTACAAAACATAAAACCTATTAGAAAAAATTCCTTTTGATGGTTATTTTGGGTTTTTTGTGTTTGTTGACAAGGTTTAAGGTTGTTTAAGAAGGTTTATTATCTAAGAAGGCATAAAGAGTGAGTGTGAATGTAAGAACTGATCTCATAGAGAATGGATTTCGGATCTGATCTCATGGAGCATGAATGTATGAAATGATCTCATAGAGTTTGAATTTATAAATTGATCTCAATAAGTTAAAACATTTGTACTGATCTCATGGAGTGAGAATATCTGAACCGGTCTCGTGGAGCATGAATGTATGATCTGATCTCATGAAGTGAAAATTTTAGAACTGATGTCACAGAGCACGAATATTAGAACTGATCACACAAAGAAGTTATATGATACACCACATGATTGTAGATGATATTGAATTGAGATCATGTAAAGAACTTAATGACATTGCATGATTTTTAAGGATCTCACAAATATATTATACAAAGAACTTGAAGACAATTCATGATTTTTAGTGGATCTTGGGGTGAAGTCATGTAAAGTACTGTATTTTTGTCAGGGGATCTCATAGCGGGATCTTGTGAATAACATTAAAGAAAAATAGAAGGTAATAATGGAGATATATTGTGGTTATTTTAAATCATGCATCACACATGATTGTTTGTGGATCTCAGGGAGATAACATGAACCACATGAAGACAATGAAGTTATAAATAATGGATATATCATGTGGTTGTTCAAAATCACATGACAACATGATTGGTTTAGATCATAGAATGGGTTCTAATGAAGTGTTGGAAGAAAATATCATTGACTAAATGATTTTCATGGGATCTCATGATGGGATTATGAGAATTACTCATGATTGTCTTTGGATATCATAATGGGATCACTTTAATTTCTATATGGAAATGAATCTGACCACTATATGAATGTATCTAGATCTCGTGATGGGATCATGAAAAGAATGTGATATTTATTATTAAGGTGGTAGAATGGATGGATGACCGTGATTTGAGGATTTAATTCAGTAGACTATTACTTATAAATACCCACTAACCCATCCTTAATAAGTGATGAAGTATTTCTTAAAAATATTTATTTAATGCTTCGTTTGAAGAAGGGATTTCACATAAAGTGAAGGATTATATGTGATTTACATCATGAAATTGTTTCGTATGAGTAGAACAAGGTCTGGTACCTAAGTCTTATGATCCACATAATCATAAAAAAGTCTTTTGAAAGTGTCTTGTAGTGGTATCATATGAAGAGAGATATGATAATGAATTTCTCATGCATAGAGAGACTGGTTGATATCACACAATCTATGTAACCTAAACAATTTCTCATGTCATAGTCACATGATCCACATGAATAGATTAAATACACACAATTTTCATGAACAGAACTAAGTAATATAATGCATATGAAAAATACAGAGTATCACGATCAACATAAATAAAATGGAGTCTCACAATTTATTTGATTAGAAAAAATTCTCTCTAAGGAATCATGTGATTCATGTGATTTGAAGAAGGTCTCATGGATGGGTCTCATGGAGGGGTATCATGGAGGATTCTCTTGCAAGGGTTACATGGAAGGATATCATGAAAGGGTTATTCACTAGGGTCTTGCACAAGGGTAATATGCCAGGGTCTTGTTCAAAGAGATTCATGACAAGGTTAATCTATGAACAATAGAATTTTCATATATGAATTATGAATAATAAGAATATATCTAAGGATCGACACTATCTGACTTTATTAGGAGAATAAGTTTATTCATTTCTATATTGAAGGTCATGAAAGGAAGAGTTAACATCCCTTGAAGATATTTCTAAAGTGAGGAGAATTTTCTATGACCACTCATGGAAAAGTGATGTTAGAGGGGATGTTCACATCAAGGTTATGAAAGATAAAATTAATTTTGAAGGAATATATCATACATTCAGTGCAACTCTCAATAAAATAAAATATTTTTATTTCTCTTGCATGAAAATTGTTTTACCTTATCTAGTAGTGAGAATAAGAGGAAAGTGTAAGATAAGTGATCATGAGGAGATAATGGATCTACCCCAAATGTTGTAAAGGTATTGATCCCAAGAAGGCATGACATATCCAAAACTAATAACTAGTGATATTAGTGATTTTATTGCACTAACACAATGTTGGATGTATGATCCTTGGACTAACCCATAGTGGTGAACCAAGTAGAAATATATGTGTCCATATGGTTTCTTTCTTTATTTACATTCTATGTATCATCATCGGATAAAGTTGGTAAGTATAATATCAATATAAATTCTAAAGAAAATATAATTAACCTTATAATAAAGAGGTCAAGATCCAGTGGGATAAGATGTTTTTTGAAGGAATATCCATACCCTGATTCACCCCCCTCTCAGGGTATCTAAACCCCTTTTTAGAATAAAAATTGGTATATGAGGGTAGTTAATTTTGTTGGATTTATTTACTCTTACTTGTTTATTCATATATTGAAATTTAAATTATTGTTTGTTCTTATCTCAATTTTCCAATGAAAAGAGAACCACTTCAAAGAAAAATATGAATTTTAGTTGTATTTTTTAGCGTGGAAGTGTTTATAGAAAGAGTGTGATTCAATTTAAAGAATCCAAAAATATACTGAAGAAAGGTTTGGAGTAATCAGACATTGAAAATATTTAGTCCTTAAATGAAGCTATAGGAATTAGTGAAGAACCTAATATACCATATTATGGTGGAATTACTAATGATGACAAAATTACAAGAATTAAAAAAGTGTAATTTTTCCATAAAACAAAGTAATTGGATTATAAATTCAAAGCAGAAAATAAATCTAAAGATATGCATATCTAAGGGTAAGAAATTGAAGTCAAAAATACAAAAGTCTTAAATAAAATTCTTGTTAATGTGGTCAAAGATATAAGAGAGAATAATGATTCCCACAATGGAGAACCAAAAAAACTCAAAGATGATGATGAGGGGAAGAATATAAACTCATAAGAAATTCATAATTTTGGAATCTAGAAATGATGATCTTTCTATGAACCTATCATAATTATTTCAGGAGAATTCATGATTAAAAGATTTTTCTTCTCAGATAAATTCCAAAATAAATAAGAAAATTGAGATGGTGGATATTCATTCTTAGGAATTGAAGGATGAGATAACTAGTGGGAAGAATATAAATAGATAAATTAATGACCCTCTTAAATCAAGAGATAAAAATATTCAATAATTGGTAGAATATCTATAATCAGTTAAGAAATAAGTGGAGCAATCTAATTCTAAAGAAAATCCCAAATTAAATGGATACTTTTCATTTATTATTTTGTTATCTATTGAAACTTAATAATTAAATGAAAATAAAATATAATACTTCAAAGGAAAAAAATTAAATTATTGTCTCATTGTAAAAGTCCAGGCAGTTTTGGAAAATATAGCATTGGATTTAATGAACCATATCCCATGCATTATAGGAAGAGTTTTATGAATAGTTTCAGAGATTAGAAATTTTTTTAGGTGTTGGAAACAAACCAAAAAATACTTATACAATAACTGATGAAAATATGTTCTATTTCTATGTGAATCATGGTCACATTTCATGTTCTTTTGAGGATTTGGATTATATTTCTTGTTGTAAACATAGAATTATTTATAAATATAATATTAAAAAGACGATTCTTGATAAATCTGAAAGGATATTCTCTTAGAAGAAAGCATACTTGAAATACTACTATTGTGGAAGAATGGTACACACCATGAGTATGTGTAAAGAAGTATGGGGGATCAATGTTATAATAACTCTAGATCTATCAATATCTTAACCAAGAAATGTTGAAACAATATATGTTTTTAAGTAGGATTGTCTTATATGTGTTAACCATAGGAATTTGCAAATATATTGCAGTTGGAAACAACTAAGGAAGGAAAAGGAACCCAAAATGATGTCTCTAACTCTGGTGGTGTATAATAAAAAAGACTATATTGGAAGATAACATGATACGTTGAAAATTAGGCTTACAGAGTCAGGAGAAATATAATGAGATCAATGGAAAGTAAACCAAGAACCTCCTATGATATACTCAAAATATATATCTTAGCAAAAATGTGAATGAACCTATAATAAGGGTGGGGATACTCTATTTTTGAGAAATAAGAATGTACATTCAGTGAAATAATCACCCCAATAATAAAGGGAAAGGTGACTTGGATAATAGATAAAATAAAAAAATATTAAAGAATGATTTGATAAATTCACTTGTCATTCCACAAGATGAGATTTAATGTCACACAAAATTTACCTCTAATGGATAAATAAGAAAGAGAATATTGTCAATGGAAATTATTTTGTTTGGAGAAGGAATCATGAAAAACGGTGTATAAGTGGTGTGGTAAAGAAATAATTTTGTTCTAGTTGATTTAAAACCCAAATTGTTAATATGTAAAAGCCTATAGAACCTATATATCTAAAAAATATTATGAATAAGGGTAATTAATGTCTTGTTATATGTCTGGATCACTTGAAGTTGGCTAGTTAGTTGAAACAATCGAAAAATAGTAAGTGTTTTGCAAGAAAATATTTAAGGGTTGGTCAATTTGGATCAACCACAATCCTCTTATTGAAGATTCAATAGATACCACTATCTATATCTATTAAATGTTTATCATATCTACTGGAATTTATATAGGATAAAGCGAGAGATACAATCCATGCATGTTTGTGTGTTATGAAAGGGAACAAGAGTATAAGTTCAATGGAGATACATATGATAAGAAGAAACTAAAATCTTGAAATTCACATATGGTATCAAATTCAAAAAGTGGTTTTATACAACATCTGTATTCATAAAATATATATAAAGAAGATTTGTTCTATGGAAAAGGAATATCATATGATGAAGTTTTTGATGTGAAATTGAAGATCCATTAAATCTATACATGAATGATCCATTTCTTCCAAGTAAAATTTAATATCCAACCATTGGTACCATGGCTCAGTTCAAGTGTAATTTTTCCATCGAGATAATAATGATTGGTGGAGAAGTATAATCATTAATGCATTTCTTGATTTTCTAGTTTTTTCTTATAATGTGGTATCAACTGACTATTTTTAGGATACCAAGAAGTTGTGAGAGAAAATCAACAACATTTACAATAAGTGGTCTCCTAGTTATGATGAGTAATTCAAAACCATAATTAAAACCAATAATCAATATTATTATCTATATTTTTTCAAATCTAGAGGGTTTTTAGTAAGATATGGTTACAAGTACTTTAGGTTATACAAACTTATCTAATAAGAGAGTCCTCTAAATAATTGAAGAAATTCATACTGCTAAAATTCATATAAGTAAGTGAGTGACATAAAAAAATCCAATTTATTAAAATCTTGTTTCTTATAATGATTTATAACATAGTAGGATTAGAGGATACGTCAGAGACACAATTCCAAGTGTAAATTTTACTTTTTGGTAATCTTTCAGTAGTTGGAATCTATAATGAAAAATACAGGTCTGATCTTGAAAAGTGAAAAAATAATCAAAGTTTCAATATCAAGATGGTAAATAGAGTCAAGGTGAAATTATAAATAGTTGCAATATCCAGGTGATCTTTATATTTTAACCTACGGTGTCTATCAGGAAAAGAAGAAGTGCATGAACAAAGGGGAGAGTAATTCCTCTTTATCTTGATTTTAGGAGATAAAAGGCTAATGATTGACCCATCATGATTTTTTAGATTTTTTATAATATGATTCCTAGAGATCATTAATATATGGGAAGTAAATTCATAATTAAAGGAATGTCTTATTGAATTATATAAGAGGAGGGGATATAGATGTAAAGTCTCTGATAGGTATCCATTGTGACAAATCAAGTTCAATAAATCTTAGAAAAAATACAGTCCATATTTCAATGACATAAAACATTCAAATAAAACATCAATTCATCAAGAATAATGTGAAACATGGTCTTAAGAATTTAGATCATGTGATGACTGACCTATAAGTTACTTAAATTCTAATTCAGGCCTTGCATAAAGAAGAATTTAAGTAAAATAATCTAGATCTTAGAGTTTATTTGACTCCCCAACATGGATTTGAGATTCCCACTCCCCAATGTATAGTGTTTTTACCCCTATAAACTGACTTGTGTTCTTTACCATGTTTTAGAACACAAAGGAGCATCCTTTGGGTTTATTTACAAAGTGGGAGAGAATATCTCGATCTAGATAGCGAGATAAAATGACAAAAGTATTAGAGAAATAGGGAGAGTTTTAAATTTTATGATGATAAAGTAGGTTTTTCATTGAATAAGAATCATGAAAAGGGTTCATGCTGCAACTAGTTGACATGTATAGTTAAGAAGTGATCTTGATGGCTAAACATAATCTATCATTCGATGTTAATAGAATTTCCAGTTGAAGGCTTGAGAATGAAGTTATTTATCAATGAAATTTTTATATTAATCTTATTTTTTATACTGAGTTTGAATTATGGGGGCTAAGAATACATGCTAAGGAATTCCTTCATCACTATATATGGTTGCAGAAGGAAATTTGTTTTTCATGTGAATGATTTTAAAAAGAGATGATTCTTGAAGTCTTGATGTGTTTTCATCAAACCCAAATGTGGATACTATTATAAAAAACCTATTTTGATGGTTATTTTGGGTTGTTTGTGATTTTTGAAAAGTTTTAAGGTTGATGGAGAAGGATGGTTTTCAAAGGAGGCATGGAGATTGAGTGTGAATATAAAAATAAATATCACGGGGAGCACAAATGTTTGATCTAATCTCATGGAGAGTGAATTTATAAACTGGTCTCATGGAATTTCAGAACTAATCTCACAAAGAATTATTGTGTGAATTGATCTCACAAATCATGAATGTATGAACTAATCATAGAGACTGTGAATGTATGATATGATCTCATGGAGTGAAAATGTCAGAACTGATCTTGTGGAGAATAAATGTCAGAAATGACCTTGAAAAGAATTCACATGAAGAACCACATGATTTTTAGAATATATCTCATTAATATAATGAAAATAACATGATTTTTGTGGATTTTTATAATAGATCATGAAAATAACTTGAAGACACCACATGATTGCTAGTGGATCTTATGGTGAGATCACAAACAGTGTCGCATGATTGTCAGGGGATCTTGTGGTGGGATCATGCAAAGAGAATGGAAGAAAAATAGCTGGTAATGTTATAGATATCTCATGGTCATTCAAAATTAAATTAGGTGAATGATTATTAGTGGATCTCATGGTGAGATAACACAAAGCGTATGGAGACAAAGAAGTTGGAAATGATGGAGATATCACATGTTCCTTCAAGATCATGCGACTGCATGATTCTATTTAGATTACATGATGGGGTCTCATGAAGTGATAGAAGTAAATGTCACTAACCACATGATTATCATTAGATATCATAATGGGATCACACATATGACTCATGATTATCTTTGGATCATGTGATGAGATCACACAAAGTGATGGATGATAACAAATAAGAACACCACATGAGTCTATACAGATCTCATGATGGGATCTTGTGAAGTGCATGATGGTGATTGTTAATATGGTTGAATGGATGGTTGACCATGATTTGTGGAGTTAATACAGTGGACTTATTCCTATAAATACCCATTAACCCATCCTTAATAAGTGATTAAGTATTTATTAAAAATATTTGTCTGAAGAAAAGTCCTGATAATGTGTTTCATGTAAGGAGAATGAGTATACATGATTGAAATTGTGTAAGTATTTCTCATGAGTTGAATAATGTCTTGCACTAGAGTCTTATGATCAGTGTATCCAGAAAAAAGTTTTTTGAAAGGGTCTTATGATGGTATCTTATGAAGAGAATTATGCATATAGTGTTTTCATGAAAATAAAGTACCATTAATATCACACAATCTACATAACCTGAACAAGGTCTCACCCTAGATTCATACAATCTGCATAAAGAACACAAAGACACATGATTTTTGTCAACAGAACTAAGTCACGTGATCTACATGAACAACACAAAGTCTCACAATCCACATAAACCAAATAGAGTCATGCAATCTATATGATTTGATGAAAGTATTGTGAAGGAATCAAAAAATCTGAATGATCTGAATAAGTTCTCACAGATGGGTCTTACGGAGGGGTCTCATAGAGGAGTCTCATGCAAGGGTTTGGTGATAGAATCTCCCATAAAGGGTATGTGCTAGGGTCTACCATAGGGGTAAAATACCAAGGTATGGAACAAGGAGATACACACCAGGTTTAACCTATGAAAAAACATTTTCATATCTGAATTTTAAAGAAGAAGAAGAAACCAACGATCTACACTATCCAACTATATTAGCAGATAGAGTTTATTTATTATTACATCCATGTTAGTGAAAGGAATACTTGGAATCTCTTATTGATCTTTCTAAAGTGAGGAGGAATTTCCATGAACTATCATAGAAAAGTGATGCTCAAGGGGATATTCACCTTAAGGCCATGAAATAGAACATGAAGTTCAAAGGAACCCATCACAAATTTAGTACAAATATTAACAATATTAGTTATTGTTTTTTGCTTGTGTGACTATTATTTTTCCTTCTAAAGTAGTGAACATAAGAGGGACATGTAAGGGAATTGATCTTGGGGAGATAGTGCATCTACCCAAAACCTTGTAAGGGAAGTAAGACGAGGAAGGGATGACCTAGTTGAGAACAACAAGCAGTGAGATTAGTGATTTTGGTGCACCAACACAATATTAGGTACAACTACTTAGACTAGCTTGTAGTGGTGAACTAAGTAAATATTTTCATGTCCCTATGTTTTATTTATTTATTTACTTTATTTGTATCATCCTCAGATAAAGTTAGTAAGGATAAGATCAAAATAAACACTAATGACAAAAGTAGTGACCCTTATAATAAAGTGTTCAAGATGTAGTGGGGAAAAAATAATTTTATAAAGAATATAAATACCCTAATTCACCCCCTCCTAGTGTATCTAATCCCTTTTTAGGACTAAAAAACCACTCATAGGAAATCAAAAACAATTTTATGGTACATTATTGGGAGATTCCTTATAACATAATATAAGTATTATTAATTTATCTAAATGTTTGACTATAAATTGAATTATACACATTACCAAAGTATCTTATTACATAACTTGTAATGAATAAACCGAATTCATTATTTTTTAGCGAAACTTCAAATCTGAGTTAAAAAATTATTATGGGAAATTTTTATTGAACACAAGGTAATGAGAAATGAAACTGTTATTTATAGATGTGAAAAAATGAATAAAAAAGAAAAATTTTCTTTCAATGAAATATAATGTAATGTAGGAATGATATTCTGTCTTGTTGAAAGTTCTATTTTCTATAACATACCAGTTGGGACAAAAATACCTAACAATCAGTTCATGACGTGATTAAATGTAGTTAAATGAGAAAATGGAATGAATCTCATAACATAGATTTTCAAATTATTGTTATTTAGTTTGTAACTAACTTAATCAATCAGTTAGGAATTTTATAACTCATTTATGAATTATGTTACTCAATTATTCATATTCTCATTACATAGTTGGTTATGAATTCTTGGAATTAGTTTTGGAAATTAAAGATTTTTACACTGTAAAAGCATTAAATTCTAAAATAATTAAATTATATTTGATAGTTTTTATGACACACAACACTAATCATAAAAGGGAATATAACACCCCGAGACCTTATTATATATTTAAATTGAATCTCTTCAATATCTTTCATTACATGAAAAATTTATTTTATCTTGTGTTACATGACACAATGATTATCTTTGAGAGATTATGTTGCACGAAAGACCGAGTTTTACCAAACAATAATATAATTTTAATATTATTATTTAATATGATGTTTATCTCCTAGAAATTAGAATGGAAGGTATAAATATTATTAAATATATTATGAAAATATATAGATTAGATAAGTTTATTAGTTATCCTGTATTTTTTTCTAAAAGATGGCTCAAACCAACTTTGCACACATAAGTTAAAATTAATTTTTATAACTTTTAGAAGAATTATATGAAAAAATAAAATTCATTTTTAAATTAGGTTTCCAAAATTATATTTAGGTGAATTTTTGATATGTTTTATAAAAGTTTCATTTTTTGATGAATAGTTAAAATAGTGAATATTAATTGAAAATTGCCTTTTCATTTGAGTAATTTATAATCTTGAATTGTATTTTGAATTGATTTTGAATTATAATTAGTTAAAATTTATATCCATTAATCCAATTTATATCATTATAATAATTTTTATAATGATTTTAGTTATGAAAACTTTGTAAACTTTTGAACATTTTCACTTTAAAAACTGCTTTCTCATCAGGTCTGCGAGATTAATTTTAAATTAAATTATACCCATTATATGAGTATAATTTTGATAAATGGATTATATATTTGTATTCATAATAATTTATATTATCTAATAATGTGTAATTAATATTTTACCATAATTATTAGTGAAAACAGTAAAAATTAATTACCGCGATTAAGGTTAAAACAACTTTTTTCACATTACACACATTTATGTTAAAATTAATTTTACACACACATAAGATTTTTATTTAAAAAATTTTTATTTATTATTTATAATAATTATATATTAATTATCTAATAAAACCCATTTTAAATTTAGTTTTAAAGAATAAATTTCCTAGGTAAATAAAAAATACATGTTACCTTGGTAAAAAATAAGAGGGTAAAATTGTGTAAACATAAAGACTGAAGAACAACATGAAAAAATGTATTTTTTTTTATTTTTTGGAGGTGTTTCTTGACCAAATAAACCCTTAAATCCATTATTTATCTATTTTTGAGCTATATGAGGTAAGAAATACCTCCCAATAGTTAATACTTTTGGGTATTTTCAAGAATACCACTCCTCCTAAACTATAAAAGGGATATCAATCTCCTTTCTTCTCCACACCTTAAAACCTGTTTGGTTTGGATAAGACATACCCATTTAACATAATAAATTAACTCCAATCATATTATAATCCTTATTTTATGAATAAAACCAACTTTTTAAGGAATTTTTGAAAAACATAAGGAGGAGATCCAAAGAAGAGGTAACATTCTTCAACAAGTGTCTTTATTTTACTTCTTTCACCACCTCATTCAATTTTTATTACACCATTATGATATAATAAAATTAATCTCTTCCATATATTGGGATTATTTTATAATAATTTAATTTCCTCAAAATATCTCCAATTTAATAAAATGGTTTACAAAATCATTGGGCGTGTGTTTGACGGACTATCGCCTCGCGAACCAATGTTGTTCGTTTTTCCATTTCCATCATTCATGGTTTGGTATGATGATGGATATAAAGTATATATATATATATATAAATATTAAATTTATAAAATAATTTTACTTATTGATTCACTATATTATATATATATTTTTACCTTCTATTCCATATGAGATATGATAACATCACTCATGTGTACCACAAACTACCGCCTCATGAAGCGATGCGATTGGTCTTTCACTAATGCTTCACATGGAAGGTGATAAAGATAATTTTAATGATTATATTTTACATAAATCAAATAATTTTTATATTAATGAAACATTTATAATTATTTAAATATAATATATGTCATTTTCTTTCTTACCTTTTTTACTTAAAGATGATAACTTCGTTCGTGTAAATGTAGATACCGCCTTCACGAAATAATGTGACTCTCTTTTCATAACCACACCATATGGATGATATATATAATTATAAATTATGGTAATTATGATATTATTATCATTATGGAAAGATTATATATCACCTACCTTCTTTACATAATAATCACCGGAAAATGAAAACGTTACTCATACGAATGCATGGTCTACCGTCTCAATGATCATAAGGTACTCCATTTTTCATAACCACCATTGGTGACTGGTTTTAAAAATAAAATTTATGTAAAAATATGATAATTATGTTATTATTATTATTATGGAGATTATTGAACTATATAATATGCACAAGAAATGGATATTTCATGATGAAACACGCATGACAAAACATGACAATTAACACCCGAAACAATAAAAATTATGAAACCTTATTAATGAACATGTAGTAATGTCTTATAAAAGGATCATATATGATATTATAAATATATATATATAGTTTTTTATAAGTTAATAACATGTTTAAAAACACTATAAAGGAGGATATATAACATTAAATCAAAATTAAGCATGAGGAAAGGGATTTCTTAACTTAATTTCTATTCAATAGGTTAATATTGCACTTCATTGATTTTTTTCATTCTTTGATTATGTGTATAATGAATTTGGATTAAATTATGATTTATTTCCACTTTTTAATTTGATTTTCATTTGAAACACACAGTATATTCATTCATTAATTCTTAGTTCAATGCTATGATCATTATAAATGTTTATTTCAGAATCCCATTCTAATCAAGATTGTTTACCCTGGAATTTCCATTGAATGAATTTATTTGACCATTTACTAATAAAAAATTTTCATTTTATTATACTATGGTTATTAATGAAATTTTACAATAATGTTACAATTTCTATACTCTTTGGTACATAATTATTTTTAGAATTCGTTTTAAGGAAATCCGACTTCATTTATCTCTTTGGTCTGAAATATGTTTTGTTACTAAACCTCGTTTCTAAAAATGTTTTCAAAAATGTTTTAACCTTTTGAAAATGATTAATAAAAGTTATTTTCACGCATTTTTACCCTTTATTAATCAAATATATTTTATCCCATTATTTATCATAGATATGTTTATTTCTTAAACTGTATACCATTTTTGCATATAGTGTTTACTTTGATTGTTATTTGATTAACTGAGGAAATATTGATAGATATTGATCCATTTCTCAATACAAATACTTGTTGAAATGGAAAATTGCTTATGAATTAATTTGATTATTATATATATATAAGGAATTCATTGTAAAGGTATGACATGGGTTGGGGACCAGTTAATGTAAGCCCCTCGAGGCACCGGTAGTCTACTGAGACGAAATTAGTTGAAAAAGCCCTATGTGTTTGTAATCATTTTCATTTAAACTATCTTATAAAAGGTTTTGATATAAGTATGTTATAAAATATCTTGTGAAAGGTCTCATAGAAAGGTATCACGTGCCTGGGAAACATGATATCTGATAGTTAAGCATTTTATTTATTTCTATTATTTTTATTATCCAGATGATTTTTACTAAGAAATTATCTCTAGATGCATTAAATTTTCGGTTTATTATATAAATGTAATGTGTTCTTAGTTATTTAACTCAAAATATTAGTTATTATTTTTCTAGTTAATTAAATGGAACGTGTGATTAGTTATTTACCTGTCTATATTGATTATTCTTATTATTTCATGATAGCTTCCACTGTACTTAACACTTAACAAGAATTTGAGATCACCCTTACTTTGTTTCCTTTCTTAGGAATCCATGAAGTTTACAATTTCAATATACAAGGATATTCTATAGGTAATGATTATATTCTTGAAAATCTGTTGTGTTGTAATTTGTTTATTCAAATGTAATGTTTGAATCAAGTATGTGTCTAGTTTACCAAGACTACTAAACTATACATTAATTTGTGATGCCATTTCTTACTTATTATTTCAATGTAATATATCTAGTAAGTGACTCTGAGCTACTGGGGTTGGGTTTTCTACATTTGGTATCAAATAAATTTTATTATAAATCTTGGAAACTATATTTAGTAAAATATATATTAGCAAACATAACTATAAGATATAATTTGATGATAAGTATAGAAGAACATTATAAAGTTTTGATAAGGTATATATTATTTAGTTTTTTCTATAAATACATCCACTTATGGATACAACAATTGAAAATGGTTCTAGTAAAGAGGTTCCTAGGGGTAACAACTTCTAAAAGGGAACATTGGTTTAAAATCGATTATCACCAAGTGTACAACAACAAGCCTTATTGGGAACATATTTTGAAACTCCTGAGAAATATTCTTAGGATAATTCACATTTTCATCATAAACCATCATAATGAATTTTAATAGGTGATGAAAATAAATGACTTAAGTTAAAACCTAGAAAAAGGAATAACCTATTTTGAAATAAAATTGATGAATCATTTATGTATTGTGGTTCAAGAATTAAATTACATGCCTATTTTTACAAATGGTACTTTGGTTATATCAATCATGAAACATCTAGGGATTGTTTAAAATTTTATATGCACATATGTATTCATTTACTTAAGAGTTATGGATACCATCAGGGGTTAATTAGGTTAAGATTTATCATATATTAAATGTCTTAAACACCACTTTTTTATGTTTTATGTTATGGATGTCTACCAATGTTAAGGATATTTTTGTATAAATTTATGGAAGGTATAGGTTTTAGTGAAAAGGTTATTTGATTAATAATGACTTTATGTTTCATATACATAAGTTTAAAGTAATTTATTACATTTAGGGTTAATATGATAATTAATGAAATTATAAAAATAGTCAAATAAAATTATTAGACTTTTTGAAAAAAGGTTGTATTTAAACCCTTAGTAAAACAATCATTTAATTATTAATTTTATTTCATAGATGTCTGTCGTATTTGTTTTGGAAACATTATAAGAATAATATTAACATAGTTTAGAAAATAGAAAACATGCATTATGGGTAAAAACCATTCACATATGGAAATGTGGTGGGGCTTGAACCCATGACCAAAGGACAATAAGGTTTTCACACCTACCACTTTCCTACATGATGTCCGGGTTAAAATGTAATTGTTTTTAGGTAAAATATTTGAAAATTAAATATTAATTATAAATAAATGATGTTACTTTATAGGATTAGAGATTAATTTATCATTTTGAATAACTTATGCAAACCATATTGGTTTTGGAAAATAATTATAGGTATATGGAAAGTGTTATCACTCTTTATGGATCATACCTATTTGATTTATGGATTTGAGGCCCTTAAATTTTTATTGACCATTTACATGGATATGATTAACGAACTCAAACAATCACTATAATTATTTTTTTTCCTCTATGTATATATCTTCACTTTCCAATAATTTCCTCCTATATAGAAACACGATTATGTGTTATTCCATATAACCTTTGTATTTCCGCTTCTATCTTATTAAGAGGATATTTTATTATCCCTTATTTGATGTGGGTTTAAAAAAATTAATTTTCAAATAAAAAACCCTATATTATTGAGATCAAGTTTAAATTCTAAGAACACAATTTATTTAAGGTGTGGAGAATTTAACAACCCAAAATTCTAAAATAAGGATATTGTATTTGATAGTGTGCATGACACACAACACCAAGAGTAGAAGGGAATATTACACCCTGAGACCTTACAATATATTTAAATACAATCCCTTAAATAGCCCGTATTACATGAAAAAGATAAATTATCTTACATTACATGAAACAATTATTATCTTCTACTACTTTCATTTCAAGCAAGACCAAGTTTTACCAAATAATAATATACTGTTAATATTATCATTTAATAATATATTTATAACACTATTATTTGAATGAACAGTATAAATAAGATTAAATTAATAATTTGAAAATTTATCTTAGACACGGTTATTAGTTATACATTTATTAGTAATAAAATAAGAATCATTTAAAAGAAAAATAAATCTTTTCTGAAAACCTGTATTTTTCTAAAAGAAGGTTAAATTGCGCTTTGCGCAGATAATTTAAAATTAATTTTTACCAATTTTAGAAAATTTATATGATAAAATAAAATTATTTTTTATAATCATGATACAAAATTATATTAGGTTTAATTTTTGGCATTTTTATGTAAAGTTTCATTTTTTAAAGAATAGTCAAAGATATTGAATTTTAATTGAAAACAACATTTTAGTTTAAAAAATTTATAAACATAATTTATATTTTTAAATATTTTAAAGTAAATTTAGTTCAATTTTATATCAATTAATATTATTTATTTCATTGTAATAATTTTAATATTTAATTTATTTATAAAAATGTTGTAAAATTTTGAACATTTTCACTTAAAAACCCTACTTTCTTGTGGTATATATGGGATTAATTTTAAAATAAATTCTTCCACATATGTGATTTGAATTTGATAAAATGGATACCATATTTAGTATAATAATAATTTATATCATCAAATATTTCCATATTAATTTTTTACCATAATGATTTGTGTAAAAAACTAAAATTAATTACCATGATTAAGGTTAAAATGAGGTTTTGCGCATTACATGTGTTTTTGTTAAAATTAATTTTATACACACAAAAGATTTTTATTTAATAAATAATATTTTATATTTAACATAATTATATATAAAATATATAATAAAACTAATTTTAATTGTATTCTTAAAGGATAAATTTTATATGAAAATAAAAAGATACAAGTTACCGTAGTTAAACCTAAAAGGGTAAAATTGAGTAAACTTAAATAATATGGAAAAAAATAATAAAAAAATGTTTATTTTTCTCTATAGAAGATTTTTATAGAAAAAATAAACCCAAAAACCCATTATTTATCTATTTTTGTGACACATGAGGTAAGAGGGACCTACCAATATTGAAAACTTTTGGGTATTTACAAAAATGCAACTCCTCCTCAACTATAAAAGGGAACTCACTTGTCTCTTTTCTTCACATGATCAAACCTATTTGGTTCGGCCAAGAACATACCAAATAACTTCCCAAATTACCTACCCTCATCATAGATACCTTATTTTGGGAATAAATCCAACATTTTAAGGTTTTAGTGCAAAACATAGAGAAAGATACCTGAAGAAGAGGCAATATTCTTTAACAACCGTCTTTATTTCACTTCTTTATCCACCTAATTTAATTTTTAATAAACCATGATGATATAATAAAATCAATATATTTAATATAATGGTATATTTTTATAGTATGTTCATGATATAAAACCATATCCACTTCCATCAAATGGGTTAAAAAATCATTATTTATGTGTATAACAGACTATTGCCTCGCGAATCGATGACATTCATTTTTCCATTTCCACCTCTCGAGTTAGGGTATGATTATGGATATAAACTACATATATGGTATTTATAAAATATTTATTTCTATATAGTAATTATAAATTATATATATATATATATATATATATATTATCACCTTTCACTCCACAGGAGATACGATAACATTGGCCGTGTTTACGGTGGAGTACCACCTCAAGAGGTAAAGTGATTCATCTTTCAGTAATGCTTCCCATGGAAGATGATAAAGATAAAATCAATGATTTATGTGATAAAAATGAAATAATTATTATATTGATGAAATATTTAACATTCTATAAATATAATATATATCATTTTATTTCTTATGTTTTCACTCACTTAAAGATGATACCATCATTTGTGTGTGTGTGGACTACCACCTTTACGAAGCGATGTGACTCTCTTTTGATAACCACACCTCATAGATAATATATATAATTATATAATATGGTTATTATGATATTATTAAAGTTATATAATTATTATATATTACTTAACTTTATTTTATAATGATGATTGGAGAATGGAAACATTACTCTTTCATATGTATGGCTTACCGTCTCCATGGTCGCAACATACTTCATTTTTCATAACTGTCATTCCTGAATGGTTTTAAAAGTAATATTGGAGAAAAAATATGATAATTATTCCAGTATTATGATTCTTGATATGATATAACTCTATAATATGTGAATAAATAGGATCTTTCATGATGAAAAACATATGAAAAAACAAGGAATTTAACACCGAAAACAATTAAAATAATGAAATATTATTAATGAAAGAGTAATAATATGTTATAAAAGGATATTATATAATATTATAAATATTTATTTAGATATATTATAAGTTAATAATTTTTTTAAAACCAATACAAAATAGTTTATGTAACATTAAATAAAGAAGAACCGTGAGGTAAGATATTTTTTAACTTAATTTCTGTTCATTAGGTTAATCTTATACTTTATTGATTTTTCCACTATAAAATTATGAATATAAGGACTTTTGATTTACTTATAATGTATTTACACTTTATTATATGTATTTACAGTTGAAACACATAATCTATTTATTTATTAATTCTCACTTAAAAATTATGATCATTGTAAATGTTTATTTCACAACCTTATTCTAATCGAGATTGTTTACTCTTGAATTTCAATTGAAAGAAATTATTTTACCATTTCTTAATTAAACATTTTAATTTTGATATAATATGGTTATTAATTATATTTTAATGTAATTATACCATTTTAAAACTCTTTAGTACCTAAAATTATTTATAAAATATTTTTAACAAAATCTAACTTCATTTCTATATTTGGTCGGAAATCTATTTTTTTTCAAAAACCATGTTTTATAATTGTGTTTAATTTTTTTAACATTTTTAATTTTTTTATCATAATAATTTTCACCCATATTTACCCTTTACAAATTGTTTTAATGGAATCTTATGTCATTTTTAAAACAATGCTCGTTTGGCTTTTACAGAAAACGTGAAAAGAATATTATTATCATTTTCTAAAAAAGGAACTTTCATAGCATTTTTATAGTACAAAGTTAATATTTTATTTACTTTTATAGAATGTATATAATTTCATATTGTGATGAATTTAATTTTATTAAATTTTACTTTACAAGTTTATGAGAATATTTTTGAACAAAATGTTTTTAAAAGTAATTGTCAAAGAAAAGTATTTTCAAAATGTTTTTGAAAATGAAAAGAAAATTTTACTCAAGAATGTTTTTAAAGATATTTTTAGGGAATTTATATTCATCAATGAAAATAACCCCGTATTCTTACTCAAATGGGTGTATATTATTTTGATACCATCTTAAATATTCCTCTAAATTTTTTATGATCACTTTGACCAAGAAAAGTATTAAAATTCAAATCCTTGATTAATTTTTATAGTAATTATGTAATATGAAGATCCGAACCACTAGGTACAATCTAGAATTCCATGTGACCTCATGCAAACTTCCTCATACAAAACAGGCTTCCCACTAGTAGCAATGTTCTATGTTTGTCAGTGGGGAGACTATATGCTTAATATCACATCATTGGATCAATAATCATCAATAAATAATATAATAAATAATCAGAGTAAAACATGAAAAAATTTAAAATGGAATACATAGAATAAAAATAAATAAGGTACCAATGTGGTAGGAAAAACTAATTTAATAAGTATTATAATAAGTAAATAAATAAATAGAAGGTCCTCTGATGTAACACCTCGACCCCAGAAGCCTGGAGTTGGCACCTTAATTTATTACATTGGATTGATTAAAAGAATCAAATCCCAAATGAATTATTAGTTTAGTAATCAGGGTAAACTAGATACATACATGAAAACCACATTACATTTTAAAAGATAAAATACACAAATAATATTCTTTAAACATTCAATTAATCCCCTTAGTGTAACCCTAGATATTATTCATAATACAAATCTTAAAATCTAGGAAAAAATAAAACATAATATAGGGGTGATCTCATATGTTCAGTAATGGTCAGCATATAATAGAATTTATGAGTAAATATGACATAAACAATATAACTAGGTAAATAACTGATGAAAATTCCATTTAAATAATCACATTAGATTTTGAACTTAACCATGGATATTATAACTAATAAAATAATCACATGGAATAATAATAATGACAACATGAAAAATATTGGACATCTGCACTGTCAAGATCTATCCTCAATGTTACTAATGTCAAGATCTATCCTCATGATAGTCTGCGTTTGTGAGTATAAAACCATATTATTTGTGTCAAGATGTATCCTTAATTTTTTTAAACTTATTAGAAATAAATATGAATGGTTTGTTTACAACTGATTGTGTATCATGGGACCATCCAATGAATTTAAGGGATTTAGAGGGCACCACTCATAACTTACTAAGACAAATTAATTCCTCTTATGAAGTGGAAAAATATAAGCAACATAAAAATTTATATTAAAACTAGCATATGAAATGTAAATATTTTCACCATAAACTATGAATGGTATAAAAATAAAACATCCAAAGTCAATTCAAATCATATTCCATTCAATGAAATATGGTAAATTGTATCTTAAGAGATTAATATGAATAAAAAATAGAAATTTATTTTGAAATAGATAAAAATAATCTAATAAAATCATTAGAAATATCTTGAAAAAAATACCCATTTTCTTTGAAATCATTTATTTAAAATCCATTCATTTATCAAATAAAAAATTTTATTTATAAATATTTTTGTAAACTTGTAAATAAATCTTCAAAACATCAAGGCGTCATGATAACGTTAAAATATTTTCATGCCGTATAAGATAAAAATAAACATTCTTTCCATATTTTTGTTGAAAAATTCATAAATTACCTTATTTGGAAAACAATAAAAAGTTTCCTTTCAAACCAATTTATAAAAAGTATAACCTTGGTAATAGACTTAAAAAATTTATAAGATAATAGTAAAGAAAATTTGGAATTTTTTTAAAGAAACATGGACAAGGATGATAATTATTCCCTAGTAAATACTTACATATAAACAATTTTGGACAATAATGATATTGTGAAATTTACCCATACCTTAGGTCTGATTCCCTCCATATGTGCACAAAAATTATCTTCTTCAGTGGAATTACATTGAATCTCCTCTTTGGGACACTAAGGTTTGTATTTTTGGAATACCAAGACATCCATAACATAACTAATAATGTTTTTAGGAGAAATGGTTAGGGTTTGGTTGAGATAGAAGGTTCAAATTTGTGTGACAAAGTGAGGGAGGAGGGTTCCTTTTATAATTGAGGCGATGGGAACTTTTGTAAATCTTCATAATATTAAAATATAATAACTATTTTCTAGAGACAAAACATCCAAATGAGATATAAATGAGGGGGGGGGAATACATTTTCAACTATATATTATCCCTTTTGTGATTATTATATATTTTTGTAAATTTTAAATAATTTAATAATATATTAATTCAATAAAATATAATTATTGTAAAATTTGATACTATTTATTTAATTTGAAATTAAATTAATCAAGAAAAATTGGGAATTCAAATATAATCCTTTAAACCACCTCTAATATATCTTATAGATCTTTAAAATTCGTTAGACACTTTAATTCATAAAAAATATATCAAAATGAATATTATTGAAATCAATTATTTTATTTTTCTATAAATTAAATAATTATTTTTTAACATTTAAGAATCATTTAATGAAAATATATAATTTATAAAAATTAAATATATAATTCAATAATGAAATAAATTTCATTGTGATCAAAATAGATATTTATATTCATTCATATTTTGATTTTGTCCCAATGCGGACACATAAAAGATATTAAATATAGGACATTGATATTTTGTGGCTATATTTGACTTTCAATAATATATAAGTTATTTTCATTGAAAAATGACAATTAAACGACTCCAATTAGATAATAAGGTTATAACAGTCGAACCCCCGACATCCTATAATTTTTTGACATGTTTTATTAAGTTTTTAATCCTTAATATTTTTTAACCCTTATTTAGCCCCTTTAACTCATACCGTGATATCACATAATTTATAAATTAATGGTTAATATTATTATAATAAAATGTCAAAAGAAAACTAAATGAGTCATTTATGTCATTTTGAAACTTTTCCCAATCCTTTTTCTGAATTTTATATTTTTAGATATTTTATATCACTTAATAAAATATTATTTACTTTAAAATATCTATAATGTCAATATTGATAGTATTCACTATTTTATCTTATAAAAAAACCAAAACAATAAGTTAAATTCGAACTAATACTTTCCAAACATTAACAACTTGTCAAATTAATTAATAAAATTTTATGATGAAATTAACTCTCTAAAATTATATTTATTTTAATATGTTTAATATCATTTATTCGATTCTTCTTTCATTTATACAATTAATTCATCATCATTGTGTAAAAATTTGAGTTAAATATTTTATCATTAACAATTATAAATAAATTATCATGATTTAGATAATAAATTTTCCTTTCAAATGAATATTTATAGTCTAATTTATCTTTTGTATAACCCTATATTAAAAATGGTATATTTATTAAAAATATGAGTATATAATTTTTAATTTATCTTTAAATAAAATATAATAAATGTCAAATTCTCAACCAAGTGGGTTAAAAAGGTTATAATATTAAAAAAATGAAGATTTTGGTTGAAACACACTCATCTAATGAAACAAGGACAAGTGTTAGGGTGATTTTATAATATTTATAATATTATGTTAACCTTTAATTACCTGATTTACCTTTAACTATGATAAATAAAAATTTACTAAAGTCACAATTAATAATACCAAAAAACTAATTTGATCTTATTAGAATATAAAAATTAAACCTATTACAACCATGTATATAAATTTTTAAAAATTCAATTCATAGAAGTGGAACAATTATCATTAATTTTAATCCTAAAGACGGTGCGACAAAGTGAAATAAAGTAAAAACATCCAAAAGCTTGATAAGTTTTTGTATCTAAATTTAATGTGAAATTGTTTCCAATAACCTAAATTGTTTTAAATTATATAAAATTATTCTAATTATATATTAAAATCATATCAAAACATAAATTAAATATATAAATAAAATAGATGAAAATGTAGTTTTGAATTAAAATGTAGTATTTTTTAGTGTTCATCAAACACAAAAATGAAACTTCTTAGAAAAATACCAAAAATTCAAACAAATTAAAATTTTATATTCCAATTTTAAATAAGAAGTTTTTTTTAAATATTCTATATAAAATTTTCAAAAATTGGATTTAAAATAGGTTTTCCATTAAAAGGCAGTAAAACTACCTTTAGAAAAATATAGGGGTTTAATGCGTAAAGTTGGAATAATTATTATATTATGAGTATAAAATCATTTTAATGAATGTAATAACTTTTTTATTAAATATTTAATATATAAATTTCATAATTCAGTTGATACTATTCATTCCCACCAACTTACTGGCTAGTGTTAGAATAATGATACTTAATAGTATATCACTATTCTTTTATGCCTAATATTGCATGAAATAAAATATATCAAAGAAATTAAATTTATTTAAAAGGATTCAAATCATAAAATATTGGGGGTGTTACATTCTATACTCCTTCAATAAATTTCTTCCTCACAATTTCAAATTACGCTTTTAAAATCAAAGGGTTAGACTTGAAAATTCATTTGTGGGAAACCCATATCAGAAATAGGGTTAATAAAACATCCTCATAATAAGAGGGTAAGGAAAATGTGATGGTCACCACAAAATTAGGATTTTAAAAAGGAAAACATTATAGGTAAGTGAAAATTGGTACATAGAAGAGAAATAAATGACCATGTTTTGATGGAGAGTGATAGAGAATATGATCATGAGAAAGTCTAACATCAGAAAACCATAAATCTATGATGGGTTAAAGAATACATTTATTTCTCAGTAAGAAAATAAAATTAATAGTGTTTTCATTCCAATTTATATTCCTATAATTCATGAATTATTTTACTATTTTAATAAAGCACTCAAAAATAAACATACTCTATTACTTTCTAGGTTATAAGCATAATATCATTATTTGGTTATTCTTTGATCTATTTCCATTTCATTTCCTAAAATAAAATATGGGTATTCAAGATGAATTTTATACCTAATGAAACTCTATCAATAAAATTCATAAGTCATTTCTTCAGCCTTTAAATAATTTCAATACTAAATTGGTTATTAGAGGTCATCCAATAAATCATACTTTAATCTAAAAAAATAATATCCAAAGTTCATCTTAATCTATTCTAACCTTAAGACTCAACTAAAATACTTTTTTCGAAACTCTCTGTCCAGAAAGGGATCTAAATTTCCAAAATTAATCATCATATTAGATTCCAAAAACAATGTAATGTAGCTCTTATTTTCAGATTCCAAATGTTTTCCACCTTAAAAAACATAATAAAAACATTCAAACTTCTAAATATTTAATGAATAAGTACTACAGTACAGTCCTTATATATCTCATGATTCTTATAATCTGATCACCATTGATGAAATAATTATAGAATCCATATACACTTGAAATTTAATCATTTTATATAATTCTTAAACCATTAACTATGATTCATCACCTTATTCCTTAATACATCCATAATTTTATTTTTCTTTGGTAGTATCTTCAATATATGTATAATAACCACTAATTATATAACCTTTATGATTCTAACCATTGACAAAACCCAAGGCACAAAGTGAAAAACACTAATCATAGTAATATAGTCATAAAGATTCATTTATAGTATGTCTGAATCATGAAATATTTTTCTCAATCTATGAGTCCATAGATTTAAAATATTTTATCCATTTTAATTAGAAAATAAATAAAATGATATCCTACACTTAGTATTATCCTCAAATTCAGTCATAGGGTAGATTTTTTAATACATTATATCCTAAATATAGTTTCCAATGATTATAATAAAATTCCTTTGATACCAACTATAACTTCTCGACCCTAAAATCATAGATCTAGTTCCTTACTTTATTACATTGTATTTATTTTAAGGAATCAATTCCTGAAGGACCAATTAGTTTAGTAGTATTTTTAAACTAGAAATATACTTGAAACCCACATTAAATCTTAAAAAATAAAATAAAAAATGAATTTTATTTGATAATTACATTAACCCCCTTATTGTAACCTTACATATAATTCATAATACACATCTTGATGTGTTGGTAAAAATAAAACATAAGAAAGGGGTGATCTCATATGCTCTGTACGAGTAAGAGTACAACAGATTCTATGAGTAAGTATGGCATAAACAATATGGAAAGATAAATAAGTGATACAAATTCCATTTAAATAATCACATGAGCTAGGAAACTTAACCATGAATATTCAAACTAATCAAATAATCACATGGAATTATAATAATAATAGAATTTATAATTTTGGATGTCTACACTATCAAGATCTATCCTTAAGATACATACTATCAAGATCTATCATCATGATAGTCTAAGTATGTGGGTAGAAAACCATCTGACTTATGTCAAACATCTATCCTATTGAAAATTTAAAACTAATTAGAAAAAAATGAAAACAGTTTTTTTTCAACCGATTTCATCTCAGGTGACCTACCGATGCATCAAGGGGACATAGTGGGCCCCACCCATCACTTACGAAGTCTAATTCATTCCACTCATGAAGTGGTAAAAAATTACCAACACAAACATTCTTATTAAAACTAATATACTAAATATGAATAATTTATACATAAAGTATGAATGATATCAAAATAACACATCCATAATCAAACCAAATCATATACCATTCAATGAAATATGGTAAATGGTATCATAAGAGATCAACCTCAATCAAACATAAGATTCAACAAAGGATGTTGACATAGAAGAAAATAATATAATAAAATCATTAGAAATATCTTGAGAAAATTACCCTTTTTCTTTGAAACAATTTATTTAAAAACAATTCATTTAAAAAATAAAACATTTTATTTAAAAAGAAAAATATAAAATTGTAAAGGAAACATCAGAACATAAAGGCATCATGATGGTAGTAAAATATAATCATGCTGTATAAGTTAAAAAATAAAAAATCTTTTTATATTTTTGATGAAAAATTCATAAATTACCTCATTTAGAAAATGAGAAAAATATTCCTTTCAAACCATTTTATAAAAATTTAAACATGGGTAAAAGAATTAAACCATTTATAGGATAATAGTAAAAAAAATTTGGAAAATATTTTTAATAAACTTGGAAATAAATGATAAATATTCCCCAATATGTAATTATGTATAAAAATTATCAGATAATAATGAGATTGTAAAATTTACCCTTACCTTAGGTTTGATTCCCTCTGTACATGTATGCAAATCCTCTTCTTCAGTGGACTTCCTTTGGATTTTCACTTAGGGACACTGAGGTTGGTATTTTGGGAAGAACAAGACCTCTAAAACATAACTGATAATGTTTTAAGGAGAAATGGTTAGGGGTTGGTTGAACTAGAATTCTCAAAGTGGTGTGAGGAAATGAAGGTGGAGTTGACTTTGTATAATTGAGGTGAGGGGCACTTTTTAGAAATCCTCAAAATTTTAAAATATAATAATGCTATTATAGAGCCAAAAACATTTAAAAGAGATATTAATGAATGTTGGAATACATTTTAGACCATATAATATCCCATTTATGATTAGTTTACATTTTTGTGATTTTTAAATAATTTAATAATATACTAATATAATAAAATATCATTATTGTAAAATTTGATACTATTCATTTAATTTAACTTTAAATGCATCAAGACAAAGTGGTAATTCAAATATAATTCATTAACACATCTATAATATATATATATATATATTATAGATCTATAAAATTCATTAGAAACTTTAATTCATCCGAAATATATCAAAATTAATATTATTAAAATAAATTATTTCATTTTTATATTAATTAAATAAATATCATTTTAATATTGAAGATAAATTTATGTTAATTATATAATTTATAAATTTTTATAAAAATTAAAATATTGAAATTAATTTCATTTTGATCAAAATAGACTTTTATATTCGCTAATATCTTGATTTTTTTCCAATGTGTACACATAAAAGATATTTAATACAAGAGAGTGATATTTTGTAACTATCTTTGACTTTAAATAACATATAAGTTATTTTTATAGACAAGTGTTCATTAAACAACACCAATTCAATATTAAGGTGATAAGTGTATAATCCCCTTCATCAAATAATTTTTTGATAGGTTTTTATTCTGTTTTTAATCATTAACATTTTGTTTCAAAATTTATTTAAACCATTTAACTCTTACCGTGATATCATGTAATTTATACACTGAGGGTTAATATAATTACTATAAAATGAAAAATGACAAATAAATGAGTCATTGATGAAATTTTAATACTTTTCCCAATCATTTCAATGAATTCTAGTTTTTTAAATATTTTACATCATTTAATAAAATACTATTTATTTTAAAATATCTATAATGTCAATTTTGACACTATTAATTATTTTTCCTTATACAAAAAAAAAGAAAATTCTCAACAAGAATTCTAAAAAAATTATAACATGTAAAAGTAATCAATAGAAATAAAGGATGGCATTAAATATCCAAAATTATATTCATTTTAATTTTTTTAATATCATTTATTTAATTATTCCATTATTTAAACATTTATTGCCTCATCACTGTGTCACCATTCAAGTTAATTATTTTATTATTTAAAATTATAAATAAATTATAATGATGTATGTAAATACTTTATCTTTAAAATTAATATTTATAGTCGAATTTATATATTTTTAAACCCTATATATAAAATGACATTGTTATTAAAAATATGAGTATGACATTTTTAACTAATCTTTAAATAAAATATAAAAAAGTTCACATCCTCACCCAAGTTTATTAAAATGGTTATAATTTTTTGAAAATAGTTAATTTTGACTAAATCCACTCATCCAATAATATTCGGACAAATTTTAGGGTAATTTTATAATATTTGCAATATTATTTTTACTTTTAATTACCAGGTTTACCCTTAACCATAATAAATAAGATTTACTAAATTTACTATTCATAATATCATAAAATGACATTATTAGAATCTAAATATCATACTTATTACAACCACATATGTCCATTTTTTAAAATTCAATTCACATAAGTGAAAAAATTAAGTTTATTGTTAATCCCGCAAACGTGATAACAAAGCGAGTTAAAGTAAAGATGCCCAAAAGTTTTCTATGTTTTTATATCTTAATTTAATGTAAAATTGTTTACAATGACCTACATTGGATAAAATGATATAAAATTTTTATAATTAAACTTTAAAACTAAATCAAAACATAATTAAACAATATAAATAAAATTGACAAAAATGTAGTTTTGAAATAAATGCAGTATTTTTCACTATTAATAAAAAAATGAATATTCTTAGCAAAATAACAAAAATTAAATGAAATTAAATTTATATATTCTTATTTAAAATTAGAAGCTTATTTTTTCAAATTAAGTATTTAAAAGTTTAAAATATTGTATTTAAAATCGGTTCTCAATTAAAAGGTGGTAAAACTAGATTTATAAAAATATAGCTTTTTAATGTGTAAAATTGGATTCATTCTTATCTTATGCCTACAAAATAATTTGGATGAATTTAAGAACATTTGATTAAATATATAGTATATAAATTTCATAATTTGGGTAATATTATTCATTCCCACCAACTTAACGGCTAGTGATAAAATAATAATTTTTAATAGTCTATAATGGTTCATTTAAGCACAATGTTGTGTGCAATATAAGATATCAAAGAATTTTTTTTAAATGAGACATATCATAAAATATTTGGGTGTCACATCTGAATTACATCCTATTCTACCACTAGTTCTATTCTCCTCTGCTCAGCTGTCCACCATGGGGTCCTTTCCCTTCACCAGATCCCTCATGAAATCTGCAAGTACATCGTAATGCCTTAGTAGGGTGTGAGTACAGGACCTAGTTACCAATGTGTCCTTAACCTAATGTGATGAACTATAATAATTTATTACAAAAAAAATGATCAATGTGAAAAATAATAAAAATACAATCCAAAACCGAGTGGTAGTGCACTAACCAAGCCACCCCAAACTCTCGGTCATACCTGCTTTAGCTCCAAGATAGTAAACATCAAAATAATCATGGAAACTTCTCAACATTAGAGCTAACCCAAACTGTTTGATATCCATATAGGCCCCAGAACTCTAGGTTAGGCCTCAATATGCCATCATTCCCCAATGTTTTCCTTAGGTTAGGTCACATAGGCCATCATGCACCATAGTTTCTATATAGGTCTGATCACTCATGATCATCATGCCCCAAAATCATCTCATATGTGTTTGACCACTCATGATCATCATACCCCTTGTTCAGGAAACACTAGGGCATCCTACCCCTTCATCTATCTTGGTCTAATCATCAAGTGACATGCAACGCCTGAACACGCTCCCCCTCTAAGGCTACTAATCCACTAAGGGTCCTCCTATCTCATAGGTACCATGCACAAAAAACAACATCATAACATATACCAGACTTATATAAATGAAACAATGAAATCATATCAAGACCACATATCAATGAACACATCATGAGAAATTTTATAATCATCATAGAAACAACATGTTAATCAAACATCAACCTGGAATCTAGCCATCTTAACAATTCTCATGAAGCAAGGTCATATGGTGTCATAGGATGCACAAACACCCATAAGAGATCACCGGTCAATCATAGATATTAAATATTCCCAAAAGATAATCATACCATCACAACTTGTATAATGTGACCCCAACAAGGTAAATAAATTCCTACCTTAAATTCATGGATGATAATGACAATGTCCATCAAAAGTGCCATCACTCGAACCACATTTTCACACCAACCAGAACTATGATCACACACAAAGGATACCTAAACCAAAAATATTTATTTTATTTCAAAAATAAATAAAATATCATATGTGACAATACTTTCTCTCACTAATATAATTTCCGAATTATCATTTTGGACATGCTCATGCAATATTATCCTTAAGAATAATTATAAAACAACATTCAATAATTTATGTCTCTAAAATAATTTGATAACACATGTGGTATCCCTTATAATTTTTCTATAGTAAAACCATATAATTATCCTTGAAAATTGCATGATTATCCTCTGATAATTTATGTTCTTTTTATCAATTAATAATTTTTCTTATAATTACCCTTGGGTAATTTTTATAATTATATTCCAATAATTTTCCTTACAGATTATCCTTCACAATTAAATAAATATCTTTTGATAATTTTCTTTATAAATTATCCTTTGATAAATTAGTGGAATTATTACTTTATAATTCTTATAATTATTTTTGATAATTTTGTGTAGCTATCTTTAGAAAATTAATGAATTTATACTTTAATAATAGATTATCCTTGTATCATTTCCATAAAGTAAACATTTATAATTATGTTATAATAATTTCTTATAAATTATCAATTGATAATTCTATATTATCATATTTTGACAATATCACTCAATTATCCTTTGATAATTCGTTGTAATTATCATTTCATAATTATTGATAATTATCTTTTATTAAAATACTACAATTATCATTTGATAATTTTCTACAATTATCATTATTAAAAACACATAATTATCATTTTTAAAATTTTAAAATTATCATTGGATAATATATATATATATATATATTTAAATTATCCATTTTAAAAAAATTCAAAAAATTAGATTGAACAAATCTTGTTACCTTCAAAAACAAAATATTATTCTCATCAAGATAAATCCAATGATATTAATGGTGCATCAATCCAATCAATAATAGTGAAGTAATCAAAGAGAGGTTTGGATGAAATAAAAAATAATAATAGAGAGAGGATAGAGGATAGAGGGTCATGAGGCATAAAAATATAGGTTTGAGGGAGATGAAATCCTCTTGGGAGTCCCTTTCTAATTCTAACCTTTATAAACAATTTTTTTATTTTCATCAATTAATGTTCACTCTGTCTCCTTATCAATACACTTATCTTACATTTCATTTCACCTCTTATTGTGTACAATGATCCACCCTTCATTTATTTATTTATTCATTATTCTTTTCTTCCTCTTAAATAATTTCAAAAAATTCATTATATATATATATAAATTAATCCATATATATACACACATATATAAACCCGTATATATATATATTACACACACACACACACACATATATATATGTATACACACACACACACACACACATATATATATGTATACACACACATATATTAAATATATAAAACATATGAATACACACATAACATATATACATGTACACCCAAACATGTATATACTTACATATATTTTTAAAACATATATATTTTTTCAATTTAATAATAAAAATAAGAATTTTGTTTATTTATTATTATTAATTATATGACATCATTTCTATAATTAACTTTTAGAAACCAAATTCCATTAAATACCGAGTAGCTAATAAATTTATATTAACCACTGAATTACATTAATGTGGAAAAAGTAATACTATGACTTCTATTATCTAATCTTAAAATAAATTCTCACTAATGGTGAAGGGTCTCTCATCAATTAAGTGAATTTAATGATGTAAGAATTTTTTTCCAACACAAATGATAATAATGATAAAATTATTTTTATCATTGCATACGATGTATCCAAACACCCAACACACACAAATATTATGTTGTGCCTATGGAAAATCTAATATTCTAGACCATATGGTGGTCTCAGATTTCTCAAACTACACAACTTTTGGGATATATTCAATTATTTTAAAAAAAATAAAAATAAAAATATTAAATAATTTATCCTCAAATGAGATGTTACCAAACACCCAACACGCACAAAAGTTTAGTCGCAACTAGGGTAAAATCCTCATCCTAGACCTAATACTGCCTTAGATTTACCATATGATGCACTGAATGGGATATATTCAATTATTTTGGAAATAAATCATGCATGAATAATATAATATATTTAATATTTTTATTCTATCTATGTTGAGGCTTTATGGGACTTTGAATCATATGTTATCCCATCACCTAACTCCGAAAATATTCCATAAAATATTCCATGGTGTTAACTATGATTTTACCCTTAAAAAGTCTTTAAATCATTTATTATGTTATTTTATTGAAAAACTACATTTCACAAAAAATAACCATAATTTATCATCAAAGAGGGTTTTTATTGTCTTTAAAATTTTATTATATTACAATTTTCCCCCTCTACTGACTTCTCATCCCTAAGAAGAGTATATTATGGTTTTTATAGAATAGATATGTAAAAAGATATCTAATATTAGGATCACACTCTCATGATATAGTAGGAGTTTTTAGAGGAAGAAATTTTGAAAAAAAATGTTTCGATCTCCATTCATCACTATAAAATCACCAGATACAGAATTGTTTGAAGGCATGGAAGTTTTGTTTGAAGCATGAGAAGATAAAGATGTTGGTATTTAGTTAGACCATTAATCCAAAAGATAAAAATTTTTGAAGAAAGAATTTGGTGAATTCCAGAATATTTTTGTTTTTATATTTAGGAAAGAAAATAAGTTGTTGTGGATATGGGTCCATCGAACATGATATGCCACTGATCCATAAGAGTTAGAAAAGTTTGCGGATAATGATTTGTATTTGGAGTTTATTAAGAACAATAAAAATATAAAAGTTTTTGGGACTGAATAACTAAACAATATCAGAGAGCAATCAACCATATAATGATAAAAAATGTAGTCAACCATTTTCATAAGGTTGAATTATCTGTCAATTTTCCCAAGAACAAAATAAGCACTCTAATATGTTTTGAATTGGGACAAGACTCATCAGATCGGTGTTGAAACCTATCCATCATAGTTAATTAGATAATTATCCATTATAAACAAATTGATATTGATAACTTCATTTGACACAAGATCATCAGTGTGAAGGAAAAAAGAAAAAATAGAATTGTTTGAAGAATTTTAATGAAGTGTTTGTCACAGATGGTTTTGAATCTGCTACCAAGAAGTGATGATATCTTTAGAAGTTTTGACTATGTTTATCGTAGAATTTTTTCAATCTTTTTTTTAGCTAGTATAGAGATTAAAAATGTTTTTTTTACAGTTGGTATGAAGCAACATAATAAAGAATCTATTGTCATACATTTGTCTTTATTGTAAGGGAGAAATCAGAATGATAATTGGAATCGTACTGAATAATGGTTGTAATGTTTGATGCTATATGAAGTTGTGATATGATTCGAGAATGATAAAAAATAATCCATAATATTTGAGAAGCACTGAATAATTCAAAGATAAAGTGGAAATTCAAATAAAATTAAAAGTTAATGAAATTTGGTTAAGCATGAATTTTTTTTCTGATTCCATCCTAAAAAACTATTATCAAACTTATAAATAGTGTAAAGTACATTGTACTTTATAAAACATTTACTCTTCATGGGTGAAGAGAGATTATGAGGTGATGAATGTTTTTAGAGAGAAGGGTTTTACAGATTATGATTTCCTAATGAAGTTTTCTGAATATAAGAGGAAAATAAAAGATCATATACATGGTTTCTAAATCGATTAAATCAATCATATATAGTTTTCTAGGCATAGTTTGAAGGTGGTTCCGAATTGTTTTCATGGTAGTATTACAGACTTGTGTTTTCCAGAATAATCAATTGGACCAATTCATTGGACTAAATTTTATTCAAAAGTAAAAATAATTTCTTACCTACTACTAGGTTAGAAAGTTAGTAATTAGTTTGATAGTTATAAGAAGTAAAAGTTAATAAGGGAGCACAACAATATATTTGAAAGAAATTGGTGAAAGTTTTTTAACATGTTACACAAAATTGCATTACATTGTTTTTGCTAAGATAAGCACATTCACTATTATATTGATCATAGTTCTATACAAGTATAAGGGTATGTCCTACCGGTTTTTTTCCACACACATGGATTTATTTATAGTGGATTTTGTGGCATTGGATCATTTACAAACCATTCTAAGGATGTATCTGCTCTTGTTGAGTAATGGACCTTGTAAATACATGTGTTCATATGGACGTGTGATTGTTTTTTCTTTTAAAAAAGTAATAAATATTTATTAGGAGGTGAATTTAGTTTCAAAATAAAGAATAAATAAAAGAAAAAGATATCAATGATTCAACCCTCTCTCTCTCAGTGATAAATTATCCCTAGATAGGCAATATGATGTAATATCAGAGTGAAGGTTCCCTTCATTTACACTTTGATAATGTTTTTTGAAGCAAAGTTGTTATAGAGAATTTGAATCATGTGAATGTTAAGGGGGTTATGGTCTTTAGTGGTATGAACTATCATATCTAGAAATACAGAGTGTTTCCTTATCTTATGTCTCTTGGGTACGATGTTTTATAAGAAACTATATATGGATTTCCTCTTATTGATGAAAAATTTCATCTCGCATATTTGGATAATAAGAATCTTGATAATGATGGAAGATCTAAAAATGAGTTAATTACATCAATTTTTGAAAGTGAATTTTTAAGAGTAAAGGGTGTTTCCATAACCAATGGTATCAGGAATACGCTAAAGAAAATTTATGAATAAAATTAAAAATTAAATAAGGAAAAGTTAAAAATCTAGATATTGAAGTATGAAGATCTTAATATGGGTGATTATGAATAATTTGGTGACTTATTTACCAATTTTAATGAAATTTTTATCACTATTAGATGTCTTTGTGAAAATTTTAAAGATTCTACTATTTTTGAAAAGATATTGAGAATTATTCATAAACATTTTGATGAAAAAGTTTCCCAATTGGAAGAAAGATATCCTAAAATATTCTATCTGGATTACTTTCACAATACTCTCATTACTTAGGAAATGAGAAAGGAGAAAGTTATAAATGAAAAAATAAAAGTTGATAGAGAAATTTCTTTCAAGGATACCAATAAATAAAAGTATAAGAGTATTCTTAAAGAAGAAAAATCTACAGATTTTGATTCCGAAAATTATGTATATAAAAATATTGATGAACATTATCCTAGTTTTCTAAAAATTTAAAAATTGGTATAAATAAATATAAACAAAAAATTTCCTTGAAATGGTTTGAATGTGGAGCCATTGGGAACTTTTCAACTACTTTTCCTTAAAGAATGATAGAAGAGGATAGTGATGAAGATGAAATAAGGCCATTAAAATTATTGAAGAAACATGGTGATAAGGCTAAATCTTATTTCAAAGGGAAAGATAAAAAGTTCTCCAAATCCAAAAGGAGAACTGTTTTGTCTAAAGATGATGATGAATAAGTTGACAATCAATATGAATCAAAAAAATTATTTTGAGAAATACGAAGACAATAATTTCATTATAATATTTAATAATGAAGAGTTAAAAATAAAAATTTCTATAGAAGAAGAAACTCAATAAGAATTACATATAAAAAAAGAATTAACGAATTTTTGAGAAATATTGGAAGTATTTAGAAAGGAATAAGAAGTTAAAAAATAAAAATTCCTTAATAAAAAATATATAAAGTTTTTCTATTAAGAAATTTAAGCTATTGGATGAGATTGATGACTTGAATAAATCTATTGAGAAATAAAATAATCCAAATGAACATCAGGAAGTTAAGTTAAAAGTAAAAGAAGAATAATTTGATAATTTTCAATAAAAACTTTCTAATGTTGAGAAGAAAGTTACATGTTTCAAGAACACTATTTATAATGTTTTTGAAAGATTTAGGAAGGATAAACCAGATAACGATCAACTAAATTTACCTTCAACGAATGGAAAGAAAATTTAAATTATTTTCAAGAAGAATAAATTTAAGAAAGTTATGGATGTGGAAAAAATTAAAAATGTGTAGAATTTATATATTTTTGAACATTTTGAGTTTGAAAAAGTTCCTAAAACTTCTATTTATAATAAATATGAAAATAAAACCAATCTAAAGAATAATGTTCTAGGAGATAATGTATAGGTTGGTGGTCAAAAATATTATCAAGAAAATGATAATAAGGTTTCTAAGAAATATGTTTAGAATTATGGATTGTATGAAAGTTACAGTGAAAAGTATTACTTATTTGGATTCTTTTGGTATTGTATTTGATTTGGTAATATGGAAAACTTATGTTGGTTTAATCAACATAAATAAAACAATTACTCAAGTTATATAAGGAAAAGATCAAGGGGGAGTCAATCCTCACAAATAAATAAATCTGAGAAAGTTTGTTTAAAAGTGAAAAATAGGTTCTAACTGCTTGAAACTATTCTTGAATGATGTGAACAACTAGGAAATATTGTGAAAGCATGCCTTGTATTGTTACTGGGACAAATCATTATTATACAAATTTTCAGAAGTACAATTTGAAGGAAGATAATGAGAAAGAAAAATCTCTTGTTGTTGAAACTACTATTAAGGATAAAAAAATGAGAATGACCTTGGATTATGGATATTGAGTGTTTTTATCATATGAAAACAGATTTTAAATTGTTTATTAATGTGAAATATTTAAAATAATAAAAAATGATGACTAGATATGATTAATCTCTCAGAATCAAAGGTGTTGGATCTGTCATTATTGGGGAAGAAAAGTTGAAACCCCAGAAATTTTTATTTGCTGTTAGGATGAAACATAACCTTTTGAGTGTTTAAATTTTTTTTTAATAAAGGCCATAAAATTGTTTTAAAAAATAGTGGTTATTTTGTGAAAAGAGAGGAAGATAGAAAAATTGTTACAAGAGTTCAATGTAAAAAGAGAAGTTTATTTCATGTTAGTGAAGTGAAAAACTCATATTACTTAATAAATATGGAAAAAAAATTAGTTGCAACATCAAAATATGGGAAATATGTGACCGAGAAACATTTAGAAATTATCAATGAAAGATATTTTCTGTGGTATTCTTGATATGCCAAGAAGAAGAGATTGGCAGTGCACAATTTTCTAGAAAGGTAAGATTACCAACTATATCCATAAGAAAGTTGATATTAGTTTAACACGATCCCAGAACTTATTAATTCTGATATTTTTGGGACAATGAAAAAATAATCAACTCATGGAGAAAATACTTCATTACTTTTATTAATGATTTTACTCAAATTACATGTTTTTTTTAAACATATTTTAGATTCTCTGAATATGTTTAAAAGTTTCAAGTGAAAAGATGAGAAGTAATGTGGGTATTTCATAAAGAAGTTAAGAAAGAATAATAGTGGTGACAATAAGAATATATAGCTTCAAAGTTATATTAAAAAACATGTACTTGTGCATGAATTTAGTACACCATACACACCACAAAAAATGGTGTTGTGTAATGGGGGAATAGAAGTTTTATTGAAATGTTAAGAACTATGTTAGATGAACATGGTCTATCTCAATAATTTTTGAGTCAATCCATGAATAAAAATATTTATATCTAGAATCAATGTTTCTAAAGGCCATGTTAAGATATTATTCCCTATGTTTTTTATGAAAAACACCAACTTTAAAACACTTAGGAGTATTTGAGATTCCCTCCATTGTAAATAACAATGGCAGAAACCATGGAATGTTTGATCAGAGAGATGAAAATGGAATATTTATTAGATATTTTTCTATAAGTAAGAGGATATAGATTTTCCAAAAAAGATACAAGGAGAATATTCCACTCCATTGATGTGAATGTTTTTGACAAATCTGAGGAAGATGATAAAAAAACTCATGAAGACAATCACGATGATCATGATAATTATTTTTGTTAAGAGTTATGATAAAGATGAAAATAGTTGTAATACTACACAAGAATAAGAATGAGACTCAATTATTTCTATTGGTGAGGAAGAATATCAAACATCTCATCCTTGGATAAGAAGGAAAGTAGAAGATCATAACATAATTAGTGATCTATATCAAAAGGTTTAAACAAGAAGAATATAAAATGTCATTAAATATACTTATTTATATTAAAAATTTTATCTGAAAGATTTTAGTAAAGATTTTTAGAATTTATAATGGATTTATGATATGAATAAAGAGTTTAATAGAGTGAAAATAATGATACTTTGGAATTCATTCCTACTAAAAATGCCAAAAATGTTATTGGTACAAAGTGTATTTTATTAAACAAGATGAATGGATATGGTGAAGTGATAAGAAAAAAAATCATGATTAGTGTGTAAAGATCACTCCTAGATATAGGTAAATGACATTTATGAGACTTTTTCTCTTGTGAAAATGCTATAAACAATGAGAATCTTTCAATCTATTACTGCACAATGAAGTGAAAAAATATTTTAGATGGATAAGAAGTCAAAATTATGTGTATATAACTTGATGAAGAAGTTTATATTAAACAACCATGTCACATTTTATTTGGGAAGGATGAAAGTTAGGTTTGTAAGTTAAAGAAATCCTTGTGTAGACTAAAGGAAGATCCAAGGAAATTATATCCCAAATTGGATACCTTTTTAAGAAAGATGAGTTTTAAGAAAGGGAGAGTTGATAATAATCTATATATTAAGGAAATTAATTAGTTTTACCTCATTATAATTGTTTATGTTTATGAAATTATTATTTTTGGGAATTATGAAAGAAATTTTGAAAGATTTTTTGAAGAGATGAAAAATTTGTTTGATATGTCCATACTAGGAAAAATGAAAAAATTCTTGGGTTACAAATATCACAAAATAAGAAACCCATATTTCTTTATCAAGAAAAGTTTGAAAAGGAACTTCTTAAGAAGTTTATCATTTAAAATTTGAAACTAGTTTCAAAACCAATTTTAGTGGGAACCAAGTTGCATAATGACAAAAAAGGTAAGGATTCGACTCTAAAGAGTTTCAAAATATGATTGCAAGTTTATTGTATTTGAAATCCTCAAGACCATACATTTTGTTTTTGTTTTCTCCTTATGTAAAATATTACAAAGTGATCCAAAATAATCACAACTATTGGATAGAAAACTATTTCTCAGATTTATCAAATGCACAATGGATTTAGAAAATAGATATAATAGCTCTGAAAGTATTGAATTGTTTGGGTATTTAGATACTGATTGGGTAGGAAGTATTTAGGATTGAAGATATACATATAGTGGAATTTTCTTCCTGGGGAAAATTTGTGTCAGTTAGCATACTAAGAAAAAAAATTCAGTAACTCTTATCACGATTGAGGATGAGTATGTTACTACTACTTAAGTTAATAAATAACTTATGTGGATGAGGATTTAGTTGAAAGACTTACTTTTTAAAATAAAGTTACCCTTGATCTTGGGTTGTGAAAATCAACATGCCATCAACCTTAAAAGAAACCTTGTTCAACACTCTCAATAAAAATAAATTGATATCAAATACTACTTCATCAAAGAACATATAGAGAAGAATGTATTAAAGCTATATTATATCCTTACATCAGAATAAGTTGCAGAAATATTCCCAAAGCCTTTACCAAAGAATTTTTTTTCAAGATGAGGTAGAATATGAGAATTAGACCTTTTTATCTCCAAGGTTGAGGTTTGTGTGTCTGTACCCTCTCTAATATTGTATTTAGATAATGTTTTCAAGGGGGATAATTGTTTCATAAATCTATCCAATGATATGTGCTAAACCTTTTAAGGTTTCATGTATGTAGGGGGAGTTGTGGGTAAGCTATAAAATAATCATGTAATTATGTTAAATATTCTAATAGTTGGTTGGAAGTGGTTGTAATAATCTAATTATTACATGTAAGTAGAAGAATTAATTAAATCTATGAATTAATGTTGGACAATTGAAGATTTTTCATAAGTCACTACTTTTGGATATCATGGTATTTCTGTCATTGATTATTTTTCCCTACAATGATTTATCTCACACCGGACTAGAATTGTTGATATGTAATCCATTACTTAAGGTTAAAAAGTTCAACAATTTATGAAACATGGTTGAAAAAAATACAAAGGGGTATATTTTTGGGACCAAGTTGGATGGATATGTTCTTGGAAGCGTAAAGAAGTTCATGGTGATTATTATTAATTATGCGGTATTTTTTTGTCAAGAAAAATAAATCACTTCACTTTTTAATATTTTTTGATCAGACTATAGGGATGAAATGGATCATAATAATCAGAAGATCAATCATAGATTAGGTAATAAAGTTCATAAGTTTTAGTTTTCTATTCTGAAGAAGTTTTGTGATAGGATTTGTTCATCATACTCACCTTGCATCCGATGTAAAAGTTTTGATCAAAATGAGAAATTGTATAAGAGTCTAAATGGATCCAATATAAATCTAAGAATTATTTTCTATTTTTTAGTTCCAAAATATCACAAGTTACCTAAGAAACTTTGGATGAAATAAATATGAATAAATGGGATTAAAGGTGTCTGAGTTGTGGAAATCAGACTAAGGTTTGGAAGGAAAGTAATATAAACTTCCCAATGTAAATTAAATGATGATACAATAATAATAAAGTTCTCAATGTCATGAATAATTCATGTTACAAGTAGGATTTTATGGAAGAATAAATTTTGAAGACAAAGTCTTCTGGTCTCAGTTAATCGGTTTAAAATCACTAGACATAGAATTTTTTGAAGGCTGGAAAGTTTTGTTTGAAACACGGGAAGAAGAAGATGCTGGTTTCAGTCATACCAATAAGACATAAATAAAAATCTTCTAATAAAAAATATTGTAAAATTTAGATGTTTTTATACTATATTTATAAAATAAAAGAAGTTTTTATTGATACCAGTTCATTGGATGCGGTATGTGACCAATCCATCCGAGGAAAAGAAGTTTGCGGATGTAAATTTATATGTAGAGTATGTTTGGAAAAATAAGAATGTTGAAGTTGTTGGGAGTGAATAAATAGACAAGATCAAAGACCAATCAACCATATTATGATCAACAGTGTAGCCAAACATTTTCATATGGTCTAATTGTTTGTTAATTTAGTCAAGAAATAAAGAATAACTCTGATATGTTTTCAACTGGGTCAAGACTCATTAGGTTGGAATTGACACCAATCCATTAGTGTGAATTAGAGATAGATCCATCAAACATAGGTTAAAAATAATAAATTTATTGGAAACATGATCATTGGTCCAAATAAAAGGAGAAAAAATTATTTTTTGTAGAATATTGATGAAGTGTTTATCAAAGATGGTTTGGAAGATCCTACCATAAACTCTTGATATATTTAGAAGTTGTGACTGTTATTATGGGAGACTGTTTTTCAGCATTTTTTTCAGTTTGTATGGAGATTTTGAATGTTTCATTTCTTATATATGGTACAAATAATGGTAATGAAGATACTTCAATCATACATTTTTCTTTATCATAATATAGAAATCAAAATTACAATTGGAATCGGACTGAAGAATGGTTAAACATTTTGAAGCTAGATGAAGTTGTGAGAATATTTGAGAGTATTATAGAAGAATCAAGAATATTTGAGAAGAACCGAAGAATTCAATGATAATATGGAAATGTAAATGAAATTCAAAGATAAGAAAATTTTGTTAAGTGGGAAAACATTTTCATTTTCCCACCTAAATGACTTTTGATGCACCTATAAATAGTTAGAAGTACATTGTAATTTTTGACACTTGTACAATTCATGGGTGAACGGAGAAGGCAAAAAACTAAATTTTTTTAGATAGATGAGGTTTCTAGATTGAGATTTCCTAAAGAATTTTTCCTGAAATAAGAAGGTGTAAGATCATATTCTGGGTTTCTGGATCAGACCGAGCAATCAGACATGATTTTCTGAGCATACATTGAAGGTTATTCAATTTTTTTCCAAGGTATTCTTATAGACTTTTGTTTTCCAAAATGAGTAATCAGACTATAGAATTTAAAAGAGTCATTCAATTAAGTTTCATTATGATGTCCATAGAAGTTATTATCTACTAATTGGTAGGAATGTAAAGAACCATTTTGATAGTTATCAAAATTGAAAGATAATAAGGCAGCATAATAACTTGTTTAGAAACAATTGGTGAAAATTTCTTAAATTGTTACAAAAACTATTATTACATCATTTTTGCTAAGATAAGTGAATGAACTATTGTATTGATCATAGTGCTATAGAAGTTTAAGGGTATATCCTAATTTTATGTATCTACACAATAAAATTGTTTTCTTGTGGATTGTGTGGTATTGAATTATTTCCAAACCATTACAAAGATGTACTTACTCTTTTTGAGTAGTGAACCTTGTAAATAGTTATGTTCTTATAGATGTGTTATTGTTTTATTTTCAGAAAAGTGATAAATATTTAATATTAGGAAAATTTTGTTTTAGAAGAAAGTAAAATTAAAGGTAAAATATATCACTGATTCACCCATCCCCCTCTCAGCGACACATTTACCTTGGTTGAATAATATCAGCTCTGTAACATGGAACACATTGTGCACACCTCGATAGTGAGAACTGATTTCTAGGTAGTACATATAGAGACCCAAATCTTGACGTACAAGGACATTATATTAATTTTGTGGAATATCTAATATATAACAAAAACAAACACACAAGGGCCGTAATAGTTTACTGTCTTTGGAAACTTGTAATATAATCTTCTAATCTTGGTGAAAGATCTTCAACATCTCCCATAAAGATCTTCCTTTTTTTCTTACCTAAAACCTTTCTTTATATCCTGGGGAAAAGAAAACATATAAAGGGTGAGCTCAAATTCTTAGTAAGGGTAAGCATGGAGAAAATAAAACAAACCATATACATTTTAACTTCAAAACATAAACATAATATTTAAACATAAAAATCTTGAGCAATATGATAAAACATGGCAGTACGTAAGGCATAGATCATAAAGAAACATTAATCATGATAAAATAACATGGGAATAAAACATGTAATTGTGGAAAACCATTAATCACATGATATGATTTCCATAGTAGCCAAGGCATTACTGCCAATACCATCTTACTGGACAAAGTCCCTTTCTGAATCGAGTTCACTCCTCGTTCCAGTCCTATAACACTGAACCAGATTAACTTACCGTTCCAGCTATGTCTACCTCATGAGATATAAATCTTTACCCAATTTATTGGAGGGAGATATAGGTCCCACCCATCTCCTAATTAAACCATTCTTATGTGTGCCACAAAATCATAAATCATACATCATAGCATAACCCATGTAATAAAAATGGGATTCTTAAACATCATGCCATCATAACATAATCCATATAAGATAAAAGGACATAATAAAATTAATTCCATCATAACATAATAAAATCAATGTCAAAATAGGGATAGATACATAACCCTATATTATCTTAGATGGAAAATAATTTTGATAAAACACTTGAACTCCATTCTTGAGGAAAATATCCTTTCTACTTAATTTTTTTTTCATTTCTTAACATATAATAAAATTTTAAACTAAAATAATTGTATTAAAAATAAACATAAAACTTGTAAAGAATGCTTCATGAAAATAATGTTCTATGAAATCATAAAAATCCATTCATGCCATATAAGTTAAAAAAACATTCTTCTCTTACTTTGGTCGGAAAAGTCAAAAAGTACTTCGTACTAAAAATGAAAAAATACTCCTTTCAAATATTTTACTAAACACTCACCAATGGGTAAAATTGGATTTAAAAAATTGTAGTAGGATAAAAATAATATTACATATTGAGGAATCATTGATGTGGATGATAAATATTTCCTAGTAAATTCTGAAGTATAAACAATCTCGGATAAAAATGAGATTGTGAGATTTTCCCTTACCTTAGGTCCGATATGCTTTGTATGTATCCAAACCTCCTGAATAATGATTTAAATAATGTCATTTAATTGTTACAAAATCATATAAATTGTTATGATATCATATATGGTTCACGTATGACTTTATATTACCCGTTCTTTTGTAAATTTCATGTTAACACAGCGTTTTGGGTAAAATCGTTTTATTTATCATACGTGTTTGGACTTGTTGTTCTTGATATTATTATTACTTATATCATGATTTAATTACATACAAAATGTAAATCATGATTTATATATCATATATATTTAAAAAATATATATATATATTAGATATATAAATGAAATGAAATACACCGTTCATGGAGAAAATAGGCCATACGTACGCATGAACGCTGTTTTATTTTCCTTATTGACTTGAATGGAAGTAATTAGATGAAAAAGAAATATATATATACTTAAATCCAGTATCTTTATCATGTAATATATTTAATTGTTGTTAATTATATATACTTTATAATCATTCTTGAGTGGTTAACATGGAGAATGAATCTCATCGCGTCGTGGAGACGATAATCCGTACGTATGCACGAGCGATGATATTGTTCCCATAATTATTAAATTGAATTGGAGTGGATGATATAATATATCATAATTATTATGATGTTATAACAACTATATATATTTATTATTTACACCATCATACCCATCCAAGTAAGGTGGTGGTGGAAAAACAGATTACATCACAGCGTGGAGACGGTATTCCGTACGTACGCACGGGCGGTGATTTCGTTTTTCATAGGATGGATAGAAGGTAAAATAGGGTTATTTAATATTTATAATAATTTATCATTATATGAGTGATAATTATTTTATTAATTTGTGATGAAACAAATAAATAAGAAGAATTTGAAGAAGAAAGAAACTTGAAAGAATCGGTAGAAAAGATTACCTCTTCTTCGACGCACCTCCTTTAAACTTATTCTTAGGGCACTAGAGTTGGTATTTTGAGAAGAACAGAACCTCTATGACATAAATATAGAGGTTTAGAAGAGTAATTGTCAGGTTTTGTCCGAGCTTCAAGGATCAAAAGGGTGTGAAGCGAAGAGGGAAGGGGTGCCCTTTTTATAAGGGAGGAGAGGGGTACCTTTGGAAAAACTTAAAATATTATTTTATAATAAAGTCATATTGGGTTTATAATATCTCCAAATTGATTTATTTCGAAGATAAAGTGGGTATGGGTCACAATCCTCTCAAAAAATAGGTTTTAGACAAGTTTATGTTACTATTTTAACCTTATTATTGAGATTTAACTCTAAGTTAAATAATTTAACTTTTACCGTGTTTTCTTGTTTTCTTACACTATATGGTTAATAAACTTACTATAACAAGACAAAAGAACCCCAAGTGGTTAATTATTAATATATATAACCTTATCTAAGTCATTTGGTCGAAAATTATATTTTTATGAATATAATAACAATTAATAATACAATATGTTTTTTAAAAACTATTTTTTGTCAATTTTGACACTATTTGGTAATTGATTTTTGTGAAACTGATAACAACATTATTATTTATAAATATTTAATTGAATCAATAATAACATGTAATATTAACCTATAAAATTATTTTAATTCATAAAAAGTTTCAAATTACATTTATTTGGTAATTTATAATATCAATTATGTTAATATTTCATAAATAAGGTAATTACTGCATCATCATTGTGTCATAAATAAATTAAATTATTTAATGTCTAAAAATTATAAATAAAATACCATTATGTATGAAATCTTATTATATTTATAATTAATATTTATAGTCAAATTTATCTTATGTATAACCCTATATAAAAAATGTTTTAGTTATTAAACATTGATTTTAACTATTTTTACTCTTCTTTAAATAAAATAATAATACGAGTCCTAATCTAATCCAAGTGGACCTAAAGGGTAGTAATTTATTTCTAAGGTTGTTTTTGGTCAAATTATACTTATCCAATGGAATTAGGACATGTTTTAGGGTAATAATAATATCATTTTTACCCTTAATTACCCTATTTACTTTTAACCGTGCTAAAGAAAGTAAAAATTTTCTATTCACCAAAAATTATTTTTATCTTATTGAACCAAATTTTACTCCTTGATATTAACCATTTCTCTTAGATTTTTGAAATTCTACTCACATAAGCGGTAAAATTATGTTTTATGTAAATTTTCAAATGCTCCCAAGAGGTGGGTAAAAGACGGCGAAAAGTTCAATAACATTTTTATATATTTAAAATTATTATAAAATGAATCCAATGAATTACATTGAACATATATAAGTATTATGTGTCTATTTTGACCTAAAATAAATTTAAATAAAATAAATGATTATTTAAAAAAAATTTGGTTTTAACCAATAACTCAGTGTTTTCACTATTCATAAAAAATTGAATGTTTTCAGAAAAATACCAAAATTTCACCCTAGGCTAATTCTGATATTCCGAATCCAAAAATGAAGTCCATTTTAAATGATAAAATTTAAAAAATTTCAAAAATTGGTTATTACTATTCATAACAGTTACTTTATATAATATTTTAATAACATATCGTTGTTTAGTGAAACTCGGTATTGCGTACAACTCACACTATCGTGGAAGGTCATGATTGCATGTAAAGCAAGCCAAGTCAGGGCTGTGTGTAGTGAAATATCCATTTGGTGTTGCGTAAAACATAATCAAAACTTATTTCATTTATACATTATACAAAATCTATACTTAATGTTGCGTAGCATAATTTCCACAAAACGAACTTGAAATTGTGTGTAACACGAGCCAAGAATAGTGTTGCGTATACTACAAGAAAATACAGTGTAGCGTATAGCGTAAGATAATATTGGTGTAGCATAAAACACAAGACATAAAATAAATTAAAAAGAATAATTCTCAAAAAATCTGGGGGTGTTACATTCTACCCCCCTTAAAATGAATTTCGTCCTCGAAATTCGTCGGGGTTATAAATGGTTTACTACTTGAAAGTTTCTTTCATAGAAACCCACATAGTAAAAAGGAATAATAAAAATTACTTTTAAAAAGTGATGTATGAAACATAATGGTTACCCAAATTAACTCATCACTGGGTTTACACATAAGAGAACATAGGTGAAAATATGGATATGGAAGAGAAATCTAACCATCATGTTCAGATGGAGAGTGGTAGAGAACATGGCTATGAAAAATCCAACAATAAAAAAGCCATAAATTTGTGATGATCTAAGATACCATTTGATTCATCAGATATAAGAGCACTAGGACAAAATTTTTGGTTTTCAATATCATTTCCCTAAAGTTGAAAATTTTGAATTAGAAGAAATACTTACTTGATTTTGGTACAATATCACTATTTTTTATGCCTTGAATAATTTCCACTTAATCTCTTAATGAAATGAAGATGAATTTGTCTTCCGTGAAGTGTTAACAGATCATGCGATAGAATGATAGGTCATTCCATCTGTCTCAAACAAAAGGAGAGCAAAAGTTATTAAATATACACAAGTCCATCTATGGTGAGATTTATCGTATATGATTCCAAAAATGGAATTATAATTAATCTATCATACCACTGAATAAAATAAAACTAGTTTCTACTAACCAGGGACTTCCTGTAGGCCAGTGGTAGGTAATAAAGGCCTGTCTCACTTCATTTGTGGGTTCGATTCTCGCAACCTTGTCCGACGCGATGGGTTGTCGCCCGTCCTACAGGTTGTCCTTTTTTCTAAAACTACATTATTATAACATTCCATCAATAATATCAAAAAAATTTCTAGCCTTAAATAATAATAACCTATTTCCAACATAATTCATTCCAATATTTAGGCTTATCTAAAATACTTCTGTCTAAGCTCATAGTATAAGGAAAACAATTAATAGAAATGTCATATGTCGAGCATGTGAATACTATCATTTATCCCTCAAATATCATACGATATATCCTGTTGGTCAAATTAAAAACATTTGAATATCTTAATCATTTATTCTCATGAAAAATGAATACCCATTGAACCTTAGTGAAAACATGAATGCTATCAAAATTTAACACTTTTCACATACAAAAATCCCAAATTTTATATATAATCAAACCATGATATAACTTTGTCCTTATATCAGTCATGAGATCATTTTTTTCTTTATACCTTCATTATGTGCATATCATCTTCTTTCCAAAAAAATATTTCAATCACTTTTCATCGTTACTGATACCATATAATTTTTGAAAACGAATACATAGATATTCCAAAATACCACGATACCATAAATGAGATTCTATGATACTATTTTTAAATCCCATTGCCTAAACACTTAATCATTACACAACATCATTTTCATACTCAACATCACAAATAGTGATCACATGTGACTTCCTTTTATCCTTTTTTTAAGAGGTTGCTCACGTTGATCATCATTAACCCTTGTATTAGGGCATTGATTAGCATAATGTTCCATTTCCTTGCACTTGAAGCATTGAAGTGTTGGTGGTGCGTTTTCTATAGTATTTTCTTTACTCACATAATTAGAAACCCTTTTTCCATTAGTTAGACACTCAGCTTCTCGATGACCTTCATTTCCACACTTAAAACATTTTCTAGTCCCTTTAAGACAGTCTCCACCATGCTTCTTTCCACACTTTGAGCATAAAGATACATTCATTTTATTTTCACCATTATTCTGAGATTTCTACTTGAACTCCATCTTTCGTTTCTTATCAAAACCATAAGATGAATATGTAACACCAACTTAGATTTCTACCTTGATAGCACAACACACAATTTCTTCATAGCTACTGAAGTCTCTTATAGCTAATTCCCTTCGAAGACTTGGTTTTAATCCACTGAAGAATCAATCAACTTTACTTTCAGATTGGATGATAAAGCCAGATGAATACCTTGAAAGCCTTGTAACATTCACTTAATATATACCAATAGATTCATCATTCTTTTTCTTAAACTCAAGGAAATCCTTTTCCATATTTGTTCAAAGAATACGAGAGAAGTACTTATTGAAAAATAAGTTCTTAAACTCATCCCATTCCATAAATTCAATTTCATCTCGGGGCCTCGTATTCTTAATTAGAGTCCATCATTGATCTGATTCACCTTATAAACGGTAAATACACAGAATGAATTTTTCATATTCTAAACATCGAAGTATAGAAAATATCTTTTCAATGGTACTGATCCATTGTTCAGAAACAAGTGTATTAGAAGAACCACTGAAAGAAGGTGGACGTTGCCGCATGAAGGACTCAATAGAATATTGTTCCCTTCTCTGCTCATTTGGAAGTCCAGAATGATTCATAGCTTGTGTAAGTATGACAATAATATTTTTCACTCCATCTCCCATAACATTGGTTTGTTCATGAGGATAATCATTGCATTTTCCATTACATTGATCAACATGGTTCCTTTGGGTTCTAGCCATCGTCTAAAACCCAAAAAGAATAGTTTGAGAGGAAAAAATCATGCTAGCGAAAACAACATAATAAAGGGTGAGTACCTTTAATATATAACATCTTAGGGTTAATTATAAGATTGTTACCGTAATTATAGGACTATAACCTATACTTATTCTTTACCTTAGGGACATCCGTAGACATATCATTGAAATATCTCTAGGGATCTCACTAAAGTTTTTGCATCCAAGTTTCCAAATGTTAACTAAAACTTTCCTTTAATACCAAATGTAGAGACCCAATGCTTGACGTACTTGGAAATTACATTAATTTTGATGAATATCTAATACATAACAAAAAAAACACACAAGGACCGTAATAGTTTAGTGTCTTTGGAAACTCGTAATATAATCTTCTAATCTTTGTGAAAGATATTCAACATCTCCCATAAAGATATTCCTTTTTTTTCTTACCTAAAACCTTTATTTATATCCTAGGGAAAATAAAACATATAAATGGTGAGTTTAAATGCTCAGTAAGGGTAAGCATGGAGAAAATAAAACAAACCATATACATTTGAACATCAAAACATGAACATAATATTTAAACATCAAAATCTTGAGCAATGTCATAAAACATGGCAGTATGTAAGGCATAGATCATAAAGAAACATTAATCATGATTAAATAGCATGGGAATAAAACATGTAATTGTGGAAAACCATCAATCAGATGATATGATTTCCATAGTAGCCAAGGCATTACTGACAAGACCATCTTAGTGGACAAAGTCCATTTCTGAATCGAGTTCACTCCTCATTCTAGTCCTGTGACACTGAACCAGATTAACTTATCGTTCCTGTCATGTCTATATCATGAGATATAAATATTTACCCAATGCATTGGAGGGAGATATAGGTCCCACCCATCTCATAATGAAACCATTATTATGTGTTCCACAAAATCATAAATCATACATCATAGCAAAACCCATGTAATAAAAATGGGATTCTTAAACATCATGCCATCATAACATAATCCATATAATATAAAAGGACATCATAAAATTATTTCCATCATAAAATAATCAAATCAATTTCAAAATAGGGATAGAAATATAACCCTATATTATCTTAAATGGAAAATAATTTTGATAAAACACTTGAACTCCATTCTTGGGGAAAATACCCTTTTAATTAAAAACATTTTTTTCCTTTCTTAACATGTCGTACAATTTTAAACTAAAATAAGTTTATTAAAAATAAACATGAAAACATGTAAAGTAAGATTCATGGAAATGATGTTCTATGAAATCATAAAAATCCATTCATGCCATATATGTTAAAAAACATTCTTTGCGTACTTTGGCCGGAAAATTCAAAAAGTACTTCGTACTAAAAACGACAAAAGGTTACTTTCATATCTTTTACTAAAAACTCACCAATAGGTAAAATTGGATTTAAAAAATTGTAGGAGGATATAAATAATATTAAATATTGAGGAAACATGTATGTGTATGATAAATATTCCCCAGTAAATTCTGAAGTATAAACAATCTCGAATAAAAATGAGATTGTGAGATTTTCCCTTACCTTAGGTCTGATATGCTTCGTACGTATCCGAACCTCCTGTATAATGATTTAAATAATATCATTGACTTATTAAAAAATCATATACATTTTTATAATATCATATATGGTTCACTTATGATTTTATATTACCCGTTATTTTGTAAATTTCATGTTGTAGCAGCGTTTTGGGTAAAATCGTTTTATTTATCGTACGTGTTTGGACTTGTTGTTCTTGATATTATTATTACTTATATGATGATTTAATTACTTAAAGAATGTAAATCATGTTTTATATATCATATATATTCAGTATATATATATAATAGAAAGATAAATGAAATGAAATACACCATTTATGGAGACGGTAGACCGTACGTACGCATGCACGCTGTTTTCTTTTCCTTATTAACTTCAATGGAAGTAATTAGATGACATATATGTATATATACATAAATAAAGTAGCTTTATCATGTCATATATTTCATTTTTATTCATTATATATACTTTATAATCTTTCTTGAGTGGTTAACATGGAGAATGAATCTCATCACGTCGTGGAGATGGTAATCCGTACGTACACACGAGCGATGATATCGTTCCCATAATTATTGAATTGAATTGGAGTGGATGATATAATATATCAGAATCAGTATGATGTTATAATAACTATATATAGTTATTCTTTACAACATTATACACATCCAAGTAAGGTGGTGGTGGAAAAACCGATTGCATCACGACGTGGAGACGGTATTCCGTACGTACGCACGCGCGATGATTTCATTTTTTGTAGGATGGATAGAAGGTAAAATAGGGTTGTTTCATATTAATAATAACATATCAGTATATGAGTGATCTTGATGTAATTAATTTATGATGAAACAAATAAATAAGAATAATTTGAAGAAGAAATAAACTTGAAAGAATCGTTAGAAGAGATTACATCTTCCTCGATGCACCTCCTTTAAAATTCTTCTTAGGGAACTAGAGTAGATCTTTTGAGAAGATCAGAACCTCTATGATATAACTAGAGAGGTTGAGAAGATGAATTGGTAGGGTTTGGCTGAGCTTCAAGGCTCAAAAGGGTGTGAAGATAAGAGGGAAGGGGTGTCTGTTTTATAAGGGAGGAGAGGGGTACCTTTAGAAAAACATAAAATATTATTTTATAATAAAGTCATATTCGGTTTATAATAGCTCCAAATTGATTTATTTAGAAGATAAAATGGGTATGAATCTAAATAATCTCAACCAATAGGTTTTATACAAGTTTAGTTTACTATGTTAACCTTATCATTTAGATTTCACTCTAAGTTATATAATTTTACTTTTACCGTGTCTTCTTGTTTTCTTACACTATATGGTTAATAAACTTACTATAAAAAGCCAAACGAACCCCAAGTGGTTAAATATTAATATATATAACCTTATCTAAGTCATTTTTCTCAACTTTATATTTTTAGGAATATAATAACAATTAATAATATAATATTTGTTTAAAAAAAATATTTTATGTCAATTTTGACACTATTTGATAATTGATTTTTTTGAAAATCATAACAACAGGATTAGTTCTAAATAAGTTATTTTAGAAAATACTAACATGTCATATTAACCTATAAAATTAGTTGAATTCATAAAAAGTTTCAAATTACATTTATTTGGGTATATATAACATCAATTATGTTAATATTTCATTAATAAGGTAATTACTACATCATCATTGTGTCATAAATAAATTAAATTAATTAATATCTAAAAATTATAACCAAAATACCATTATGTAGGAAATATTATTATATTTATAATGAATATTTATAGTCCAATCTATCTTATGTATAACCCTATATTAAAAATGTTTTAGTTATTAAACATTGATTTTAACTATTTTAACTCTTCTTTAAATAAAATAACAATAAGTGTCCTAATCTAATCCAAGTGGACCTAAAGGGTAATATTTTATTTCTAAGGTTGTTTTTGGTATAATTATACTTATCCAATAGAGTTAGGACATGTGTTAGGGTAATAATAATATCATTTTTACACTTAATTACCCTATTTTACTTTTAACCGTGGTAAAAAAAGTAAAAAGTTACTATTCACCAAAAATTATTTTTATCTTATTGAACTACATTTTACTCCTTGATATTAACTGTGTCTCTCGGATTTTTGAAATTTCACTCATAGAAGCGGTAAAATTAAGTTTTATGTAAATTTTCAAATCCTCCTAGGAGGTGGGTAAAAGACGGTGAAAAGTTCAATAAAATTTATATATATCTAAAATTATTATAAAATGACTCCAATGAATTACATTGAATTATATAAGCATTATGTATATATTTTGACCTAAAATAAATTTAAATAAAATAAATTATTATTTAAATAAAAAGTCGATTTTAACCAATAACTCAGTGCTTTCACTATTCATCAAAAATTGAAAGTTTTCAGAAAAATTCCAAAATTTCACCCTAGGATAATTCCGATATTCTGAATCCAAAAATGATGTCCATTTTGAAATATAAAATTTATAAAATTTCAAAAAGTGGGTATTACTATTCATAATGGCTACTTTATATAGTATTTTAATAACATATCGTTGTTTAGTGAAACTCGGTATTGCGTACAACACACACTATCATGGAAGGTAATAATTACATGTAAAGCACGACAAGTCAGGGCTGCGTGTAGTGAAAGCTCCATTTGGTGTTGCGTATAACATAATCAAAACTTATTTCATTTATACATTATAAAAAATCTATACTTAATTTTGCATAGAATAATTTCTACAAAACGAACATAAAATTGTGTGTAACACGAGCCAAGAATAGTGTTGTGTATACTACAAGCTAATACGGTGTTGTGTATAGTGTAATATAATCTTGGTTTAACATACAACACAAGACATCAAATAAATTAAAAAGAATACTTCTCATAAAATCTGGGGGTGTTACAGTACACCACTTCCCCTATCTGTTCGGTGACCTCAATGTGTCCAATAAACTATCGTTCTAGATTTGTTTGCTTTCCTAGGATGTCGATGGACTAATCAAGAAGTCATTATAAAGATGTCATGATCTCCCACATCGAACTAAAAAGGTCTTCTCCTATAGTCGAGATATAATTTTTTCTTACTCTGAGTGGTGATCAACCTTTTTTCAATCAAATACACTATATAAGAGGCCCCTAAAAACAAAATAGGCCCACAATAGCTATCTCACCTACCTTATTCCAAAAAGTGGTGATTGATATGGTCTCTAGTAAAGAGCCTCATAATGTTCCATATGAATCGAATCCTTATAACTATTCTTGAATGAGAACTCAATCAAGGCTAGGTAATCATCCCACACTCTACTAAATTCTAGCGTGAAATCTCAAATATTATCTTATAATATGAATATAGACTTCTTGTACTATCCATCAGTATAAGGATGGTACATCATGCTCAATCTTAGCTGAGTTCCTTGGTTTTTATCCAAGACCTTCCAAAAGCACAACATAAAACAAGCATCTCTATCTGATACAATTATAAAGGGAACTCCATTTAGGTGTATGATCTCTCCATTATAGATCTTTCCCAGTTCTTCCACTGATTGAGTGTCTATGATTAGTAATAAGCGAGTAGAGTTTATTAGCTGATCAAAAATTACCCAGACTACATCACGACTACTCTGGGTCCTAGGTAACCCCATCACAAAGTCCATCATGATGTCCTCCCACTTACACATAGGCATTGGGATTGGTTGTAACAACCCACCCGGATGTTGGTTCCTAGTCTTTCCCCTGACTGGTAAGGCATCATAAGACAAAACAAACGATGCCTCTCTTCATCCCTAGCCACCAGAATAATTGCTTGAAGTCATAGTACATTTTGTTCACACTAGTATTACCTAACTATCTAGAGGTATAGAATTCCCTCATCATTTAATATTTGATGGAATCATGCACTACCACAAAATAGTCCTTTTACAATGCTAAAATTGCATATTATCATCATAAAAAATCACTGAATACTGGAGCATGATTAGAATCCCTAGGAATTTATCATTATTAGAAAAGAGATGATAAAGGGTACCATTAACATAATTAATAATGGTTTCCTTTATTAGTGATTCTAAAATATCCCATAAAGGTGTCCCTTTGTTAGCGCTAAAAAATTGTTGATAAATGGACACTTTATCTTTTTTTAAGTACTAATAAAGGGGAATAATGAAATGCCCTGATAACGTTACAGCACGTTGCAACAACTAGAATATTATTAAAAATATATAAAAGTATAGATTATAAATGAAATAAAATTCAAAACAAAAATACATCAAAAAAATATTATAGACATTTGAAACATTGGTTTATTCAATCACATGAGTAAGTACAAATTATCACAGAAATTCAAAAAAATCAACGGTCCATTGTCTTTGGACATAATACTTACTCATTCTATTTCCCAATAAACCACTCTAGCTTGAGATAAATAATGAACATGTATAAGAGAAAATTATTTTATTAGTAGTACTATAAAGAAATAAACTAAACAAGAATTTTAATCTTAAACTCATCTTTAAGTCATACCAAAAACATTGTGTATCAGATTGAGTTGTGGCTGGTTCATGAATGTCACCCAATTTATTTTTCCTCTCCAAGCAAGAAATAAATTAAAATTTACAAAAATGGAACTTATATATTGAAAATCCCCACTTAGATTCATATCGAACATATCATCTATCAAATTGATTTGTAGAAAGTTTATATATACCAAAAATGATTTATGGAAGATTTTACTAAAGTATCAAAACAATATGAATGTGTTTTCTTGGTTTTGAGTATATCACTTGTGTTTTTTTACTAAAATGTCATTGTAAACTGGAAACACACACTTTGAGTAATATTGGTTACATAATGTGTCAATTTGAAATAAGACTAATTCATAAATGTAAGAAATGAATTTTAATTCCTTTTCCTAAACTATCAACAAAATGTGGGCATGTTTGCTCAGTTTTCAGAAAGTGACACTTTTTGAACTAAAATTTAATTTTTAATTTGATAATGGACACTATGAGTCATACCAAAAACATAGCGTATCATATTGAGGTGATGTTGATTCCTACACATGAAAAATTACTTATGGACCATTTTACTAAATTATAAACCAATCTGAATAAATTTCATGGTTTTGTGTATGTAACTTTTCTTTTTTACTAAAATTAATGTCAAATATAAATTAAAAGATACACTTGGAGTGATACTGGGTATACCATGTGTCAAATTGAGGAGTGAGTGATTCATACACACCCCAAATGACTTATGGATCATTTTACAGAAGTATCAAAACAATTCTAATGCATTTTTTTTGGTTTTGAGTTTATCACTTTTCTTTTTTACTAAAATATAATTTTAAAATAAAAACACACCCTTTTAGTTATACTAGTCAAATCTTGTGTCTTTTTTACAAGATAATTATTTCCACACATGAAAAATGACTTAAGAATCATTTTCTTAAATTATTAACACAATATTAGCATGCTTTATTGGTTTTTAGTGAGTGACACACTTTTTGAACTAAAATGTCAATTTTAAATTGATAATAGACACTTTGAGTCATACTAGGAACGTTGTGCATCATATTGATGTGTGGTTGGTTCATATACATAAAAAATGACTTAAGGATAATTTCAATAATTTATAAAAAAATAAAAATTCATTTTATAAGTTTTAAGTATGTCACTTTTCTTTTTTACTAAAATTAATGTCAATTTAAAATAAAAAGACACACTAGGAGTCATATTGGATAGACCTTGCATCCAATTGAGGTGATAATGAATCATAAACATTAGAAATGACTTATAGATCATTTTCATAATGTATTGAAACAATAAAAATGAGTTTTATCAGTTTTTCATATTTTTCTTATGTTTTTACTAAAATTAATGTCAATTTAAAATAAAAAGACACATTTTTAAAGATACTGGTCGCATCATGTGTCCTATTGAGGTGTGAATAATTCATTTTATTTGGTGGATCCTTTACATTATGATATTAATTTATTAATTATAATCACTGAAAACGATCATTTTTTCCCTAATAATTTATTTAAATTGATTCATATTTAGTATGTACAAGTATTTATTTTATATCTGAAGATATAGATATCAGGTTCTTATGGAATTTATTCCCCTGAAAATATAAAAATAATACCTTAATTTCATCTTTTTATTTAGAAATCCAATTAATTTTTTTAAATAGTGTTAAAATACACCAATGTTGTTACAAGATGTTTAAGTGACATTGTAGTTTTCATCTTAATTTCACCACAGAATTTTAAGGACTTCTCAAGAAATAGTGAATGGTTTTTCATGTTCCATATACCTTTGGGTATATAAGAGATTTTTATATATTATATTATTTTATTAGGATGGAAGAAATGGATGTTTTGATACTCTAAAAAATCACCGAAGTGGTTGCAGTAGTTTCATAACTCTATAATGAACAGATTTGAAAAGCTAATGTATTTTATTTACTGAAGGTTCTATAGATATAAGAATCACTTGAACCCTATTTAATGAAGATAATGTAGTTTTCAGAATGATGGTTTTTACAGAATGTTATTACTTCTATTTTTCAAAGATATTGGGTGCTATAGAAGTCAGATTGATTCGTTTTTTGATCCTTTATAAACCTATTTATATTTTCTAAATAAATATATTATAGGAAAACATATTAATATGATGATAAGGGATTATAAAAAACATTTATGTCTCTAAATATAAGCTATTCCATTTTTCTGAAGGTTTAGTTGAACTCTAGTTTCAAAACAGTGCATCCCTAATTTTTATAAAAAAATATGGATCATATACCCAATGTTTGGAAGAAAACCTATGTTTTAGAAAATTAAATTATTGGTTATAAATCTTATATTTCTGAACATCCCTATATTTTAACCCTACTTTTGATACAAATGTATGGTTCATGAACCATACATTTGAAATGAACCCTACTTTCATGAACCCTACTTTCTTGAAAACTATATTCTGCTGAGAATGTACCCTAATTTTCATTTGCTACTTTGTGTTATTTTTCTGAAAAAAGTGAACTCATACAACTATGAATCTATTTACAAGATGAAACACTACATTCAAATTAATTAAATTCACTATATACTTTTCCAACTAAAATACAGAAACATGACCTATTGTGTAATGATTTTTTTATTTTTTTATTATAAATAGATTCTGAATGTTTTTATGCATAGGAAATCAATGTAACAAAACCTAAAATGAAGAAAATAGACAAGAATAATGCTGTATAAGTTTTCCTTTATATATCTTGACCATAAATTGAAACAGAGATGGATATATCAATACATGAACTAATATTTCTTCTATTTGAAGCTTGAAAAAATCTAGAATGATGGAAAACATATTCATCTCATGTATAGAAGATTATATGCTGAATTATTTTTTTGTATTTTTCTAAAATGAATAGAAAAATATAAGAGAGGTTTTCTCCATAAATGGAAGTCATATTTCATGATAAACAGAAGCTATCAATGGTATAATGCATGAACATCACACAAAATCAAAAGATGAAGATGCTAAAATATGATTGGCTATACACCTAAATTCTAGAGACAAAAAAAAAATTGAATAAAATAGGTGTTTCAATTTAATTGATTCATGTTTTATCACGCCAGAACAAGATATGGGTATGTTATAGGAGCCCGATCATGCTGAAGAATAACCTTGCCTCCATACAGCTCACTGAGTCTCATCATGCTAAACTACCTTGAATTCAAATCCCTGAATGGATGTTGTTTCTATATGGGAAAACTCATACTACCACTAAAGGATTGTATGTAATAAATATTTAAGAGGTTAAATATATAGAATGTAGAGCTTGGAGTTTGAGAAGGTTATGGTGCTCTATTTTACAGAGTTCTTGTTATTTTAAATTGTGTGTTTTTATTAATAATTATTTCAATAGTTTATCAGTTGGAAAAATTATAATAAATCCACATGAATATGGATGTAGATATATCAAAGATTTGTGTGTTTTATTTAGTGGTAAAAATAACCAGTTTATTCTAATTTCATTTTTCCAATAAAGTCGATGGAAACAAGGTTATTAAAATTAAAATATTTGAATTTACATTTTGATTGCGATTCTAGTTTTTAGGTATTTTCTTAACTAAATTTAAAGAGGATTGAATAGATTTAAATAAGATTTTATATCATTCAATGATTCTATTATTCTAGATATTTTATTGGACAATTTATTCATATTATATTTAATGCTTTTATCATATATATATTATACATTTAAGAATATATTGGTGCTATTCTATTATTGGGATTTTTATGAAGTCTATTGAATCTATTTTTTAGTTATCTAAAGGAATAGTAATTTTTATGCCACTACTAGATATTTATTCTCTATATATATCTATCTATGGTAGGAAAATAAATATAAGATGAAGATCAAAAAATTAAAAACTTTGATAAAAATAAAGTGAGGAAATATTTTACTGCTCATCATTTTAAAGAAGATGAAAATATTCTTTATAAATCCTTATTCTCTTACAATGTAAAGTGAAAGGAATTCTACAAAACATTTTATAATCTATTTTATGTTGTTTAAAGAATAATTATGCATAAAATTTATAATTATTTTACTATTTTTGTGTATTATTGAAGATCAGAGACAACTATTAGTTTCTGCCTCAACTGTGAACAAGAACATGTTTTATAAATCAAATCAAACTCTATTTATTAGAGTATCAAATTCTTGGAATTATTCATTGTAGAGTTTTATCTTCTCAAACATAGTTGTGAATTATTGGTTCCATATAAAAGAACTAGAAGGCCCTTTAAAATCCTTGTAAGGTGTCATTTGCTGGTACCCAGTTCTAGAGGTATCCAAATAAGAGGAATTGTTAGTGAAAACCACTAAGCTTACAGAGTAGAGAATTGGTGGAGTGGACTGGAGAATTTATATGCCCTGAACCACTATAAACTATTTTTTTCCTTTATTTATTTTTACAACTCATTCTAATTTAAGAGATAAGGAAAGGATTTGTTCATTTCAGGAGGGAAATTTTAATTCTGTCATGATTTTTAAAAGAAAAACATTCACCCCCTCTTGTGTCTTCATTATCACCATTTTGACATAACAAGTGGTATAAATTATTGGACTCTACTAAAGATATTTCCCTCTCTAGAAATATTTTTCTACTCTATACCAATAAGTGGTATCATAGGAAGTGATCTATAATTATATTTTTCATTTTGTAAATCCTTGAAAATTATTTTATTTCAATTTGATACCTAACTAGTAATATCAAATGTTGGGTTTTTGGAGTACTGAAGATTTTATTTTTCTCTAACAAGCTTGAGTTAAGTATTCAGACAAAGAAAAATTTTAATTTAATGATCTTTGATAAGTTATATCGATGATCCATTCCCCTTATTTTAATAGTGATAATTATGGATGCTAGAAAGTTTGCATGAATATCTATTTGAATAATATTATTTTCAAAGTTTATATGAATATTGGCATACCTTCTGAAATATATGTAGAAATGGAAATGCGGGATGATTCTAGGGAAGTTGAATATGAAATTAATTCAAGAGTTATGCATGAAATTATTTGCAGTCTTGGTTCTGATGTATATAATCAGGTTTCTCAATGTGCTACTACCTATAATATGTGGAATACAATCACAATTACTTATTAAGGAACTGATAAATTTATAGAAGTTTTCAATGATGTTTCTGCCTTATGAAATCCAATTTTAGTAAAAAAATAAGGCATTAAAGGAGTTCATTGAGATGTGTAAAGCTGGAATGAAAACCGAAACTAAAAATCATATTTCTATCAAAAAGAAAAATGATGTACTCAAAGTTTCTATGGATAAAATTTCAGATTATCTTCATTTGGATTCAAACAATGAATCTACTACAAAATTTGAAGATGAAAAAGAAAATAGAAATGTAAATATAAGTCTCATAGCTCATGATGATGAGGTACAATCATATTACATTGAATTCAATTTTTTTATCATGATGAATTTGATAAATATTGTTTTACAATTAAAGAAAAATTTGAATCCTTAAAGAACGAGCATAAAAAATAGAAAATATTATGATCTTATTTCAATTTATAATGAATGTTTTTAAAAATATATTCTATATTTAAGATAAAATTTTTCCAAAATTTATCATGATCTACATGAAACTAAAATTATTGAATTGTTGGATGAAGTTGATAATTTAAAGGAAAATTATAGTATAATTATCTAGGGAGAAATTTTTTGAATCAATTTCTTGGTAAAATAAAATTTACAAAGAAAAACATGGTATTTGTAATAATAGAGAAAAACCAAAATTATACTAGAATTTTTATCTTTTTGGTTAGAACAGAAAAATCATAGCCACTATTAAATATTTTTATTAAGGTATTAATGTCATTTTTCTAATGAATGTTATTTTAGGAAACCTAAATTTTGTGGTGTCAAACATGTTCATTATTCAAAATCATTATCTAGATTAAATTATAAAACATTTGATCAAAATTAACTAGTTTGGTAACTTAAGTCTTTAATTTATAACTCTAATAGAACCAATGACATATGTATACCAATATGTACTTGTATTTAATATTTTAATGGCATGCGTCATAGGAATTAATTCTTACATCATTAGAGGATACTTGAAAATTATGAAAATTTATTATATTTCTATTTATTATTATTTTTAATTAGCATTTCATTGAGATGAGACTATTAAAATCTAAGAAGTATTTAATTTCCATTTTAATATTCAATTTAAATACACTAAATATTTTATATAGGGGATAAAAATGTTTAAATATTTTATATTTTTATTCCTAAACATTTAATTTTACCTATGCTTAAACTTTTAAATCATTTTCTCACTCTATTATTTTATGAATTCATTCATTTAATTTTTTTACTAACCATTGACCATCATGATTTCTCTTATGATTATATATAAATGGTTATATGGCATTTAAAAATACATTTAATATCTTAATATTTAAATTAATTGCATTTGTGAAATTAAAACATTACTGTATTTGGTAAAATATTCAATTAAACTATTCTAGTTATTTAAAACATGCTAAAAAAGTCATTTTTTAATCCTTTATTTTATTTTATTTTAAAATAATTTAATTTACTTAAAAATTACTTGATTTTTTATTAAATTCCTTGAATATATTTAATAATTATGATATGTATTTAGGGTGGTTATTTAAAATATTAATCATGTGTTTAAATATTTTATTATTATGGAATGAATTAAATGGTTTAATACATCTCTTGAAAACCAATATTATTCATTGAATATTATTTTATATGTTTTCATGGATCTTTAATTATATTATTTTATCTATTTGAAAGAAGCATGAATTTAGAGGGATTTTATATTGATACATGTTTAAAGAGTATATTTTTCAAAAACTCATCTTTTTGAAATTTTAAAACTAGGGAAGAAAATTTTGTATTTTAAATTTTAAACATTTTTATACTATTACTAATGTTTTGAATTCTTATTATTTATAAAAAGAGGTAAATATATTTTATTATTTAATATACTCAAGAAATAATCTTTTTTATCCTTACAAAAAGGGAGAGAAAAAGTTGGTGGAGAATTATAGTTTGGTATTTATAGAAAAGGGTATAATTTTGAGTGCATACATGTCAATATCATCATGATTTAGTTTTAATAATTAATTCAACCCATCATTCTTTTTTTTCTAATAATTTTGTTTAAGTGTTTCAAATTTATCATCTCAAAATATTTATTTTATAGATGAATAAATAGTGATTGGATTATTATGGTATCTATGAAACTATAATGATAAAAAGATTATATTTATTTCACATGTTAATGTAAAAAAACAATTTAGTTGTCTCAATAGTGCTAAAATTAAACAAAACTGTCTAAAGCTATTGTAGAGACATTTTAGTGTTCATCATAATGTTACTGTAGAATTTTGAGGATATCTCAATCTAAAGTGAACAATTTTGTGTTATACTTATACCATTTGATATATAATATATTTTTCCAAACATTAATATTTTACTTGGAAGTCTGAAAAGGATATTTTGGTACTCTAAAAAATTACCGAAATTGTTGCAGTAGTTTCCAAACTATAGATTGAAAATATTTGTGAAGCTATAGTATTTTAATTTCATTAACTTTTATAGATATCAGAATTAATAAAAACCTTGCGGGATAGAAATAAAATAATTTTATCTTGATTTTCATCAGTTTACATCAAATTCTAAAAGGTCTTTTGAATGGTCAATAAATTGTACGAATTTTTGTGATGATTTTTCAAAACTATAATTTTTCTAGAATTTTATAGCTTTTATTTTTAAAAGATATTGGAAGATGTATAATTTGTGTTGCTTCAATTATTATTCGGTTATAAATATATTTATATTTATTAAATATATATATTCCTGGAAGAAGGTTGAATCCAATGTTAAATGCCTTTAGAAAATCATTTAGATCTATAAATATAAGATGTCCAGTTTTTCTAAAGGTTTAATTGAACCAAAATTCAAAATAGAACAACCCCAATTTTGTTAAAAATGTATTTTTCATATACCCTATGTTTTGAATAAACCCTAATATTGGTAAAAGGAATGTATTGTTTATTAACCCTATATTTGTGAAGAACCATATGTTTTCAATCATACTTTTGGTACAAAAGTATGGTTCATGAACCATACATTTGAAATGAACCCAAATTTCGGAAACCCAACTTTCATGAACCCTACTTTCTAGAACCCTATGTTTTAGTGAGAATGTACCCTACTTTCATGTTGTTGACATGTGTTATTTTTATGGAAAAATCAAACTCAGCCTACTGGGCATCTCTTTAAAAACTGAAACACTGCATCCAATGAGATTAAATTCACTATATACTTTTAGAAATAAAATACAGAAACATGACCTTCTATGTGCTTATATTTTAGAGTGTTTATCATAAATTGTTGTTGCATGTTTATCTGCATAGGAAATCTATTTACCACAACCCAAAATGATGAAATAATATTAGAAGTGTGTTCTTCAAGTTTTCTACTATATCTCTTGAACATAAATTGAAACAGAGTTGGATAAATCTATTTTTGAACTACTATTACTGCCATATGAACCTTGGAAAAATATAAAATAGTGGAAATCAAATTCATATCAAGTGCAATAGGTTATATGTTGAAATAGTGTTTTGTATTTTTCTATAACGAATATAAAAAAATAAGTGTTCTCAATGAATGTATGTCATGTTGTATAATAAATAGAAGTTGTCCATGGTAAGCTGCATGGACATCACACAAAACTGAAGGATGAGGATTCTAAAATAAGATTTGATGTACACCTATATAATGGATTCCTAACTACAAGTTTAATAAAAGTGGTATGGTGATCAACATGATGCATGTGTTATCACATCAACATAAGATACATGTATGTTACATGAGCTTGATCAAGATAGAGAATATCCTTGCGTTACTGTACCTCAGTGATTTTCATCATGAGGAACTACCTTGCATTCACAAACATAACTGATGGCAGTTTCTATATGTGAAATTCATACTACTTGTGAAATTTTGTATTGAATAAATATTTAAAATGTGAGATATATAGAGAGAATAGCATGGAGTTTGAGCAGGTTTTGATTCTCTGTTTTACAGAGTTCTTGGTATTTTAAATTGTTGCGTTTTTATCTATAATTCTTTAATAAGTTTATCGGTAACATATATTATAATAAATCCAAAGGACTATGGATGAAGAGATTGAAAATATTTTAGTGCAATATTTAGAGAAAAATTCTCATTTTATTCTAACACCATTTTTCTAGTAAAGTCAAATGACACAAGGTTATTCGAATTCAAATATTTTAATTGAAATTCAGATTGTGCTATTAGTTTTTAGATACTTTTTGAATAACTTTAAATAAGTTTGGATGGATTTAACCACAAATTTCAAATCATTAAAAACTACTATTATTCTATAGATTTTATCAGAATATTTATTCAACTTATATTGAGATCTTTTATTAGAGATTTATTTTACAAGAAAGAAGCCAACAATTATACTCTATTCTAGGGATATTTATAAAGGATATTGAGTCTAATTTTTTGGGTAAACAAAGGAAGAAGAATACTGCTATAACTATGGATATTTGTTTTTTATACATCTCTCTGTTGGGAAAATAAATATACAAATAAGAGCATAAATGTGAAAGCTCTGAAATAATTAAAGTGCTGAAATGTTCCACTTCTCACCACTTTAAAGAAGAGAGAAATATTCTTTATTCATCCTTATTCTCTCATGTTATAAAGAGGAAGGAAGCTAGCATAATATTATCTAATATATTTGATGACATTTAAAGAAGAATCCTATATGACATTGATAATTATTTTTCTATTGCTATGAATTATTGAAGATCAAATACATCTATCAGTTGCTACTACAACTATGAAAAAAACATATTTTCTCAATTAAATCAAAATCTGTGGATTTATTTGAGTATCAGCTACTCAGAATTAGTCATGGTAGAGTGCCATCTTCTCAGAAAAAGATATTGATTTATGGTTCCCATTAAAATAACTATAAGGCCCTGTAAAAGATTTGTAAGGTATCAACTATCTGTACTCAGTTGTAGAGGACTCTAGATAATAGGAAAATCTCGTGAAAATCTCTAAGATCTTAGAGTATAGAATTGGTGAAGTATAATATGGTATTTCTATACCCTGAACCACTATACATAATTATGTTCATTACTTTATTTTTTTCCCTGCTCGCACGACTTTTAGAGAGAAGGAAAGAATCACTTCTTTTCAAGAGGGATGTTTTAATTATTTCATGTTTTTAAAAGGGAACAATTTACACCCAATTTTGTCTTCATCATATCTATTCTGACAGAAACCCTATATGTCACAAATTAATTACGGATCAATTTCATAAAGTATAAATACAATCCAAATGTAATTAACCAGTTTTGAGTATGCACTTGTCTCTTTTACTAAAATTAATGTCAATTTAAAATAAAACGACACACTTAGAGTCATAATAGCCACATCATGCATTGGATTTTTGTATAGTTGATTCCTGCATATAAAAATTGAATTATGGATCATTTTAAAAAAGTATAAAAACAACATGAATGAATTTTACTAGTTTTATTTATGTCAGTTGTCTTTTTTTACTCAAATTAATTGTAATTTTAAATAAAAAAACACACTTGGAGTCATACTGATCACACTGTACATTGTATTGAAGTTTGGTTTATTCCTAGATGTGAAAAATTAATTTTGTATTATTTTAATGATGTATAAAATAATGAAAATGTGTTTCTAGGTTTTGAGTATGCTGCTCTTGTTTTTTACTAAAATTTCATTTTAAATTGGAAACACATACTTTGAGTTACACTAGTCACATCGTGTGTCAGTTTAATGTGAGACAAATTTTTATTCTTCAAAAATAAAATATCAACTGTTATATAAAATTATTAGTACAATATAAGCACGTTTTCTTAGTTTTTAGTGCATAAAACACTTTTTGAACTAAAATGTTATTTTAAATCTGATTACAAACACTTTGAGTTATACTAGGTAGTTTGTATATCAAATTAAGGTGATACTGATCCCTACATTTTAAAAATGACTTATAGATTGTTTTAATGAAGTATAATAATAATCTAAATGGGTTTTCTCTATTTTGATCATGTCACTTGTCTTAAAAAAATTAAATTTCAATTTTAAATAAAATGACTAACTTAGGTACATACCGGCACACTATACATCATATTTAGGTTTGGATGATTCATAAATGTCACAAATGATTTATGGATAATTTTACTAAAGTATCAAAATAATTTGAATGTGTTTGTTTAGTTTTGACAATGTCAATTATATTTTTTTCAAAAATTAATGTCAATTTTAAATAAAAATACACACTTAGAGTCATACCAGTCACACCGTATGTATAATTTAGGTTTAGATGATTATTACATTTTGAAAATGACTTATTTTTTATTTTCCCAGTGTATCAAATCAATCGTAATACGTTTTCTCACTTTTGAGTATGCCACTTCACTTTTTTTTCCAAAATTAATGTCAATCTTAAATAAAAAGACACACTTGGAGTCATACCGGTCACACCAAGCATAGGATTGAGGTTAATATGATTCTTATACACAAAAAATGACTTATGGATAATTTCTATAAAGTATCAAAACAATATGAATGCATTTTCTTGGTTTTACTAACATTTAATTTTAAACTATAAAAACACACTTTGAGTGTTTATAATAACTTTTAATTCCAATATTAATCCATTTTGGTTAGAATAACCATTACATCCATTGTTTTCCCCATAAATATTACTTGAAGATATGATAAATAACTATTACTTCCAAAATCGATCCCTTGTGATTCTTGTTTCATATTTTTTCTTCTAACCCTCATAGGAAGTGTTTGATCAATGAAGTCTTCATGTATATTTATTTAATCCCTTTTACTCAGTATTATGTGCTTACTTGGGTATTGAATTGTTGTAATAACTTGTGTGAACTGTACAAGAATGTAGTCATTCATTTGGATGTAAGCTAAGGTGAGATTCTTTTTGATGGAGCCCAAAATGATAAGAGATTTATTATCAAAATACAGAACCTTTCAAAAGTGTCTACCTTCACTTTTAAGGCCACTTGTATATGTTATGATATTTTATGAATATGATAAAAGGATAAACATCATAATACTATCAAACCAGATTTCCACATGGATAGACTTAAGGTATTTTTGTTCCCTTGATTTTTATTTAGTGTCTTACCACATGAATTTACTTTATCACAATCCTGAGGAACCTATGGAACCAAAAACTTTATATTTCAAACCATTCATCAAAAAGTCACTATATATTTTTGTGGTGGAAATCAAGAAACAACACTGTTGAGCACAAATATATATTTTGTGTAATATAGAGAAGGGAAAATTACATCTCGAGAATCCATCGAATTACAATGGTGTAGAATTCATTACCTGATGTTCAGTTTAGTTATGAAGAAATGATAACAAGGAAGGATTAGATGTTAAAAAATAAGGGAATTTTTTAGTTTTCCCTAAAGGTGTGGTTTTATAAATTTAATGGGGGCGTGATTTATCAAGAAGCATTTGGTAGTAACTTTGAAGAAGGAAGACACATTTTCCAACTCTTATAAGAAACAAATAATATGTTATTAAAATCCTCATGCTCAACCCTCATTCCTAAATGGTGGAAATATTTTTATTCCTATTGGTACAATGCATTTAAGGAACTATATTAACCCCTTGAGTATTAAGATTAATATTTTTGACTAAAAAATTCAAAGATTATTATCTAAAAAATGGCATGAAAATAATCCAATCATGTGAAGGATTATGCCTGTAGAAACAAATATGTGTTATTATTAAATCCACCATCAAATCAATTCCTTGATCCAAGGTATCATCCATAAAAATATGTGGAAATAAAGATAGGTTAAGTAAGTCCATATGACTTACTGGGTATACTTCTGAGATTAAATTCTCAAGAAATTTTATATTGTAGAGGGAAGATGGAGAATGAGATGAATCTTGTTGATATCATTAATTAATGCAATCTATTCAATTTTCTAAAAGGATACCATAAATTACTTACTTCTATAGAAAATTATTTTACTATAAAAACATCAAGATTGGAAAGTATATGCAAGAGAGGAATTTTTTGAAATATTTGGAATGAACCAACCAACCAAGTTGTATTTTAACCCACTAAATTTCTTTGATAAAATATAGATATAGGTGAATGTAGTTCATATCATGGGGAATTATTTCTATTAGTTTTGATTATGTGATCTTTGTTTTTAATTAAAATGTAAATTATAAACTAAAAACATATATTTTGAGTCATACCAACAAGTTTGTGTAGCATATTAAGGTTTAGATGATGGAGTTTGTGATGTGTTTTTTTCTTTCAACCATATGAACTAAGGTTAAAAATAAATAAAGGTTCCATTTGAATGGAAAATTAAACCCCATCCTGCTTGAAACACCTCATCCAAATGAAATATGATCTTTATTTTCTATCTTGTTGTAGATGTTTGAAGGGAAAATATGAATTCATAATTGATATGTGAAAAATAAAAAAAATAATAAACATATATATATGAAATAGTACATTAATAAAATTTAAATTTTAAACTAAAACAACACAATTTGAGTCATATTATGTACACCGTGTATTTTTATCCTACATTGCATTAAAAATTTTGGGCCATTTAATAATATTGTAGTTTGATAACCTGAAATATCGAATACATTAGAGAATAAAAAGAAAATTCCATATTCCTGAGTGCATCATCCTTGTGGATTGAATGAACATAGTACATGAGTGATTGATCCTTATTGATGAATTCCCTTATTCATGATATTTTTTGAAAATTGTCAAAATAATAGTTATATAAAAATGATGATGAAATTTTATAAAAAAGTAGGTAAAATGTTGAGAAAATCAACTTAAAGAATTTTTTTCTCTTTATATATAATCAAACTATAATATAATTATTCTTGAAATTATAAAACTAAAATACTATGAATTTAGTTAATATCACATTATCCTAAAATAAAATATTTTAGAATCTCAATACACACAACATGATATATTTAACCACTTTACAATAACCTAACATTCACGTATTAGAAAAATTTCCCATAAAAACTGTAAAGACCCGTAAATTTCAAGGAAATTTTTTTCTTAAATTTCTTTGAAATTTTTCAAGAGCGCAGCTTCTGACGGCACCTGATTCCGAGGCCCGGTGTGCCTGGAATCATGTTTCGAAGTTTGGCTTGGGTACGTTCAGTGAACGGACAAGCGGGTTTTTCTAACTTTTGAACCGGTGCCCGAAATCGAACTCCGAGGGCACCGATGAAATCGCAGCGTCGGGTTTTTCCTAGAAACGCCTCTTCCAGAGTTGCGTTTGCTCAGGTGTGGTTTTTTAAATTTTGGGACTTAAGGTTAAGAAATAAAATAAAGTTGTTACAACAACTTTATTTTTATTTCACTTGAAGCCACTTGAAAGCCACATTAAGCTGGTTAAGCTTAGTTGAAGCGGATAGGGTGCAACTGAAATATCCTATCCTCTTGATAGGATATTTGTGGGTGGGGCCCGCACGAGCCCCGCCGTTTCTTCCGCTAAGTAACGCACCCGCGAAAACCCGTCAAAGAAACTGAAAGTCAACTGACGCGGTTTCTTAGTTTCTTAACAGACCATTAAATTGGGCTGTTTCTTTCGTCCAATTAATTGGGCGGTTTCTTTGGTAAATTAATTCTTGGAATTAATTGTTCGTTTCTTTTTTTTTTAAATTGTTGCTTGTGCGTTAATAAAATAAGATTACTCTTATTTTATTTTGGGTGGAAGCTTGTGGCGTGGGGAGAATTTGGAGGAGAGCGTTCTTCTTCGGCGAAGAACGCGAAGAACGCCAGCCTCCGGCGAAGAACGCCGAAACCGTGGAAATCAACGACGCTTCTTCCGCGACGTTTCTTCCGCGACGATCGTTCCTTTCCAAGCGACGTTCTGCCTTCGGACACACCTCGACGACAACGGAATCAACGACATTTCTCCGGCGACGTTTCTTCCGCGATGATCGTCCTCTTCCGCGACGAACTCGCTAGCGACAACGCTTGAGGTAGGGGTTTTAAACCTTTTTAAAGTTGTTGATCTTTCCTTCGATCTTGAAGGTTCTTTTTTTTGTCGGCCCTTATTTCCGAATCTTTTTATTTATTTTTAAAAAGATTGTGATGGATTATCGTTCTAGAAAGGCCGATTGTTATCAATCTAATGCGAGGGGGGTCGGGCCGCACAAACACGGCCGAACCCCCCCTCCTTTATTCTTGTTGTTTCTTGCGGATGGAGCGAGATGGCGTGGTTCCGTCGCACCACGCGGGAATCGTACGACAACTATTGAGCGGCGCCGTCGCGCCGCGCTGTGGAACGAAATCAAACAAGATCGAGACGCCTTCGCGCCACACCGAGAAGTCATTCAAGCACGCGACGTCGTCGCGCCGCGCCAAAGAGGCCGCAGATTAAATTAATTTTATTTTGTTCTTGAGCGCAGATTGACGGGCGACGACAAACGAGGCCGCAAGTTAATTTTGAGGCCTCCGCAGTGAAGGTCGGGTCCCGGGATGACCGTAGGCGCAGCCGGGAAGCAAATCGGACCACCAGAGCGTCTCCGGTGGCCCGCGGAAGCCGGCGGCGGCACCCCGTGGGTGTCCAGGGTGGCACCCCGCGGGTGCCGCGGGGTTGTCTGGCGACACCCCGCGGGTGTCTAGGGTGGCACCCCGCGGGTGCCGCGGGGTTGTCTGGCGACACCCCGCGGGTGTCCAAGGGGGCACCCCGCGGGTGCCGCGGGGCTGTCAGGCGACACCCCGCGGGTGTCCAGGGTGGCACCCCGCGGGTGCCGTGGGGTTGTCAGGCGGCACCCCGCGGGTGTCCAGCGCGACACCCCGCGGGTGTCGCGGGGCTGTCAGGCGACACCCCGCGGGTGTCCAGGGCGGCACCCCGCGGGTGCCGCGGGGTTGTCAGGCGGCACCCGCGGGTGTCAAGCGCGACACCCCGCGGGTGCCGCGGGGATGTCAGGCGGCACCCCGCGGGTGTCCAGCGCGACACCCCGCGGGTGCCGCGGGGCTGTCAGGCGGCACCCCGCGGGTGTCCAGCGCGACACCCCGCGGGTGCCGCGGGGTTGTCAGGCCGCTCGGCCGAGCCGAGCCGGACCGGCCCTGGCCGGGCGGGGCCGGGCCAACCGGGTCGGACCCGGTTCGGGCCGACCCAGGGGGGTCGGGCCGGGTCGGCCCGGACCCGGACCCCCCCCGTTTTCGGACCATTTCGGTCAAATTCACATATCTTGAGCTCCGGACGTCCGAATGACGTACCGTCAGCTTTGTTGAATTCCTCTCAGTGAGACGAAACTTTTGGCTTACTCTGCTCGAGCTTTGGATGCCGACGGAGTACGGTCGGGTCGGTTCGTACACAAAACCAACCGGGCCCCTGGAACGAAAAAGCCAATAACTCACAGACCGGGCGTCCGATTGACGCGCCGTCTGTTTCGTTGACTTCATCTTGATGAGACGGAACTTTTGACATACTCCACCCGAGTTTTGGATGCAGTCGGAGTATGGCCGGATTGGATTGTACCCGAAATCCAACCGGGCCCCTGGAACGGAAAAGCTGATATCTTTCAGCCAGGACGTCCGTTCGACGAACCGTCAGTGGCGTTGGTGATCACGTTGAGAAACGGGCCCTATGTGATTACCCTATGAGAGTTCGGGGTACAGTTGAGATATGGCCGGGTTTGGTTTGCTCACGAAACCAACCAGGCCCCCGGGACGAAAAGGCTAATAACTCACAGACCGGGCGTCCGATTGACGCACCGTCTGTTGCGTTGAGACCCTTGTGACGAGGCGGACTTTTGTGACACTTATTTGCGGGACCTTGTGATACTTGGAGTATCGACCAGTAGCTCGTGGAGCGGACCCTCCCGGAGACGAGCGTGCAGAGTACGGAGACCGTGTAGCCGGCTGAGACCTGACGACTGCTTGACCGACTCGACTTGGAGTGAGTCGACTAGCCCAGTGGACGGAGCGCCCGGTATTTGGCGGCAGACCCACGGCGGACGGAGCGCCTGGTAGTTGGCAGCAAACCCGCGGTACACGACAGGAGGAGTACCTCAGTAGGCTATTTGGGTGAGCGCCCGGTATTTGGCGACAGACCCTCAGCGGACAGAGCGCCCGGTAGTTGGCCGCAAACCCACAGTACTCGACAGGAGGAGTACCTCAGCAGTCTTAGGTTAGTGAGCAGTACCTCGGAGTCATGACAGGACCACTGTACACTCTAGAGACGGAGCTCCACAGTAGTTACGGTTTCGATAATGAAAATCCTGGTTTGAGGTGAGTCAATGAATCTTTGCGTTTCCTCATGATTGAGATGGGTCGCTTGATAACTTAGGTATATGTATGGGAATATACCTGGGTGATGGTTATCCGTTGATTTCATGATTTTTGTGTATCCTTGTGATTGGATGGGTTACTTGATGACTTAGGTATATGTATAGGCATATACCTAAGTAGAGTCTGATGTTACTTCGTGATTGCTGTCTTTACTTTGTGGATATCCATGTTGGATTTAGTGAGACCTTAAGGGTCTCGGGGTCCCTACTGAGTAGCTTATACTCACCCCTGCACGGGCTATGCCCGCACTTCGTTGTGTTGGTTGCAGACGACGGACAGCGCAGATCGCAGTTGAGGCTTGCAGAGAAGGTCGGTACCCGGAGGAGGACCACTGGGCGGACGTACCCGGAGTAGACGACAGGACCCGAGGAGTAGAGGAGCTATCTGTACCTACCCTTCAGGTAGGATCCGTGGTGGACGATCCAGGAGCTGAGCCATCTGTACCTACCCTTCAGGTAGGAATCGAGGAGGACGAACCAGGAGCCGCTTCGTTCTTCCAGCTGCTGTTTTTCCCTTTCGAGTTGTACTTTACAGTTGGGCTTGTATTTCCGGCCCTTTTACTTTTCTTCGCTTGTGTTTACTTTTCCGCTTGCTTACTCTGTGGTGTTTGTTTGCTTTTTTAATGGCAATGCCTTCCCAGTTATCGGGATTTACGCCATTGGTGCTAGTCGCCAGCCCCTGGCATATGTAAGGCGGGCTTGGGGTAGTCACGGCACGGGCCCCGAGGTCGGGTCGTGACAAAAACATTTATCCTTTTGGGTTGGTGTAAAGATCAAATATAAACATTTCACTTCTTATTTGATACAAAAAAACTATAATAACACATTATATATAGCTAGATTATACCAATAATTAGTGTATCGATTTTATTTATTCCTAGAAAACATTAACCATTAGTTTTAACCTATTATATTTCATTGATTGAACTAAAATAAATATTTACATTTGAGTTTTTATCGAACGTAATAAAATATATCTTTCACTTTCACCATCATAGAGAGTAAAAAATCCATGATAAATCATTTACCTTCTTTGATGGAAAAACATCAATGTGGCCCAATATGCATTTTCAGAATACACTGAACTCCATTATAAATTTTTTTACCCCTTTTTATCAATATTAAACATTAATATATCCCTTGATAACATCCAAATGACACTATAATCTAGCACATCCATTAATTCATCTTGGATTTTCATATAGATTAGTATATCCTTTTCAATATTCTGGGTGATGATAAAATCTAACATAACATCATCATTATTTTTTCATCCAAATGGGAACATCTATATTATCATGTATTTTTTATTGATAATTATGATGATTTTTCTATTAATGATCTTGTGAACATTGATAATTTTACATAATGAATGAACACATTCATATTTGTGATGAACCAGTAGACACATTTTGTTATGGTGAGATGGCAACAAGTATCTATATTCATAATAAGGATAAGATAAAAACCTCTACTCATGTAATAATTGTTAGATTCTCTATGATATAATAGTGGGATGACCTAATTTCACATCATGTGTTATCAAAAGAATTAGTTTTAGTCAATTAATTTCACTAATGTAAACTTGATGTGTTAGTTTTATGGATCTCACAATCATTTTTCTTATTATATCATGCATCTAATTGATGATCTAATACCCTGAATAATTCCAACACCCACTAAAGTGAAGCCTGTTCTATTATTTTCTAAAACCCATAATGGAACCCTTGAAAGAGAATTAGTTTCTAAAAATTTTAAGTAAAGAAACTTAAAAATTTAGATAAAATGATGATAAAATTTACTTAACAAGTAGTATGAATTCACCTCTTCATGATGCATGTATACATTTTGACACCATGTTTTATAATCATTTCTATACAAACTGATTTCATCTATAATTATACTTGAGAAGAAGATAAAAAATAATATCTAAGTATTCTGATGCTAATGCTTCACACCCCAAATATATTTATAAAGATATAGACTGTTCTAGATCACAAACATAATATATAATCACCTCAATTTTTTGTTGGGAAACATTACAACACATGTACGTTTCCCACTCATGTCTAAATAGATTTACTTCTTCTTTTGAGTATGAAGGTTATCATAAATCTTCGTAGTACTAAGAAAATATAGAAAAAAATGATTAAGAACTATTTTTAATGAAATTCTAATAACCTTTGAAAATATTCAGTTTCACGATGGTGATATTTTAATGGTTTATGATCTCTATTATAAATTTTAAACATATTATACACAACTGTTTCCATTATATTTCTTCAGACACTATAGAAAAATTGAACAAAATAAGTAAATTGTTTTGAAATATGTTTTGTTGTAAAATATTTGTATATATACCTTAATCTATTTCCATTTGAATTAATCCACAAGCTTTTTTTATGTTCAGTCACCGGCTTCATGCTGTGATTTAGACTATATTTAGTAACCTCCCTATCATAAAAAATGTTTGTTAAAACACATACTTAAGCATATAATTCTATGTTTATCTATAAAATGATGATTATATTGTATTAAAAATTAAAAATACACATCATTTTTGGTTAGTTTGTTGGATATCATGCATTGGATCCAAAAAATAAATATTTGGGGTATCTATATTGAGTGTTATTAGTATCCAGTGATTCCTAAAAAGAAAAAACAAATAATTAATGAAAAAAATAAAAACTTATTTTATGTGATTAGATTTTTAACCCTTTATTTTAGGCATAAAAAAGAGTATTTCTTCTATTATTTTCCCCAAATTCATTGTATAGATCATATTTCATCTAATCAATTTCTTCCTTCTCCAAAGAAGTTTTTTTATAGAAATGATACATGGATTTATGAATTAAAATATTTTTTCACAATGTTTTCACTTTATTTAGTTGTAATATCAATTTCTATATAAAATATGAATAGTTATTAACATTATTGATTATATTAGATCACTATTCGGATAGATGTGTTATGAAAATATACCTTATGTATGTATTAAAAACTAAGACTCCCATCCATTCAAACTTGAGAATCTCATTTATACTCTCAAGACCAACTATGTCTGAAATAGAATATCCAAATATTTTTTTGCACATGGAATTTAATACATATCTTTATCTTTAAATGTAGTCTCCACACGAATTTGTAATGATAATAAATGTTTCTATGGAACTAGTTGGGATAAGGTACTCTTGGAAGGTCCTTTTGTTTTCTTGGTCGATTCACTTGATTTTCTTGATCCAACCTTCTATTTCCCCATTGTTTTATTCATATGCAATACCTTACCTCACTTCAGACCTTTAATCATTAATAGTTAAATGGTTTTCATAATAAATTTTTTTTTATATACATACCTCATGTATATTTATAATATTAAATGACCATGGTATGAAAGTTACAGTAGAATCATTAACTTTGTAATAACCATATCATCAAGTGGAATATGAAACTCAGTGGCCATATATTGAGACACCTCAATCCGTACTCTCATATAGTATTTTGGTAGTTATTTATTTTTTAGCTTGTCTCCCAATCTATTTTACACCATACCCATCGTAATAAGGTAGTGCGTGGGTGCCGACTGATAGAAATCACATATAACTTTACCCTCTATAATTTTAGTAATATAAAATTATAGGAAGTTATTTGATTTGAATTTAAAGGAAAGAGTAATTTAAAAATTTATTACCATGTTTAAGGTATGTGGTAGATGGGAATGACTAGCCTCAAATCTATTGGGGTCATTTGTTTCCTCATGTGCAAATCTTTGTTCCACTGCCAGTTTACTTAAATCCTTACTTCTATATTGATCTTCCAAACTAGACTAGACAATAATATCTTGAAAAGCATATATTTGTGCCTATAATAATTTAATCATCTTATATTTATCTTTTTCTGGTTTTATCTTCTTGAAATATGTTTGAGGATACACTCTAAAACCTACTCCTCTAACGCAATTATATTGTTTCAGTCACAATAAACCTACTGAGTTTAGTTTTTATTCCAGTATGATCACTGTCTATTCTTGTGTCTAAACTTTATAAAAAATATATGAATATAAATAGATATATTTTTTTAATACTATTTTATATCATAAATAATTACTATTATGAATTAATTACACATGTTTCCTATATTTCTTTTGTATTTCCATCAACTAGTTTACCCTCCTTATTTATGTGATCCTCCTTCAATAACACATGACATGGGATAGAAGTGTATTTGATTTTTGATTCATCAATATGCATATAAAAAAGGAACATATGTTTTTTCATATCACAAAAATGTATTGTTTATTTAAAATACATACCAATTTATTCTCCAGTGAAGCATACCCCATCCTTTCTTTGCGATAGGGGAACATTGGTTTTGATGTGCTTTGTTTATATTCATCACCCTTTTTTTATTTCACAAGTTAACAATTTTGAATCAAATTGGATTAAATAAAAAATCTCACATAGTATGTTATAAATTATAATTCACTGGAAATTATTTTTCATCATGACAACTACAGAAAGCATTCCCCATTTCATTCTTTATAATGTGTGTATAACTAACTGTTGGGTGGGTATTTAATTTCCCCTCATCATATCTAAAATGCAACTTGGTATGAAGAGTCCAGAAGCCTCTATGGGACTTTATAGTAGCCATTAAGACATATATATTATGGAAATATTCTAAAATAAATAAAACCTGTAAGTAATAATGAAAAGTAAATCAATTTTTCATTATATAAATTTTCAAAAAAATAGAGAAATTATATCACAAATATAGCTTTATATCATCCCAAATGGTTTCCTTCATTATAGGAATGATGTGGTTCCATGAATCTATATGAATTGACACATTCATCCTTATTGTGACCCCAACACAATTCATAAAAATTGTCTTGTTGGGGTTATTAGGTTCTCTATGTTTAATCCATCCAACCACAAATTTTATACACTTACTTCTTGCATTGATAATTTTTTTCAACAGTATGATGTTTCATCATTATTTTTTTTCATCAAAATATTGTTGATCCACTAATAATTTTTCAGTTTCAACCTAAAAAATTTATTCTTCATGGGGATTGGTAACATCATCATGTACAGTAGACATTATATGCATGAGTATTCAAACATTTAATTTAGATGGTGTTAATGTTGTAGATAACAGACAATATTATGAGGAAAACAATAGTATATTAAAAAAAATTAACCTTATTATTGGGATTTATTTTTTATAGGATTATTGAATTATACTCCGCTATTGAGAATCCAAATCCCTTATTTATAGTCCCATATAATGTAGAAGACATTATCTACATTGGGACCACCATGAATTGATTGTGACTTCACAAATAAAGTTTCATCCTTGATTGAATTTTTATATGACCCTACAATTGTTTTAGTCGACAATAGCATAATTGACCAATTTTTATTTGCTGGATTTGAGATATAAAATATGTGATGACCTAGAACTCTATCAATGAAATTTCCCTTAATTTGTATACTTCATATAGTATATATCTCATAAAATCACTTATAAAACACAATAAAAATATTATAAATGAAGAATTAATGAAATAAGAGGTATTTCTAGAAGTTAAGGAACCTATAACGATGAATTAGTAACATGATATTAGGAATTGTAATGCATACCTTATGAATAGTTAACTAGCCAATAGAATAGGAACCTCACCAATGAAAGTATAAATAAAATTTAGCAATCCTATAAATGAAAATATGATAGAATTATATCATAGTATAAGTAAATAAATATTTTAAAAATTAGTAATCAAGTGCTGGTATTTTTATGAGTCATAAATATTTAATTACAATTTTATGATTAATAAAATTATTTAAAAGAAAATTAATTTTTTATAAACTTTATTAAGAAATAAATATTTTGTTCTCCTATGATTTTAGGATAGTTTTATGAGACCATAATTAATTTTTAAAAGTGTTATAAAATTAGTTATAGATTTAAAATCTATATTTTTTGATTAAATTATGGCTCTAATTAAAATTTATATTTAACATATTTAGAAAATTATTTTCATAAAATGGATTTCATTTTTTAATTCTACATGTCAAAAAAAATCTAGTGTTAATTTTGGGTATTTTTCTAAAATACTTGAATTTTTATTGAATAATAAAATACTATAATTTCCAATAAATGATAAATACATGATTTATTTGGTCACAGGTAATGTTTGGATGATATAAGAACCATTAGTTTGAACACACATTAAATTATTAAAGTATTTTTTCACAATAATAAAAACAATTTCTTATCTTGAGTAAAATTATAAAAAAATGAATAAAATAATGAAAAATCACCCTTTCCTCCACTATAAATACCACCCCCACCCCTTCTCCTCACCCCTTCCAATATTTTATCCTTGTCAAATTTATACCCAAAATTATCACCAAGACTCTTCCTCACATGAAAGAGCTATTGGTATCATCAAAAATACCAAAACCAATCCCTTTAAGGAGGTTCTCGAGGAGGATTATTCAAGAGGTAAAATCCTCTTCAATTTCCTTTTAATTTCTTTTCAAGTTATATTATTTTATTATTATATCATCACTTCCATTATCCAAATGATCATGATAACTCTAGTATAATTTATATACTGGAATTATATCATGTTAACGGAATATAATTCAGTAAAATCTTTTCTCTCTCTCTTTTATTTTAAAAATGAAATCATCGTCTATGAGGCGCCAATTTACAACCTTTTTGGATGAAAATGTTTTGTTCTTCAATTTATCCTTAAATTTTAGTAATGAAACCATTTTATATATAAAATAGAATTTAATATGTGTATTCAAAAAATTATTATGTTTTCTATGTAACATATTTAATAATAATTAATAATAAAACAAAATGAGTTCGTTATGATAAATAACTACTCTAATAATGCGAATGATTATCACTAACCGTCTTATCTAATGATTAATCCTCCTTACATATATAAAAATTACATATATAAACATTTAAACTTTTATATGTTTACTAATATCCTATAAATTCAATTCTAGAGAATTATATCCATTCCACATTAACATCTATACTCATATATAACTATACTGATTGTGAAAACCAAGGAAACGAATGCTCCTGAGTAATAAAATTATATTTTATGACTCATAAAAAAGTACATAAATAAACATAATAAAATTATAATAAATAAACTAAATGTATATAAGGTTTTGAATGAATGAATTAATTAATTTGATTATCCAGAACGTTAATGTCATGTGCATAACATATTCAAACATTTGGTGAGGTATTCTACCCGAACCTTCATTTTTTTCATTTGGGTTATTATTTGAATACCTTTAACCTAATGTAATGATTATTGTTATTTTTGTATTATATATTCTTTTTATATTTTCCAAAGTCATTAATCCATATTAGTGTATATTTCGTTTGTTGGAAATACTTGCTTTGATAAGGTTCCCTTTTCAATTCTCCATGATACGCAAGTCAGATTTAAGGGAACGACTGAAATTCTTCCCTAATTTCCAGTGAAATTTATAATATATTTTAATACACCATTATTTTTCTAAAATAACTCATTTTATTATAGAAAAAATATTAGTTCACTTCTGTTTGGATAAAAATAATTTTCCAATAAAACTATTCTTTGCAAAATAAAAAAGTATTTCTCTCAAGAATTCCTCAATGATTTTATAAGAGTATGTTAAACTATTTTAAGACCCTTGTCGATTCTTATGTTTAGTTGGTATAAATATTTTATGATATCATATACCATATTTTATTGAATATTTTATTATTAGTTTGACTATGGATATGCTATCTTGATTCCATTCACCATATTACTCTAAATGGTTAGTAATTATGTTTACTAATTGGGGAAAATTATTTATATTTCATATGATAGTTTAAATATGAATTTATATGTTGATGATCTTTCACACCTTTCATATAAGGAATGAATTGGACTTAGTGAGTATCAGGTGGTCCCTTCTATAGCCCCTTGGTGCGTCAGTAGGTCTCATGAGACAAACTACTTTGGGTTTTTACCTTTTTATATATAGTCTTGGCACAAAACCTTGAAAATATATTTATGATGTATCGAATTATGAATTTCCTAATTATAAGATTAGTATTTGATATTCCATGTAATTATTTGACTAGTGAAATACCCATGGGTAAGTATCATTTTCATGTGATAATTTATATAGCTTTATTTAATCTATTCTTATTCCTACCACATTATGCTCATGTATTTGTTTTAATAAAAAGTGTTTTTAGTTTTTCAACATTACTTATGGTCTATTTTTAGCTTCCACTGAATTGTTATTCTTAATAAGCATCAGATCTCACCCCTTTCTTAATTTTTTCCCAGGAGGCCAAGATGAATTTTATGAATGACATGGAAATATAATCGAGAAGAATAAGAGTGTTTCCAAAGGATTCTCTATTATGTATTTCATTTCAAGTTGTAATGTTAAAATTATGTATATATAGTATTTTTCAAAGATAATAAACTATTAGGTATTCAAGATGTGTCTTACTTATTTATATGATTATGTAACAAATTAAGGCACTGGATTTGGGTTACTGGGGTCTGGGTCTTTACAGTTTGTATTAGATGATTTTTTGTAGAAACCTTGGAAAATAGATTTAGAAAACATAGATCAAGTAAAATAACCCTAATATAGAAATTTAGGATATGTATATAATAAAATAATAGAATATTGGTAAGGTATAAAACATGTGTAACTTCCTAGAAAAGCATCTCTGTTTGGATAATATTAGTGGACGTTGTTTTGGAAAAAATTACTTAGGGGTAACAACTCTGACAAGGTGTCTCGGGCCAGATAAGGGGTAACCTGGTACACAACAATGGGACTTACTACACAACAAGATTTACTAGATTAGGGGATATGATTAGGATAAGTCACGTTTTTTTACAAAACATAATGATGGATTTAAAAGTAAATATTTTCCCAAAGAAACCATGTTTATGATTATGAGAACAACTATGTATGAAACATAAATTTATATTATGTGTTTTTCTCGTTTGAGATTATACATTACAATTGATAACATAATCTAGTGTATTCAATTTTTTAGAAATGATTCCTAGTGTAAGGAATGAAAACCGTACCAATACATGTATCCTAAGTAGGGATTTCCATCATATGCAAGATAATTATGCCAGTATTTGAGTAGAAACTAGTGATGGGCAACTTATAACCATATTGAGATTGCTGAATAAAGTTATGAAAAATAACCTTAATCATATAGAGAATCATAAACCACAAAATAGTGGATAAATTCTAGACTGATTTATGTGACAATAGCCTCAATCATTCAATGGGACTAAAAACCCATTTCTAGTAGAGCAGTGGATAAGTTCCTTAGAGAAGATATTTCTATATTTGAGAAGTAATAAAAGGGAGAAGGTTTTCATGGTAGTTTATCATCTATAAAGAGATGCAGATCAATAGTTGTCACTAATTCAAAACTCAAATAAAGAGGAAGAAATCAAAAATATGGAATGGTTGGATTTTAAAGAAATTTTCTTAGAAAAATATTTTCATCGCGAACAAACAATGAATTTGGAGAGACAATTCTTGAATCTAAGACAGAAAGAGGATGGAAATGTTGCAAAGTATGAATCTAACTTTACAATATTAACAAGGAATACTATAGACTACATATGTAATTGTAACATCCAAACTCTGGTGCCACCCAAAGCTGCCACGAGCCAATTAACCACATGACCTCAGGTATACCTCCCTGTACGCTAGAGGCTATCAACTAGCTATGATGGTATGGTAAGTCGACATGGGGAGACTATCCCCTCTATTTTTTTCTTTTATGAGAGTAATAAACTAGAGGAAATAAATAAAAAATAGCGGGAGCATATATAGAACCATGGACAAAACAAATGTCACAAGACAACCAAAAATGGAAATATAGAATCAAAACTGAACAGTAGATATGCCATACAATGTATGTGCCAAGTATCAAATGAAAACTCAAATTTAAAGACACTGACAACTCCCAAGCGAGTCATGACACCAAGTCTGGTTCCCTCACCATGATTCATCCCAACTCCACCATCTAACATAGGGCCTGTTCCCGTAACCTGTCCAAAAAAACAAAGAGTCTATTCAGGTATTGATTAGGCTTCCTGAGTAATGTGTGAGTACAACTCAGAAGGGAACCACCAATGACATCTAAAAAAATCTAGTCAATAACAATGTATGCAATTATAATATGAATATGTATAATCCACAAATAAACAGTTATCACAATATAAAATATTTTTCATTTAACTACATTAACTCTAGGGTCCCTGTGCACAATTTTACCTCAACATTATATTTAACTCATGATGGAGCCTGAACTATTCCTTTGGTAATAACACATCTTAATACTTGCTTCAAATCACACTGGAGTTTGAAGTATTCTCTCATGAGGCCATATCTCAAAGTATCCATATTACCATTCTTATTTTACAATGAATGACTATGTTACCATTTATTAAATCACACAATTTAGATGATCATGTCACCATCCTTATTTCACAAATGAATGACCACATCACTATTCATTTAATTACAGAATTTACCATGATGCCATCCTTATTTCACGAATGAATGACCATGTTACTATTCATTTAATTACAAAATTTGGATGACTATGTTGCTATCCTTATTTATCAAATGAATGACTGTGTTACCATTCTTATAATTACAAAATTGGGATTACCATGTTACCATCCTTATTTCACAAACTAATGACCTTTTTACCGTTCATTTAATTACACAATTTCGATGGTTATCCTATCATACATTAATTCATGCTGATTGACCATGTTACTATACACACATCACACATTAGAATGACCATGTTACCATTCTTTAATTCATACCCATTTTAACAACTAATTATCAACACCGTTTCCATTAATAATTCAACAATTAGTTAAACACAAAAATTCCATTAGTTAACTAAATAAATAACTAATCATAATAATAACATTAATTTATTCAACCTTAATTAATCCCATCAATTTATCAAGTTAATTCAACAATTACTCTAGTTAATTCAATAATTAACTAATCACATCAATTACTCTAGTTAATTCAACAATTAACTAATCACAATAAATCCCCAAGTTAATTGAATAACTAACTAATCACATTAAAAATATTAAATAATTCTTCAATTAATTGATCCCTTTATTTAATTTGAAAATCAACTAATATAATCAATTTCATTAATTAATTCATCAATTAAGCAATCCATTTATTTAATTCAATAATTAAATATTCTCATCAATTTCATTAAATAATTAATCAATTAATTAATCCCTTTATTTAGTTCAATAATTAAATAATCAATTTACTCACATTAATTAATTCACTAATTAATTAATCCTTTTATTTAATTAAAAAATTAAATAATAACTCTAATCATATTAATTAATTTATCAATTAATTAATCCCATTATTTAATTCAACAATTAAATAATATCTTTACTCACATTAATTAATTCATCAATTAATTAATCCCTTTATTTAATTCAATAATTAAATAATCACATAACTCATTTTAATTAATTAATCTCATCATTTAATTCAACAATTAAATAATCACATAACCCACTTTAATTTATTAATAAATTAATTAATATCATTATTTAATTAAACAATTAAATAATCAAATTACTCATATTAATTAATTTGGAAATACATTAATACCATTTTTTAATTTAATAGTTAAATAATTACATTGCTCGTATTAATTAATTTGGAAATTAATTAATCTTTTTATTTAATTAAATAATTAAACAATCACATTGCTTCTCATTAATTAATTAATTAATTAATTAATCCCTTTATTTAATTCAAAAATTAAATAATCTCATAACTCATAGTAATTAATTCTCTGATTAATTATTCCCCTTACTTAACTCAATAATTAAATAATCACAATACACTCATTAATTAATTCACCAATAAATTAATTCCATCTTAGACAATTCAATATCAAAAATTAATCCATCAATTAATTGTTCTATCTCCATTAATTCAACCACCCCAATTAATTCCTCCATTAATTATTCCATCATAATTAATCTAATAATCATAACAACAATGATTAATTCTACAATTAATTATCCCTTTTCAATAACTCCAATACAATGATAATTAATTCGAAATTTAATTATTCAATATCAATTATCTTTAAATTGACATTGTTAATTCAATAATTATTTATCCAAAATCACAATTTCATAATTCCAACCATTCATATTAATTAATTTAGAATTAATTAATTAGGTTCCACTATCTCAATAACTCCATAATTAATTCCCACAATTTATTATCAAAATAAAAAAATAAAAAAATATTTTAATTAATCCTCTGATTAATTATCTCATTTAATGATCCCTAAATCTCAAATTTTAAAAATTATGTAATTAATGAACCATCAAATTAATTAATTATATTTTTAAATCCCATTTCTAAACTGATTTAGAAATTATATAAAAAAACATATACATAATTAAAAAATAATGACTATGGGATTTGAATTTTAGACCACCTACCATGAGGTCATCGATGTAAGAGACAATGATAAACCACCTTGTGTGGTTCAATACCCCTCCTCACAGACTTATTATTTTTAAGCATTGACACACTAACCAAAAATTTGATCACACACCAACGAATCCTTTTCTTATTCAAAAACAATCGTAATAATAAATTTATACTCATCAAGACAAATCCAACATAACCAACAACACATCAATCTGATCAATATCGAATAAGATATTTAGGGTAAAATTTTATAAGAATAAAATAATACATAAGAGTGAGATAGAATTTAAGAGATGATAATTTTGTTAGAAATAATGGGCTTCTTACCCATTCCATGTTCACTACCGCAAATCCAATTAATAATATTTTTTCATTATTTAATTTAGTTACATTTATTAATTGCATCACATATTTATAAATCTCTCTTATTAATTTTATGCATCAACCAATCATCACATTAGGCGTTTCATGAACCTATACCATGATAATGAAATAAATATTTAATATTCATATTTAAATGACCGCCTCAATTTTAGGGTCATGATGCCGCTGACATCATTTCAATTCGACACCATACGAAAGAGTTATGACTGAAATAGTGTTTTGATAACAATATTTTCTCAATTTAATAATAATAATAATAATAATTATTATTATAAATTATCTTCCGCTATTAAATTTTCACCAAAACATTCATTAAATGTCTATAATAGTTAATAAATTAATATTAACCCCATATTTTCATTTATTTAGTATTGACTAATAATTTTACCACTATTACATCGATCAATAAAAAATATTCACACATAGAGAAACACTATTCATCATTTATCTAAAAATTAATATCTAATTAAAAATTTATTTTCCCATTCATTGTGTTTGAGAATAATAATAATAATAATAATAATATACTTATTTTTAATAATAATCTCTTTATTTACCCAATAAATATTAAAATAACTATTGTCTTAATTTAATAATAATAACAGTATTGATGAAAATTATTATTTTTATTATTAAACTTGTTTCAACCTTTTCACCATTAACATTTAAAAATAATATTATGTTTCATCTGAATCTGAATGGAAGAAATGTTTAATTATTTCCCCATAAATGCATTACATATTTTAAATTGCTTAAAACAAAGTAAAATTCAAGCTTTTAAAACACCTCGCATGTAAAAATGGATTTATGCACCATTGGAGAAAATGAATCAATGAAAAAAAATCATTTTTAATTTAATTTATTAAATTTTGGATTAATTATTAACTTAATAAAATTAATTATATAACATAAAAATTAAATAACATCAAACGCCCACTGTTCATAAAAGTTATACCGTGAATAGGGTAAACCCCACATTACAGACCCAACTGGGGTCTCATATTTCTCATACAATGAACCATTTTAGAGATATTAATTATTCAATACTCAAAAAATTGAATAAAAAATTTATTAAATATAAAAAGTTTCTTTTTGTGAATGAGATGTCAAAATATTCGATGCCTAGAAATGTTATAACCCATTCAAGGTAAACACCATGTTTCAAACCCAACAAGGGTCTAATATTTCTCATAAGACACACCATTGGTGAGATATTAATTATTTAATATTCAAAAATTAGATTTAAAAATTTATTAAATATAAAAAGGTTATTTTCATAAGAGACACATCCAAACATATGATGCTTATAAATGTTATACCACACCTAGGGTAAACACTCTATTACAGACTTAATAGTAGTATCAGTTTTGTCATATGATGCATCATTTTGGAGTTATTCAATTATTTTCAATAAAATGTGTATGGTTAATATATTATACTTAATTTTTTTTATTTAGTATTTAGTGAGACTTTGTGAACCTCATAATCTTACAACCACTCAATGAAAAAATACCAAAATATTCAATTTAATATTCCATGATGTTAACTATAATTTAATTCCTTTAACACATTTATATATTTTTTGATAAATCATTTTTTAATTAATACAAAGACAACCCATCTTCAACAAAATTTTTAAATGTGATACTTGTAAAAAATATGGGATCTTATAGTAATCCAAGGAAGATTATTGATTGATTCTTTGATTATTTAAAACCATTATTCTAAAGGGAACTGGTTTCCCAAACATTCTCATCATACGAAGATATAGTCTTTTTTTTCTATCAATACAAATAAAGTATTCTATATGTCTTTTTACTTTAAGGGAATAAATGAGAAGAATAGGGTGGAGGAGGAAAGAATGGATAAAAAGAAGAATAAAAAGGGAGTTTTTAAACATATAATACTTGTGGAAGGAAACACCCTAGAGTCTGATTAAAATAAAAAGGATTCTATTACAAGTGTGGATAAAAAGAAAACCAAGACCATTATTTCAAGGGTAAGAAAGAATCTAACAATGTTCAATCATAAATTAAACAAATATGGGAACTTATGAAAATTATTGTCTCATGTTTCAAGGAAACATTCCTAAAAATATACCACGAGATCAAGGATAAGCTTATACGATCACAATACTGGAGGTTGAAGTTCCTAATGATGTGGTTATAGGTACATTAATCTTATCCTAAAACTTAGATAAGGATTTTTTTTTGTTTTTAGACCATCACATTTCTTTATATCTTCCCAATATGCATTTAAAATTATCTATTTCCAATTATCCTTAACAAGGGAGTTGTCAGTCAAAATCCCTAAGGGTGGTATCATTATAATAAATATGTGTCATAAAAATATAATTATTTCATATAAACATGCATTATCTAATGATTTTATCATCATACCTATGGTTGAATTTGACATAATCATCGATATGGATTGGATTTCAAAATATGATGTGAAAATCTTTTAAAAAAAGAAGGAAATTATGATTTGTGAGGAAGGTATAGAATCTATTATTTTTAGAGAAAACAATTCACCATATGATTCTCATCTAGATCCACCCCAGATGCTATAATAAATTAAATCCTTGGGGAGGAAGAGAAAATGTTTTCTATGAATCTTAAAATTGAATATGTACCTATTTTGAGAGAATACATTGATGTATTTCTAGAGGATTTACATAGACATTTTCTAGAGTAGAAAGTTGAGTTCTATATTGATTTAATTCCGGGTTTGAGACCTATATCAATGACATATTATAGAATGAACACTATGGAATTAGAAGAACTGAAGAAACAACTAGATGAATTGAGTGATAAAGGATTTATTCACCCTAGTGTTTCTCCATGGGAAGCCTCTGCTCTCTCAGTTGAGAATAAAAATAGATCCATGTGGCTAGGTATTTACTATAGGTAAATCAATGCTATTACAATAAAGAATCAGAATCCTCTTACTCTCAGTGATAATTTTAATGAACAACTTTCTAAGGACCAATATTTTTTGAAGATTGACCATAGATCTCGATATCATTAGTTTTATGTGAGAAAAGAAGATATTCCAAAGACAAAATTTTGAACCAGGTATGGGAATTTTGAGTTTACAATAATTCCTTTTGAACTGAATAATACACCATCTATTTTCATGGATAAAAATAATTAATTTTTCCAGAAATATCTTGATGAATTTATTTTGGTATTTATTAACAATATCTCGGTATACTCTAAAATCTATGAAGATCATGATAATCACTTGATCATTATTCTAAAGACTCTTATAAGTAAAGAGTTATATGGTAAGTTTATAAAGTGTGATTTCAGGATTCAAACAATTTCTTTTCTTGTCCATATTGCCTCTAGGGATGAAATCATAGTTCATAATACAAATAAAAAGATGGTTATGAAATGGCCTACACCAATGAACATAACCGAGGTATATAGTTTCATTGGTTTAGTAGGTTATTATCAGTGATTCATTTAGAACTTCCCCCGATTAGTTAAACCATTAACCAAGATTACTCGTAAAGGGGTTAAGTTCTTATGGATAAAAGAATGTGAAGAATGTTTTAAATAATTAAATATGATATTGGTGAATGATACGATCATAAATCTACCATTTGGAAATGGTGGGTTTGTCTGTTATAGTGATCTATCAAAGAAAGGACTTGGTTTTGTCCTGATGCAAAATGAAAGAGTTATTTCCTATGCATTTAGCCATTTAAAAACTAATGAAAATAACTATCCTACTTATGATCTTAGATTTTCATTTGTAATATTTTCTATGAAGATATTGTGGTACTATCTCTATGGTGAAAGATGTGAGATATATATGAATCAAAAGATTTTGAAATATATCTTCTCATATAAAGAACTCAAAATAAGGCAAAGATGATGGCTCAAGCTACTTAAGGATTATGATTATTCAACACACTACCACCCAATAAAGGAAAATAAGTTTTTAGATGATTTGAGTAGGTTTTATCATGGAGTTCTGAAAAAAATTAAGATTGATAAGGATCCTGTATATATAGATCTAGAAAATATGGATTTAGGAATTATCAAGGAAGAAAAAACATTATTACCTTTTTAATTGTTTTCCCAACTATATTTATTTGAAAGTATTAAAAGTTATCTGTCTTATGTTGAGAATATTAAAAAGAAAATTAAATCATTAAATGATGGGAAGTTGGAAGACTTTGTGTATGAGGATGGAATTATGAAATTTGGGAAGAGGCTTTGTGTTCCCTCTATACCTGAGTTAAAAATGGAGTTATTAGATAATTCACATAGTTTTAATTTCTCTATACACCCTAGTATCACTAATATGTATAGAGATATAAATGAACATTTATGTTTTCATAATATGAATTAGGAAATTTCTAATTATGTATGAAGATGTTTAGTTTTTAAATAGGTGAAGGATGAATGACAACATCTTAGAGGTGTCATAAAACACCTGCTTATTCCTACTTGAAAATGGGATGAAATCACAATGTATTTTTTCATTGGATTACAAATAACCCCACGAAAGAATGATTAAATATGGGTGATTGTTGATGGACTTACCAAGTATGCATATTTCCTCACTATAAAAGAGTATTTGGCATTAGAGTTCTTTGAACGACCCTATATTAATTAAGTTGTAAGATTTCATGGAGTACCACTCTCAATTGTGTCTAATCATGATCCATGATTTACATTGAAATTATGGAAAAGTCTCTAGAAATATTTGAATACTGATTTCAATTTGAGTGCTGCTTATCACCATCAAACCGACGGGCAATAGGAAAGAATGATCCCAACTTTAGAAGACATGTTGAGATCATGCTCACTTAATTTTAAAGGTATGCATCGTCAGTATTTACCATTGGTGGAGGTTTACTAAAAAATAGTTTCCATTATAGTATTAAAATGGAACCATATGAAAAATTATATAGAAATATATATTGCACACCAACTTGTTGGGATGAAGTTGGTGAAAGGATGCTTGGGGGCCCAGAGCTTGTGGAGAAAACAATAGAAAAAGTAAAGACTATTTAAACCCATATAAATGCAGATCAAATTAGGACACTACTGGAAAATAGGTCTATACCCATTGTTTTTCATAACCGTGGGTATAGGAATAGTATGTGAACCTATACCCACAATTTTAAAAAACCGTGGGTATAGGCCACCTATACCCACGGTTGTGCCAAAAACCGTGGGTAGAGTTGACTTTCAAGACCTATACCCACTGTTTTGGAGAAAAATGTGGGTATAGGGTATTTTCTGAAGACCTATACCGACAGTTCATCAAAACCGTGGGTATTAGACTTTTTTTTGAAGACCTATACCCACGGTTCTCCAGAACTGTGGGTATAGCTTTCCCACGTTATTGCGGGGCGATAAAATTAGGCGAGACACAGAAAAAATTTGGTGGGAAGGCATTTTTCACGATTTATATTAATATATTTATATAAATATAAATATATGTTCTGAAAAATTATTTAGCGCAGTTGGTAAATATATTTTGGCCAATGCAGTAGGTCACAGGTTCAAATCCTGCTGCCTATGTTTTTGAATTTTAATTCCCCACAGAAATAATATTAATATATATACGGTGATATATGTATACAACACAAGGAAAAATGGTAGGTTGGTTGGTCCCTTGGTGCGGCTCTCCCGTGAGATTCTGGGTGAAGCGCCGGTTCAAATCCCACCACCCGTGTTTTTGAATTTTAATTTCCCAGGTAATCATATTAATATATATACCATGATATATATATATATATATTATAATAAAAGATCTCAGGTCAGTTGGTCCCTTGGTGTGGCGTACCCATGAGCTTCCACGTGAAGCGTGGGTTCAAATCCCCCCAACAACGATATTTTTGAATTTAAAAAATACCCCACAGTTTCAAAACCGTGGGTCTTTTGTATGTCATGCTGGAACAAGTGTGCCACACTTTGACTCTCCTATACCCACAGTTCTCCTAAACCATGGGTATAGGCTGAGACCCCTATACCGATTCCATTCCTGCCCACGGTTCCCAAAACCGTGGGTATAGCCCATTTTTTCCAGTAGTGGGAAAAAGAGCTATGTTGATAATCCAAGGAAAAATTTGGAATTTCAAGTAGGAGATTACATTTTCTTTCAAGTATTTCCATGGAAGGGTGTTATTATATTTGGGAATAAAGGGAAACTGAGCCCCATGTACATTGGTCCTTTTAAAAATTCTAGAGAGAATTAGAGATGTTGATTATTTTTTGGAAATAAAACCTTGCCATTATAAGGTACACAATGTGTTCCACATCTCCTTGTTAAGGAAGTACATTCCAGACACAACACATGTAATCAATTTAAAAGGAATATAATTGGAACCCAAATTATCTGAATATGAAGAGCCTATCAAAATTACGGACACTAAATAACTTGTGTTAAGGAAATAGATGACTTGGATGGGGAAGGTTATTGGAAAAATCATAAAATTGAAGAGGTGATGTGGGAGCCTGAGAAGAATATGATGAATAACTACCCAAATCTTTTTTGTGGGGCGACAATATGGAAATTCTGAGGATTGAATTTTTATAGGATGATAATATCTAATGACCCAAGACTCTATCAATGAAATTTACCTTCTTATGTTTATTTAATATTGTTTAGATCACATAAAATCACTTAATGAACACAATACAAACATCATAAATGAAAAATTAATTAAATAAGAGGCATTTCTAGAAGTTAAAAAACCGATACTGATAAAATAGTAACATAGCCTTAGGAATAGTGATATGACCAGTATGAAAAGTAAACCAGCCAATAAAATAGTAACCTCACCAATAAAATTATAAATAAAATTTCTCTTTCTTATATATGAAAATATGATATGATTATTTCATAATATAAGTAAAAAAATATTTTAAAAATTAGTAATTAATTGTTGTTATTTTTGTGTGATAAATATTTAATTAATATTCTATAATTAATAAAATGATTTAAAAAATTCATTTTAATAAAATTTATTCATAAATAAACTTTTTTATCATATTATTTTATGATAATTTTATGAGAACTTAGTTAATTTTTAAAAGTATTATAAAATAATTGATAGATTTAAAATCTATATTTTTATAGTAAATGATGGTTTTAATTAAAAATTATATTTCTCATATTTAGAAAATTATTTTTATAAAATTGATTTTATTTTTTAATTTTACACATTGAAAAATGGTTAGGGTAAATATTTGAGATTTTTCTAAAATACTTTAATTTTTAGTGAATATTAAATTACGATAATTCACAATAAATGATAAATACATAATTTATTGAGTAATAGGTGATGTTTTGATGATGTAAGAACCCTTGGTTCCAACATACATTCACTTATTACTTTATTTTGTCATATTAATCAAACTTATTACCTGTCTTGAGAAAAATAATAAAATATTGAATAAAATAATGAGAAATCACCCCTCTTTTTTTACTATAAATAACACCCCTCACCACGCCTTCTCCTCACACCTTCCAAGATTTGAAACTTGTAAAATTTCAACCAAATATTTTTACCAAGCCTTTCCAAAATGTCCTTGAGCTCTTGGTCTTGTCAAAATACCAAAACCAATCTCCTCAAGCATGTTCTCAAAGAAGAGTATTCAAGTGGAAAAATCCTATTCTTTTTACTTTTAATTTATATTTAGGTTATTTTCTTTTATTATTATCTCCTAACCTCATATATTAAAAATATCATGATAACTATAATAACATATATACACTAAAATTATATAATTTTAATGGAATATCCATAATCAAACTTCTTTCTCTATATCTTTTATTTTAAGAATGATTTCATCGTCTATGAGGTGCTGATTTACAACCTTCATGAACAACATATTTTCATTTTTCAATCTATCCTTAAAGGCTGAAAATAAAACCATTTTTATGGTTACGAAATACTAAAATATATGTATTAAAACCTCTCTTATGTTCTTGAATTAACATATTTACATAATACAAAATGGTAAAACAAAATGAATTCGTTATAATCAATAACCGCCGTAATAATGCAAACGATTATCACTAAATCTATTAGCTAATGATTCATCCTCATAACATATTATAAAATGATATATATAACCATTTAAACTTATTTATGTTCATTAATTTCATAAAAATTAAATTCTAGGTAATTATAACCATTTGATATGAACTTCTATACACATATACAATTATACCGATCATGAAAACCAAGAAAAAAAACGCTTCCTAGCAAAACAATTGTATTTTACGACTCATAAAAAAGTCTGTAAATTAACAAAATAAAATTATAATAAATAAAATAAATTTATATAAGGTTATTAATTCATTAATCAATCAATTTAATTTTATTATCCTGGATATTAAGGCCAAGTGTAAAACACATTCAGACATAAGGTAAGTGATTCTACCCAAACATTCATTTGTTCTTTTAGGTTATTATTTTACTACATTTAACCTAATGTAAGGATTTTTTAATTATTTTATATTATTTTTATATGTTCTAAAATCATATATCCAGATCATTACATCTTTCATTTATGGGTAATACTTGTTTTGAAAAGGTTCTGTTCTCAATTCTACAGGACACGCAAGTCTGATTTAAGGGAACGACTCAAATTCATACCAATTTTCAAGTGAAGTCTATAATATATTTCAATACACCATTATTTTTATAAAATATGTAATAATATTATTTAAAACCCATCTTAGTTAACTTCTAGTTCAATAAAAATACATTTCCAAAAGAACTCTTCTCTAAAAAATAAATGAGTATTTCTCTCAAGAATTCCTTGATGAGTTTATAAGACTATTTATTAATATTTCAACACCCTTGTTGACTTTTATGTTTAATTGGGATTAATAGTTTATGATATCCTCTGCCATATTTTATTGAATGTTTTATGATTATTTTTACTATGGATGTCCTATCTTGACCCCATTCACCATATTACTCTGAATGGTTAGTGATTATGTTTACTGATTATGGAAAGTTATTTACATTTAATATGTTAGTTTAAATATGAATGTATATGTTGATTATGTTTCAACGCTTTCATATAAGGAAGTAATTAGACTTAATATGTGTCGGGTATGGCTTTATATAGCCCCTCAGTGATCTGTAGGTCTAATGAGACAAACTAGTTTGGGGTTTTACCAGTTTATGTATAGTCTTGGGACAAGGCCTTGATGATATGTTTATGATGTCACACATTAGTAATTCCCTCATTATGAGATTAGTATTTGATATTCATGTGATTATTCTACTATTTGAATATCTATGGGTAAGTATCATTTTAATGTGATTATTTATATGTCTTTATTTAATCACTTTTTATTCCTACCATATTAGGCCCATATTTTTGTTTTAATAGAAATATTTTTAGTTATTCACCTAGCCTTATGGTTTATTTTTATCTTCCACTGAATTTTTACACTTACTGAGCATTAGATATCACCCATTTATTATTTTTATTTTATATATGATTCTAAGATGAATTTTATGAATGACATGAAAAGATAATATAGAAGAATATGAGTGTTTCCAAATGAGTATCTATGATGTATTTCATTTTAAGTTATAATGTTGAAATTATGAATGTATCTTACTTTCCAAATATACTAAACTATTATATCCTTCAAGATGTGTCTTCCTTGTTTATATGCCTATGTAATAATGTAAGGCACTAAATACAGGCTACTGGGGTCTAGGTCTTTATAGTTGGTATTCGAGGAAGTGTAGTAGCAACCTTGGAAATTATATTTATAAAACAAAAATTAGGGAATATAACCATAAGATCAATTTTAATCCATGAATAGAATAAAATACTAGAATTTTTGTAAGGTATAGATTATGTGAAACTTCATAGAAATACATCCCTGTCTGGATACTAAAAGTGGATGTTGTTTTGGAACAAACGTACCTATGGGTAACAACTCTAACAAGGTTTCCTAGGGTTGACTCATGGTTGTGTCATATACAAAAACATGCCTTATTATGCACCTGGTTTGACACTCCCAGGGTATATTCTTAAAATAATTCAAATTTTATTTACAAACCATTATGAATTATTAAAAAGTAAATATGTCCCAAAAACAAATATTTATGATTATGAGATTAGCTCTACATAAAAATTAAATTTATGTTAAGTGTTTTACTAGTTTGTGATTATAAATTACAATTCATAACCTAATATTGTGTATTCAATTATTTAGATATTACACATAGTGGAAGGAATAGAAACTTTATCAATTCATGTATCCCATGTATGTATTTACATCCTATGCAAGATAATTATGTTTTTATTAGAGTTAAAACTAGAGTTGTTAATCTTAAAACTATAATAGGACAACAAACTCATCATATGAATTATAACCTTACCTCTATGGAGAATCTTAAAACACAATATGGAGGAGAACTTTTAGACCTATTTAAGAGAGAACAACCTTTATCATTCAATAGGAAAACAAACCCATTTGTAATAGAGCAGTGGATAAGTTACTTAGAGAAGATATTTCTCACTTTGGGAAGTAATGAAAAAGAGAAATTTTTCATGGAAGTTTATCATATATTGAGAGATACTGATCAATGGTGGTCACTAGTTCAAAAGACAAAGGAGGAGGAAGAAATATAAAATATGGATTGGAGGGATTTTAAGAAAAGTTTCCTAGAAAAATATTTTCCTCATTAACATTTAGAAGATATAGAGAGGAAATTCTTGAGTATATGAAAAAAATAAGTTAAAAATGATTCAAAGTATGAATACAAATTTATAATATTATAAAGGAATTCCACAGACTACATATGTAATCCAAGGAGAAATATTTATAAATTCTTTAATGGTTTAAAACCATTCCTCCAAAAGGAACTGGTGTCCCAAACATTCTCATCATATGAAGATATTGTATCATGTGATTTCAAGATAGAGAAACTAATTCCTATGTCTTACGACTTTAAGGGAAAGAAACAGAAGAACAGGGTGATGTGGGAAATAAATTATTAAGGGAATAATAAGAAATGGATTTTTACAACTTGTGATACCATTGTTCAATGATAAAATTTTAGGTATATGGAACACTATGAAAATTATTATCTTAAGCATCAAGTAAAATTTCCATAGAAAATTACACATGATAAAGGACAAGATTATGTGATCACAACCGAAGAGGTTGAAGTTCATAATGATGTGGTTTTAGGTACATTAATCATCTACTCAAATTTAGATAAATATTTATTTGGTTCTGGATCATTTAATTCCTTTATATTGTCCAAGTTTTCAATAAAAATTAGATATTTCCAATTCTCCTAAATAAGGGTGTTTTTATTCAAATCACATAAGGGAAGTCTTGTTGCAACAAATATGTGTCAGGTAGATCCCAATATAGAATTTAAACATGCTTTGTCTACTTATTGAATCCTCTTAACTATGGTGTAATTTTATATAATCATCAGTGTGCATTGAATTACAAAATATGATGTTAATATCTATTATAAGAAGATTGAAATTACAATTTTTGATGAAGGAATATAATCCCTTATCTTTAGAGTAGAAACACCACCATCTAATTCTTATCTAGATCTACCACTATTAGCTATACTAAATGAAATCCTAAGGGAGGAAGAGAAATTTTTTTCTATTAATCTTCAAATTAAATATATACCTATTCTACAAGAATTAATTTATGTATTTCAAGAGTATTTACATGGACATCCTTTATAACAATAAGTTTAGTTTTTATTGATTTAATTCCTGGTTCAAGACCTTTATCAAAGACACATTTTATAATGGTCACTGTAGAATTAGTAGAATTGAATAAGAAACTTGAAGAATTGAGGGGTGAAGGATTTATTTTCCCAAGTGTTTATCCATGGGGATCCCCTATTCTATTTTTCAAGAAAAAATATAGATCCATGAGGATGTATGTTAAATATAGGGAAATCAATGCTATTATGATAATGAACATGTATCATCTTCCCTTTATTGATGGGTTATTTGATTAAAATCATTGAACCTAATATTTTTCAAAGATTGAACTTCGATATGGAAATAATCAGTTGCATGTGAGGAAGGAAGATATTACAAAGACAACATTTTCAACTAGGTATAGTAATTACGAGTTTACAATAATGCCTTTTAGAGTGACTAATGCACAATCTATTTTCATGGATCTAATGAATAGAGTTTTCAAGAAATACCTTGATGATTTTTTGGTAGTATTTATCTAAGATATCATGGTATAATCTAAAATCTATGAAGATCATGAGAATAACTTTCACATTATTCTGGTGACTCTTAAAAGAAATGAATTATATTGGAAGTTTAGAGTGTGTGAGTTATGGCTTCAAGAAATTTCATTTCCTGGCTATATTGTCTCTAAGGATGGAATCTTAGTTGATCCTATGAAGAAAAAGGTGATTCAGGAATGGCCTATACCAATGAAAATAACAGAGGTATGTAGTTTTATTGGTTTATTAGGTTATTGTCAGCATTTCATTAAGAACTTTTCCTGATTAGCTAACCCGTTAATTAAGCTTACTTGTAAAGGGGTTAAGTTTTTATGGACAAGATAATGTTAATATTTTTTTTTGAATAATTAATGTGCATATTGGTGAATGATTTTATCTTGACTCTACCATCAGAAAATGGTGGGTTTTTGTATTTATAGTGGTGCATCAAAGAAAGGAATTGGTTGTGTCCTTATCCAGAATTTAAGAGTTTTTGCCAATGAATTTAGGTAGTTAAAAGATCATTAATAGACCTATCTAACTCATGATATTATGTTAGCATATACAATATCTTCTCTGAAGATATAGAGACACTATCTATATAGTGAAAGATGTGAGATATATATGGATTATAATATTTTGAAATATATCTTCTCATAGAAAGAAATTAACATGAGGCAAATATGATGTATTGAGAAACTTAAGGTTTCTAATTGTCCAATACACTACCACCCAAGGAATGAAATAAGTTCTAATATGCTTTTATTATGAAGGATCATTGAGTTCTGAACAAAATGAGTATTTATAAGGATTCAGTGTACATGGATCTAGAAAATATAGATATAGGAATTATCAAGGAAGAAGAATCATCATTATTATTTCAATTGGTTTCCCAACCATATTTATTGGAAATTATTAAAAGTTCCCCATCCTATGATGAGAATCTGTAACACCCCAAGCTTCCACGATACGTTTCCCTTCGAATAATGCAATGGCGTGCATTGTACGCAACTCCGAGATTCTAACACACCACAACAAATCAAACTACCCGTTATGAATAGTAATACCTACTTTTTGAAAATTTATAAATTCTATCTCTCAAAATGGATTTCATTTTTGGATTCGGAATATCGAATTTATCCTAGAGTGAAATTTTGGAACTTTTCGGATAACACTTATATTTTGATGAATAGTGAAAATTACTAAATTTTAATTAAAAACAACTTTTTAAATCAATATAATCTATAGTGATAAATTATATTATTTAGTGGGTTTAATGTATAATTAGAATATATTTTTACCATTTTATCCAATGGTGTTCATTATAATTAATTTCACTTTGAAATTGGACCTAAACAATTGTCAATCTTTTGATATATATTGTTTCTTAAAAAACCTGCTATTTGTTGTGAAAGTGGGAATTAATTATAAAATTAATTAATTAAACTCATATGTTTAGAATTTTTTGTAAAATAGACATCATTTTTGAATTCGGAATATCAATTATAGCTTATGGTGAAATTTTGGCATTGTTCTGAAAAACTTCAATTTTTGATGAATAGTGAAACTACTAAGTGGTAGTTAAAAAAACAGAATTTTTCATAAAAAATAATTTTACCACTTCTGTGAATGGAATTTTGAAAATCCGAGAGACACAGTTAATATCAAGAAGTAAAATGTGGTTCAATGAGATGAAAATAATTTTTGGTGAATAGTAACTTTTTACTTTTATTTACCACGGTTAAAAGTAAATAGGGTAATTAAGGGTAAAAATGATATTAATATTACCCTAAAAAAACTCCTAATTCTATTGTACAAGTGTATCTTGACCAAAAACAACCTTAGGAATAAATTATTATCATTTAGGTCCACTTGTATAAGATTAGGACATTTATTATTATTTAATTCAAAGAAGAGTTAAAAGAGTTAAAATCAATGTTTATTTACTAAAACATTTTTAATATAGGGTTATACATAAGATAAATTCGATTGTAAATATTCATTAGAAAGATAATAAGATTTAATACATAATAATATTTTATTTATAATTTTTAGATATTAAATAATTTAATATATTTATGACCCAATGATGATGCAGTAATTTACATAATAGTGAAAAATTTAAACAATTGATATTATAAATACCCAAATAATTATAATTTAATAATTTTAATGAATTAAAATAATTTTCTAGGATAATATGACATATTAGGATTTATTTAATTGACTTTTTTCTAAGTAATCATTCTGTTATGAGTTTCAAAAAAATCAACTATTGAATAGTGTCAAAATTGACATAAAAGAGTTTTTAAAACAAATATTATATTATTAATTGATATTAAATTAATAAAAATCTATGGTTCGGCCAAGATACTTATATCATGATATTTGTATCATTAATGGACCACTTGGGGGTCGCTTGGATATATATAGTAAGTTTATTAACTATATAATATAAAAATACAAAGTGACATGGTAAATGTCAAACTAATTAACTAAGAGTTAAAACTAAAAGATAAGGTTAATATAGTAACGCAAACCTGTCTAAATTATATTGGTTGAATGTTTTGCGACCTATACCCACATTATCCTTTTAATAATCAACTTTGGAGCCATTAAAATAGAATATAAATTTATTATAAATTAATATTTCTAGCTTTTCCAAAGGTGCCCCTCACCCCTCTTATAAAAGGGTACTCCTCCTTCTCATTTCTTCACACCTTCAAAGCCTTTTGGTTCGGCAAACCCCTGCCCAAATACTCTCTCAACTTCCCTCACTACAACCTAGAGGCCTTATTTCGATCAGAAGTCCAACCTATGGAGCCTTTTTGATCAAATCAAAAGAAAGAACCCGAAGAAGAGGTAATGTTTTCACCACCCCCTTTCAGGTTCCTTTCTTCTTCCACTTCTTCTATCTTTGTTATTACCATTCTAAAATAATAACTCCAGTATCTTATATATACTGTAATGTTATTATAAATATGGTACAACCATATTCAGTATTCTATCCACCCTTTGAATAACATGTCACCATACGTGCGTACGTACAGCTTACCGTCTCCACGTCGTGGTGTAATTGTTATTCAATATATTATTATTTGGGTGGGTATAATAATGATGTGTAACTCATTTAAATAATAAATATAACATGATAATGATTCTTTATATATGATATACCATATAATTATATATTATTTTAATATCAAAAGAATGATATTGTCGCTCGTGCGTACGTACGGACTACCGTCTCCACGAACGCGATGATATTCACTCTCCATCATATCCATTCAAGTATAATTTTCATTTCATAATTTAAAAATAATGTTTAAGAACTTTATATCATTCTGGATATGAATAAGATACAACCTATCCATGAAAAACGTGGCTTATGTAACAAAACATATAAAAGAAAATGAGTAAGTTAACACCCGAAACGACGATAATTCTAAGATACTATTAACAAAGCAATGTTAAAAGATCATATATGATATCATATTAATGTTTATTATTCATGAATAATTTAATAACAATTATTTAAACATTATACAGGAGGTTAACATACCCCCAACCAAGGAAAAGTACAAGGTAAGGGGTTTCTTAACTCACTCTTAATTTCGTGAGAATTCCATTGTTCACCACTTAATTATTATATGTGGTGTATGTGTACTGCCCATGATTGTATTCATTGTGTAATATAATCTAATTTTTGGGTATTTACATCATCATTGTATGATAATTCTTTCATGGGTGTATGTTTCATAAGTTACCAAATTGATAAGGGAATTTGAAATTTCAATTCCCATTTATTCGGCTTTATGCAAAATCCATTGATTATTTTACTCCAAGATTATGTGTGGAATCACTATTCATTTGCTTATGTCATAATTTCCACTCCCCTTTTCTGTGGATATACTTTTGATACACATAATCACTCCATTGATAATTTCTCAAGTCATCGATATGAATTTGATAAGAGTAATTTTAACTCATTCTCCATTTGTTGAGTTAAAAATCCAATTCATTGGTGTTGTTTTTGCAAGATTATGTGTGAATGTACTTTGATTGTTTTACACTGAATATCCAATCATATTTAGTGTTTTTATATTTGTCACACATAACTATGTCGTTGATTTATCCTTAACCTAAGGGTACTACCTTTACGAGAGATTTCAACTCAATTTAAATTCCATTGAGACTTCTTTGTTAATATACACCAAATCACTTTTATGTGGTGTATATAATGTACTTTGACATAGTATATCATGAATCCCTTTATTCTCATTATATTAAAATATTTTGATTCCCTCAATTATTTGTATTCAATTGTCTCTCTTTTGGTTAGAAACTCTAACTAAAATACCATTTTTAAATGTTTTAAAGACTTATTCTTCTAAATCATTCTCATTAATGTCAATGTTTTAAAAATGGTTTTAAGGATTTATTTATATGGACATTAAAGTTTTCAAATAAAAACTCCTTTTAAAAGTTTCAAAGTGGTATGGGACACTTTTATTCTAAAATCTATTTTAAATGGCTTCTTTACAAATAGTGTGACTTTTAAATGATTTCAAGAAAAAGGGGGATATTTCTCTCAAATAGTTTTGATGATTATTTTCATCTATGTCAACATCCTTCATTATTATTGATTGAAGTTAATGTGATACAATAAAATCTTCCATATTGTATCGAATGAGTTATGTTTGATAGTAGATGTGCTATTTTTATACCATTCATGGTTTTTGGTTAAAGTATTGACATTTCGTATGCTAGTTTTGATACGAATGTTTATGTTATGTTTAAACATGTTCATATGAGGAATGCATTGGACTTAATAAGTGATGGGTGGAGCCCGCTATAGCTCCTCGATGCATCGATAGGTCTCATGAGACAAAATAGTGTCTTGGCACAAGGCCTTGGAAAAATATTATTTTGTAGTCTTAGCACGAGGCCTTGGCTATGTGGTTATGATAGTCTGGCATTATGCATTCCATCATTATAAAAGTGGTTATTGATATTTCATGTGATCATTCGACTGGTAGAATATCCATGTGAGTAAGTAAATGGAATTATTTTATTTTATCATTGTCATTTTATGCTGAAGTTCAAGTTTAAAAGGCTTTCGTTTTAGTTATAAACTGCCTTAAGTGCTTAAGCTTATCTATGAAAGCTTCTGCTATAATGTTATCCTTACTGAGCATCTGAGCTCACCCCTTTAAATGTTTTATTTTTCCCAGGATTATGAAGAAGTAATTTATGAATGAACTGCAGGGATAGTATGAGGGGATATTGTAGAGACCCGAAGCTTGACGTACATGGACATTACATTACTTTTGCAGAATACTTTATACATAAGAAAAACAGACACACAAGGACCGTAATAGTTTAGTGTCTTTGGAAAATCAGAATAAAATCTTCTAATCGTGGTGAAAGATCTTCAACATCTCCCAATAAAGATCTTCCCTTTTTTACCTAAAACCTTTCGTTATATCTTGGGGAAAAGAAAACATAAAAGGGGTGAGCTCAAATGCCCAGTAAGGGTAAAAATAGAGAACATAAAACAATGCATAAACATTTGAATGCAAAAAACTTGAACATAAAATCTAAACATCAAAATCTTGAGTAAAGACATGAATCATGGAAGTACGTAAGGCATATATCATAAAGAAACATTAAGAATGATCAAATATCATGGGAATAAAACGTGTAATTGTGGAAACCATTAAACACATGTTATGATTTCCGTAGTAGACAAGGCATTGCGGCTAAGACCATATTAGTGGACAAAGTCCCTTTCTGAATCGAGTTCACTCTTTGTTCTAGTCCTGTATTACTGAACCGGTTTAACTTACCGTTCCATCCATGTCTATCTCATGAGATATAAATCTTTACCCAATGCATTGGAGGGAGATATAGGTCCCACCCATCTAATAATGAAATCATTCTTACTTGTGACACAACATAAACTTAAAGCATTCATCATCACCCAAAGAATAAAATGGGTTTCACAAACATAATATCATCATCACATAATCCATATAAAATAAATGGATATTTCATCATAATAAAATTGAAAGAATGTAAATCATAGAGACATTATACTTAAAACATACACATTTGAAATAATTTCATCTTAGATGGAAAATGGTTTTGATAAAACACTTTAAATGAATTCTTGAGGAAAATATCCTTTCTTCTTCAAAATAAATTTCTTTCCAAAAAATGGCATGTAATTTTAAAAGAAAAGGGTTTGTTGAAAATAATCTTGAAAACTTTTAGAGGAATCATTATGAAAATCAGGCGTTATGAAACCGTAAAAGAATCCATTCACGCCGTATAAGTTAAAAATAACATTTTTCTCGTACTTTTGTCGGAAAAGTCAAAAAGTACCTCATAGCGTAAAAAAAGAAATATTCCTTACATACCATATAGTAAAAGTCAAAAATGGGTAAAAAGGACATTAAACATACATGAAACCATTTTTGGAAAACATGGGCTTGGATGATAAAGATAACCCCAGTAAATACTTACGAATAAACAATCTCGGATAAAAATGAGATTGATAAATTATCCCTTACCTTACGTCCGATATCCTTCGTATATATCCAATCCTCCTGTATAATGATTTAACTAATGTCATTGACTTATTACAGAATCATATTCATTGTTATGATATCATATATGGTTCACTTATGACTTTATATTACCCATTCTTTTGTAAATTAATGTAAAAGTAACGTTTTGGGTAAAATCGTTACATTTGTTATTCGTGTTTTAACTTGTAATTATTCATATGATTACTTAGATCATGGTTAATTAAATCCAGAATGTAAAACATGATTTATATATAATATATTTTCAGAATATACATATATATAATAGATCGATAAATGAAAAGAAATACACCGTTAATGGAGACGGTAAGCCGTACATACGCATGAACGCTGTTTTCGTTTAATTATTGAAATAAATGAATTAAGAAGATGAAATACATATATATATACATAAATCCAGTATCATTATTATGTCATATATTTCATGATTACTTATTATATATACTTTATAATCATTCATGAATGGTTAATCATTGAGAATGAATCTCATCGCGTCGTGGAGACGGTAGTCCGTACGTATGCACGAGCGATGATATCATTAACATGATTGTGGAATTGTATTGAAGTGTATGTATAATATTTCAGAATCAATATCACCTTAAAAGAATCATATATAGTCATTACTTACACCATTATACCCATCCAAGTAAGGTGGTGGTGGAAAATAGATTACACCACGACGTAGAGACGGTATTCCGTACGTACGCACACGCGGTGATTTCTTTTTCCATATGGTGGATAGATGGTGAAATAGGGTTGTTTCATACTTATAATAACATATCTGTATATGAGTGATACTGATTTTATTACTTCATAATGAAACAACTAAAGAAGAAGAAGTGGAAGAAGAAAAAAAGATGAAAGAATCGGTAACGGACATTACCTCTTCTTTGAAGTGCTTCTTTGAGACCTCATTTTAGGGTACTAAAATAGATCTTTGAAGAACACCAGAACCTCTAGGATGTTTCTAGGGAAGTGGAGAGGAGAAATTTGCAGGGTTTTTCCGATATTGAAGGCTCAAAGTGGTGTGAGGAAGAGGGAGGAGGAGGTGCCCTTTTATAAGGGAGGAGAGGGGTAGCTTTGGAATAACTAAAACTATTATTTTATTATAAAGTCAAATTCGGTTTTAAATAGCTCCAAATTGATTTATTTCTAATCTAAGGTGGGTATGGGTCTAAAGTCTCTCATCCAATAGAATTTAGACAAGTTTAGGTTCCTATTTAACCTTATCATTTAGATTTAACATTAAGTTAAATAATTTTACTTTTACCGTGTCTTCTTGTGTTCTTATACTATAAGGTTAATAAACTTACTATAAGAAGCAAAAAGAACCCCAAGTTGTTTATTATTAACATATATAACCTTATCTAAGTCATTTGGCCGAACCTTAGATTTTTAGGAATAAAATAACAATTAATAATATAACATTTGTTTTAAAAACTATTTTATGTCAATTTTGACACTATTTAATAATTGATTTTTGTGAAAATCATAAAAGAATTATTAGTTCTAAAAAAGTTAATTAAATAAATACTAACATGTCATATTAACCTATAAAATTAGTTTAATTCATAAAAAGTCTTAAATTACATTTATTTGGGTATTTATAACATCAATTATGTCAATATTTCATTAATAAGACAATTACTGCATCATCTTTGTGTCATAAATAATTGATAATTATTTAATCCCTAAAAATTATAAATAAATTCCTATGATGTAGATAATTTTATTAGATTTCTGGATATTATTAATGTTCGAAGTTTCATGAAGTGTATCACTAAATTAAAATTATTATACTTATAAGATTCAAGAAAGTGACATGTTGTCACATTCTTTGGTTTTAATAATAATTAAATTATTTTCATGGAAAAAAGTCCATTAAATGAATCTAATCCGACCCTTAGGTGATATGGGTCGAGTTTAATTCATCTAATAGGATTTTGACATGTGTTAGGGTAATTTTATAATATTATATTTACCCTTAATTACCCGATTTACCTTTAACTATGGTAAATAAAATTTACCGTAGTTACTATTCATACTTCCCAAAAATAAAAAGTAGCTTATTAACATAATTTGGATCCACTGATTCCAAATATGGAATCCATTTTTTCAAATTCAATACACAAAAGTTGAAGAAATTAAATTAAAATTAATCTCGTTCTCGAAAGAAAATGGGGTTTTCTTAAAAACATTGCAAAAGGTTGAATTGATTTATCCTACGAATTCAAGGTAGAATCAATTCTAATGACATACATTATATTAAATGGTAAAAATATATTCTATTTATACTTTAAAACCATTCAATATTATAATTTAACCATATAAATTATTGCGATGAAAAAAGTTGTTTTTAATTAAAATATAGCGTGTTTTTACTATTCATCAAAATATGAAAGTTACCAGAATAATATGAAAAATTTATCCAAAGTAAATTTTTATTTCATGATTCCAAAGAAGAATTTTATTTTGTCAAATTTAACTTATAAACATGTCAAAACTATATTTAAAGTGGGTGCGCCATCAAAAGGCGACAAAACTGCATTTTTTGAAAAATACTTATTTTACCCAAAAAATTTATTTTGTTCTTATACCATGTTTTAGAAAATGTGTAAGATGAATAATAATGTTATAAGATTCAAAATTTAGTTAATACTATTCATAACGGCTAGTTCATAATAATATTATAATAATATATCAATGTTTAGTAAAACCCGGTATTGCGTACAACACACGCTATCGAGGAAGGTCGTGATTGCGTGTAATGCAAGCCAAGCCAGGGTTGCGTGCTGTGCAAGAATCCTTCATTGTTTCGTATAACATAATCCAACCATATTTCATTTATACATTGAATATATATATATATATATACTCAATGTTGCATAGAATAACTATTATCAAAATTGTGTGTAACATGATCCAAGAATAGTGTTGCGTATACTGCAAGCTAATACAGTGTTGCGTATAGCGCAAGGTAATCTTGGTGTATCATGTAACACAAGAAATTAATGAAATTAAAAGAATATTTTTCATAAAATCTTTGGGTGTTACATTCTACCCCCCTTAAAATGAATTTCTCCCTCGAAATTCGTCGAGGTTATAAATGGTTTACTATTCGAAAGTTTCTTTAATAGAAACCCAAATCGTAAAAAGGAATACCAAAACCAATCTTTAAAAACAAAAGTATGAAATGTAACAGTTACCCAAATAAACTAATCACTGGGTTTCCACATAGGAGAAAATATGGATATAGAAGAGAAATCTAACCATAATGTTCTGATGGAGAGTGGTAGAGAACATGGCTATAGAAAAGCCAACAATCACAAAGCCATAAATTTGTGACGATCTAAGGTACCATCTGATTCATCATATATAAGAGTACTAGGAAAATATTTTTGGTTTTCAAGATCATTTCCCTAAATTTGATGAAATTGGAATTAGAAGAAATACTTTCGTGATTTTGGTATAGTCTCACTGTTTGTCATTCTTTGGACAATTTCCACTTCATCTCTTAAAGAAATGAAGTTTAATTTGTCATTCATGATGTGTTAGCAGATCATGTGATAGAATTATGGGTCATTCCATCTATCTCAAACAAAAGGTTAGAAAAGTTATCAAAAAATACATAAGTCCATCTATAGTGAGATTAATCATATATGGTTCCTAAAATTGACTTATACTTCATATATCATACTTCTTAATATAATAAAACTAGTTTCTACTAAACAGGGACTTCCAGTAGGCCAGTGGTAGGCGATAAAGGCCAGTCACACTTCGGTTGTGGGTTCGATTCCCACATCCTTGTCCGACGCGATGGGCTGTCGCCCGTCCTGCAAGTTGTCCTTTTTCTAAAGCTATATTACTATAACATCCCATCAATAATATCAAAAAAAAGTTTTATCCTTAAACAATACTAACTTATGTCCAACATAATCCATTCCCATCTTTAGGCTTATCTAAAATACTTCGGTCCAAGCTCATAGTATAAAGAAAACGATTACTTTAAATGTCATCAACCAAGCATGTGAATACCCTCATTTATCCCCCATATATCTTTTTGGTCACATTCCAATCATGTGAATACCTTAATCATGTATTCTCTTGAAAAATGAATACCCATTGAATCTTAGGGAAAACATGAGTGCTGTCAAAAGTTAACTCTTTCCACATACCAAAATCATCAAAATTCCATATACTCAAACCATGATATCACTTAGTCCTTATATGAATCACGAGCTCATGAATACTGTAAAACATTTCATTTTCTCCTTATCTCTTAATTATGTGCATATCATCTGCTTTCCAAAATATTTGAATCACTTTTCATGGTTACCGGTACCATAAAATTATTGAAAACCACAATAGACTAATACAAAAATATTCTAATACACCATAAAAGTACCTCAACAAAATTATTCTTGAATACCAATACATAAAAACTTCAATCCATCCTCTTCAATGATTGTCTTGGAATAAGTCCTTCCTTGATTTTAGAAGATACTTTTTAGGTCAGGGCATTGATTTGGGTAATGCCCATGTTCTCCACAAATAAGACTTTGAACTCCATAACAGTCTGTCACTCTATGACCCTTTTCTCCACACAGATAACATCTGTCCCTCCATTTGAGGTATTCCTCAAGGGTTTTCTTCCCTTATTTAGAAATCTCAATCTTCATTTGTTTATGCTCCTCAACATGCAAACATGAATAAAAGTATATCTTCCTCTTATTTGATGAATCAGGCATACCACTAAATTTCACCTTGTTAATCATATATCACAATGACTGATTCGGAATAATCACAATATCTTTCTCTCTAGGAATTACACAATTTTTTGCTCATAGTCACCAATTTGTCCATAGGATTCAATGTTAACCGAATTCCTTCTGGTTCCCTCCATTTACTAAAACACAAAAAGAATTCTGTGAGAGGCAAAAATCATACAAGGAAAATAACATAATCAAGGGGGAGTACCTTAAATATCTAACATCTTAGGTTAAATTCTAAGATCGTTACCTTAGTTCTAGGACTATATCCTATACGTATACTTATCCTTAGGGACATCCCTAAACATACCTTAGAAATATCTCTAGGGATCTCACTAAAGTTATCGCATCCTAGTTTCCAAAGGTTGACTAAACCTTTCCTCTGATACCAAATGTAGAGACCCGAAGCTTGATGTACATGGACATTAGATTACTTTTGCGGAATACTTAATACATAAGAAAAACAGACACACAAGGACCGTAATAGTTTAGTGTCTTTGGAAACTCGGAATAAAATCTTCTAATCGTGGTGAAAGATCTTCAACATCTCCCAATAAAGATCTTCCCTTTTTTTACCTAAAACCTTTCTTTATATCCTGGGGAAAAGAAAACATAAAAGGGGTGAGCTCAAATGCCCAGTAAGGGTAAACATAGAGAACATAAAACAATCCATAAACATTTGAATGCAAAAAACATGAATATACAATCTAAACATCAAAATCTTTTGCAAAGACCTGAATCATGGAAGTACGTAAGGCATATATCATAAACAAACATTAATAATGATAAAATATCATAGGAATAAAAATGTAATTGTGGAAACCATTAAGCACATATTAGGATTTCCATAGTAGCCAAGGCATTGCTGCCAAGACCATCTTAGTGGACAAAGTCCCTTTCTGAATCGAGTTCACTCCTCGTTCCAGTCCTGTATTACTGAACGGGTTTAACTTTCCATTCCAGCCATGTCTATTTCATGAGATATAAATCATTACCTAATGAATTGGAGGGAGATATAGGTCCCACCCATCTCATAATGAAATCATTCTTACTTGTGCCATAACATAAACTTAAAACATTCATCATAACCCAAAGAATAAAATGGGTTTCATAAACATCATAGCATAATCACATACTCCATATAAAATAAATGGATATTTCATCATAATAAGATTGAAAGCATGTAAATCATAGAGACATTATACTTTAAACATACACATTTGAAATAATTTCATATTAGATGGAAAATGGTTTTGATAAAACACTTGAAATGAATTCTTGAGGAAAATATCCTTTCTTCTTCAAAATAAATTTCTTTTCAAGAAATAGCATGTACTTTTAAAAGAAAATGGTTTTTTGAAAATAATCCTGAAAACATTTAGAGGAATCATTATGAAAATCTGGCGTTATGAAACCGTAAAAAAATCTATTCACGTCGTATAAGTTAAAAATAACATTTTTCTCATACTTTTGTCGGAAAAGTCAAAAAATACCTCATAACGTAAAAAAAGAAATATTCCTTACATACCATGTAGTAAAAGTCAAAAATGGGTAAAAAGGAAATTAAACATACATGAAACCATTTTTGGAAAACATGGGCTTGGATGATAAAGATAACCCCAGTAGATACTTACGAATAAACAATCTCGGATAAAAATGAGATTGATAAATTATCCCTTACCTTACGTCCGATATCCTTCATATATATCCGAACCTCCTGTATAATGATTTAAATAATGTCATTGACTTATTACAGAATCATATTCATTGTTATGATATCATATATGGTTCACTTATGACTTTATATTACCCATTCTTTTGTAAATTAATGTAAAAGTAACGTTTTAGGTAAAATCGTTACATTTGTCGCTCGTGTTTTAACTTGTAATTATTCATATGATTACATAGATCATGGTTAATTAAATCCATAATGTAAAAAATGATTTATATATAATATATATTCGGAATATACATATATATAATAGATCGATAAATGAAAAGAAATACACCGTTCATGGAGACGGTAAGCCGTACGTACGCATGAACGCTGTTTTCATTTCCTTATTGAATTTAATGAATTAAGTAGTTGAAATACATATATATATACATAAATCCAGTATCATTATTATGTCATATATTTCATTATTACTTATTATATATACTTTATAATTATTCATGAATGGTTAATCATTGAGAATGAATCTCATCGTGTCGTGGAGACGGTAGTCCGTACGTACGCACGAGCGATGATATCATTAACATGATCGCGGAATTGTATTGAAGTATATGTATAAAATTTCAGAATCAATATCACCTTACAATAATCATATATAGTCATTATTTACACCATTATACCCATCCAAGTAAGGTGGTGGTGGAAAATAGATTACACCACGGAGTAGAGACGGTATTCCGTACGTACGCACGTGCGGTGATTTCTTTTTCCATATGGTGGATAGATGGTGAAATAGGGTAATTTGATACTTATAATAACATATCAGTATATGAGTGATACTGATGTTATTACTTCATAATGAAACAACTAAAGAAGAAGAATTGGAAGAAGAAATAAAGATGAAAGAATCGGTAACAGATATTACCTCTTCTTTGAAGTGCTTCTTTGAGACCTCCTTTTAGGGTACTAAAATAGGTCTTTGAAGAAGACCATAACCTCTAGGATGTTTCTAGGTAAGTGGAGAGGAGAAATTGGCAGGGTTTGTCCGAGCTTGAAGGCTCAAAGTGGTGTGAGGAAGAGGGAGGAGGAGGTGCCCTTTTATAAGGGAGGAGAGGGGTACCTTTGGAATAACTAAAACTGTTATTTTATTATAAAGTCAAATTCGGTTTTAAATAGCCCCAAATTGATTTATTTCGAAGCTAAGGAGGGGATGGGTCGAAATTCTCTCATAAAATATAATTTAGACAAGTTTAGGTTCCTATTTTAACCTTATCATTTAGATTTAACATTAAGTTAAATAATTTTACTTTTACCGTGTCTTCTTGTGTTCTTATACTATAAGGTTAATAAACTTACTATAAGAAGCAAAAAGAACCCCAAGTTGTTTATTATTAACATATATAACCTTATCTAAGTCATTTGGCCTAACCTTAGATTTTTAGGAATAAAATAACAATTAATAATATAATATTTGTTTTAAAAACTATTTTATTTGAATTTTGACACTATTTAATAATTGATTTTTGTGAAAATCATAAAAGAATTATTAGTTCTAAAAAATTTAATTAAATAAATACTAACATGTCATATTAACCTATAAAATTAGTTTAATTCATAAAAAGTCTTAAATTACATTTATTTGGGTATTTATAACATCAATTATGTCAATATTTCATTAATAAGACAATTACTGCATCATCTTTGTGTCATAAATAATTGATAATTATTTAATCCCTAAAAATTATAAATAAATTCCTATGATGTAGATAATTTTATTAGATTTCTGGATATTATTCATGTTCGAAGTTTCATGAAGTGTATCACTAAATTAAAATTATTATACTTATAAGATTCAAGAAAGTGACATGTTGTCACATTCTTTGGTTTTAATAATAATTAAATTATTTTCATGGAAAAAAGTCCATTAAATGAATCTAATACGACCCTTAGGTGATATGGGTCGACTTTAATTCATCTAATAGGATTTTGACATGTGTTAGGGTAATTTTATAATATTATATTTACCCTTAATTACCCGATTTACCTTTAACTATGGTAAATAAAATTTACCGTAGTTACTATTCATACTTCCCAAAAATAAAAAGTAGCTTATTAACATAATTTGGATCCACTGATTCCAAATATGGAATCCATTTTTTCAAATTCAATACTCAAAAGTTGAAGAAATTAAATTAAAATTAATCCCGTTCTCGAAAGAAAATGGGGTTTTCTTAAAAATATTGCAAAAGGTTGAATTGATTTATCCTACGAATTCAAGGTAGAATCAATTATAATGACATACATTATATTAAATGGTAAAAATATATTCTATTTATACTTTAAAACCATTCAATATTATAATTTAACCATATAAATTATTGCGATGAAAAAAGTTGTTTTTAATTAAAATATAGCGTGTTTTTACTATTCATCAAAATATGAAAGTTACCAGAATAATATGAAAAATTTATCCAAAGTAAATTTTTATTTCATGATTCCAAAGAAGAATTTTATTTTGTCAAATTGAACTTATAAACATGTCAAAAACTAGATTTAAAGTGGGTGCGCCATCAAAAGGCGGCAAAACTGCATTTTTTGAAAAATACTAATTTTACCCGAAAAATTTATTTAGTTCTTATACCATGTTTTAGAAAATGTTTAAGACGAATAATAATGTTATAAGATTCAAAATTTAGATAATACTATTCATAACGGCTAGTTCATAATAATATTATAATAATATATCGTTGTTTAGTAAAACCCGGTATTGCGTACAACACACGCTATCGAGGAAGGTCGTGATTGCGTGTAATGCATGCCAAGTCAGGGTTGCGTGCTGTGCAAGAATCCTTCGTTGTTTCATATAACATAATACAACCATATTTCATTTATACATTGAATATATATATATATACTCAATGTTGCGTAGAATAACTATTATCAAAATTGTGTGTAACACGATCCAAGAATAGTGTTGCGTATACTGCAAGCTAATACGGTGTTGCGTATAGCGCAAGGTAATCTTGGTGTATCATACAACACAAGAAATTAATGAAATTAAAAGAATATTTTTCATAAAATCTCGGGGTGTTACAGATATGAATACATGATGTTGTTGTAGTTTTTTTTACCTTATGATGTAATGTAAGACTTATGAATATATCAAGTGTTTCCAAGACTACTAAGCTAATCGGTCTTTCGAGACTTGATCCTTTGTGATCATGCCAATTCTTATGTAATAATGCACCGACTCTGGGTATCTAGGGTCGGGGCATTACAGTTGGTATCAGAGGAAGTTTATTACAAACCTTAGATGCTAGATTTAGATAAACTCTGATTAGAGCACATAGACCTAAGATGAACTTTGAGGATTAGTATAGAAGAACTTCCTAGAATTTTTGTATTGTAGAGATTTTGTGACTTTTCCAAGCAATAAATCCTTGTCTAGATATGAGCAGGTAGAGGCGGCTCTGGCACATATGTACCTAGGGGTAAAACCCGAAAACACCGCTTTGAGCTAGACTCGAACAGGAACTGGTGCATGACAATGGGCCTTGCTGCACTCTTGGTTACTACACTCCTGGGGGATATGCTTAAGATAATTTACATTTTCTTTACTAACTGATTTGATGTATTAAATATATAAGATAAGAGTAAATGACCTTGATTAATCCTAATGTGTTTCAAATTGAGAATATGGTGACATGTTAATCTCTAAATGATTTTATGACTACTGTTACTCACACAATGCTTTTTGGTTTTAGTCAATGGATGGATTCCAAGGAAGTCATAGTGACTTTGAGAATGATGTAAAAGGTGGGAACAATGGTGGAAATGAGCAACAAAATGGAATGTTGATAGGCATAAAAGATATCGTCTTTATGCCAAATCAATTTTCCAAAAATATGATCAACAATATATATATTTACCAATTACCGGACTCAACAAAGAAGAGAAAGGTGATGAATGATAAGAGCTCCAGTAGTGGAGAACATGGAGAAAGAAATCCTCAATTTCCATCATGTAGGAAATGTGGAAGGAGACCCACGGAAGTGTCTCAATGGGACAATGAAATGCTTTACGTGCGGGAAGGAAGGACATAAAGTGAAGAATTGCCAAAGAAAAATGAAGAGTACTATGGAAGAAGATAAAAATAGTCCCAAGAATCCTTTTACAGTCATTTGCCGTAAATGTAGGGGACCTGGCCATTCCCCGAGTGAATGTCCTATTCTATAGGATATTTTCTTGGTCAAAGAAGAACCTATGTGGAAATAAATGGTTGGAGAAATGTTTAAAAAGTATTAGTGCTTCTTACTGATGGGTTTACATTGGAATAATTTTCTCTGATATTTGTAACCTCGTAGTTTTCCATGTGAGAATGATATTTGAGGAAGAATTATCTCTTCTCTTGTGGATATAGTAATAAATAACCATTTGTTTTTATATGATCATTGGGATTGAGGAAATTATAAGTTATTATAATTTGGGATGAAAATGCAAGGTATGAGATAAGATTTGTGGTTAAATTATGTTATGGTATTTTGAGGAATTTATCTCATTTTGGTAATGTTATAAAATATAGTTTTTGAAAAAGGACAACACGTGGACCGTGTGACAACCCATCACGTCGGACAAAGCTGTGGGAATCGAACCCACAACCAATGTGCGATTGGGATTTATCACCTACCACTGGACTACGTGAAGTCCCTGGTTAGTGTGACTATTGTTTTTTAGTTTAATGATTTTATTGATAAATAATAATTTGATTTGGGATCTTATGTCTTATCAAATGAATACCCTTAGTATAGGTAAATGATTTAGTGATTAAGTGATAAATGTTATTTTGGAAGTTGTTCGCTTTGTTGAGAACACTATATGCCAAAGGAAAATAGGGTAGTATGGGATTTCATTTGAGGTGTAATGGTGTATTTTTATCTATGTTTTTATTGTGGATTTATAATGATTTGGGTTATTTATGGAAATGATTAGGTTAATTACTTTTAAGTATGTGTATTTAAGAGTAATTAATGTCATTTGGAGATACAATTTAACGTGGAAGACTACATTCTTAATAATTTTTGGTTTTCAATATTAGTTTTGATTATATTGAAGGATTTTAAGGACAATTGATTATTGAATGGTATTTATTTAACTTTGGGGTATTGTTGGTTTAATTTTAGAAATTAAGATTAGTTTTTTTATCTAATGGAATAACCATTTGGGGGGGTCATCAGATATTATACTAACCATTTTGGTTTTGATTAATCTCTAAAGACAATGTAAATATATATTTCATCCTGTATGGATCATGTGATTCTATAGAAGTTTATTCTAGCTCTTCCAGTGTGACCAAGTCTTCTTGAATACTCATGATTTAAAAAAAATGAGTTAGTGGTGGAAATTTATTAAAGAATGAAACTCTACTTAAAATGTAAGTATATATCTTTATATTCTTAGTCAATATCATAAATAAATTCCACATCTTTATGTAATGTAACTTAAAACAAAAAAAAATGTTGTCTGTTTACTTTCCTACTAGGAGACTAATGGTTGTTTGTCCCAATACAAGTTTGTGGTTTTCTTATTGTTAACTTTCTCCTGATCATGATTCTATCCCTCTCCATCAGAACTTGACACTTATTTTATCATCCATATCCATGTTTTCCTACATGGAATCCGAGTATGGGTGATCTTGATTGACCTTTATACCTCTATTTCTTTCTTGTAAAGTGATAGTTTTGCTGACTCTTTTTCTGATGTGGGACTTTCCATTATATTCCCAAGCATAATTTTAAAAATTGTGAGGACGCAATTTATTGAAGTAGGGGAGAATGTAACACCCCAATATTCCATGGTACGTTTCCCTTCGAATAATGCAATGACGTGCATTGTACGCAACTTCGAGATTCTAACACACCACAACCAATCAAACTAGCCGTTATGAATAGTAATACCTACTTTTTGAAATTTTATAAATTTTACCTCTCAAAATGGACTTCATTTTTGGATTCGGAATATCGAATTTTTCCTAGAGTGAAATTTTGGAACTTTTCGGATAACACTCATATTTTGATGAATAGTGAAAATTACTAAATTTTAATTAAAAACAACTTTTTAAATCAATATAATTTGTAGTGATAAATTATATTATTGAGTGGTTTTAAAGTATAATTAGAATATATTTTTACCATTTTATCCAATGGTGTTTATTATAATTAATTTCACTTTGAAATTGGACCTAAACAATTGTCAATCTCTTGATATATATTGTTTCTTAAAAAACACGCTATTTGTTGTGACAGCAGGAATTAATTATAAAATTAATTCATGAAACTTATATGTTTATAATTTTTTAAAATAGACATCATTTTTGAATTTGGAATATCAATTATAGCTTAGGGTGAAATTTTGGCATTGTTCTGAAAAACTTCAATTTTTGATGAATAGTGAAACTACTAAGTGGTAGTTAAAAAAACTGAATTTTTCATAATACTTAATTTTACCGCTTATGTGAATGGAATTTAAAAAATATGAGAGACACGGTTAATATCAAGAAGTAAAATGTGGTTCAATGAGATGAAAATAATTTTTGGTGAATAATAACTTTTTACTTTTATTTACCACGATTAAAAGTAAATAGGGCAATTAAGGGTAAAAATGATATTAATATAAACCTAACACATGTCATAATTATATTGGACAAGTGTATCTAGACCAAAAACAAGCTTAGGAATAAATTACTATCATTTAGGTCCACTTGGATTAGATTAAGACATTTATTATTATTTAATTCAAAGAAGAGTTAAAAGAGTTAAAATCAATGTTTATTTACAAAAACATTTTAAATATAGGGTTATACATAAGATAAATTTGACTTTAAATATTCATTAGAAATATAATAAGATTTCCTACATAATTATATTTTATTTATAATTTTTAAAAATTAAATAATTTAATATATTTATGACACAATGATGATGCAGTAATTAACATAATAGTGAAAAATTAAAATAATTGATATTATAAATACCCAAATAATTATAGTTTAATAATTTTAATGAATTAAACTAACTTTCTAGGATACTATGACATATTAGTATTTATTTAATGGAATTTTTACGAAGTAATCATTCTATTATGAGTTTCACAAAAATCAACTATTGAATAGTGTCAAAATTGACATAAAAGAGTTTTTTTAAAAAATGTTATATTATTAATTGATATTAAATTCATAAAAATCTAAGGTTCGGACAAGAGACTTATATAATGATAGGTGTATCATTAATGGAGCACTTGGGGGGTCTCTTGGATGTATATAGTAAGTTTATTAACTATATAATATAAAAATACAAAGTGACATGGTAAATGTCAAACTAATTAACTAAGAGTTAAAACTAAAAGATAAGGTTAATATAGTAACCCAAACCTATATAAATTCTATTGGTTGAATGGTTTGCAACCTATCCCCACCTTAGCCTTTGAATACTCAACTTTTGAGCCATTATAAACAGAATATGAATTTATTATGAATTAATATTTCTAGATTTTCCAAAGGTGCCCCTCACCCCTCTTATAAAAGGGCACTCCTCCTTCTCATTTCTTCACACATTAAAAGCCTTTTGGTTCGGCCAAAACCTGCCCAAATACTCTCTCAACTTCTCTCAATACAACCTAGAGGCATTATTTCGATCAGAAAGCCATCCTAAGGAGCCTTTTTGATCAAATCAAAAGGAAGAACCCGAAGAAGAGGTAATGTTTTCACGACCCCTTTTCAAGTTCCTTTCTTCTTCCACTTATTCTTTATTTGTTATTACCATTATAAAATAATAACTCCAGTATATTATATATAATGTGATGTTATTATAAATATGGTACAACCATATTCATTATTCTATCCACCCTTTGAATAACATGTTACCATACGTGCGCACGTACGGCTTACCGTCTCCACGTCGTGGTGTAATTGTTATTCAATATATTATTATTTGGGTGGGTATAATAATGATGTGTAACTCATTTAAATAATAAATATAACATGATAATGATTATTTATATATTATATACCATCGAATTATATATTATTTTAATATCAAAAGAATGATATTGTCGCTCGTGCGTACGTACGGACTACCGTCTCCACGAACGCGATGAGATTCATTCTCCATCATATCCATTCAAGTATAATTATCATTTGATGATTTAAAAATAATGTTTAAGAACTTTATATAATTCTGGATATGAATAATATACAACCTATCCATGAAAAACATTTCTTATGTAACAAAACATATAAAAGAAAACGAGTAAGTTAACACCCGAAACGACGATAATTCTAAGATATTATTAACAAAGAAATGTTAAAAGATCATATATGATAAAATATTAATGTATATGATTCATGAATAATTTAATAAAAATTATTTCGACATTATACAGGAGCTTAACCTACCCCCAACCAAGGAAAAGTACAAGGTAAGGGGTTTCTTAACTCACTCTTAATTTCGCGAGAATTCCATTGTTCACCACTTAATTATTGCATGTGGTGTATGTGTACTGCCCATGATTGTATTCATTGTGTAATATAATCTAATTTTTGGGTATTTACATCATAATTGTATGATCCTTCTTTCTTGGGTGTATGTTTCATAAGTTACCAAATCGATAAGGGAATTTGAAATTTCAATTCCCATTTATTCGGCTTTACGCAAACTCCATTGATTATTTTACTCCAAGATTATGTGTGGAATCACAATTCATTTGCTTATGTCATAATTTCCACTCCCCTTTTCTGTGGATATACTTTTGATACACATAATCACTCCATTGATAATTTCTCAAGTCATCGATATGAATTTGATAAGAGTAATTTTAACTCATTCTCCATTTGTTGAGTTAAACATCCAATTAATTGGTGTTGTTTTTACAAGATTATGTGTGAATGTACTTTGATTGTTTTACACTAAATATCCAATCATATTTAGTGTATTTATTTTTGTCACACATAACTATGTCGTTGATTTATCCTTAACCTAAGGGTACTACCTTTATGAGAGATTTCATCTCAATTTACATTCTATTGAGACTTCTTTGTTGATATACACCAAATCACTTTTATGAGGTGTATATAATGTACTTTGACATAGTATATCAGGAATCCCTTTATTCTCATGATATTAAAATATTTTTATTACCTCAATTATTTGTATTCAAGTGTCTCTCTTTTGGTTAGAAACTCTAACTAAAATACCATTTTTAAATGTTTTAAAGACTTATTCTTCTAAATCTTTCTCATTAATGTCCATGTTTTAAAAATGGTTTTAAGGATTTATTTATATGGACATTAATGTTTTTAAATCAAAACTCCTTTTAAAATTTTCAAAGTGGTATGGGACACTTTGATTCAAAAATATATTTTAAATGGATTCTTGACAAATAGTGTGACTTTTAAATGATTTCAAGAAAAAGGGGGATATTTCTCTCAAATAGTTTTGATGATTATTTTCATCAATGTCAACATCCTTCATTATTCTTGATTGAGGTTAATGTGATACAATACAATATTCCATATTGTATCGAATGAGTTATGTTTGACTGTAGATGTGCTATTTTTATACCATTCATGGTTTGTGGTTAAAGTATTGACGTTTCGTATACTAGTTTTAATACGAATGTTTATGTTATGTTTAAACCTGTTCATATGAGGAATGCATTGGACTTAATAAGTGACGGGTGGAGCCTGCTATAGCTCCTCGATGAATCGGTTGGTCTCATGAGACAAACTAGTGTCTTGGCACAAGGCCTTGGCAAAATCTTATTTGTAGTCTTGGAACGAGGCCTTGACTATGTGGTTATGATAATCTGGAATTATGATTTTCATCATTATGAAAGTGGTTATTGATATTGCATGTGATCATTCGACCAGTAGAATATCCATGTGAGTAAGTAAATGGCATTATTTTATTTTATCATTGTCATTTTATGATTAAGTTCATAAGCCTTTATGATATCAATGGATATGTTTGAGACCTCTACAAAGAAATGATGGAATCTTCTATGAGTTCTATGGACCCGCCTCTAATAATGAAGTACCATTTCCTTCATGGTGCATCCTCAAACATTGCAATGACTGGTTCCTATAAATATGTGGCTCACCCCCCCAAAGAATCAATACCCTAACCTCCCGCCTTATGAGATCTCAATCCATGAATCACCCCTTTACCCTATGAACCAATGAGTTAATACATCACCCAAGGTACTTGAGAAATGTTAACTAGCTTTCCGTTTGCTCCAATTTTCCTCCACTTCAAGTGGGAAAGCCCTTCATAAAAGACCTACAACCATCATGAAGGTATGAGTCCCTTTTGGAAAATTGGGACTTCACAGAGCATTCAGCCTTTATGAAGCACCCTCAAAGTACATGTTGAATCCATGCCTCAGTTGGGTAATCATGCTTCACGAAGCTCCTCCCTTCATAGAGATCCTTTTCACCATGCCTCACAAACCACTTTCAATTGATAATCCACTTCTCTTCTCAAAGCACCTTTCCTTAATGAATCCCCTCTCTGTGAGGCCTTCTTCTCCGTAAACCCTTCTCGTGTGTGGCCCTCTAGGCTTGTAAAAATTGATTTCATAGTTCCTTGAGTGGTGATCCATGTTACATTTCCCTTCCTCATGATTCTTCTCATTGGTATGATAATGGATAATGTTTCTTCTGATATCCATGCTAATGTGATCCACTTTAGTGACCATTACTCTACACCATTTTTTTGTGTAATTTCTTGTGTATTCACCCAATTATGGGTTGGTACAAGTTATATATTCCACAGGGGTGAGGATTGAGTCCTCATCATCTGAGTTGTAGGATGTTAAACTTCCAATCACCCTCATCCCCGACACATGGAGTTAAAATGTGACTTTTCACATGCCTGGATTGCTGGGGTAGAATCTAAGGAGAATGCACATATATTCTATCCCTCTCCTATCTCCCTTTTAATTTTTTCAGCATGTGCACCTAGGGAAGTCTTCACGTAAGCCCCGACACACTTTGATGGGGTGTTCTCTATATGATGTTCATATCCTCCTCATACATCAGATCACCATCTCAGGCTTCCCGTTTAGTGTAAGTCCCAAAATCCATATCCCAGGGCCTCTAGTCATGCATAGTCCCCCAAACATCCCTTGTGGCTACACCATTTGTGAAATGATCGTCAGGTCTGCCACTAACTCTTGTTTCCCATACCGAGAATGACTCACATGGGCTCCGAGTAAACAATGACCATGATATCCACCTGGGCCACTAACCACATGCATATACCATGTATCTCATCCCATATGATGTTAAACTACACCCAGCTGAACTATGTGGGCTTTGATCCTTGTTTTCTAGACATGGTATATAGGAAGCCTCTCCGAGGTTTAAGCCCATCACTTCCCACAATCCATTTTTCTCAACTATTTTACATCGGTATAACTTCATCCCACATGATGTTAAATTGTATACCGTTTTAAACTACGTTGGTTTTGATCCCCGTCTTCAATACAAGGTATGTATTAAGCCTCTTTGAGGTCCAACCAAAACATATAGTAAACTATAGTACTCCCTCCTAAGGGATATACCCTCCTGATGTGATAATTTCCCTTTTTGGGATGTATCTGCTAGGTCTGCCTCCCCGAGGAGTTTTAATCCATCCATAAAAGTAGCTGACCTTGCATAATCCCCACAATCCATCCATACTTTTCCAAACAAGAGTGTCCCTCATGAAATTGTCCACTAACAATGTGTAATCACCATCATGTCTCTGGGTCACTGTCCATTTTGTACACCCCAATTATATGACTATATTCTTGAACTACAAGGATTTTGATTCCAAACCACTAGGATACGTAGGAAGCCTCCCCGAGGTTCAATCTCATCACCCATTCACCATCCCAAATTTCACTTCATTCCTTTTCATCTCAGGAATATCATTCCCAAATCCAGAGGCTCCATTTATTATGAGTCACCATCCATACATTCTATTCTCATGAACCGCCACCTTAGGTGTCTCGTAGCCCCACCGAAATACGTAGACATTGATATCTTCCGTCAAACATAGGGTATATAGGAAACCTCCTTAAGGTTCAAGTGCAAAACCACCATTATCTTCACATCAGTTCTACCCCATTCATCTCATCCACCGGGTCTGCTAACCATGCATAAGACCCATCCATCCACTTGTTTTTTCTAGTGGAATCTGAGAAGCTAACCATATGTAATCCCCAAATTACCCCTTCAAAATAAATGGGTTTTGATCCATATCTTATACACAAGGTATGTAGGAAGACTCCCTAAGGTTCGATCCAAGACAATGGTAAACCTTGGAATCCCCTTTACTGAGACACATCTTCTTCGATCCACTGTTTGTGGTGTTTCGATCAGCCTTCATGGTGTGAAACCTTCCCTTTTTAGAGAACACCATATAGGGTCTGTCCCCATGGGTATTTTAACCCATCCACCCATTAAACCTTCCAAGTGCTCCCATTTAGGGTAATTTCTATATGATCCACTATTATCAATGTTTTGATCAGTCTGATCTATCTCTTTCAGACGTTAAAGTCACGACATACCTTTTTTTTAAACATGGTAAGCCAAGGAAAACCTTAGAGACATGACACTACCATAATATTCCCCACATCCCATGTGAGATTCCTTGGGCTTCCACACCATTGAGAATCACAATCATAAGGGAGAATTTAGGTTTACCAAGATTCAAGAATCCAGACATGACAGTGATTCCCAATGTGACTACTTCATTGACTGATGGTTGATTCCTTGACTTGACCCTTTGGAATGTCCTAAAAAAATCATTGTAATTAATTGAAGTCCACAAAGAAATGGCATTGAGAAGTGTTTCATGAACAATGTCTTAATATATGAGGGAGACCCATAGTAGGCGATGAATTCCGAGGAGGAATCGACAGTAGGAGATTCAAACATCCAATCATCCCATTTCGATCATAGAGCAAACATCTTTGTAGAAGTAATGAATTGCACCCTCCTTTGGATAATGGGAATGTGGAAAAATAGACATGCCATCACCATTGACGATGATGCAAGGAGGTGTGCCCCAATAAAAGCGTCAGAAAAATAAATAGTAAACCTAACATGAATATCTTATCCTTTATCCATGGGGATTAGTAGCGTTCGAGATATTAAAAGATAAGCGTGTCACCAGATCTAGTCATTTGGTGATAGGCACTCCTAAGATAATAGTGGCTCTAGATGGAACTCACCCAAATTTGGGGTAGTGAATCATTGGGTTTTCAAGTCTGAATCATCATCAAAATGGATCTTTTTACCCATCCATGGAAGACTGAATGACATTGGGGGCACTAAGAACTGCTTTCCTACTATCTATAATACTAGATGAATCTTCCTACTTTGTAGGAGCCAAGATACATGAACCCATTCTCCTCCCGCCTAAAGACACAGGGGTAGGGGAAATGCTAATGTGAAAATCCTGCACAACTCCATCTCCTCCATGACATCGTCCACAACAATGGTGATTGGCCGCCCATGTCCCATATCACTCTCAAAGTTTATTTATAGGGGGTTGATTGATATTCTTATTTGGTGGTATGAACAAGATGGGGTCATCCCAACCAGGGATATGAACCACCATGATTTGGAGGCTTTTATACCTCACTATTACTGCCACCCCCAAGAGCCATGGAGGGATCCACTGCTCCCCACACTGACTTCCAACTATTTCGAGATCCTCTCCTCAGAATATTCTTATGACCACTTCCCCTATGATGAGGAGGTGATGGATGTTCGAGTCACCCCGACAATGACCATCACCTGAGAGACACCAAGTAGGGTTCCCACTATGTCACATCAATTCCGCTATCTAGTCCCTCATGAAAAGGAACATGTGGTATTGTCCCCCTGCATCACCGACCCCAACTCGGATGACCTGATGTCAATATCAGGTGTAGGCTCAGGGAGACGCTTGTTAGGGGGAATCATATTCTACAACATTAGTGGCCCATGCCACCACTAATGAATACTACCAGATCCCTATTATTACACAGTAGAGGCAATACTCTTTCCTATTCATATTGAGACCCTAGCCACCCATTGGGTAGGTTGGGATGACTCTTCTGGTCACTGCCATAACCAGCAGTCATCGTGGACCAACCCATGACATCCAAATATAGTATGGTGGTCCTCCCCATACTGTTGATTTCCAGGGTGGAGTTCCTCCTCACTCTCACACCAAACATGGAAGTTCCCCCATGCCTCTATTTATAGTGTGAGCAGAGGTTCCCCTCTAGGCCCATGATCCAAGGTATGGATATTTTCTACATATTTCAGGATATCAACATGAGGATCCTCCTCACCCCATCACCCATTATAAAGGAGGTCCTCCACATTTCATCATAATATTCAAAAGAGGCCTTAACCACTCCATAAACTAACAAAAAATTCTTCCTCATACCCAAGCTCGACAACACTAAGGTCCTCCCCATGTTCCATTCGATATCTTCCCAGGTGCTCCTCACACTATAACGCACTTAAGCAGAGATCATCCCTACCTTCATACTCAACCTGAAGTCCCTCACCATGTTCCTACTAGATCTAGAGGAGGACCTCCCTACTCCAGCACCATCCCACATGGAGGTCTACCCTGTGTTAAAGATTTACCCTGCCCTGATGAACCATCTTGAGGCAGAAGGAAAAATATTTGGTGCCAAAGGAGGAATCTTGTGTAGTTCCAGATATCATTTAATCTATTTCGCTTTCCATACTATGAAGTAGAGTGTGACTAGATTATAGGGCCTTCACCCCTATGAACTACATCAGATTCTAGTGTAGGAACCATACATGTAAGATTCATCCTTCCTGAAAGAGAAATACACCAGATCCCCAAATCCCTTCTCAAATATAAGGAGGAGGAAGATTTGGATTTCCTTTGGGTATGTCCATACAATCCACTCTATCGTCACCATTATCATTCTCTACCTCGAACAAAGTCTAATGAGAATAATTTTGTGGTGTGATGGGTGATGAGCGTCAGTAAGATTTACCACCATTCACAACTGCCATCACACATGAATCGATGGTCAACACTCCATCTTATAGGGACATGGTGATGAAATCAGTACTGTCTCTAAAAGAGAGACCAGTATACTATGGATTGGAAGATTTCATAGTGTACTCTCTATGTAACGCCCCGACCCTAGTTACCTTGAGTCGGGGCATTATTACATAACATTGGAATGATCACAAGAAAGATCAAGTCTCAAAAGACCGATTAGTTTCTTATCCTTGGAATAACTAGATACATTAATAAAGTTTACATTACATCATAAAATGAAAACTACCACAATATAGTCTCCATAGTCCACACTCTTATCCCCTCATACTATCCCTGCAGGTCATTCATAAATTACTTCTTCACATCCTGGAAAAAATAAAACACAGAAAAGTGGTGAGCTCAAATGCCCAGTAAGGATAACAATATAAGGGAAAATTTCATAAAGAAGAATAAACATTTAAGGCAATGTATAACTAAAAATAAGCCTTTTAAACTTGAACATGAACAAAATATGGCAGAAATAAAATGAAATAATTCCATTTACTTATTCACATGGATATTCTACTAATCTAATAATCACATGAAATATCAATAACCACTTTCATAATGATGGAATGCATAATGCCAGACTATCATAACCACATAGCCAGGACCTCGTGCCAAGACTACAAATAAGATTTTTTCAAGTCCTTGTGCCAAGACACTAGTTTGTCTCATGAGACCTATCGATGCATCGAGGAGTTATAGCGGGCTCCACCCGTTACTTATTAAGTCCAATGCATTCCTCATATGGACAGGTTTAAACATTACATAAACATTCGTATTGAAACTAGTATACAAAATGTCAATACTTTCTACAGAAACCATGAATGGTATAAAAATAACACATCCACAGTCAAACATATCCCAAAACCTTCAATACAATAAGAAATTTTTGTATCACAATAAATTAAAATCAAATAAGCTTAAAATCCATCAAAGGATGTTGACATAGATGAAATGAAAACTATTTTATAGAAATATCTCCTTTTTGAAATCATTTAAAAGTCACATAATTATAAAATAAAACATTTACTTTGAAAATTTTATTATAATCTTTTAAGGGAAGCTTCAAATATTTATAATGATGGAAAATAGCCGCACCCTCCATATAAGTTAAAAAAGACATTCCTACCTTAATTATGTCAAAAATGTTAAAAAGGACCTTGTTTGGAAAACGATGGAAATATTCCTTTATAAACCTCTTATAAAAAGACAAACAAGGGAATAAATGACTTTAACCAATATTCTAGTAAATAGTAAAAATGCTTTGAAATACATTTTTAAGAAATATGTATGTGGATGATAAAGAAGTCCGAGTAGATTATTACGTATAAACACCCTCGGATAATGAAGATATTACAAAATAAACCCTTACCAATTTGGTAACTTACGAAACATACAACCCATGAAAGAGGTATCATACAATTAATATGTAAATACACAAAAATTAAAGTGTATTACATAAATAATACAATTATGGGCAGTACATACACCACACAAAAGGTAATAGTGGCAATATAGCATGAATCTCACAGGAATAAGGAGTGAGATGAAAACCCCTTACCTTGTACTTTTACTTGGTTGGGGGTAGGTTAACCTCCTTTATAATGGTGAAATAATTTTTATTAAATTATACAATAATAATATACAATAATATGATATCATATATGATTTTTTAACATTTCTTTGTTAATAATATATTAGAATTATCGTCGTTTCGGGTGTTAACTTACTCATTTTATTTTATATGTTTTGTTACATAAGTCATGTTTGTTATGGATAGGTTGTATCTTATTCATATCTAGAATGATAGAAATTCCTTAAAAATTATTTTTAATCATCAAATGAGAATTATACTTGAATGGATACGATGGAGAATGAATCTCATCGCGTTCGTGGAGACCGTAGTCCGTACGTATGCATGAGCGAAAATATCATTCTTTTGATATTAAAATAATATATGATTGGATGGTATATCATATATAAAGATTCCTTATAATGTTATATTTATTAATTACATGAATTACACATCATTATTATACCCATCCAAATAAAAATATATTGAATAATAATTACACCACGACGTGGAGACGATAAGCCGTACGTACGCACGTATGGTGACATGTCATTCAAAGGATGGATATAATACTAAATATAGTTGTAACATATTTATAATAACATCAAAGTATATAAAATATACTGGAGTTATTATTTTATAATGGAAATAAAAAAGAAAGAAGAAGTTGAAGAAGAAAGGAACTTGAAAGAGGGTGGTGAAAACATTACCTCTTCTTCAGGTTCTTCCTTTTTATTTGATCAAAAGGGCCGCATAGGTTGACATTTTTACTAAAGGAATGCCTCGAGGTTGAAGTGAGGTAAGTTGAGAGAGTATTTGGTCAGGGTTTGGCCGAGCCAAAAGGCTTTGAATGTGTGAATTAGTGAGAAGGGGAAGTGCCCTTTTACAAGAGGGGTGCATGGCATCTTTGGAAAAAGTAGAAATATTATTTTATAATAAATTCATATTCGGTTTCTAATGGCTCCAAAGTGGATTATGTAAAGGTTAAGGTGGGTATTGGTCGAAAACAACTCAACCAATAGGATTTAGACAGGTTTGGGTCACTATATTAACCTTATCTTTAAGTATTAACTCTTAGTTAATTAGTTTCACTTTTACAATGTCTCTTTGTATTTTTATATTATATGGTTAATAAACTTACTATATACATCCAAGAGAACCCCAAGTAGTACTTTGATGATACATCTATCATGATATAAGTCTCTTGGACGAACCTTATATTTTTAGGAATTGAATATCAATTAATAATATAATATTCGTTTTAAAAACTCTTTTATGTCAATTTTGACACTATTTAGAAAATTGATTTTTATAAAAATCATATAAGAATTATTACTTATAAAATATTTAATTAAATCAATCCTAACATGTCATATTAACCTAAAAAATTAGTGTAATTCCTAAAAATTCTCAAATTATATTTATTTGGGTATTTATAATATCAACTATTTTAATTTTTCACTATTATGGTAATTACTGCATCATCATTGTGTCATAAATATATTAAATTATTTATTGTATAAAAATTATAAATAAAATATCATTATGTAGGAAATATGTTTATATTTCTAATGAATATTTATAATAGAATTTATCTTATGTGTAACCCTCTATTAAAAATGTTTTAGTTATAAAACATTGATTTTACCTCTTTTAACTCTTCTTTGAATTAAATAATAATAAATGTCCTAATCTAATCCAAGTGGACCAAAAAAGTTCATATTTTATTCCTAAGTTTGTTTTTGGTCGAATTAAGCTTATCTAATAGAATTAGAAAATGTTTCATGGTAATATTAATATAATTTTTACCCTTAATTATCCTATTTACTTTTAACCGTTGTAAATAAAAGCAAAAAGTTACTATTCACCAAAAATTATTTTCATCTCATTGAACCACATTTTACTCCTTGATATTAACCGTGTCTCTCGGATTTTTGAAATTCCACTCAAATAAGAGGTAAAATTAAGTTTTATGAAAAATTCAGTTTTTTAACTACCACTTAGTGGTTTCACTATTCATCAAAACATGAAGTTTTTCAGAAAAATACCAAAAATCCATCGTAGGCTAATTTCGATATTCCGAATCCAAAAAATGAAGTCCATTTTGAAAAATAAAATTTATAAATTTCAAGAAGTGGGTATTACGATTCATAATGGCTAGTTTGATTGGGTGTGGTGTGTTAGAACTCGATGTTGCGTACAACACACGCTATTGCATTATTCAAAGAGAAGCGTACCGTAGAAGTTTGGGGTGTTACATTCTCCTCTCCTTCAAATAATTTCGTTCTCAAAATTTCTAGAATACTACCACATGAAAAGACTCAGGTGGTTCTTCATCATATGTTCCTTGGGTTCCCACGTTTCCTCTTCCATATTATGGATTCTCCGTAGAAATTTTACAAGCCGAGACGTCCTGTTTCTCAGCACATGTTCTCTCGTATCAAGAATCCCGACGGGCTCTTCGCAATAAGACATATCGGGTTCCAATTATAATTCCTCATAGGTGAGTACATGCGTTGGGTCAGGCATGTATTTCCTCAATAGTGATACGTGGAACACATCGTGAACTTTGGAGAGACTTGGCGGCATTGCCAAATGGTAAGCTACAACCCCAATTCGTTCTAGAATTTCGAAAGGTCTGATGTACCTGGGACTCAATTTACCTTTCTTACCAAAACGTATGACTCCCTTCCATGGAGATACCTTTAGGAAAACATGATCACTGACTTGAAATTCCAAATCCTTACTTTTATTATCGGCATAGCTCTTCTGCCTACTTTGAGCTGCTTTTATGTGGGCTTGGACTACCTTCACCTTTTCCATCGTTTCCTCCACAAGTTCTGGGCCAACAAGTTTTCTTTCACCAACGTCATCCCAACAGGTTGGTGCGTGACATCTCTTTCTGTACAGCGCTTCATATGGTGCCATCCGAATACTTGAATGGAAGCTATTGTTATAGGAAAATCTACCAGAGGTAAATATTGATCCTACATACCCTGAAAGTTAAGTGAGCAGGATCTCAACATGTCTTTTATGGTTTGAATAGTTTGGTCTGATTTTCCATCTGTTTGAGGGTGGTAGGCAGTGCTCAAACGAAGTTCAGTATCCAGGGATTTCTAAATACTTTTCCAGAATCTTGATGTGAAACGACGATCACGATCAGAAACAATTGATAGGGGTACTCCATGAAGTCTCACAAATTCATTAATATATAGTCTTTCTAGATGTTCAAGCGGTAGATCTTCTCTTATAGCAAGAAAATGTGTTGACTGGGTACGACGATCAACAATGACCCATATTGAATCGTTCCTTCTAGAATTCTTTGGTAGCCTCATGACGAAGTCCATCGTAATATTATCCCATTTCCACTCAGGTATGGGAAGAGGTTGCATGACTCCTCCATGATGTTGCCTTCAGCTTTCATTTGTTGACAAACCATACACCTTGACACAAAATCACCAATCTCCCTTTTCATATTGTCCCACCAAAAATGTTCCTTCAAATATCTATACATTTTTCTGCTCCTAGGGTGTATATAGAAATTGGAACTATGAGCATCATCAAACAATTCCCTTTTTAGATAAGGTATATTGATAACACAAAGCCTCTTCCCAAATTTTAAAGTTCCTTCTTCATACACAAAGTCTCCCAATCACCCATCATTCACAGCTTTAATCTTCTTTTAAAACTCTTCATCATCGGTCTGAGAACTCTTTAACCTTTCTAGTAAAGATGGTTTGGCAACCATTTGAAAAAACATTGATGTTTTACCTTCCATGGTGATTCCCATATCCAACTTTACTAGATACATAAAAATAAGATCCCTTTCAATTCTCATCATGTTCAAAATTCCATGACCTTTTCTGCTCAAAGCTTCTTCCACCTTATTTTCCATCCTCAGGTGGTAGTGTATCGTGCAATTATAATCCTTGAGTAGTTCAAGCCATCTCCTTTGCCTCATGTTGAGTTCTTTTTGTGAGAAAATATACTTCAAACTCTTGTGATCAGTATAAATCTAACATTTTTCACCACATAGGTAGTGTCTCAATATCTTCAAAGAAAAGATCATAGATACTAACTCGAGATCATGAGTAGTATAGTTTTGTTCATGAATTTTCAACTGTCGTGATGCATAGGCAATAACCCTATCATTCTGCATAAGGACACAACCAAGTCCTTTCTTTGATGCATCACTATAAATAATGAACCCATCATTCCCCGATGATAGATTCAATATAGGAGCATCGACTAATCTTCTCTTAAGTTCTTTAAAACATTATTCACACTCTTTTTTCCAAACAAATTTATCACCCTTACATGCGAGATTTGTTAATGGGTTATCCAATCAGGCAATATTCTGGAAAAAACGTCGATAATAACCTGTTAAACCAATAAAACTACGTACCTCAGTTATACTCATCGGTGTAGGCCATTCAGGGATTTCCTTGGTCTTAGAAGGATCCACAGAGAGTCCATCTTTAGAGACAATATGGCCAAGAAACGAAATCTCTTGATGCCAAAATTCATACTTGCTAAACTTCCCATATAATTCATGTCTTCTCAGAGTCTTTAGGATAATGCGCAAGTGATTTTCATGATCTTCATATCTTTTAGAGTATACCAAGATATCATCAATAAATACCACCACAAATTCATCGAGATATTCCTTGAAAACTCTATTCATCAGACCAATGAATACAGAGGGTGTATTAGTCAATCCAAAAGGCATTTATGTAAACTCGTAATTCCCGTACCTGGTTCGAAATGCTCTCTTCGGAATGTCTTCCTTCTTCACACACAACTGATGGTATCCAGATCAAAGGTCAATCTTTGAAAAGTATTGAGCTCCATGCAGTTGGTCAAATAAATCATCAATGCAAGGTAGGGGATACTTGTTCTTTATTGTTATAGCATTGATCTCCCTGTAGTCGATACATAACCTCATAGATCCATCTTTCTTTTTAACAAAAAGAACAGGGGCTCCCCATAGAGAAACACTAGGGCGAATAAATCCCTTATTAATCAATTCCTCTTGTTTTTTCTTTAGTTCAACTAATTATATAGTGGCCATTATATAAGGGGTCTTCGATATAGGCCTTGATCTAGGAATTAAATCAATGGGAAACTCAACTTCTCAATCTGGAGGATGTCCAGGTAAATCTTCCGGAAACAAATCTACATATTCTTTCACAATAGGTACATCCTCTATTTGGACATTCCTTTCTTCACCCATAGTCATTTCATTCTCTTCCTCCCAAATAATTGAATTTAGTTGAGCTACTGGGGGTGGATCTAGATAAAAATTAGGTGGTGATGATTATTCTCTAAAGACAAGGTGTTCCTTATCATCATCATCAAAAATTTCAAACTCCTTCTTCTTACAATAAATATTCGCATCATGGTCCGAAAGCCAATCCATACCGAGGATTATATCAAACTCAATCATAGATATGACGATGAGATCAGTGGATAAAGAAAATTTATGTGCTCTAATGGGGACTTATTCACAAAACTTTATTGCAATGATACTTCCCTTAAGAGTTTTAACTGACAACTCCCTTGTTAAATCAAATTGGAAGAATCTAATTTTTTTAGAAAACTGGGAATATTTGAAACAATGCGATTATCCAGAATCAAATAATTCATTTTCTAAACTTGAGGAAACCATTAAATTACCTGCCACCACGTCTTTCAAAGCTTCTACCTCAAAAGTAGTGATATCATAAGCTTGGCCTTGATCCCTTGGACTTTTCTGAGGTAAGATCCCCTGATGCTTAGGACATTCATTTGCATAATGTCCCATCTCCCTGAAATTGTAGCATTGGACATAGGTGGCTTCCTTCTTCCCCTTGAAATCACGAGCTTGGTTGCCTTTTTCACCACACTTGTAACAGATTCCCATTCCTTTTAAGCAAGTACCGGGGTGTTTCATCCCACATTTACTGCATGATAGATATTCAACTTTTCCCTTCTTACCCTTATTTTCATTCCCAGATTGATTAGCAGATCTCTTCTTCTATTGCTTTGCTTTAAAGTCATAAGACTTTGAGAATTCCTTTTCTGTCTTGATAGCACATGAGACAATGTCTTCATACGACGAGAAGGATTGTGAGACTAATGCTCGATGGAGAAATGGTTTTAACCCATAAAAGAAATGATCAATATTACTTCTTGGGTTACGTATATAATCTCCAGCATACCTTGCTAACCTTGTAATGTTAGCCTCATACTTTGTGACATTCTCATCCTCCTTTTGTCTCAGACTCAGAAATTGCCTTTCCATATCTGCTCGATGGTCACGAGGAAATTATTTTTCTAAAAATAGATCTTTGATCTCCCTCCATTCTATATTTGATACTTCATCATCTTACTTCGCGTTTTGAATCAATTTCCACCATTGATCAACATCTCTAGTGAGGTGGTAAACTGCCATGATAACTTTTTTCCTTTCACTACTCCCCAAAGCCTGAAATATTTTTTCTAGGGAATTTATCCATTTCTCAACTACTAAGGGATTTGTACTCCCATTGAATGTTGGTGGTTGTTTCCTTATGAAGTGATCTAAAATTGATCCTCCACAACGCGGATCAGGGTGATCCATATGGGTAAGGTTATTATTCATAACCTGAGTGAGTTGTCCCAGTATGGTGATTAGCTGATCGGCACCAGTTGCATCACCAGCTCCACTATAATTATCTTGTGTAGGAGGAAAATCCCTACATGGAGTGCATGCATTGATACCGTTTTCATTTATTCCACTATGCACCATTTCTAAACAATGTCATAAACTAGATCAGTTTATGAATCAAAATACATAATTCCATACTTATAAAAAAATTGAACTATTTATGGATATAATCCATAATCATAAAAATGTTTTCTTTGAGGAAGTATATACTCATAAACCCTTCATAAAGGTTTGTAATTAAAATGAGCGTTATCCTAAGCATATCCCTCGGGAGTGTTGTAACCAAGAGTGCAGTAAGGCCCGTTGTCATGCACCGGTTCCCGTTCGAGTCTAGCTCAAAGTGATGTTTTCGTGTTTTACCCCAAGGTACATCTATTCCAGAGCCGCCTCTACCTGCTTGTATCCATACAGGGATGTATTTCTCGGAAAACTCACAAAATCTCTAAAATACCAAAATTCTAGGAATTTATTCTATACTAATCCTCAAAGTCCATCTTAGGTCTATGTGCTCTAATCAGAGTTTATCTAAATCTAAATTCTAAGGTTTGTACTAAACTTCCTCTGATACCAACTATAACGCCCCAACCCCAGTTACCCAGAGTCGGTGCATTATTACATAACATTGGCATGATCACAATAAAGATCAAGTCTCTAAAGACCAATTAGTTTATTAGCCTTGGAATAACTAGATACATTAATAAAGTTTACATTACATCATAAAATAAAAAATACAACAATATAGTCTCCATAGTCCACACTCTTATCCCCTCACACTATCCCTGTAGGTCATTCATAAATTAATTTTTCACATCTAGGGAAAAATAAAACATAGAAAAGGGGTGAGCTCAAATGCCCAGTAAGGATAACAATATAGCGGAATGTTTTATAAATAAGAATAAACATTTAAGGAAATGTATAACTAAAAAAAGCCTTCAAAACTTGAACTTCAACATAATATGGAAGAAATAAAATGAAATAATTCCATTTACTTATTCACATGGATATTATACAAAAAGAATAATCACATGAAATATCAATTACCACTTTCATAATGATGGAATGCATAATTCTAGACTATCATAACCACATAGCCAAGGCCTTGTGCCAAGACTACAAATAAGATTTTTTTCAAGGCCTTGTGCTAAGACACCAGTTTGTCTCATGAGACCTATGGATGCATCGAGTAGCTATAGCGGTCTCCACCCGTCACTTGTTAAGTTCAATTCATTCCTCATATGAACAAGTTTAAACATAACATAAACATTCGTATTAAAACTAGTATACGAAATGTCAATAATTTACCCATAAACCATGAATGGTATAAAAATAACACATCCACAATAAAAAATATCAAAAAACCTTTAAAACAATAAGTAAGTTTTGTATCACAATAAATTAACTTCAAATAAGCTTAAAATCCATCAAAGGATGTTGACATAGATGAAATCAAAACTATTTGAGAGAAATATCTCCTTTTTGAAATCATTTAAAAGTCACATAATTATAAAATAAAACATTTACTTTGAAAATTTTCTTATAATCGTTTAAGGGAAGCTTAGAAGATTTATAACGATGGAAAATAGCCGCACCTGCCGTATAAGTTAAAAAAGACATTCTTACTTTAATTCTGTCGAAAAGGTTAAAAGGGACCTTGTTTGAAAAACGATGGAAATATTACTTTATCAACCTCTTATAAAAAGTCAAACAAGGGTATAAATGACTTTAACCCATATTTTAGTAAATAGTAAAAATGTTTTGAAATACATTTTTAAGAATCATGGATGTGTATTATAAAGAAGTCCCAGTAGATTATTACGTATAAACAACCTCAAATAATGAAGAGATTGCGAAACAAACCCTTACCAATTTGATAACTTATGAAACATAAAACCCATGAAAGAGGTATCATACAATGAATATGTAAACACACATAAATTAAAGTTTATTACATAAAGAATACAATTATGGGTAGTACATACACCACACAAAAGGTAATAGTGGCAATATTGCATGAATCTCACGGGAATAAAGAGTGAGATGAAAACCCCTCACCCTGTACTTTTCCTTCGTTGGGGGTAGGTTAACCTCCTGTATAATGGTGAAATAATTGTTATTAAATTATACAAGAATCATATACATTAATATGATATCATATATGATCTTTTAACATTGCTTTGTTAATAATATTTTAGAATTATCGTCGTTTCGGGTGTTAACTTACTTGTTTTCTTTTATATGTTTTGTTACATAAGCCGTGTTTGTTATGGATAGTTTGTATATTATTCATATACAGAATCATATCAATTACTTAAACATTATTTTTAATCATCAAATGATAATTATACTTGAATGGATACGATGGAGAATAAATCTCATCGCGTTCGTGGAGACGGTAGTCTGTACGTACGCAAAAGTGACAATATCATTCTTTTGATGTTAAAATAATATATGATTGGATGGTATATCTTATATAAAGAATACATATAATGTTATATTTATTATTTACATGAATTACAAATCATTATTATACCCATCCAAATAATAATATATTGAATAAAAATTACACCACGACGTGGAGACGGTAAGCCATACGTACGCAGTATGATGACATGTCATTCAAAGGATGGATAGAATACTGAATATGGTTGTACCATTTTTACAATAACATCGTAGTATATAGAAAATACTGGAGTTATTATTTTAGAGTGGATATAACAAAGAAAGAAGAAGTTGAATAAGAAAGGAACTTGAAAGAGTGTGGTGAAAACATTACCTCTTCTTCATGTTCTTCTTTTTGAATTGATCAAAAGGGATCCATAGGATTGATTTATGACTAAAGGAAGGCATCTAGGTTGAATTGATGGATTTTGAGAGAGTATTTGGGCAGGGTTTGTCTGAGCCAAAAGGCTTTGAATGTGTGAATTAGTGAGATGGGTAAGTGACCTTTTATAAGAGGGGTGAGGGGCACCTTTGGAAACGCTAGAAATATTATTTTATAATAAATTCATATTCGGTTTATAATGGTTCCATAGTTGATTATTTAAAGGTTAATGTGGGGATGGGTCGAAACCAACTGAACCAATAGGATTTAGATAGGTTTGGGTCACTATATTAACCTTATCTTTAAGTATTAACTCTTAGTTAATTAGTTTCACTTTTACAATGTCTCTTTGTATTTTTATATTATATGGTTAATAAACTTAATATATACATACAAGAGACCCCAAGTGGTCCATTAATGATACAAATATTATGATATAAGTCTGTTGACCGAACCTTAGATTTTTAGGAATTGAATATAAATTAATAATATAATATTTGTTTTAGAAACTCTTTTATGACAATTTTGACACTATTTGGAAAATTGATTTTTGTGAAAATCATAACAGAATGATTACTTAGAAAAAAGTTAATTAAAAAAATACTAACATGTAATATTAACATATAAAATTAGTTTAATTCCTAAAAATTCTCAAATGTTATTTATTTGGGTATTTATAATATCAATTATTTTAATTTTTCCCTATTATGGTAATTACTACATCATCATTGTGTCATAAATAAATTAAATTATTTAATGTCTAAAAATTATAAATAAAATATCATTATGTAGGAAATATTTTTAGATTTATAATAAATATTTATAATCGAATTTATCTTATGTGTAACCCTGTATTAAAAATGTTGTAGTTATAAAACATTGATTTTACCTCTTTTAACTCTTCTTTGAATTAAATAATAATAAATGTCCTAATCTAATCCAAGTGGACCAAAGAGGTTAATATTTTATTCTTAAGGTTGTTTTTGGTCTAATTAAGCTTATCCAATAGAATTAGGATATGTTCCAGGGTAATATTAATATCATTTTTATCCTTAATTATCCTATTTACTTTTAACCGTGGTAAATAAAAGTAAAAAGATACTATTCACCAAAAATTATTTTCATATTATTAAACCACATTTTACTCCTTGATATTAACCGTGTGTCTCGGATTTTCGAAATTCCACTCACAAAAGCAGTAGAATTAATTTTTATGAAAAATTCAGTTTTTATCTACCACTTAGTGGTTTCACTATTCATTAAAAAATAAAATTTTTCATAAAAATACCAAAAATTCACCCTAGGCTAATTTCAATATTTTGAATCCAAAAATGAAGTCCATTTTGAAAAATAAAATTTATAAATTTCAAAAATTGGATATTACTATTCATAACGACTAGTTTGATTTGTTGTGGTGTGTTAGAACTCGATGTTGCGTACAACACACGCTATTGCATTATTCAAAGAGAAGCGTACCGTAGAAGCTTGGGGTGTTGCACTCTACCGGTCGGTCTTCCACTGTAACAGTCTATATCAGTGTCATTACCAATTCCTCAACCAATACGAGTTGAAGAGTGTGGAATCTAAGGTCTACATCCCAATTCTGAACAAAGGAGTTTGTGGGGAATTCTCATAGTAGACCATTTTCCTAATATGTTCTGGCCAATCACTACTTCAGACTTTGGCATTTCAGAACCACTTACCATAGAATAAGTCACATGATTTTTCCAAACCCTTGGGATGACACACTTCTATCTCTGTCATCATAGATTGGAATATCCAAAAATCCAAGAAAATTATGATGACATAGGCCAGAAATGCATCCTATTTGAGTAAGATTTGCTTCCTGTGGCACCGCACCCTAAATCACCCAATCACCACTGAGCTCTTTGGCAATGATGCATTCAAATATTCACTATGCTATGTTGATTTCTTGAGGAGGCCTCTCTGCACATCCAGATTCATGGATGGGGACAATATGCTACCCTCCACTTCATCCGGATCTTATGACAATCAGACCTACTCAGAGATATCGGGGATATGCAGCAAAGATCCATCACCACAAACATGGATGATCTCACAATGAACTAAATAGAGGTAGGAATCATTGAATAAAACCTACCTCTTGGGATAGTACCACATATTTTAGATCCCCCAGGAATTTTCACTCTCCATCAAGACACTCACTTGGACTTTCAAATCTATCCAAGTCATTGCCTCTCTACCAGGATCCCAACAAGGGAAAATAGTACACTTGGACTGTTAATCCCTATAACCCATATAGTTCAATGTAGAAAAGAGATGATGATCCTAAAAAGGCTATGTTTCTCTAGAAACTCGCAGAATAGAAGAAATTTATTAATGGGATCTTTCCAAAACATACTATAGAGAAAAGACTAGACTATGGTGATCCATGGTATGATCCCGACCTTCCCCAACCAAGGTAATAGGGGCAGATACATGCTCCCCTAGGTGATTTTCCTCCCATTGACCTCGATAAACCTACATATCCCGATAGGATAAAGGTTGGAGCTTATGGCAAGAAGACATGGTATGAATCTCCAAATCTTCCCAAGCTGTGAGAGAACCTTTATCCAATTTATCCATAGGTTGTTTCTTAGATATCCTCTCCAAAAGCTCCTTGGGTCATTCCACCAGCTTCTTTACGAATCGTTGGACCTGCCTATCATGTTGAAGAACCCACCAGTGCACTGGTGGTTAGAGATCATCACCAGGACAAGAATCCTTGTCAAGAAGATCTAATAGATCATCTCATAGCTCACCTCGAGGACCTTGAAAACCAAAATGTGGCGATCCCACCAGATTACATGCCATATCTGGAATGTGTGAATGATATTCCAGAACAACTGGTCTTTGAGAATCATACATACTCCCCCATTAATGGGACCAACAACCCTTTGCTGCATTCTTACCACTTTATCTAAAGGTGTGGACCCGTGCTAGGAAATCCAAAGAAGCAAGAAGCTGATATGATCTAGTGTTTCGTACAGACAATCGAAGCACTAGAATTCATCTGGTATAGTCAGCTACCCATTGGGTCTATATCTGGTTGGTAGGATCTTAGCATGTAGTTTCTATATCAGTTCAGCTCAACCACATGGATGAATAGTATCAATGACCTCTTCAAGTTAATAAAATGGCTTGATGAGAATGTTATATACATTTTCGATAGGAGGAAGAGTCTCACATATTCTCTTGATATGCCGCTGACTCAGGAGAAGCTATTGAAAATGTGTGTGGGGAATTTCCTTGCTGAACTAGTTTCCTCTCTTATCACTCAGAACTTCCTAGGTAGATTCTGATATTTCTTTGATAAGGACAAGCACTTAGAGGAATCCTTGTAGCAAGACAAAAATACAAACACATTTCCTTCCAGAACCACATTAAGAAGTGCTTCCAAGGATGAGATCACTGTCGTTACACATGTAGAGGCTCCCAAGTCACTAGAGTTGCTACGAGTTGAGACTCCTCCAAAGACTTTCTAGGGACCCAACCTTAGGCTTAACTTCATGTTCAGTATTTCCCACCTCAGAAGTGACATGTTCCACCACGTAATGCACCAATACAACCTAGGTAGGATAATCAGGATCCAGCCCCCTTCCGGGCCAGGCTCCCTAGGTACCTTTACCAGACATGATAAATCAGACAAACTTGTTTGAATAATCATAGGTCCCAAGATATTTTCAGAGTTTTGTGGATTAAGGAATCATACAGCTTCCACAATGAATGAGACCCCAAGATGCTAATATCCCTAATCACCACAACTATTTCCCAAATGACCGATTACTTGGACTTACCCTTAAGCAATGATACGTCTTCAAGGAATGGCTTCAGAAATAGGTAAAAACAATGTGGTTAGTTTAGGTCAAGCCCCAACATAGGTGGAATGTGTATACGTAAAGTTAAAAAGTGACATCAAAGGTGAATGAAATTATGTCTCCATCCATGGGTATTAGAAATATGATGATTGTATGGTTCACAAATCAGCTACTGAGGTGTATGGAATCATCCATGCCCACATAAAACAACCTAAGCCTCTTGAAACCACCATACCTCCCCTAGTTTACACTGCTACATCCACATCTCCATCTTTCACATCTCAGAAGAGAATACACTAAAAACATAATGGAATGAAAATCCCTCTGCCAGTGCCAAATCCATCATGTACTCTTGGCGACTACATGCCCCTAGATATGGGGATCACTCACAAAATTCTCATAGTAATATAGGACTACTCAAGTTATTACCAGAAGTATGCCACGGTAAATATCGTTGAGTTGGTAGATCCATACATGGTTCTCAGGGATGAGGAGTGTTAGGTAGGCCATATAAATGTCCCTAGTTGATGCCATCATCAATGAAACCATTTGTACATGAATAATCATAATTCTCAGGCTATTTCCTCAAGCCAAGACATGCATTCTATTGAGAATAGACAATAAGTTTAGTGTAGAGCTTAGCATGTATATCCCTCTCATCCTATCTAATCTGATTCACAGCCACCACCATTTGTGATCTTTGACTAGGCATAGGTGTCATGACCCCATCATGATTATACAAGTTCATGCATGGCCATACCTCAGTCATCCAATCAGTTATAAGTCACTTTATGTGATTCAGCTAGTGAACATCATGATATTCTTAGCACCAGCTAGAATCTGTTGGTTCGTCCGGTAGTGCCCACCATACCACCCACTGTAGAGAAACTCCCTATCGACAAAAATACACATCTATCTCAAAATTATGATATTCTTAAGAACATTTCCATCATTCCTATAAATATCTCAATCCTTGAGGTTCTCCTCATATCATAAGATATGCATGAATCACACATAGAAGCTTTTATAATCCCCCTCCAATTTGAAATAGAGGTAGGGGATATAGATGTCTTCTATACCAAGGAATATGAGTGAGATGAATGTTAAGTATTCATCTCATTATCAGGACAATATGAAGGATCCATTTTACAGAGGAATATCCACCCATTGTACATCATAGGCTTTCTAAATGACATGGAAGTCCAATAATTCCTTTTCAAAACAAGTTTTGTGATTAATCTCATTTTGACCCAGATGCTCTGCATGATTGGGTTGTCTGAAGCAGATTTAGATCCCTCTCACCTTAAGATTCATGGTTATGACTAGACCGAACAGAGGCCAAGTAGAAATATTCTTCTGAAGACCCAATTCAGTGGCCTAGTTTCTAGCACAGAATTTATGTTCATTTTATATGACACTACTAATAATGAATTGATGGGTAGATCCTGGATCTATCTACATGTAGCAGTTCCCTTCTCATATCACCAATTCCTCAAGTAATTCCTTATTGGTCAAGTGATCATACTTCAGGGTGATTGATCTCCCTTTACCACTTGTGAAGCGTACTATTTACACACTAACTATTATAAGGGAAAGGATAGGCAGGTTCAAACAAATGATTTTGAGCACACTAATCCTTCAGCCAACCTGTGGGAAGACTTGGATAATGTATTAATCCTCCCTTTTCAGTGGTTGGAAGCCACATCCCTAGACCCATGACACTTATTTATCATTTCTGAGATAAGGGTACGTCACGTTCTTAGATATAAGGAACACCAGATGAACACATCATATTCCTATACAAAATAGGACCAAGTTATAATAGAACCCCCTACCCTATATGGTATCAGGATGTATTCTCCATGACAAAAACTATACAAAATACCTACATGTTCTGCCGAGCTAGATTGAACCAACTAAAATAAATTCTCCATTACAGATTTGATATCATCAAGCATAGCCTCCTGGTGTAGAGGCCTAGTGGGGTTGGATTGACAGCTCTTAAATCTATGGTTTCAGCAGTGTAGGGGGTATCCTGATGAATATTACACTATCGATCAGGTTTGTACTTGTATTCCTTTAGGGTCAGTTAACCCAGAAGAATTTCCCCTCACCGATGATCCAATTGCTATGGAAGATGAAGATGATTTGGAGGATTCTCCTCCCACATTCTAATAAGAAGTATATACCATAGTCAATGTGTTGGTATAGGTGAATCTCAATACAAAAGTAAACCTAAGGCTGATACTGATCAGTGCACCTATGCCTACAGAAGAGCAATATTAGTATGTAGATTTCTTGAATTAGTATAAAGATGTGTTTGTATGGAGCTATGATGAGATAAAAGGACTAGATCATCGGGTCATCATCCACCATATAGGTATCTTGGAAAATCATCATGGTTCCAAAAAACCTCCCAAGAAGATACACCCTTCTCACAGTGCCATGGTCTAGGAAGAAGTTGACAAGATCCTCAAAGACAAGTTCATCATGGAATTATAGTAACCAAGATGGTTGGAAAATATAAAGCCTGTCAGGAGGAAGAGAAGATACATAAAGGCTTATCTCTAATTTTGAGATCTTAATTGTCATTATCCAAAGGATGATTTTCTCCTTCTGATGATGGAGTTGTTGATCAACACAACTGTTGGATTCCAGGCTCTCTCCTTCTTGGATGGGTATTCCAGATACAATTAGATCTGAATGGATTCTAAGGAGAAGATTCCAATGCCTCTAGAGCACCGTGAGTTACCTTATATTACTAGGTAATTCATTTCGGTCTAAAAAAATTTAAGAGGAACCTATTCACATGGTATGCACCATATATTCAAACCAATCCTTAGAACACTAGTGGAAATCTATATGGATGATTTGGTGGTAAAATCTCACCAGTGTTAGGACCATATCAAAGATCTTGAGAAAGTGTTTGGATTCCTTTGATCCCTCCATATGAAGATGAACCCCTTGAAGTGTGCCTTAGGGTTACCTCTGGAAAGTTTCTCAGCTTTATCTTCAGATATAGAGGCATCAAGATCAATCCATAGAAGATCAAGACCATTATTCAGATGCCTTATTCGAGCTATATTCGAGATCTATGAGGCTTCTAAGGACAGTTTTCCTATATACACCGATTCATTACGAACTTGGATGGAATTTATAATCCCTTTTCCAGCTCATTATTAAAGGTTTCTTTTACAAGTGGGATGAATAATTTCAAACCGCATTTGAGGAGATCAAGTAGTATCTGTTCCAGCATTCTGTATTGATGCCACTCATCTCCAGTAATCTAATGTTTCTTTACCTGAACACCATGGAATGATCTCTCTATGCCTTTATCACCTATAATAATAACGAATGGATAGATAATAGTTTATACTATCTCAATCACATAATTCTCAATTCTGAAATCAGATATTCCTCTATCAAGAAGAGCTTCCTCGTGTTGGTTTTCACAATATAGAAGTGGCAACATTATATTCAACATCATGATATAAAACTGGTGTCTCTTATGGATCTGATAAAGTATATTATAAAATAAACTATGTTGATAGGATGTCTATCTCAATGGGAAGTGTTCCTTTAGTAATTCAACATGAGGATTGTTATGCAAAAATTTGTCAGGGATCTGGCATTAACAGATTATCTGGCTTCCCCCCATCCCTTATAGATTATTCTCTAGATATTGAATTCCCAGATGAGTCCATCCTATTAGTGGATTAGGGCATTCCATGTTGGTATATGCACTTTAATGGCACTTCACAAATCCCCACTAGCAAAAGGCTCAATAACCCCAAACTTAATAGGGTGGGCCTGGGCATTATCTTCATTACACCCACACATGCTATCTTTCACTATTTGTTTTTGTTATTAGAAGTATACACCAACAATGAATCATAGTATTAGGATATTATCACTGGTCATGAGTTACCCTTGAAATTAATGTTCCCCAACTACATGTGAAGGGGGACTCTGAGCTAGTCATCAAGAAAATCAACAATGACTACATCGTTAGAAATACAGTGCTCATTCCCTTATTAGAGCATGATTTATAGCTGATGGCCTGACTCCCCTCTTTGCTCGAGTTTAGTTACATCCCAAGGTAACAAAATGGTTGAGCCGACTCTTTGTCAAGCCTTTCCATATATGTTGAAGAGCCTAACAAGAATTACATGTTTATCTACATGGTTTATTAAAGAGTCATCATTCCCATCACTCCAGATGATGATAAAAGTCATGGATTGGGTTATCTTTCCTCCAATTCCTCCACATTGGGAACTCTAGACCTCTCTTCCATAACATAGTAAACACTTATTTCGATGAATTCCTTTGTCGAGTACCTCCAACATTATTATCTCTTAACATACAAATCCAAACGTGAGAGAATTCATCGGCATGTAGTGAAAATCACCCTCCAGGGTGGTCCCAACCTTTAATGGATCCTCTATAAATGTGGGTTCAATGGATTGATCCTCGACTGGATTCAAGAAGGTGTAATCTACCATGTCATACAGAAATTCCATTCCAATTCTCGAGGATCTCATCATGTTGGGTCTAAACTTTCCCACCATATTTGAAAATTATGCTACTTCTAGACCACCATAGTCTGTGATTGTATCAGGTTCTCCAAGCGGTTTCATGCACTTCAGATCCATTCCAATTTTTTGAATCGGATTCCAGAGCCTCTCTATACTAACAAGTACTCTTGGCCCTTTTTTTGGGGGATCGATGTTTTGGGACCATATCCACTGGAAAAAACTTGCCAGTGCAAGTTCATTCTGACCATTGAAGATTTATTCTCCAAGTGGGTAGAATAAATTCCCCTCAAGGAAATCAAGGACCATTATATCATTGATTTTTTGAGATCCAACATCATCCATAGATTCATAGTCTCTCATGTTTTCTTTACTGATAAGGACACCAACCTTTGAGTAGCTAATCTTAAGAAATTTTATGCTAAGTACAACATACAGTCCAATCACACTTATCACTATCATGCAAAGTCAAATGTATAGATAAAGACATTAAAAAAATACCCTATCTAAATTTTTTCTAAAGATGATTGGTCCAAATAATAAGAGTTGTTCATAGAATCTCCTTGACACTCTCTAGGATTACTAGATGATAACTTGTAACTCTACCATGGAGACCCTATATTACCTAGTGTTCGAAGCATAGTGAAAGTACCCAGTTAGTATATTGTATCACTGAGAAGGGGAAGGGTAAATCAGTTATACTATTTTTCTTTTATGTTTCTTTTTAATTGAAACAACCTTCACCTCTTGTTTGAGATTTCAATTCCCTTCTGAGAAACAAACTCAACACACACCAAAAGGCACACAAAGATTTACAAGGTTCACTATTCAATAAGAATAGCTACAACCTTGGTATGGTTTATAAATGATCTAAGACCAAAAAAATCCACTAGAAATAAATACTTGGATTACAATGAGTAGGATGTATCATTTCACTCATGTAGCACTAGGAAATAATCCCACTAGTGCATGTGCACCCTCTTAACCCAATTTGGTAATACATTTTTTTGTAACAAATCATGTTACCTAAACTTATTTTCAATTTAACAAATGTATTCAAATTGTAATAAAATCCCTCAATTCCTTACCAAGAAGAAAGGTGAGAACTACATAGACTTTGTTATGAAACACTGAGTATGATTCCTCTATGTATGATTCTTTCAAAGAAAGCTCCCAATCTGATTCTTTCAAAACAAATCTCCCAGTCAAGTTTTCAAAAAAAAAAGATCCCATTCTGATTTTATAATAGAAAACAATAGAGTTGAATTAGCACCACTTCAGTTCCTGAATTAAATTTTCAAGAAGAAATAATAAGAATAAATTGACCCCACCCAAGACAATTTTCAATTTGAATGGAATTGATCTCTTCTTCTCTCTAGAAACCTGGAGCCTCTCTCTCTTCTATAGTGAAATGTGAAAGCATACAAAAAGTACAATGTAATTGTTTCCCTTTTGTAGGTGACCTAAAAAATGTTTAGTCGAGAATCCAAAATCACTTTCCCGCTCACATAAATTCACCCAAAACTGAATTTCACCTGAAATCTCAGAGAAATTATGACTTTTTCAATGCTTCTGAATTCTTCTCGAATATCCTACAATATTTATCTCTCCTTTTCTGGATTCATATTTCAAATATCAATATTATGAAAAATGATGAGCAATACATGGGTCTTAATATGATTTTCTCATGCTGATTTCTTCAATGTAATCATTGATACCATACCAATTGAATGTGTTTGAATAAATTAACTTATCCACTTGAGATACAATCACTATTTTAAATGAAAGTCTCCCCTTGACAATTTATTCATCTATCTCCACTTTATTTTCTTTTCTATTGACCCTCTTGATAAAACACATCATCACATTCAATAACCAGTGCTTGAATCATGGATACATTCATGACTTTGAATTCATTTTAGAATAATTTAACTTCAATTGGAAAGTATTATAAAATTCCATTCATTTCTTCTTATTTCTTTTCATACCAACCCAAGCATGATCTTTTTTATTACGAATGGTCTGGATACTACTATCCTGAATATGATCATATATGTTTACGATCATTCTGGTTATTCTGGTTGCGATCATTCTGGATACGATCATTCTGGTTACGATCATGCTGGATACTATCATTCCGAATACCATCATTCTAGTTTGGATCATTATGGTTATGATTATACTGGATAAGATATAGTATAATATAATATTATATATTCTCAATATACACCATCTCTTACGTTTTGTTCTACCCGAATATGATTGTTTTGAAAAACAATCAGTGTATTATCTTTCATCAGCATCACCTCCTCAATCAGCACCACTTTGATCGACACAACTTTCTATTGGCACCACCATTCCCATCGACACTAATTTCATCGGAACCAACTTTCCATTAGTATCACTTCAATTGTTTTGAAACATAATTAGTACTATCTCTTAATCTGGATAAAATATTTTTGAAAAAAATAAGCACCACCTCTTCAATATGGATACTAATTTTTTCAAAAAACCATCAACACCACCGCTTCAACCTGGATACGATTGTTTTGAAAAACAATCAGTACCGCTCCTTCAATCTAGATATGATTGTTTGGAAAAACAATCAGTACAACTTCTTTGTATCAAGCTTGCATCACATGTTCTCAATGAAAATCATGATTTATATAAGATATAAATTAGAAAACATCATCCCAATTGAAACACAAGTTTCTTATTGGTTATAGTGTGAAACTGAAAAAAATTCAAATCCAACATGATGCATTACCCTATGAAACCGATTCATCCTGAAACCAATCAAATGTTTTATAAAACAAAGTCTCAAAAAAATTTTCCCAAAACAAAGTGAAGTGATTTATTTCTTCAAACCCAACCTTGAAAACAAAAGACAACTCTTAAAACCTTCATCACCTTCATTATCAACTTGGTCCCAAAAATCTCCCCCTTTGGATTTTGTTGTCAATGAAGTTTCGTAGATCACTAAACTCTTTAACATCAAGCAATGGATTACATATCAACAATTCTAAGCCTATGTGAGCCAACTCATTGTTGGAAACAATAATCGTTAATAACAAAAACATGCTATCCAAAACAGAACTGATCCTGATAACCTATTTATTTTCTATTTATTTTCTTCATTATCCCCAGAAAACAACTCATTTTAATTTCCTACAACCACTCAAACAAACAGTTAGAATAGTTTAAATACTAAAAAATTCTGAATTCATAGATTTCCCACAACTCTCTCTTTTATGCAATACATTTATGATACAAAATAATTCCCCCCCTGAAAATAAAATCCAAAGGTAAGACGAGATAGAGGATAAATAAAAATACGTAAACCTTGAAGATAAATAGGTTAGACACCCATGTTAAACCTCATTTTTTATAATTATTCCATCGATAAAGGTTTTGTAAAAATATCAGTAACTTGTTTTAATGATGGAACATACTCTAGATTAAATTCATTATTATGTACATACTATTTGATGAAATGATATTTGATATCAATATATTTTTTATGAGAATGTTTCACTGGATTCCTAGTGAGATTGACTGTACTTTGATTATCACAACCCCAGATCAAGGGTAACTTTACGTCTACAAGTAAATCTTCCAATTGATTTTTATCCGCATAAGTTGAGTAGAGGCTTGAGTAGAAGCAACACACTCTGCTTCAACTATACTAAGAGTTACAGAATTTTGTTTTTTTAATGACAACTAACAAAATTATTTCCCTAAAAGAATACACCACTAGATATGGATATTCTATCATCAACATTACTTACCCATTAAGCATTAGATTTCCCAAATAAATAATTAATAACTGAAATACAATACATGATTCAAAATTCTATGGTGCCTCTAATGTATCTGAGAATTCATTTCTAGCAATAAGATTTAATTCTCTTGGAGCACTCTGAAATCATGCACATAAGGTAATAGCCTAAACAACGTCGGGTCTTGAGGCAGTCAAATACAATAGAATTCCAATCAACTTTTGATACTCTTGTTGATCCAATTATTTTACATCTCTATATTTACTCATCTTTGTTCCTACTGAAATGGGTGCAAAAACAGGTTTTGAATTTTCCATGCCAAACCTCTGGAGAAGTTATTTTCCTTACATTTCTCGAGAGAGGAAAATGTATTCATTATTTTGTTGGATTTGTAATCTAAGAAATTATTTCATTTCTCCCAGCATGGAAATTTTAAATACATTCTTCATTTCTTCATAAAATATTTCACGACTTCCTTTATCATTCCTAGAAAAGATAATATCATCAACATCAACAATTACAATGAGGGAATACTCTTGACTTTATCTAATGTAAATATTATTATACAGTCTTTCTTTGTAAAAATTCATCGTTCTTAGGCATTTATCTAATTAGGAATATCATGAACTAGGAGCTTGTTTTAGGACATACATTTCCTTTTTCAATCTTCACGCATAACCTTCATCCTTTCTAATAATAAATCCACAAGTTTGTTCACTATAAACCTCTTCTTCAATATCATCATTTAGGAATAAAGATTTAACATCCATTTCAAATATCTTGTAGCCTCATTGTGAAGAAATAACAAGAAATATTTTGATTGTTTCAAGTCTTTCCAATGGAGAAAAGGTTTCATCAAAATCAATACCCTCAATCAATGAATTCCCTTTGCAACCAATCTTGCTTTATTCCTTATTACTTTACCTTCTTTATTCATCTTGTTCTGGAAAACCCATTTTGTTCCAATGATGTTGTTGTTTTCAAGGTTGGGTATGAGTTCCCATATATTGTTCTTTTCAATCTGATCCAATTCTTCATTCATGGCTTGAACCCATTCTAGATGCGCAAAATATTCTTTCACATTATTCGGTTTCAATTTTGAATAAAAAAAAATGTGTGTAATGGAATTAGTTTTTCTTCTTGTTTAAACCTTTTGATGTTGATCACCAGTTATATTATGAGATTTCACATGTTTCCTCAGCCTTGGATAAGAGTTTTGATTTTCTTCCTCACCACTGGAAATAGCGGAGTCCGATTCTACACCTTTATTAGGATTACAATAGTTTGTATCCTTTTTAGAGTCATCTTCACCAACTTGCTCAACTTTTTTATATGTTTGGACATGTTGATCATTCTGAGAGCTTTTAATAAATTTTATATTAACTATATAAAAAATTATTCCTATTTCTTTGTTGGAGCATCTATATCCTCTTCCTTCCAGAGTGTATCCAAGAAATATTTCATCCTCACCTTTCTACTCAAACTTACCATAGTTTCCACTTTTCTTATTTATAATAGAAGGAATCTCGAAAAATATAAAGTGCTTTAGACTTGGAGTTTTTACATAAAAAAATTAAAATGGAGTCATACTTGATTAAGTCTTGTATAAATTGCGGTTCTGAATATAGCAGTACTCATGACATTATTCCAAAAGTAATGAGATAGGAAATTTTCATGTAACATGGTACTTCCCATTTCCACCAGGATTCTACTATTTCTTTCAGTAACCCAATTTTTTTGGGGAGTGTATGGAGAACTATACTCATGCGGAATTCCATTATTCTCAAGATAGTCTTCATAATATTATATTTTTTATTCACCAACATTATTAGTTCTCAACTTCTTCACAAAGTACTCACATTCTTTCTCATCTTTTCTTCTGAAACTTTTAAACATTTTCAAAGCATATGATTTTTTTTAATGTACATAACACAAGTAATGTGAGTAAAGTCATCAATAAAAGTAATGAAGTACTTATCTCCATGCATTGTCTGTTTTATCATTGGAAAACATATATTAGAATGGATCAGCTCTAGGGTTTGTTTTGAATAAATATCATCTTTATTATGCACACAAGTTATAATTTTTCCTTTCTAGTAGATAGTGCAACACCAATATCTTCTTCTTGGTAAATAAAGAATGTCACGAACACTATCTCTTTTAGATAAATTTATCATGTTTCATTTATACATATGATCAATCCGTTTATGCCATAACTGATTCTCTTCCACCATACTCATGTAATAAGAGTTTTGGGAATCACCATCCTAAAAAATTTCCTTTCATACATTGGCATATTGTAACAATATATACATATTCTTAACTCATTCCAAAAAAATACATATTTATTTAAGAAAACCTTGTTAACCTCACCACACAATTACGAGACACTTAACAGGTTGTGTTTCAACCCATCAACATACAATATTTTTTTAGATTTAATATTTTTTTAACAATAATAGCTGACCCAACACCTTTAATTTTCAATGATTCATCATTTAAAAATGTCAATGTGCTTTCTTTATAATATTTCACATCCTTAAATAATTTTATGTCTCCTATCATGTGAGAAGAATACCCAATATCAAGAATCTAGTGTCATTCTCCTTTTATGGATTTTATTACAGTTTCAACAACAAGCACCTTTTATCTATTCTTTTCATTCTTCACATTTGGATTTTGAGAATTGATAATATTTTGTTGAGCCCGTAAAGACATCATTTTTCAAGGTGTCTTGGTTTTTCACATCTTTCAAAAGTAGTTTTCATGGGTTGAAACCTATTTTCAATCTTCACTTCATTCTTTTCTGATTTTTTATAGACAACCTTCTCATTTTTTTATTTGAGGAGATTGAATCCTTCTCAATCTATTCCTTTCATAACCAGTGGGATAATAGTAATGTTTTTGATTGAACCAACACATACTTATTGTGGTCCCGAATCACCCATAATACCGACAATACCCATAAAAAAAGTATTTTCCTCTGAAACCTCAATACTGATCTGAATTGTGAAAAAATTTCTCAACCATCTTCTTTTAACTTTAAATGAGATTCTTCTTCTTATTTTCAGCCATGATAGGATCATAAGTATTTGGAACTTATCCAGATCTGGACTTAGGATGTTTTGTAACTTCTAAATTCTTTACTTTGACCATATACATAACCTTCCCAACATCCTTCTTTTCAAACACGGTTCTATTCTTCTTCTCACCCTTTGATGGTATATTTTGTTGAACATTGTCATGTTTCTCATTATGATAACATTCACCAACTTCAGTGATAGAGTTTTAAAAACATAGACTGTATTTTCATCTTCAGAGAGATGTTTTGGATAAGTTATAACTCTTCTTCTTTTTCCTTCAACATCACTTCCAAATGTACATTATGATTATTTTCATCTTCAAACAGATTATTCATATCATTATTATCATTAACCATCTTTTATTTCTCACCAGCAAAACATTCTTAGTTTCTTGAGCATTCATCTTCCAACTTTTTGTTTTTTTCAAACCTTCTGATATTTCTCAAACATTCTTTCTAGTATCCTTTCACATGAATTTCAATTTTATTTTTTTCTTCTTTAGAACTACTACTTCTAAATTATTCATCATTAACATTTTCAATGAATGTATTTTCATTACCATACTTGATGATTTTTTTTGATTCAGCATCACTCTCTTTTTCTTCATCATCTTTGGAAAAGAAACTTCTTCTTCCTGATTTGAAGAATTTATTTTCTTTCCCTTTGTCTACCATTTTCATCCACAATCTTCTCATCTTTCCTTCTTCAATATCACTATCCACTACTTTATTTCTTCGAGGAAATTTAGCCAAAAAGTGAACAAAACCTCTACATTCAAAAAATTTCAAGAGAAGTTTCTCTTTGTATTTCCCTGTACCTCTTTTCACATTGTTAGAAAACAAGGATAGAATTTCATTGAGATTTTTACATAACTCATTTTCAGATTCATAATCACCATCTTTGTCTTCAATAAAAAACGTTCTTTGACATTTCTGTCTGCATAGCCTTGAAACAAATTTCCCTATCAACTTTTTTTATCTTCATAGCATTATCTCTTCTCATTTCATAAGTGATAAGAGTTATATGTAAATCATCGAGAGATAATGTTTCAAGATATCTATCTTCCACTAAAGAAACTTTTGTATCGAATTTTTCAGGTAGGATTCTCAAGTTCTTTTAAAAAAACTATATAATCTTTCATATTTTCACCAAGACATCTGATAGTACTCAAAATTTCATTCACCCTGGTAAATAATTCCCCAATAGATTCATGCTCACCCATCTTCAAATCTTAATACATATGTCTCCATATCTATAACTTTTCCTTCTTCAATTTCTTATTGTTTTCGTATATGTTTTTCAACTTATACAATATACATTTAGCTATGGAAACAACTTTCACTCTCAAGAATTCACTTTTATAAAGTGATGATAATATAGAATTATTTTCCCTTCATCATTCTCAAGAAACATCTTGTCAATAGGTGTAAGTTGAGCACTATAATCAATGGGAGGAAACCCAAATATTGAAGCTTCTGGAACATAATAACTTATAGACATAAGATATGGGAAGATTTTATCTTTCCAGATAGGATAGTTATTTTCGTCAAATACTAGAATACCTTTACTTTTTACTAATTTCACATTCCCCATCAGCAAAGAATAGCGAAGGGAAAATGTGTAATGATACCACTTGAAAGTGCCCAGTCAAAGTATTGTATCACTGAGAGTGGGAGGGGGTGAATTAGTGATAATATTTTAATTTTATATTTATTTTAAATTGAAACAACCTTCTCCTCCTACAAGAAAGTTCAATTACCTATTGAGAAACAAACACAACACACATCTTATGGCACACAAATATTTACAAGGTTCAATATTCAATAAGAATAGCTATGTCCATGGTATTGTTTGAAAATGATCCAAGACCATACAATCCACTAGAAATGAATCCATGGATTATAATGAGTAGGATTTACACTTTCACTCATGTAGCACTATGAAACAATCCCACTAGTGTGTGTGCACCCTATTAGCACAATAGGGTAATAAAATTGTTTTTTAACAACTCATGTTACCCACACATCTTTCAATTCAACAAATGCATTCAAATTTAAATACAATTCATCAATTCCATACCTAGAAGAAACGTAATAACTACCTAGACTTTATTATGAATCTTTGAGTCTGATTCCTCCAAGTCCAATTCTTTCAAAACAAAGCTCCCAGTTAAATTCTTTTAAAACAAAGCTCCCAGTTTGATTTTCAAAACAAATCTCCCAGTCTGATTTTATGATATAAAACAATAGAGTAGATTCAACCCCACTTTAATTTTTGAATACAATTGTCAAGACTAAAGAATACGATTGAATCGACACCACCCAAGAGAATTTTCAATATGAACAGAATTGATCTATTCTTCTATCTAGAAACCTCGAGCCTCTCTCTCTTCTATAGTGAATAGTGAAAGCATTCACAAAGTATTATGTACTTGTTTTCCTTTTATAGGTGACCCAAAAAAATTTTAGTTGGGAATCCCAAAACACATTCCCGCTCACTTAAATTCACCAAAAACCGAATTTCACCTGAAATCATAGAGAAATTATGACTTGTTCAATGCTTCTCGATGCTTCTCGAATCTTCTAAAATATTTTTCTATTCTTTTACAAATTTTTATTTCAAATGTCAATACGATTAAAAATGATGAGAAATACATGGGTCTGAATCTAAGTTTCTCATGATGATTTCTTCAAAACAATCATTGATACCATACCAATTGAATGTGTTTGAAGAAATGTACTTCTCCACTTGAGATACAAACACTCTTTTAAATTAATGTCTCCCCCTTGACAATTCATTCATCTATATCCACTTTCTTTTATTTTCTATTGAACCTATTGAGAAAATGCATCATCACATTCAAAAATCAATGCTTGAATCACGACTACCTTCATGGCTTTGAATTCAGTTAGCATCATTTGACTTCAATTGTAATGTATTATAACATTACATTTATTCATGCTTATTTATTTCCATCTTAACCCAAGAATGATATTTTATGAATACAAATGTTTTGAATACTATTATAATGAATATGATCATATCTAGTTATGATCACTCTAGTTAAGATCATTCTGGTTAGAATTATTTTGGCTACGATCATTCGAGATATGATCATTCTGGTATGATCATGCTGGATACGATCTTTCAAGATACGATCATTCTGGATATGATTATTCTTGTTTTGATCCCATTGGATATGATACAATACAATATGATATGATTCATTCTCAATTGACACCATATCTTTCCTTTTCTTCTACTCAAAAACAATTTCTTTGAAAAACAATTGGTATCTCATCTTCCATCTACATCACCTCCTCCATCGGCACCACTTCGATCGGCCCCACATTCCGTCGACACCACCTTTCCCATAAACACCACTTTCATCAGAACCACCTTTCCATCAATACCACTTCAATTATTTTGAAACACAATCATTACTGTGTCTTAATCTGGATACAATTTTTTTTGAAAAACAACCAGTACCACCACTTTAATCTAGATACTACTATTTTGAATAACAATCAGCATCACCTCTTAAATCTGGGTATGATTGTTTTGAAAAACTATCAACACCATCTCTTCAATCTAGATATTATTGTTTTGAAAAAAAATCAGTACCAATTCTTTATATTAGGATTCCATTACAAGTTCCCAATAAAACTCATGATTTATATAAAATATAAATCATCAAAGCATCGTCACAACAGAAACAAATGTTTCACATCAGTTCCAATATGAAACTGATGACAATTCACTTCCAACATGATACATTATCCTATGAAACCGATTCATCTTGAAACTGATAAAAGCTTTTATAAAACTAAATCTCAAAACAATTGTTCCAAAACAAAGGGAAGTGATTTATTTTCTTCAAAACCAACCTTGAAAACAAAATTCAACTCTTGAAACCTTCACCACATTCATCGTCAACTTGGTCCCAACACATAGGAAATCCTACTCCTTAAGATTAAGTTACCATCACTCCAAACAACTGTCTATGATTATTAGGCCTAAAAACGATAGTATAAGTCCATTTGGATGAGCTAGAATCCCTCGTTGAGAATCAGATTTAATCCTAAGACATTCTAGAGAGGCACTAGAACAAGATAGTTAGGAATATCAATAAGAAATTTTGTCTCCAATAATTTATTCAAGGTGTCACAGTATAGTGCCTATGAATGAAGATGATACCTAGTAGGAAACCACCCAAGTTGGATCCCATGTGGGAGGGACCTTATATCATTCATAAGGTTTATACCAACAGTGTGTACTCTTTGATCACCTTGGATGGAGAGTATATCAATCCACTAACCAATGATAAATTCCTTAAGCAATACTGAATATGAGGATCTATAACATACCACATGATGTTAAACTACTCCTTCTGGGCTGTTGGTTGTAAAACTACCCATCATTACCACCCCTCATGACATTAGACTACTCCATCCAGGCTATAAAGTGTAAAACAATCTAGCATCACCATCCCACATGATGTTAAACTGCTCCATATGGACTACAGGACATAAAAATGCCTAGCATCACCACCCCACATGATGTTACACTATTCCTTATAGGCTAAAGAACGTAAAACTTCCCAACATCATCATCTCACATGTGGATAAACTACATCGGATATTCTGCATAAATTTAAACTAAAAGCCCCATTTTCATTTAGTTCTTTCTAAATGATGTTAAACTATCACCATTCTTCCTTACCCCATGATGTTAAACTATATATAATTTCTGAACCATGTGTGACATGATTCATTCCCTCATAGGATACTTAGGAATTCCAGTTCATTTCCTCTTTAGGTCCAGTACCAACTTTCTCTATTTCCAGCCTCACATCCTGAGGTTTCTCCTATGAGAACATGGTGTGGTATGAGACCTCTTTGGCCCTCATTCATGTTGGGTTTTCAATATCCACACTGTGCACCTCCCTTAAGTTTACTTCTTCTATATTCATGCTTACCACATGATGTTAAACTTCACAACATTTCAGAACTACATGTGTCTTGATTAACATCCTTATGGGATACATAAGAACACACAGAAATTTTGTATTTAGGTTCATACCTAGGTTCCTCAACCTTTCTGGTACTTCTTGGCCTTACCTTATGGTTCGAGTTATACAGCCTTAAACTAGGATCAATCCCATCCCACATGATTTTAAACTATTCCATCCTTCTTTTAAGACATTAAACCCCATACCATTTATGGTCATTCCTAAATTACCTTAAATTAAAGTTCCTATTTTTCCATAGGATTATAAATGGTATGGATGATACATCCTTGGTCCTCATTCACATCCTGTTATTTTAACATGCCACACATATCCCATTTGGGATGACATCCTAACTGAATGATGTTAAACTACATGATATTTCAAAAATATGTGTGTATTGATTCCCATCCTTATGGGATATATAGAAATAATCAGATGTTATATCTTCGGGTCCAGCCAGAGGTTTCATGAATCTTTTCGTCTGTTTAGTCTCTTGGAATAGACTTTTCATGAGATCACATGGTGTGGTATGAGATGTTCTTGGTCCTCATTCTTGTCAGGTTTTCAATAGTTGTTCCATGTACCTACATTGAGATCATCCCTCACCTTTTTTCCTTACCACATGATGTTAAACTACATGAAATTTCAAAACTATGTGTGGATTGATTCCTATCCTCATGGAATATATAATAACACTCAAGAATTATGTCTTCAGGTCCAACCCTAGTTTCTCCAATTCCTATTCTCACCCATTAGCCTAAATTATCTTCTATAATTATGAACGGTGTGATGTGATACCTCCTTGGTCCTCATTCACATCAGGTTACTTTATTATGGTATATAAATTTTCCTATTCGGGATACCTTTCCCCCATTCATCCTTACCACATGACATTAAACTACAGACATTCTAGAACTACGTGTGGCTTGATTCTTTCCCTCATGGGATGCGTAGGAATGCCCATATATTTTTTCTTCAGGTCCAGCCCTAGGGTTCATCAACCCACTTTTCCTCTTTACTTTACACATATTTTCGAGTCATTTTTTCTTGATTGAGTCCCATGACCTATGTTATGCCTCATCGACATGCTCATATGTGCTGTGGTGTAGGGATTCAAGTGTTGGATTCTATATGGAATTGCTTTCATTCCATTTACATGATTTATGTGTCCCTTTGTTTGGGTCTCTATTATCTTTCACATCTGAAAGGACCTCCAAATGGTACTAATTCTTGGTATTTTGACTCTCCTTCCATTTTGGGCCAACATCCCAAAGGATCTTGAACGAAATTTTGAGATAGTTTTTACATTTCAAATATGGTCTACGGCCGACCCTTAGGTGTTTTTTCTCATACCAAGATACACAATATGGATACCATGTCTCAAACATGGTCATTAGTTATCCATCACCATTATTACACCCTCATTGTGTCCCAAATATAAGGTCTCTTGATTCACACCCCTCTTCACATCCTCTTGTCTAGACAGAATTTTGACATTCTCAGTTTTACCCCTCTATGAACCTTTGTTCATTAAGTGGGTGTATTAGTGTCAAGGGGTAATTATTGACTCCACACCTCTATTCCCCCTATCACGTGCTTCAATGTGCTTAAAATATTTTTCACCCCTCTTTTCTCACTCTAAGCATGGATCAAAAGGGATTAGGTGTCTTGGTAATATTTTTACCCACATGGAAGAATTGTACCACTTTGTGGTTCAAACGCTATGATGTTAAACTAGGAGTTCGCATATTAGGGTCCAAGCATTATTTCCCTAAACCATATACACGTTAACATAATAATGTGTGGTTTGGTTGATTTATTCTGGTCCTCATTCACATCATATCGCTTTATAGCACTACACTACACATTTATACTTTAAAATCCTCACCCTATGGTTTGGGATCTACGACCATAAACTAAGATCTCCAGCGTCCTTTTTATAGAACATTAAAATATTCCCTTTTTTCATCTGATATGTACTATGATTAGCTACCCAACACTATTATGTATCCATCCAAGAATACACTTCCCTTTTTGGCATTGGACATCCGCTATGCCATCTTCAAGAACTATGTGTGGCTTGATTCTCACCTTGGTGGGATACGTAGTGATGCCCATACTTGTTGTCCCCGAGTCCATCCATAGAGTTATGAACCATTACGCACCTTATTGAACTAGGTTTCACCCAGAAGTATGAGGTGTGGTATAGAACCTCATTGTTCCTCATTCATATTTGGTTTACAATAAACCACACCATATACCTCCCTTCAGAGAGTGTTTCCTCTCCTCCATTCTCACTACATGATGTTGAAATGAACATTTATGTTTTAACATTATGTATCCCATTTAACTAGGACAAATCATATTTCAAATCCAAAGGGACCCCTTAATGGTATGGATGCTTGGCCATATCGCTCTCTTACCATTTTGGGATAATGACCCAGAGGATCTTGAACAACATTTTGAGTCAGGATCCATGTTTCAAATACAGTCAATGGTTGACCCTCACTTGTCAATTCCCATTCCAGGATACATGATATAGATATTGTGCCTCGAACATGGCTAGAAGTTATCCTTCACCATCATTCCACCCTCATTATGTCCCCAGTATCGGGTTAAGTAATTCATATTTTACTACACTTCTATTCCTCTGTATATTTACGTACGCTGAGTAGGAATGTGGGTCTGGTTGGGATTTCACCTGAACATTCTCTTCCACTATTGCGTACTCTCATGTGATGGAGAAATCCAAATAGCACCCCTTGTTTCCCACATCGAGCCTAGCTCACATAGGATTATGAGTTTTGGTAAGGTAATACCCACAAATAGGACTGCACAAACTCATGGTCCGAGTTCCATGACCATAAAATATGATCTCTCTCCTCCCACATGAGGTTAAAATATTGAATCCTTATCACATGATGTTAATGTGTGTGGAATGATCCTATCATATGACCTTAAACTATGACATCATCATCCTGGATGCATGATGAAAAACAGCACAATATTATGGTGTTCTCATTTGAGAGGGAATAACCCTTAGCACTGGTAATCTGCCATGGTATTTGTCAAGACTAGAATATAGATTTATTCTTGCAGTGGCACTCAAACTATTCATCCTAGGATGGTTGATTTAAAAACACCAACATAAAAGATCAACCAAGATATATCAAATGCCTCCTTTTATCTATGCACAGGTCAGAACTGTGTGGAAGGATTTTTCTAAGAACTATGTATGGATTGATTCCCACCCTTGCAGGATATGTAGTAACATCCAGACATTTCATCCCTAAGATCACCAGCAGAATAATAAACACCCTATTTCAGCCTATTTCAACCTTATCTCCCATTTTGAGGATACATGGGGTGGTGTGGATCCCTTTGATCCTCATTTACACCATATTATGTACCACACCACATGTTTCTACTTTGGGGTGTTCATGTCCTCAATGAACTACATTAAAATGAAAACTTACCCTAAACAAGTATGTGATGCCCATGATAATCATGGGATTCTTCATCTTCCTCACTAGAGAGGATTTCCCCCACCAGTTTGGTCTTTCACCATACTGTGTTTCAAGAACTATGTCTGGCTTGATTCCCATCATTATGGGATACATTATGATGCCAAATCATTCTCGTTGGACCCAGCAATGGGTTCATCCACTCTCCTGGTCCTTTTCGCCCCAATTACAATCCTTTGTTCCGAATTACGTTCCAAAATTTATGACCTTAAACTATGAGATCTCAATCCGTGTAACATAACCTTAAAATATTAGACAGAGTTTAATTAGTATGACCTTAAGCTTTCTACAATGTCCCTGTTATATGACACTAAACTATACCATGTATCATCCTTACCATACGATGTTAAACTACCTATGTATCATCCTTACTGTCATGATGTAAAATTGATAAGTGTTTTAGGTCCTCACGAGAGAGGTTATGCCTGGAAGATAGGTTTGATATTTTTTAGACCAACGTACTTACATCAATGTGATTTCTTCATAGTGGTGTAATTTTAAGAGTGTTGGAATCCATCCAAACATTCCATCACTTCATATCCATGCTTTGTGTGCCCCTTATTTGGATCCCCATCTCCTATAATGTCCAAAGGAATCCCCCCTAATGGTATGGATTCCTGACCTCATGGCTCTCCTACCACTTTGGAACAACATTATGAATGAAATTGAATGAAATTTTGAGTCAGGTCCTGTGTTTTTGAACATTGACAGTGGTTGAACCTCATTTTTTGGCTCCCATTTTGCGATAACATGGTATGGATACCATGTCTCAAACATGGTTAGTAGTTATCCTCTATCATCGTGAAACCCTCACTTTGTTCTGAATTTTGGGTGTCTTGATTCACACTTCTCATTCACCTTTTTTCGGATTGATTCAAACCCCACTAATGTTCCCCTACTTGTGTATTATCGCACATTGAGAAAGGCATTTTGGCTACTCTGAGAACCCTATTCTACAGTCATAGCACCCTCTCTCATTCCAAAAACCTGGGGTGGTTAGTCAGACCCTGAATGTTCAATGGTTGGATGGTTCTTTTATATCTAAAGTGAAAAATTACACGGTTGTCCCTTGTATCTCACACTAGGCATGACCCACGCGACCTTAGGGATATATCGCTAGTTGTTTCATAGACAAAATCAAAGTGAAATAATCAAATCAAGAAAAAAATATTTCCATACATTCAGATTATCTGATCAAGAAAGTATACAAACAAGGTTTTGAATTTGACAATGCAATGTACCTAGGGATTGTCCCCTTAGATAGAGTATCTTAGCTCTTCCACCCTTTAGCTAATGACATTCATGATTTTTTATCATCTTTTGAGCTCCCTTCCTTATTCGTTGGTCGTGGGGCGTAGTTCATCTACCCTAATCAATAATCGATCTTTCTCAGCTTGAATATTGGCCACCTCACAAGATGCTCGCCTAAGATACTATAAAATTTCACCAACTGAACCCGTAGTCATGATATGAGTTCTGATTGGGTGCTGGTAAAGGAAAATCAGTTTTTAATCCGTATTTCTAAGCATTGGATCACTTGTTCAACCTCATGATTCCTCTTAATTTTATTAAATTTATATACATCCAAGAAACATTTAATCTATGGTGTCTATCCAAAACATTCTCTACAAGGTAATCCCAAATGAGCATATGTGGACCTCGTTCATCTACCCCTCTAGTGCATAGGTCACTTTGTCTATGTAGGAGTGTTACCATTCTTCTTATCCTATTTGATTACATGGTGTTTTCAATGAAGCACTAGATTAGCTTCCAAGACTAGCAACAAACAACCTGACTATTCTCCACATAAGAATCAACTTTATCCATCTCCTCTAGGTTACTTGGTTTGTATTCGAGAAATGAATCCAAAAGTTTGGCAGCATGGCCCTCCTCTGGAATTTCATCAGATGAGTTGGGTTCCATATCGTGTGGTTGATCTTCATTTCTATATTCCACCTTTATAGTTTCAGGTTCCACCCTAATAGAATCTCTACCCACAACCGTTATTGTCATGGCCTGGTCAGATTGAGCATCTAATTCCATGTTGATCAGCATTCCCCTCTAAAAAGGAGCTCTGAGATCCCCGACCATCCTCATTAACATTATGATCTATGTTTGAAGAACTGTTTAGGCAGAGATTATGTTATTTTTTCGAATCAGGAGGATGATAATTATAAATCTATAAAAAATAAGACTTAAAAAGTTCAAATATTTGATTGTTCATCAAAGTTGTTACCATCAGGAACCTTGGATGTGGTCCCTCATATACGGTTGGGAACTCCAAATATTCCAGAAAGGCCGCCCTGGTTTCCACAGGCCAACTAAACACTATGCCCAATATCGCGCCTGGTGTAGGCCCTAGAGATTGTCCCTCTACGTTCATTGCCACACTGGAAAGGTTAATTTTTATGAGAATCTCCTGCATGAGACAAATTTCAGTTTAGAAACCTGGATAAGCTGAGTAATTATCACAAAGGAATGATTTAGAACTTACCTCAAGAGTTGCGTTGAATTCTTCCAGCACAGAGGCCGCAACCCCACATTCCTCAAAAGGGATCCCCCTATTATCATTTTATCTCCCGAACCCTTATGATTATTCAATAAAATGGAATAAATCCCTCAACTCAGTAGAAGATGGTTGTGGTGGGGATGTTTTGTGAAGATATACTTTCACCCGATTCATCATTGGACGTAGGGTGCCTCGAGAATTCATAATGTCACTAGCTCAGCTATGTATTGATCCCCCTCTGTATGAGACACCATAAATAAATTCCTAGCCTAACCAATATCTAAGATACCCACCAATAATTGATTGTGATAATCCCCCATCTCAGAAGGACTAAGGAATTTCCTATTAACTTCCATAGTTTCCCATAATTTTGGGTAAACAACATCCTCAGGCATGTCGACGTAGCATAGCCACTTCCTATGAGCTTGAGTAGGTATTCTGAAGAACCCTACTTGTGGCCTTACGTTCTCCTAGATTTTCCCAATTGGAGCCACTGGATCTGCTACTACTGTTCCTCTTCCACTACAACCTGGAGATGGCCTTGGAATCATTGTCTTTGCCACTACCGCAACTCCGCCACTACGATCTTCACCAGATATGTTTCCTAAACCCATTCTATCAATTATTTGACGTTGACCCTGGGGTTGAGGGGCCACCCCAACATAAACTTGGATAGTCTATTTCTTCAACATCTCCCCTAGGTAAGCTATCTTCCATCCTTTTACATACTCCTCAACTCACATGAAATAAATAGTAGGTGGAGACAAATCATTCTGAATCTTTCCATCTTCCCATATGAACATGATCCACATCTGCCTAATCACGCATGGATTATTCTCATGAAGTACCCCTAGGTAGACTTTTGGGGTTAACCTCTACATGCTTCGGAACTGCCTTGCAAAGTGATGTAGGGTATATGGATCACATATAGGCTCATGATCTACCCACACCACTAGAACTCTACCTCAAAAGGCTAAAAGATATTACTGATGCACCTCCGTTACCTAAACTTCATCGGTGAATACTCCTATTTGTAGTGAGAATGGATGGAAATTGAATTCTTCCACCTTCCAGACTCTATTCACCACCACTAGCAAAGACATATTGATATGGAAAAATCCCACTGCATTTAGAATAGCTAGTCAAAAGTTTTCTATAGGGGTAATGAATTTCAAATATTCATAAACCCTCATGTGTATCACTATCCAGTCATATAAAAAGTGAAATGGTCTGCAAACACACTATGGATTGATCCCCTTGTTAATGTTCCATATCACATTGTATAACTTCACCAACACTGGGATCCGAAGGTTGATGCATTTCCCCGTCACTATCATTGACTCCGTGATAATTGTGGTCTGTCACGCACCCATTTGTGCATCCCTAACTGGAAACATCCATACACAAATAAGTGTGGAAGTGAACCCAGCAAACCTAACCACGATTTTTTGCTCAGTGTTAATGTTGTACCCCTAGAGTTGTCATTGGATGTCCTTCATAATTCACTGGTAGGAACGTTCCTTGCTATGATGAGCCCTCTAGGATAGGTGGGGACCTTGTTCATAGTTTCCTAGGTTCCTCCTCCCCCTCAGTAGGATATTTTAGGAGGAATTTTAGGAAAAATCCAAACCACTATTTGAATTAGATATCCCTCACCAACTTCTTATCATCGCTTTGAACCAGGTCTATCAATGCATTATATACCCATGGAATCTACTTCAGATCCACCCAGGAATTCTCCACCCGAAGGAATTCATCATACATCACCCCCAGGATGTGAATCCCTAATGTTTGGTGGAGGTCTCTGTGGTTGATGATAACCTCCCCATGGTAAAAATGGAAAGTGTTACTCCTCAACAACCACATAATTAGCAGCTCTAGCATCGTGTGATTTAGTTGATAGATATGGAATTGAGAATACCATGTTCAATCATATAGGCCTACTCAACTAAAATCTGCCCTGAATTCATCATAAGAATCATAGACCCAGTAGTCGCAAGACCATTCATCCATGAAGTTTCTATAATGGTGCAGGTCCCAACTGTCGGTCCACCCTTTCTCCAGGTTCCCTAAACCCTCCTTAAAAATGTTATGGTATTGAGGTAGAGATACCTCTAGTTTCAACAACTTCTCATCAAAATTATTGACATGGTTGTATAGGAAATCATTGGAAACAAGCATATGTTCCTTCTTGATATAGCCATCAGAATCCCTGAACTAATGATATTGGCCTGATGTGCCCCTGAAACTATAAGCCATTTCATCCTTGCTCACTTTAGTAATTAAGATTTCATCACTTAGATTGAATCCATACCATGTAAATCTCTTAAAGATAGGGTAATTCTTCTTCCTTTCCATCAGAAACTCCACTGGAGACTCATGATCAGAATGAATCCTCAAACATTTTCTCTGTTTGGTGTTGTTCGTCATATCTTCCCATTGAGTAGCATCCACAAGGACCTTCCATGCAGCTTCATGGTTGGAAATTTTGTTCTAAAGACTTTATTATTTTTTCTTAATATTATCTATTAACAATGAATGATTTCATATCACATTCATAAATCATGACTCATAGAGCACACAATTGTGGAGCCTTGAAAGACTCAACGTTCATTTCAGAGAAACAAGGGATCATAATGCACTCGTTTGCTAAGAAGAATTTGTGGAGCACTGATCCTGGGAACTCAGTTCGCAAAGAGACTTCGCGAGGTGTCCTAGAGCTTCATGATTCGAGATATCAAGAACAAGTTTTGAAATATAGGATTTGAAAAAATGGTTACCTCACATTGAATTCATAGGAAATGGCCTCATGAGCTTTGTGGTGACCTGAGTTGCCTTGAGATTCACACCGATCTCACCACGTGCTCCACCCATCCACATCGTGAGTCATCTTAACGATCTATATATATTTGGTGATCTACCCTCAAAATATGACCCTAATTTTACCCTCATCTACCAATCTAAGGGGAGGCATTTTTTTTCTGCCTAAATCCATTCCTAAATGGAAAATTCATAAAAATAACCAAAGGTTCTTCCTCACAAGGCTCCATTTCAAAGCCCTTTAGCACCACAAGCAACACAAAGCTAGAAGAATGAACACCTATGAGACTTCCATAGAGAAATTATGGAATACACTGTGATCTTGATGGATACTTTTGTGACCACTATATAGAAATGACTGAAGCCTCTACTTCTCTGATGATGCCACATCTGATCGTGATGTTCTATTTCCTTAACGAAAATCCCTAGGATAATCTCGACACCTTGTGCCTATAAAAATGCAGTTCAAACCACTTAAAAGATATATACCATGAACTTTCACCTTCTGGGCTCTTGATTCATGAAGCACCTTTTTCTCTATGAACTGGATAGAAAATGAATCACCCAAGGTACCTGAGAACTAAAAACTGGCCTTCCCTTTGCTCCAATTTTCCTTCACTTCAAATGGGGATGCCCTTCATGAAGCCCTATGACCATGAAAAAGATAGGAATCCCTTTTGGTAACTTGGGAATTCATAGATTATTCAGCCTCTGTGAAGAAACCTCCAAGAACATGTTGGCTCCATGCCTTGGTTGGGTCATCATGCCCCATGAATCTCCTCCTTTCAAAAAGATCCTTTTCTCTATGATTCATGAAGCACTTTCCTTTTCGAATCCCCTTCTCTTTGAAAATAGAATTTTTTTTCAGAAATCCCCTATCTGTGTGGTATTATTCTTCATGAACCCTTTGCTCATGTGGATCTCCATACTTGTGTGATGCGATTTCATGGTTCCTAGATCAGTTCTCCATGTTAAATTTCCCTTCCTCATTTTTCTTCACATATGAATGATAACAAATATTTCTTATTTTCAGAGCCACACTAACATAATACCCTCAAGTGATTAATACTCCACACCATTGTTTCATGTCATTTCTTATTCTTTCATTCCCCCAATTGCGGGTTGGTGCAAGTTATGTAAGTCTTAGGGGTTATGATTGAGTCCTCATTGCTTGAGATGATGGATGTTAAACTGCTAAGAACCCTCATCCATGACACCTGGCGTTAAAATGTGAGTTACCACATGCATGGAAAGATAGGGTAGAATCAAAGGAGAATGAGCATAAGAACTCTCCCAATCCTCTATCCCTTTAGTCTTTGTCACAATGTGAACCTCATGCAGTCTTCCCATAATACCCGACACACTCTGACGGGGTGTTCCTTGTATGATGGCCATATCATCCTCGTACATCAGATCACCCTCCTCGAGCTTCCATCCTGAATTAAGTCCCAATATCCATCTCCCTAGGCCACAAGCCATGTGTAAGACCCACACCATCCCTCATAGCCACACATTTCATGACACGATCGTCCATTCTGCTGCTACTTCTTGTTTCCCACACTGATTATGACTCAGGTGGACATAGGGTCAGTAGGGACCATGAAATCCACTTGGGATTCTAACCACTTGAAATTCCTATTTACCTCATCCCATATTATGTTAAACTATACCAATTTAAACTACGTGGAATTTGATCATTTATTTCTAGATATGGTATTTAGGAATCCTCTTCAAGGTTGAAGCCCATCACTCCACACAATCCATTTATCTTGATTATTTCACATCAGTTCACCTTTATCCCTTATGATGTTAAATTTTATTCCATTTCTAACTACGTGGGTTTTGATGCATGTATTAAACACTGGGAATGTAGGAAGAAACTTTGAGGTCCAACCCCAACTTATGGTAACCTTTGGTACTCCCTCCTAAGGGATTTACCATCCTGATGTGATACTTTCCCTTTTTGGGACGCATCTCACATATCCACCTCCTTGAGGTGTTCTAATCCATCCATCTTTGATAATAACCATGAATAATCCCCACCGTCTAACGATGTGACACTAACCATTCATAAGTCCCAACATATCTCCAGATCATTGTTCTTTATGTACACATTGATTACATGCCTCCATTATTTAACAAAGTTGAATTTGATTCCCAGCCACTGGGATACGTAGGAAGCCTCCCCAAAGTTCAATCCCATCACTGATTTCCCATCCGAGAATTTATTTTGAGACTTTGCATCTTGGGAAGATCATTCCCTAACCCAGAGGCTCAATTTCGTTTGGGTCCCAACCAATGTGTTCCATTATTATAAGCCGCCTCCTCAGGTGCCTCTTCTCCCCACCGAACACTGTGGACTTTGATCCATACCTTCACACGCAGGGTACATAGGAATACTCCTAGATGATTAATCCTAACACCATAATTATCTTCATGTCAGTTCCATCCCATTATCTCATCCAGTCAGGTAGCTAACCATTCACAATCCCCATCCATTCAATTGCTGCTTTTAGCATCACCCAGTCATCTAACCACGTGTAAGATTCAAATCACCTCTTCCAACTACATAGGTTTTGATTCTTATCTTCTACACAGGGTACGTAGGAAGCCTCCTTGAGGTTCAATACCAGCTAGTGGTAAACCTTGGTGTCCCCTTTTCTAGGACCCACTTTCTATGATCCTATATTTGGGTTGTTCCGATTAGCCTTTACTATGTGAAGCCTTCCCGTTTTCGGGCATTCCATCCAGGGTCCATATTCATAGATGTTTTGGCCCAACAACCATGTAAAACTTTTAGGTGCTCCCTTCTAGGGGCATATCCATCTGATCCAATCTTATCAGTGTTTGGTTTAGTTCAATTTGTCTTTGCCAGATGTTAAAATCGTTGCATACCTTGTGTTAAACATGGAAAGGTGAGGAAAACCTTGGAGAAATGCTTCTCGCATAATATTCCCTACATCTGATGTGGGATGCCTCAGGCTTCTATGCCCTTGATAAGACTTCTCATAAGGATGAATTCAGGTGTACCAAGGTTCTATCATCTAGAAATGCCAGCAATTTCCATCATGACTACTTCCCTAACTGAAGGTTGCTACCTTGACTTGACCCTTTGGAATATCTTGACAGAATCCATGTAATTAACCCATGTCCACAATGAAATTGTACTTGGAAGGATTTTACCAACTAAATATTAATTTAGAATGGAGACACAAACTAGGAAATTAATTCCGAAGAGGATTCCATAGAAGGAGATACTAACATCCGATCATCCCATTTCAGTAAAGGAGCAGACATCTGTCAATAAGAGATGAATGCCACCCGCATTAAGAAAGAGGGAATGTAGGGCCATAGATGTGACCACTAACAATGACATTAGGTGGTGCACCCCGAAAAAAGCATCATAAACCATCTCAACTAAAAACCCAAATGTCATAATCACAATACGAGAGGAAAAGACCTATATTGGTTGAGCTCCAAACAATGACATGATCAATAACATACCCAACCACACCTAGATTAGATAATCCTCATGTATTGTGTGATAATTGTATCAATTTATGAATATTATCATGCTTGGAATCTCTCGAGAATCTAATATTATGATCTCTAAATAAGAACCATGCACCCTTATTTACCAAATACAATGTATGGCACTCCATGTGGTATCCTTCATGGTTTATCTATTGAACAAAACCTCTTTTATACCTCATGAGGTTATTACATATCCCAATATAAGAATCATAATCATGATAACATTAACATGTCATCCTAACCTATAATATTCCATGGTGAAAATTAGTAAGATGTAACTCAAAGTCATACTTTTGTAGGTCAATTATCATTTCACTTCATGATGTATATATATACATATGCCTCAAATGTATAAAAATGATTAATTATAGATTTAATTTTATATAACATGACATATTTAATATTATTAAACTCTATTAAGAACATTAACACAACCATACATCATTTCATGTCCAACATATCACATATGATACAACACTAAATCAACCCTATGTTCGTTACACTTTAAGAGTTTTATTATTATTATAATTTATCAATGCGATCATTTGATGAAACTATACCAATATACTATTTAGTGAATAAAATCTATAAATAAAGACAATTTGAATAATAGATAGAATTATGAATAATATTCTAAATGTTTAACTCCCATAACATATTCAAACTCTTATACTCCATAAAAGAAAATATTATGATATTAATTAATTGTTTTTTCAACTTATAACTATTTCTACATGTATCATCATTATTTGAATCCTGTAAGAAAAAATATTTTTATTAAAATTGATATTTTAATTTATCTTTTGATTTGTATAATCATTTATTTTTTAACTTATAACTTCTATAAGTCCAAAAATACTCTCACTAGCCTCTTAGACACTATATTTTGTTCATAATATCGTAAAATGATACAAAAAATACATTGTGATACTAAATAACACTCATTTACTTTTAAGTAAGAATATTTGACAAAAAACTACCTTTTCAATATCAAATATGATACTCTATGTTTCTAGAGATTGTTTTTTGAAAAAAGTGATTATTCTGTAAAATAGGTCACTGATGGTTATTGGATGAAATCCCTCATATTTTCAAAAGTGTATTGGATAAAATTTTGTATCTGGGATATAACATTTTTATCATTATTTTCTTATCTAGTATGTTACAGAATATGATGTATGATTAACCATGTGTATTGAATCCATCATCACATATTGTTCATAAAAAATCATTTTTATTAAAAAAATACTTTATCATTTAAGAAAAATAAGATAAAAACAAATATCCCTTAATTTAGATCCATATGAACATGATATGTTTCATTAAATTCCAATATTTGATGCAAAAACTCTTCATCAGTTGAATGAAAAATATAATATTTATAAATTATTAGATTTATTTTAAACTCTTGTATACTCACATCATTTCTATATTATAAATTTTTTATTATATACATTTCAAACATGAGAAGTTATTTCTATAGCATTGGTACCTGACCTTAACATTACATTATTTTAAAAACTTATTTAGGTATCTTGAATGATTCTATCATACAGAATCAATGTACTTAATACCAAAACCACTATTAGGTTTCAATAAACATGATTGGATACTCGAAAAAACATTGTTGGACTCTCAAACTAATGTTTTTTATCCAGTTTAAACTTTTTACCAACTTTTATTATTGACACAACACCATAATCAAGACATATCTTGTATAGTTTTTTTATCCTTAACACTTTGAGAGAAATGGGTAAAAATATATTGAACTCATTCAACTTACATGAAATTTTCAATTTATGATACTAAAATTATTATCATAGCTGGAAAAATGATTAAGGAATCCACCGGTCTCTCAAAGTCATTTACATATCAAAATATATCAAATATTTGAGCAAATAATAAAAACAATTTAGTCATTTTTAAAACAATTACTTTGAAACCATAGGTGATTCCATAAAAGCTTCTCATAAGAATTTAGAACCCATGTGTTAAACAACTTTAACAGTTGGTTACTCTAGATGGTATTGTTCTAACATATAGAATTTCCATATATGAGAACATTTATTAAATTACCACCTTTATTTTATTCCTTGATTTAAGATTATCTTTTCAAATATTGATCTAAAAGCTATTTTTAGTGATGTTGATAGCATTTTTCTATAATAAAATCAATTATAAAATGATTACCATATTTTAAAAACATTAAATAATGAGATTTATTAAATATCCTCTCACTATAAAATCCATTAATGTGTCAAAATATATATTTTACCAAGATTTGGGTCACTTTATTGTTTCTCCCATAACTTTTATATTTAGTTAGGGTATCATCCCAATCATATAATTTATGAATCTTGGATAGTTGGTTAATAATTGTTTATAATATCAATCATATGGATAAACTCAACTTTATTTCTTCGATAGCATAATCCTATACGGGCCTTTAAGATACGTGTAGAAAAAAATACATGAATGTGAACTAATCTTATTAGGGTATCCCATTACTTGGTTACCTTAAAGAAGATAATCTAGGGGTACTGATTTGAATTACCAAATTAGATGATCCTCGTATTATCAAGTGTCCACTTTGGAAGGAATCTAACAATTAGTTTTTTTAAAGGGGATTTATTTTCTTAATATATTATATCACGCATTACATTTACATGTGTACATTATTCTAATGATTTAGTTTTAAATATTCATTTCTTAATATATATATATATATATGATCAATTCATTTTTATGTTTATCCATTTACATTACTATTGAATAAGTTACTGTTAAGGATAAATAGAATTAAATTCAATTAACATATCTAGCATATAAATCTTTATAATCAATTACGTAAATTTATAGAATAAGAATAAAAATTTAAAGTAAAACACACACTCATATTAATTATATAAATTAATAACCTTTTTTTGATTTTGTAAACATGTTGTATTTATTGTCATCATTATGTATGTGAATGTTTTTTTGTTTTGGTAATGTTAAGAATTTTTAGATGGATGATTTTCCTAAGGATGGTAACATGAATAGATTTTTAGAAGAAGTTTGATTTGATAAAATAAGAGGAAAAAATAAAACAATTGTACAAAAATGATCAAAGTTCAATTATTTATTCCATTTAAATAAAGTATATCATAAGATTCCAGACGAGATTTACATTTTGTAAATTAAATTATTTAATGTAAGACGATGATTTTTTTTACCATTCAAGGAAGAAATACAAATTTGAGAAAATATTTAAAAGTGATTTAAGATAAGAAAGATATTTTATAATTCACGAATATAAAATAATCTAAATAATTTTTAGAAGAACATTTCTAGAATAAATTTTTTAGAAGAACACTTCCAGAATAATTTTTAATTTTTTTTTGTAAGAACATTTCTAAAAACATTTCTAAAGGCACTTTTTTAGAAACATTAATAGAAAAAAAATTATAAGAAAATTTATGAAATAAATTTTTTAGAAAAAAAAATTTAGAAGATTTTTTAAGAAGAATTTTATTTTAAATTAATTTTCTAGAAGAAAATTTTAAACTTTGTGAAAAGAAAATTTTCCAAAAAACATTTTTGGAAGAATTGTTTTTAGAAGAAAAATTCATAAAAGATAATTTTTAAGAATAAAATTGACTTTATAGAATTATATATTAGAAGAATAAATTTTAATTCAGTAGAATATGTTTAGAAAGAACATTTGTGATTTCATCGAAAGGTGTTTTGGAATAACATCTTTGAGTTCAACTAATAAAGAAATTCAATAGATGAAACATGTGAAGATTTACCAGAATAAAAATCTTGAGTTTCTTAGAAGCTGAAAATTGAGTTTCATAGAATAATATTATAGAAGAAAGTTAGTTAGTTAATCAAAAGAACATTATAGAAGAACATTTCAGAAGAAAATTAGTGGGTATATCAAAATAAAATTTCAGAAAATTCTGGAAAAATGTTTTGGAAGTACAAAGGTTTTATAGAGTAAAAATTATTTGTGATGATTATGTGCATTTCCATTAATATTTTAAATTCATTAAATGATTTTCAAGATTTTGTCTAAGTTTTGAGGAAGTTTTAAAATATTGAGTTGAATTGTTTTTTATAGATATTTTTGATGGCTCTATAGTTTCTAGATTCTTTTAAGGCACTTAACTTGATTAATGAACATTTAAATTGTAAAGAATCTATATTACATGCATATCCTATTTTTTGAGAGATTTATGTTAACACGAAATGTGAGGTTTTCAAATCCCATGTGTCTTCTATTTTTTAGGATGAGTTCAAGTATGTAAATAGGTGATTTCTTCCAAGAATTATTTCTTAGAATTTTATATTGTTGAGAGGAAAAACTAAAAAGGTTAGGCTAACCAAGTTCATTAAGAATATTAGAATATTCAAAGATGAATTTTATGTTTTGATGTTTTTAGTGATGAGAATATTTTTTCAACTTATTGAAGTCTGCAGTGTTGAGAAGAGAAAATTATTCAGTATAATAAAATAAGATCTATAATATTTATTCTAGATATATTGAAAATTAATAATATTTCAATGTTATAATATTATATAGGATCAAAAGAAGAATAAAAGTTTATAACTGGTGGGAACCAATAAAATTTCATCTTAAGAGATGAATGGATCATGACAAGTGTTAGCTCAATTGTATTCACTTGTGTTATATATTAGATATCATGGATCAATGAGAGTTGACATGGAAAGGACTAAGTTACCACATTGGGACTGAACCTTGAAAAAAATTATATTCCTTGGTTTACATTCTTTATCATTTTACACGAGTGGGGGAAATTTATAACATTGAGTGGATTGAATCATTAAAAATTTGCTGAGATAATTTCACATGGATGGGGATTTAAAAAATTTCACCACTTAGTCAAAACCCCTTATGAATGGTCTATATATTCCTAGGAACTTAATTTGGTATCTAAGTAGGTTACCAATGTAATATCTTTATATTCACTTTCATGGATAATTTAAACTCAATAAATTGAAAATGCATTCCCACCTTTTATGGAAAAATTAATCATGGATGAAAAAACACAGTTATAACCTATCTTCTTTCTCTTTTCATAAATGTGATTAATATAACTATATTAGGGTTTTAACCCATGGAGAAAGACACTCTTATGAAATTCTCAAACAATCTTTTTAGTATTGATGGAAAATATCATATTGATATTCTAATATGCTTATCCGGTAATGTTTCTATGAAGGTTATGTGACTCCAAACAGAGAAGAAAACTTGAAACAAACTTAAATGAATATTGTAAGGAAATATAAAATTAAAGGAATCCAATTATAAAATTAGGATATTAAAATTTTAAGATATTAGGAGGGTGGAAGAATAAATATTTATGATCAATTCAACCACTACAAAAAAATGACCCAATTGGGGGGGGTATTTTTTTAGTTTATAAGAGGTTATACCCCCCTATAAACACATTATCAGTGGTTATGAGGAACTACCTCTAATGTTCATTCTTACTATTTTCAGTGGCAGTTTTGAAGAACCATTGGTAAAGTAATGGGAAAATTAGTAGCGAATATATTAGAGGGGGTTAAAACCCCTCTAATTTAATCACAAAAGATCTGATTAGAGGGGATTTTAATGCCCGATAATCTATTTAAGATAATATTGGTGGTTGGAAACAACAACTATTTTAATGACAAGTTGCATATTAGAGGCAATTTTCATAACTTACGTTATCTTATGGATAAACTAGAGGGGGTTTTAGAACCCTATAATAGAAGAAACATTATAGAAAATTATGAAAAATACCTCAAATTATTTATTTTTTTTTTTAAATTTTGAGGAACCTTATTATCCACACACCCTCCCTCTCAATCTAGTCCTATCCCGCCCTCCCATTCCAACCTTTTCGCTAGACTAGACCCTCCCTCTCGTTCCCATTCCATCCCACCCTTCATATTCCCCACATGTTCACCATACCCACTCCCTCACCTCAAGTTTCCCATTTTTTCCTGATTTTCTCTATGCACATGGCTCCCCTCGATCTGTATCAAGGATCGCCACATCCTTCCCTTTGTTAAATATTAATGTTGATGGGATTCGAACAAAAGACCAACTATATAATGATCCCAGATAGTTGCCACTAATCCAATGAGATTTTTTATTATATTAGTTACACTTTATTATATTTATATATATATTAGGAATGTGATTAAAATATATATTATTTGAATAAATAATTAAATATTTAAATTTATATAAATATTTATATATGATCTATTTGTGTATAATATATATATATATATTATTGTGTATCATATATATATAAAGCATTTGTGTATAATATATGATGTATATATTTTCTATAATATATATATATATATAATTAGATACATAAATATTATATAAAATATAACAAATTTATGTATAATATAATTATAATATATATATATATAGCTATTTTATATATTTTTATATATGTATGTGTGGGTGTAACAATAATATCATTGATTACTATTATTATCTTTAAACCTATTTTTTAAACTTTAAAAATTATATGTTCATTTTACAAATACTATAAATTTATATATTTTATGATTTTTATTACTCATATATTATATTAAATACATTTATATTATATATTTATGTTTGTGATTATATACATTTATATAATATCATATATATATATAGACACACACAATATGAAATACATTCGTATAATTGGAAATATATAATATAATTGAATGATATATATATTTAAAAAATTAATTTATAATTAATATTGTATACTACAATATATATAAAATAAATATATAATATATATAAATTTATATATAATTAAATATTTATAATATAATATATATATATTAAAATTATAATATATATATGTATATTTAATTTTAGTTTTGTCTTTATTATATATATTTGTATATATAATATAATATAAATGTATTTATAAAAAAATATAAAATAAAAATTTATTTAATATTATATATGTATAATATAAATTATAATATAAATGTATATTATTTATAAAACCATATAAAAGTTTTATAAATTTGAATAAATATATTTATAATTACATTTATATTATGTATACCAATATTTATAAATGTATAAAATTTTGTTTATATGTATAATTATTTACTTAAATTTTTTATAAAATTTCCTTATATATATGTTTATAATGTATTTAAATACATTTATATAATGTGTTTATGTAATATATATATATCCACACACACATGCACATGCAAACATATATATTATAAAATTTAAATTTATATGATATTTATTTTTTAAAAATAAATAAAAATATAGAGGCGGTTTTCAAACCTCTCTAATAAAAGGGATTAGCGGCAGTTCATGACCCCCCATCAAATTTCATGAATTAGAGGGGGTTCAAAACCCCCTATAACACCATCAATTAGAGGGGGTTCAAACCCCCCTTTAATATCATCAATTATAAGGGGTTTAGAACCCCTCTAACCAAAGGGATTAATAGTGGTTCATAAACCCCCTCTAATATCTTAAATTTGAGGGGGTTTCGAACCCCCACTATTTCCTTTTAAAAAACCATATATATATATATACAAATTAAAAATATTTATATATGTCCCCTAAAAGCCAACAGAATATATAGAGCTACTAATTATTAAATTAGACACTATTTTGACATAACAACCTCTAAAATTAAATGAAATACTATTAATTCTAAAACATTTAGAGGGGGTTGTGAACCCCTTTTTAAAAAACAGTCACTAATGTATTATTTTTTATAGTGACCGGAGTAAATTAAATTGATAACAACATCAAAGGATTCAAAGTTTTATTAGACAAATCAACTATTGTTTAAAAACTGATAAGGAACTTTCTATAAAAAATTGATCTTAAATTCATTGCACTAGAATACAAAGATAATTTTTCTCTTGATGAATTATATAAGAAGCTTGTTTCATATGAAATGATTAAATATCATGCATTATAAAAGAATATTAAATAGAATATGGATTTTAAATCCATAAGGAAGTTGAAAATCATAGAATCAAAATATGGGGAAATGGGCAACAATGAATCATAAGATAAAGAAGCCAAATATTAAGAGAATAATAGGATTATGGACATTATCTCTAGTGATTTCCATTACTACAAAGGTAAGTATAAAGTAAAAATCCCACTAAAATGTTTTTTGTATAGTGGAATCAGAACTTTTGGAATAAAATAACCAAATAAGAAGAAAGATAAATAATATGATAATGATATTCTAGAAGGAAAATATCAAAGAATGGGGTGGGGTAAAATCTGTAAGGAAGTTGAAAAATTCACCAACAGTATTCAAGGGTTCAACATAATGAAGATAATAAGTATGTCATATAAAAAGGAAGAATATAAATCTACTAAAAAATTTATTAGAATAAGTTATTTTAGATAAGTTCAAAATATTCATGGATCATGTTAAAATGATGGAAGATAATTCTAGTAGTGAAGAAGAAGAAGTTGAGGAAACATTTATGGATCTTTTGTTGAGATCAGATTTTGAGGCATGCCCTGAGAAAAACATGAAACTCGAGAAAGAATATAATGTTTTAAATAAGTAATGAGAAACGAAAAATGAATTAAAATAATAATTCCACAAACATAAAGGTGAACATATAGAGGAAACATATTGTAAAGGTTAAAACATCTCAATTTGTTCAAAATAATCATCTAAAAAATCATGTGAAATCTACATCCACTAAATTTAAAAGTGCATTTGATTTTACTATCCATGTTGATTTAAAAAACAAAAAAGGGGAAACTTGGAAGAATAAATAATGTTGGAAATATTCTTGATAAATGTATTTTAAAACTAACTTATTTAAGAATAATTCCCCATACCAAGGGAAACAATATTTTGTAACATTCCAAAAATCTTAACAAACTTATACTACGGAAAAACCATTAATATATATAAGATCTTTGTTTAACAGATATTTTTGGTACTGTGGGATTTCATAACACAAATCAAATAATTATTGTAGAAACATTTATCTCCCTATGTGTAGGAAATAATATATGGGGAGAAAAATTGGATGAAAAGGAAGTAACATTATGTTGTTAATGGAAGAAATGATAGAAAAGTCATCAGATGTTAAATAACTATCAAGGAAAAACTAATTTAACTGGTTGGAGGAAATTTTCAAAATGTGTTACCAATTAGGTCACTATTCTAAATATTGTATGGAAACACTTTTGGGGAAAGTTAGTTGTACCTAAAAACAAAAGGGATATAAGATAATTCTTTTGTTGACGTGATTTCAATAAATGATAACAAAAATAATAGACCACATAATCTTGAAATGGTTATTCCTCACATATGAATGTTAATGTAAAAATCATGAAACTATTTAATAACATGATGGAGGATAATTAAAATTTAGATATGATAGTTCCTTAAAAATAAAAGGAATTGTTAAAGAGAGATTGAAGATCAAAAGTAAATTTAAAGGGATGTTATATTTTTAAATTAAAATAATCACAACATACTTTGCGTTATCCAAATTTTTGATGATGGTAATGAAGTTATATTTATAAAATATTTATGCATAATTTTATGTTCAAAATATGGTAATGTTGTTACCAAGGGAGAAAGTGAAGGACCCTAGAACACCCTGAGAGGGGAGGGGTAAATCAGTGGTTCAAAGTTTTCTTTTAAATTAATGGATATTGTTCCCACATTGGTAGGAACCTGTTAAACCTATCTGATGATAAAGAGAAGAAAAAAACAATCACATGAAAATAGAAGACACAATAATTTTACATGGTTCCCCACTAAGGGATATGTATAAGGAGCATACACCGATAGGTATTCGTTTATACCAATGTACCCTAATCTTCACTAGTTGTGGAGTACAAATGGTTAGCACTGTCACTCTATGCTATGTGCACTACCTTAAAAGGTTTTAGGGATATGACACTTCGTCCCTTGGATCACTTTCGTCGAATCCCCATTGCTCACTACTTTTTGAAGAATCTAAACTCAGTTTATTTACATTATGGTCACTTCACTGGGTTGGAATTAAATCATGGATCCTCAAATGTTGATAGATTCTTAGTTGAAGTATAATTTTCCCCTACAACTGTAATCTATTTTTCTGTGTACTGCTCATTTCCGAACATGACCTCTATGAACATTCCTTCTTCCTCCACATAACATAATGAACTGTGTACTATGAGTTCTCTACATACTTCCTTCATGAACTAGCCTTCTTACTCTATATATCACACTACATTGTGTAATGCTTTCTTTCTTCATGAACTTCCCTACTATGCATACTGTACAATCTTCCTCTATGAACTTCCATGCTCTATGAACCCCCTTCCACATACTTTCTCTTTTTGTGAGCTGTATTCACTCCCCATACCTTCTCTGCTTACTCTTTGAATATTGTAGTAGATCTGTGGACCAAGTTCTTCTTTCACATACTAGCTCTCCTACACAGACATTTATTCCTACAAACCACTTCAAACTTCACCAGATTTCTATGAATTTATTGTTAGAAACTATTTCGTGAGGTTTTATTCCCACAAACCACTCTATAATTCACCGAAATCCTCTCGAGTTTTTAATCTCAGTCCCTCTTCTTAATAATGAATGGATTAGTGCTCCTTATATATGAAAAATATATCTGAAAAATTTTCTAAATAGAGATTTAAAAAATCTTCATTGCGGCACCACCTTCACTAAGGAATGAACATCTCTTACAAACTATTTTCCATACACGGCCCACATACTTCTATTCTCTCTACACAATGGCAAAAATCACTACCTCTTTTCTGTAAATTACACCCTTCACAGTTTATCAAAATTGTGCCTCGTTTTCAAGAATTAAACACCTTCCCATGACCTATTTTCCACCCGTGAACTATAAGCCTAGACATGAAACTCAATCCTTTATTACTAACCATTTTCTGTTCCATGAACCATTTTCATCTAGTCCAATTAGTGCCCTTCATCATCCGTGAACCATTCCAGATACATGGTACACAATTCGTGTTTTGTACTAAGAGGTTCCTTTACATGTCTAATTTTCATTGTGATTCCATATCTCATTCACTCATATTCATAAATTATTCCTTTTCCAAAAACAAGCTCATGATTTTGAGACCATATAATTTGGAAAAAAGAGGGAAACTGCACCACCTTCAATAATTCTCTCAACCTTAAACACATGACTACCTTCTTTAAAACCTCCTTGATCTACCCAATGGGGATTGAAAAAAAAACACAAACCATAATCCATTTATAAAAAAAAGTTACTTGGTTCCAACAATCTTCCAATTTGAGTTTGTTGGCAATCTGTAGATAAATTCAATGGAGCACCCCCGAAAACCTGATAAATGAGAAAAAATCAACCAACTCTCTAAGTCTTCATGAGCAGTGCTCATTGTAGAAAACAAGATAGGATTAATTAATCTGGTTTTCTTGAAACCAAACTCTAAATCTATATTTTTTTTTCATTATCATTGTCTCTAAACTTTACCCCATTTATAACTAATTATTCTCCCCAATTGTAACAATTTTTAATTCCTTTATTCTCTATTTTCACTTCACATTTCATACTCTTTGTTTGAACCATAAAACATTGAATTTATTTATTACCCTCCATTGGAAATAAACTAAAAGAATAAAATTTTGACTTATTGTGCTCAAAGAACACTTCCCTAGAGAGTATCCCCACCCTAAACCTATATTACATCAGCAAATAGATTAAAAAAATTAACAAAACTAGGGAGGGAAGAAAATTTATATCTTCCACATGCACTGGGAGGTGGTTGAACACTAAGGTTCAACTGATGATTTTATAACACATGTGCTGACAATGGATTGGTCAGTATGTCATCCACTTGATCATTAGTTCCAACATGATGCATTTTAATCACGCCATTTACACCTTTTACTTGATAAAGTGATATCTAATTTCAATGTTTTTCATTTGATAATGTTGAATAGTATTATTCATAAGATCAATTGAACTCTTGTTATCATATTGAATCACCATTGGTTGTTTCACCTCATCACCAAAATTAGTTAGCTGTTGTTTCATATAGAGTAACTGAGTGCAATTCTTTGTAGCAGATATGTACACAAATTCAACATTATTTAAAGAGGAACTAACCGATTTCTTACTCAACAATCCCACACATTTATTTCCAATAAATAATTCTCCATTACTTTTGGAATTTTTTTCAACAACCTCTCTAGACTAGTCAACATCAGAAAATGATGATTGCTCGCTATCACTTCCTATAGAAAATTAGAAGCCATAATTGTGAGTGTGTTGAATATAACTCATGATTGTTTTCACTACATCCATATTTTATTTCATCAGATTAGTTTGAAAGTGGGTCACTAACCATGTTGAAAATACAATATCTATCCATTTCTTAGTCAAGTACAATAATATTCCAATGATTCTCTTGTACAGTGTGATATTTATAGAATTATTATCCTCATACTTTTCCAAGTTTAGTTCCAAATGAAATCTGAGTTGATATAAGTTTGGATTCATGCATATTGAATTTATTCAGCAACTCTCTTGAATACTTATCCTAAGAAATAAAAGTGTAGCCTTTCCTCTAAGTCACTTGCAGCCCCAAGAAATATGTGAGTTCACCAATCAAAGACATTTCAAATTATGATTTCATATTATTGGAAAATTCATCCACTGATACTCTATTGATTCCTCCAAATATAATACCATATACATACACCAGAACCATGAAATGATATTTTTGATAATTATTCACATAATGATTGTGATCCACTCCTCTTATTTTAAATTAGAGATTCTTCAGATAAAAATCTAGTCGAGAGTACAATGATCTTGGTGCCTATTTTAGACAATATAGAACCTTCTTTAATATGAAAACCTTCATTTCATCATTATCAAGAAGAAATCCCACTATTGGTTCAATATAGACTTCTTCTTTAAGAACATCAGTTAAGAAATATGTCTTAAAATCCATTTGATACACTTTGTATCCTACTCAAATTTCCATAGAATGAAACAGTCTGATTGAATCTAGTCTGGAAACTAGAGAAAATTTTTATTTAACATCAACACCTTCAATCTAGAAATATCCTTTACATACCAGTTGTGCCTTATCTTTGATCACATTTTGATGCTCATAAAACCTGTTTTTGAAAATCCACTTTATACCAATCACATTGTGATTGTTGGGTCTCTTAACCAGATTCCATGTTTGAATCTTACCAATCTGATCCAACTCTTCATCCATGGATTTAGCCCATGATCCATCCTTTCCATATTTTTCAAATGAGTATACTTTCACAACTGATTGGAATGCAGAGTGTGCATTATTTCTCATTCCCCTTCTCTGCATGGTAGCTTTACAATCCCGAATGATTTTTGATCGATCAATTAATAATCTTAGGTTTCTCATGTTAGGTTCAGATGAATTTTCTTCAAACATGGTTTCCTCTTCAAATTCTTCTCTTGAGTCAACATCATGATTTTATTCTTATGTTTTTTCCAAACCTTTATCTACTTATGTATTTGGATTCTTTCCATTTCCACATTCTTTCACATCTTTTATCCCATCTGTAGTCAAATTTCATGAGGCATTTATGATTTTATCTTCAATGATCTTCACATCACTAATTTCAACAATTTTTCTAGGATTTTTATTAAAACATTTTTAGGATTTTATATTTATTGAATATTTGAAGTATATTCTCTCATTTTCAACATAATAATACTTTTCATGTTTTCTTTATTTGTTTCAAATAAATGATTTACTTCCAAAAAATGAAAATACCATAAATAGGGATTCCTTTCATGCAAGAAATCATCAGGTGTCTTGGTTTCCCCCATATAAATACCTATTTGGTTTTGAATGTAAACAATATCTTGAACATCCTCTTTCCAGTAATGGTGAGAGATACGACTCTCAATCAGTAGAGTTCTGGCCATACTATTCACCAATCAATTCCGGCACTCAAAAAATCTATTTTTTTGTGAAGTTATCAAATCCAAAACCTCATGATGTATTCCATATTTTTCTAGGTAATTTTCAAACCCAATGGATTTATATTATCCTCCATTTTCAGACCACAGAACTTTGATTTTCCATCTAGTGTCTTTATCAGTGATTCATTGATAAGTTTTCATGCAATCAAGCACATTACATTTCCTGTGTATGACCATCACACAAGCCATTCTACTACAATCATCAATGAAAATGATTAAGAACCTTTCTCCATCTATTCTATCAACATGTATAGAACCATATACGTATCTAATAATGAGATCAAGAAGATTTGAGGCTCTTTTCTTCTTTGAACAATATGAAATACACAACAAATTTTCTCATATTCAAGCATAACAATAATTCTCTTATTCATTCTATAGATTTGGGATATACAAAAAAATATTTAGTTTAGATATCTTTTCCACATCTTTTTTATTGATGTTACCCAACCTCCGGTGCCATAAGTTGTTCTATTCTTCAACTATCATGTAACAAATGTTCTCTTTACTATCAACTTGAAATAAGTTTAAATTTTTTATACATCTTTTCATGAGATAATTCCCTATATTTCCATTGATAGTAAAGAATTTGTGATTAAAAGTCACTACAATTATTTAGTCACAGCATTGACTGACACTTAGGATATTGTGTAGTAATCCATCCACATAAAAAACTTTAGTCTTCCTCATCGCATCATTATATAGTTCAGTACTTCCACTACCTTTGATCTTTAGAGAACCATCATTACCGAACCTAACTTCTCCATCAACGATTTTATAGAAATTAATTAATAGATATGTATTTCCCGTCTTATGGGATAAGAATCCACTACCAAGAATCCATGTACTATAGTTCTTTGTAGACATACGAGATACTTTCATAAAGTTTTATTTTTTGAACTTTCTTCTTTTCCTTCAAAGAAATAAAAGTTTTAGTGAGGGATAAAGATAGTTTTTCAAATATATTTTCCATGTTCGTAGGTTATTAATAATCATACTCCTCTTCCAGAGGGAAAAATTGTTTGAATGAATAAAACCATCTGGTTGACGATTATTGACTTGTATTTGAGTTCTATACAAGTTGTTGCTTCCATTCCTATAACAATAATCAATAGCCTTATGGGTAAAGTTAGAACACTGAAAACCATATCTATAGAAACTGTTTCTTATATAATAATTATGAAATGAATTCATTCTACTTTGTTGACTTCCTAGATCTTCCCCATTCAAGTATCTATGTACCTCTTCACAACATGATATGTTATGGCCCAAATAGCCACAAAATTGTCATTTCATTAGTTAAAATGTCTTTTCACTTATATTCCTTCTCATATCAATTTCCTTATGTAGGTAGTTTGACTTCCTATCATCTCAGTGTTCCTGAGAATAGTTTTCAGCTACCCTTTATGTTTTAATTGAGGGTTTCTTCTTTATAACTTTAGGTGACATTCTAACCTTTCAAATGTTCAACTTTCCTTTCTTTAGGATCATTTTATTTCCATGATTGGATGTTTCAACATCCCAAATGATTCCACTATTACCCATGCACACATGACTTTGGACATTCATAATCTTTTCAACTCCATCGGAACGACGTTTATCTCTCTCCAGCAACTCAACATATGAGAATTTTCTAAACTGTACTTTCTTCTTTATTTCTTTGAAAATTGACTCACTTTAGTGTTTACTCCTCAAAGAAACAAATTATTCATATATAACCTCAATAGTCTTAGATTTTTTATGTTTAGAGCTTATATCATTGATGATCTTTACATATTTTTCAATTTTGAGTTTTAGTTCCACTACATTTTCTGTGCTTTGAGGGATTGATAATTGTGGTTTCAGAAATTTTTCTAGTTATTAAATTTTAGATTCAATATGATCAACATATCTTGATGATTCTCCCAAAATTTTCCCTCCACTCATTTATATCTTACATTGATTCTCAATCTGACCAAAAGAATCATTTATTTGTATCTTGGGATCAACATTAGGGGTCAATTTATTATCTACAAATTTTTCATTTAAAGGTTCTGTTTTTTCTTTTGTAGCCATCCTGGAAGAATGGTTTATATATTTAAATTTTTCTTCTTCTTCTTTAAAGGATTTCTCACCATCATCATTAAAATATTATTCACATAAAAAACTATTTAGTTGTAATTTCCTTTCAGATTTTAAATCTATGTTTTTGAAAAACCTTTTATGAGGCTTCTGAATGTCTCTAGATTCACTTTCTTCATCATCAAACTTTCTTGGGCACTGAGAGGTATTGTACCCAAATCTTCCATAATGAAAAAAATCCAAAGGTAAATCGCCTTCAAATTTCCCTATTCCCATCTTGAATTTCTTGGAAATGAGAGAAAGAATTTATATTTCCTCATTATCTTCATCAATACAATCTCCAAAAATTTATAGTTTTCCCATGGATTCAAATTCCATTTCCTTTCCTACATGAGTCATTGCATCTCCAGGTTTGACTCTCATTTCACAATTAACTAGACTTGTCAGCAGATCATCCAAAGAAAGTTTAGAGAGATCGCTTTTCTCAAGTGATGACACCTTTTCATTGTTAATAGGTGGAAGTCTTCTCAAGGTTTTATTTATAATATCAATGTCTTTGATTTCTTCACCAAGTCCTCTTATTGCTCCAAAAACATCAGTAATTCGATTAAAAAAGGCATCAACATTTTCATCTGGATGCATTTTTAGATCATCAAACATATTGTGAAAATCATGGTGTTTCACCTCCTTTACTTTATTGAATCCTTCATATATTTTCACTAGTTTTTCCCACATAGAATTAGTAGAAGTACAATTCACCACCTTAAGATAAATTTGATCCGAAATAGCTGTAGTTAGGGAATTCTTTGTTTTAGCATCAACATCCCGCATTTTCCTATCAGTGTCAATCATAGATAATCCTGTTGCATCAGTTAGCTATATATCCTATGCAACAAAAATAGAATTTAAATTCCTAGAGATCTTAGATGAGATCTTATCATATTCTTACAAATTTGGAAGTTTCTTCTAGCAAAGAGTAGCACACCCTTGAAATTTACTGAGTTCTCTATGATACCAAAGTCATAAAGATTTAGCACTAGTAACATTTACCCTCTAATACCACTTGAATGACCTCAAAACAATCTTATAGGGGAGGGGTGACTCCGAGTGTATTTTTTTTTAAAATTGATGTATATTTTTCCCACGTTGTTAGGAACATGTTATACCTATCTGATGAGAAAGAGCAGAAAACAAACAATCACATACAAATCAAAGACACAACAATTTTACTTAGTTTACCACTAAGGGATACTCAAAAGAGTATACATCAAGAAGTTTTCATTTATATCTAAGTAAACTAATTTAATTTATTTTTGGAGTATAAAAGTTTATCATAGTCTCTCTATGCCAGGCACACTACCTTTACATGGTTTTAGGGATAACACACTGTGTCCCTTAGACCACTTCCATTGAATCCCCCTTTCTCAATGCATTGGGAAGAATCTGAACTCAGTTTATTAACTTGAAGGTCGCTTCAGTGGATTGGAATAAAGTCATGCATCCTAAAATGGGGATAGATGATTTGTTAAAGTCTTATTTTCCCCTGAAGATGTAATATACTATTCTGCGTACTACTCATTTGCAGACCTGGCCTCTACGAACTGGCCTTCTTCCTTCTACTACACTGCACTGCATACTGCGAGTTATCTATATACTACCTCTACAAACTAGACTACTTCCATAGAATATTATACTAAATCATGTACTTATTTATTTCACTATGAAATATCTTACTCCGCATACTTAAAGATATTCCTCTGTGAAATGCACTACTCCACGAACCCCCTTCCACATACCATCTCTTTTTGTAAACCATCTTCAGTTTGCAGGCTGTCTCATCTTACTCTTAACGTACTGCAAGAGATATTAATACCAAGTTATCCATCTACATATTTTCTCTCCCGCACAAACATGTCTTCATACTAACCACTTCAAACTTCACCAACATTATCTGAATTTATAATCAGATCCTACTTTATATAGTTTTATTCCTGCGAACTACTGTATACTTCACCGAAATCCTCTCTAGTTTTTAATCTCAGTACCCATTTTTATTAATGAAGGGATTAGTGCTCATTATATAAGAATAATAGATCCAAAAAATATATTAAACAGATATTTAACAAATCTTCATTATATAACCACCTTCACGTAGTGCCACACATCTCCCATGAACCATTCTCCCTATGCAGTCCAGGTACCACCATTATAACTCTGAGGGGAAAAAAATCACCTCCAAATTTATGAAAATGAAACCCTTCACAGTTTCTCAAAACTCCACCTCATTTTCATGAAAGATGTGTTGTACCACAAACTATTCACCTCCCATGAACTACACGACTCAACGTGAACATAAAACATTCACCACAAACCATTTTTCGTTCCAAGAACCATTTTTGTTTAGTACACATAGTTACTTTCATCGTCTGTGAACGGTTCCCTGTACATGGTACATGGTTCTTCTCCGGTTCTATATGGTTCATTTCCTTTGATGATTTTCATAGCCATTCTACATCTCATTCACTTCAGTGTAGAAATCCTTCTTCTACAAAAAAACTCCCGATTTTGAGGCCCAAAAATTTGGTAAACACTGGGAAATTGCACCACCTTCAATTCTGCTTTAAGCCTCAAATATAAGATCACCATCCTTGAAAACTCATTAATCTACACAAAGAGGATTGGAAACAAACACAAACCATAATCCATTTCTAAATAAGAATAACCTTGGTTCCAACATAAATAAGTAGTGACACTATATTCTAGAATAAAAATCCTAGTAATTATTGATATTTAATTACTGGGGATGAAAAAATGATATATCACTAAGGACTTGGGAATCATGGATATATAATTAAGTGAATAATTTCAAAGGAATATATTGTAAGACATTTACCCCAACTGAATAAGGAATATTATTTTTTTATAACTTTCTAAAAAGGATGGATAATTAGTGGAAGTCACAAGAAAGATAATATTAAATACAACAAAACCCTTGAGTTTATAATCTCTAACGTCTGTGGGATGATGATAAATAAATTTAAAAAGTGTGACATGTACTTTATTACTTTCATTGATGATTTAACTCAGATGCCCAACATAATATTCATGGTACCTAAATCAGAAGCTATATAACTATTCAAAATTTATATAGTTAAATCGATAAGGATCATGGTGTATATATATCAACATTGTGAAAAATAAATATAAAATAGTAGATATGCAACTCTTTCAAGTCCTTAATTAAGAAACATGGAATTAGACACCCTCATCCCAACTATCCTCAACAAAATGGGGTAATGGAAAGGAAAAATTGATGTCTTGTTGATGTTTGAAGAATAATTCTTACTGAATATAAATATTTGGAGTTATTCTAGAGATAATTAATAAGTATAACTATACATGTTCATATCATATGTTTTCGTTGACTACAATAAAAAATGAATTTATATGAGATGTGTTATAAAAAAGACCATACTTAGAAATTTTAATGTTTTTTGGGAGTAATAGATTAACAAAAATAAAAAATATGTATTTATTAAAGTTTTATGAAAAGGTAAAATAATTAATTTTCATGGGATATTCACCCAAAAAAGAAGGTAAATATGTTTTTTTAAGTAACTAAATAATTTGATTTATTCTTTTGATGAAAAAAAATATTGAAAATTATTATACCTTAATAGAGGGTTTTCATGAAGTCGTAGATGCCTGAATGAAAGATAGAATGTTAATATTAAGAGAATTTAATGAAAATAAATATGAATACGAGCTTAATATTTTACAAGATGATTCCGATCAATCCTGCGATGATGAAAGTAAAATTAGAAGAAAAACACAAAAATTCAGGACATTATAAAAGCATGTGGAAAATGATAATATAACTTGAAATTATAAAGATCTAGTTCATACCAAGAGTATATTGAGTTTTAAAAATCATAAATCACTTATCTCATAAGTAAACAACAATACAGTTTAGAATTAGTTGAGTAAAAAGAATGGTTAGATACGATTAATGAAGAGTTTTATCAGATCGAGGAAAATAACTTATGGAATCATATTCAGTGAATCGAATGAAAAAATGTTATATAAAAAATGGGTGTTTATAAATTAAATCAATTAAATGGGATAAATTTTAAGGAATAAATTTTGGTTAGGTTTCAAAGGTCATTCATAGGTAGAAGGTATTTATTATAAAGAAACTCTAACTCTTGTTTAAAGACTCAAAACTGTAAGAATATATTTGGCTGTTTCTATGTATAAAAATTACAAAGTCTATCAGATGGATGTTAAGTCTAGATTCATTAATGGATAAATTAATAAAAATTTTATGTTGGTATGAATGATTTGTTTATACTTGATAATGATGGAACCATGGCATGTACACTGAATAAATATTTGTATGAGTTAAAATAGGCCTCACATTCATAAAATTCAAACATTTATAGATTCCTAAAGAAGTTGGAATTTAATAAATAAAATGTTTATTGAAAATTATAAATCAAATAGATGAGTACAGGTACCTGGATTTTCATTGTTTACATTGATGATATATTTTTTTGCAGGTGACATGAATAAATATTGAAAAAACATTTATGAACTGATGTAGATGAAATTTGATATGTCAATTCTTAGAAATTTAACTTTCTTTATGGGACCACAAGTTTAATATTAAGCAATATACACCTTTCTTTATCAAGAAAAGCATTCCAAATAAATGTTAATGAAGTTTCACATGACATATTCAGAGACGATTTCTACAACTATTTCTATTTGAGTGAAGATGAGTAATGATGAAACTAGCCAAAGCATAAATTAGAAGGAAATTTAATAATTGATCACAAGTTTAATATATCTTATAGAATCTCAGTTAGATATTGTGTATGTAGTAACATAATGTGCTAGGAATCAAAGTGATTCTAAAGAATCATATATGACCGCTTCAAAGATAATTTTGAGGTATGAAAACGGAACATTAAATTATGAATTTATTTATAAGAAAAGTAATAAATTGAACATACTCGGGTTTAAGGATGCAGATTGGTATGGGGATTCTAAGGATAAAAAATGAATAACCCTAGGAATATTTTCTTTGGAGAGAGTTATCTGAGATAACATAGTAAATAAAACTTTTGTTACTTTGAGTAAAGATGAATATAAATATGATTATAATAGACATGGATGCACTCAAATGGTATAGATGAATGTTCATCTTGAATATTTGAAGGTGAATATAGAGAAACCAATGAATATTGTTTGTGATAATAAAAGTGTAACTGGTCTTTTTAAAAATCTTATTTAATATTATAGGTATATGAACATTGATATTAAATTTCGTTTTATAAATGAAAGTGTTCATCGCTGATATATATATATATATATATAGATTGATTATATTTTAATAAAATAAAAAAATTATAATATATTAACCAAAGCTATGAAAAGGGTAGAATTTGAGGAATTAAGGTTAAAATTGCTTGTTCATCCTCCACTACAGATTTAATAAAGTTATTGAGTTACCATTATATATATATTTTTTGGATTATATTTTCAAAGGAGGAGGAGAATTACTACACTACAATTTTACTTCTCTAAATTCGAAGATGGTGTTATCATAGAAAGAGGGAGTAAAAGAATTGAATGTTACATTTATAGATGATGTGATTATTGATGAAGAGTATATCATTATCATGTCTAAAATAATTCTTCTCATAGAGGGATGAAATAAATTCAAAATTATAGATCAATATCATTTTGTGATATTAAGACACTTCTATTTGAGAAAAGTTATATTTTGATGAAACATGATATTAGGGTTGTTGATAGTGTTGCAACAAATTTGAATAAGAATATTTAAGAAATGTTATTTTGTTTTTAAAACTATATTATTATTTGTTAACATTGTTTTTTTTGAATTTTTTATTTTTCGTAAAAGATAATAATTTTTAGAAGGATAGTTTTCCTAATGAATTTTGGTGCTATAGTATAATTTTTATAAGAATTCTGTGTTGATAAAATTAGAGGATGAATGGGGAGAAGTTTCTACAATATTCAAAATCCAATTATTAATTTCATCAAATGAAATTTTATCAGAATATTCCATATAAAAATTAATTTATATAATTTAAATTGTTTAAATTGAGAATATGCATGTTTCAAACATCTAAAGAAGAAACATCACATTCACAGAATATCTAAAAGTGATTAAATATGGGAAATAGATTTTATAATATGTGAAGTTAAAATAATCTGAAGTAGTTTTAGAAGAGGATTTATGGAAGAAATATTTCAGAAAAATATTTTTGGATTATAATTTTAGAAAATTTTTTTAAATAACATTTTTAAAAGAATTTTTAGAAAAACATGTTTTTAGAAATAATTTTAGGAGAACATTTTTTGATGTACATTTATGGAATAAAAATTTTAGAATAAAATTTCAAGAAGAAAATTTGAAGAAGAACCTTTTTAGAAGAACCTTTGAAAAATAAATTTTTTAATAAATCTTTTAAAACAAATTTTATTTAAGAACATTTATTTATTCACTTGAATAATAGTTTTAGAAGAACATTTTTTAATGAATATTTTCATAAGAACATTTCTAAAAGGTTTTATAAGAACATTGAATCATTTGAAGGAGATATTGGAAGAATAAAATTAAATTCACTTGAATAAATTTCAAAAGAACATTTTTGATTTTATTGGGAGGTGTTTTATAGAGTCCCTATCATTTTATATATAATAATAAATTATTTTAAGAGTAATTATACATTATAAAACAATCCAAGGATCATGAAGTCTAGTGTATTTGAAGAACATGTACATAAATTTGAAAAAAAAGGACTAAAAAAACTTCTTTATTTAATCTTCATAAAGAGATCCTAACTTAATTTGAGCCCTTAAATTTCAAAGGGTACCCTGGGGATCACATGAACAAAGGGATAAGCTAAAAACCCAGTAAGGGAATAACCATAAGAAGAAAGAATTAGCACATGGGATAGAGGACATGACATGATGATATAAAAAGGCATGTAACATATGAAACCATAACATATAATCATGTGATCTTATAAACATGGAGTCATAGTAATGTGGAAGAAACATAAAATATTACTTTATCATGATTCAAGGAAAACCTCCAAGACCATTTCACATGGTAGCACAATCCAAGGCTAACCACCCAGACCATCGCACATAACGTCTCATGAGTCTCAAATTTACACAATGTTTTGGAGTGAAATATTGGAACACCCATATTAACTTTTAATGAATATTTATTCTACATAAATAGTCATACATAATCAATCTTACATTAACATAAGGGTTACCCATGGAATAAAATGGGCACCATAATCATGTCATAAAGCACAACAAATGGGTGTATCATAAAAGTGTCAATGAAAGAAAGGAACTAAAATATACATGGAAATTAATATGGTAAAATAGTCATGTACCATGTTAAGTGATTTCAAGTAAAAGTGAAAACATGTAAGAAAAGTATTTAATAAATTTTGGTATTAAAATATTTTTGTGCGATTTTAAGGAAAATAATGTAGAGCCTATAAAATAGAAAAGGGAAAAATCCTTTATATAAAACCATACATGAAACAAGAATGTTTTTATAATAAAAAAGACTGATTTTATAAATAAAATGGTGGATTAAAATATAATATATGGTTTACTTCAAATCCAGTAAGAATTCGAGATGTTCCCTCAAAACAAGTTTGATTGTTGGGAAGTATTAAGGAGGGAATAACTTAAAAAATGTATATCCACAAAAGAGAATGATGGAAGGGTCTTTATAAATGAATTTGGTACGTGTACATAGACATTATAAGATTCAAAAAAAAGATAATATAACTTTATTTTTGTGAAAGAAAATATGGCAACTCGATGGAATATAAGAGGTTCGGGTAGAAACCCTTACAGATTATCGATATGGTATGAGGTGTAATTAAGAGGGATTAATGAGAAATAAATGGGTTTATTATAACTGATACATCATGACTGAAATATGGGGGAGGTGTGAAATCATTCCCCATCATTAGGTATTACACACAAAAGTTCATAACATAGAGGACATTCTAGAATAAAAGTGAAATAGAAAGGATCCCTTACCTTAAGCACGATGATGTTCTTTGCTTGATCTTAATGACCTGAATAATTTAAATTAATTTTATTAATTAACAATTAGTGAACCTATTTTACATGTGAATGATTTATTATAACCTTTTTGAGTTCATGAATAACTTTTTTTTTTGGTTATAAGGTTCAATTTCATTATTTGGGTCTGTTTTCATTCTTGGTTTTAATAAGAAGTTCACTTACATTCATGTATGGACACACATTTATATTGAGAGTGGTTGTCTAGAATTGAATTTATTTTAAATTAGTGAAAATAAATGAGATTACATGTTTATAAAATTAATTTTTATTATTTGGAGTGATGGATAATCATTATATAAAACATTAATGATAAATTCTTGAATTAATTTGGTGATTTTACTCATAATTAACTAGTTTTATATCATTATATAACATCACGCGTGAACAAATATTACAGAACATAAAAAAAAGATAAAATACATATTTAATATTATGGTTAAACCAAAAAAATTATTTTACAACCATAATTTAATATGGTAATGGAAATTGATAACCTGCCATCCTTGAATGTGATAAATTAACACATCTTAGATGATGTTTTCATTTCTTTTTGTATAAAATATGGGAAAAGGAGATATGATAATTAATTATCATATTAGCATAAAAATATTCAAATAAATTTATGGTACTATATTTTTCATACCATTTGTATGAGGAGAGGTTAAGAAAGAAAAGTGAACAAAGGAACATGGAATGAAAACGAAGGAAATGAAAAGAAGAATTTACCTCTTAAATCAATCATCCTTGAGAGCCTCTTAAGCTGAAAGGATTTGGTCTTTTGAGAAGACGAAGTTATTATGGACGTGGGGGACGATCTTGGGTAGAGATTTGGGAAAAATTTAGAGAAGTTACATGGTCTGATAAGAGTAAAGAGAAGAGGTAAGTGTGGGTGATTTCTATATTAGAGGGGAGGAAGATTTTCTTAGTATTTTAATCATTAGTTTATTAATTTTCCATAAGACAAGAAATAGTAATGATTCTTGTGACCATAATTAGTAATATGTTAATGTGAGTTCAAACCATTTTCTATTTAAATCATCAATGACTCAATCATGATGCAGAAATTCAGGTTTTAGCATTTATTGTGAATTATCGTATTTTATTATTCATAAAAAATTTAAGTATATTAAAAAAATCCCAAAAATTAATCCTAACCATTTATTAATGTGTAGAATCAAAAAATGAATTCCATTTTCCAATTTTTTTTATAAATATATTTAATTTAATTTTCAATTAAAAGAATTATTTTCTTAAAAAAACATATTTTAAAACTATAAATGATTTTATAATGTTTTCCATAAATACATTTGGTCCTATAAAATTATATTGATCTAGTAAGACACATAATTTTTAATTTATGAACACATTTTATGAAAATAAATTTTCTTTTAAATTAATTAATTAATTATAATTAATTATTTAAGACCTACAAAAATATCAATACTTTTACTATGGTCCTATTTTCACTTTTTAGATGCCTAAATTTTATTTATACATTAAATAGTGAGGATAATATTATTATGGATGATGTACTATTCATAAGCTTCATATTACTATACAAAATTCATACTGATCGTAATTGTGTATGTTAGATTATCAAAATTTAAATCACATAAGTGACAATATCATGTTTAAAGGTCCCATTGTACTTCATAGTTTACTGTGTTGTGATTTCATGTGAATATATGACATAATTATAAGAATGAAATTTCCATTGATAAAACATCAGGTCATTACATTATTTCCACCTTATGAAATTTGACACTCAAAATTTAGTTTTACATTCAAAGAAATAAACAGGTGTGGGTAGTTTTCCTTCATCACCTCCTCTAGTTCCTATGATGCCTCTTCAAACATATGGTTCCACCCTAGTACTTTTACTAGGTGAGTTATCTTGTCACGTAGAACATTATCTCTATGATTCAATATCTTCACTGGATGATCATTGTAATAATGACCATTCTCCAACTATACCACTTCTGAAGAGAGTACACCTGAAGGGTTGTTATGTAATTATTTAAGAGGGATACATTAAAGACATCATTTGATTTTTACATGGTAGGTAGAAGTTCTAGTCGATATGCCACAACCTTGACACGATCAAGAATCTCAATGGGGCCGATGCTACTGGGAAATAACTTTCATTTCTTCCAAAACCTCATTATCTTATTCTATAGAGATATGCTTAGAAATACAATGTCTCTAAATATGAACTCAAGATATCATCGAAGATTGTCTACATAATTTTTTTGTCAAATTTGGGCTACCTTAATGTGCTGTTAATTGGTTTTTACCTTCTCCACCATTTCTTCGTCCATTTTAGGCCCTAGCAGATTATGTTCACCGAAATCATCCCAAAACACCAGTGTTCTAAAACATTTCCTATAAAGGGATTCGTATGGTTCCATTAAGATACTTGAGTGGAAACTGTTGTTGTAGGAGAATTCAACTAATGGAGGATGTTGGTCCCATCCTCCATTGAAGTCCATAGAACATGCGATCAACATATATGACAATGTCTAAATATTTTTCTCATATTGGCCATCAGTTTGAGGATCATAGGCTGTATTGAAATTTAGTTTGGTTCTTAGCTCATTTTGGATACTTTTATAGAAATTTTAGGTGAATCTGAGATCTTGATCAGATACAACATATAGTGGTACTCATGCACTTTACCACTTCGTTGATATATATCCATGAAAGTTGATCCCATGAGATGTCCTCTTGAATTTCTATAAAGTGTGCTATCTTCTTAAGACAATCTACAATGACCCATATAGCATTGTTTAATCTAGATGTCCTTAAATGTCTAGTGGCAAAGTCTACGGTGATGTTATCCCACTTCTATTTTGGTATGGGTAGTGGTTTCAACATCCCCTTAGAATTTTTTCCTTCAGACTTTACTTGTTGACATACCAGGCACTTTGATGTATACTCAACATTATCCTTCTTCATATTATCCCAAAAAAGTTCTCTCATATATCTTGATACATCTTTCTTCTCTATGGGAGAATCGAGAAGGTTTGTGCTATGTGCATCATTAAAAATCTCCTTCTTTATATCTGTATGAGATGGTATACATAATCGTGACCCAAATATTACAACTCATTCCTAATCAATCATAAACTCAGAATATTTCCCATTTTTAATGGCTTCCACCCTTTTATAAATTCTCACATCTTTCCTTTGGTTATCCTTTATTTTCTGTATGAGGTATGGTTGAGAAATCACTTGAGAAAGGATTGATGATTTTACTCCTTTAATGATTCCCATGTCCATCCTATACAAATCTACGAAGATTGGATACTTTTCAATTATCATCATTGATAAAGATGCATGATCCTTTCTACTTGGATCATCCTTTACCTTATTTACCTTACCGGGATGGTAGTGTATTGATCAGTCATAATCCCTTATGAGATCTAACCATCTTTACTGGCTCATATTAAGCTCTTTTGTTGGAATATATATTTGAGACTCCTGTGTTTAGTATATATCTCACACTGCTCCCCATATAGTTAATGCCGCCATGTTTTTAACACAAAGATCACAACCATGAACTACAGATCATGTATAGGATAGTTTTTATCATGTATTTTTAGATACCTTAAGAAATATTCTATCACTTTATTTTGAATCATCACATACCCCAAGAACTTCTTTTAAGAATCACATTACACCATAAAGAGTTCTCCGCGTGTGAGTACTGGTTCAATTATTAACCTCATTTTCTACTTCTTAAAACTGTCTTCACATTCCTGAGCCCAGAAAAATTTTATTCCCTTTCATGTCATCTTGTTCATTGGGTTTGAAAATCATGAAAAGTTCTTAAAAAATATTCAATAATACCCTACTAGAACTAGAAAGCTACAGATATCCATCACAGATGTTGACCGAGGCACTCTTCAATCGCCTTTGTCTTGGAAGGGTCTAAAGATATCCATTCATTGATGATAATATTCTCCAAGAATGACTCATCCTATATCTAGAACTCATATTTACTGTACTTTGCATATAGATTCTCCCTTCTCAAAGTCTTTAGCATAGTATTCAACTTCTCTTCATGTTCCTCCTTTTTATTGGAGTATATTAGAATATCATCAATAAAGACTACAAAAATGTTTTAAGGAAATCTCTAAAGACTCTAATAATTAAAACCATGAAACTTTATGGAAAATTAGTGAGTCCAAAGGGAATATCTCGGAACTCATAGTGTCTATACCTTGTTCAAAATGAAGTATTGGGAATATTTTCCTTCCTCACCTTTAATTGGTGATATCCCAACCGAAGGTCCACCTTAGGGAAATAAATGGCCCCACGAAGCTGATCAAATGAGTCATCTATCCATGGTTGGGGATACTTGTTCTTTATTGTGATTTTATTGATCTCACAATAATAAATTAAAAGGAAAATTTATCCATCCTTCTTATTGACGAAGTGGACTGGCGCACCACATGGTGAAGCACTCGGGTGTATAAAACCCTTCTTCAAATTCTCCTGTAACTACTTATTCAGCTCTTCCAATTCTGTGGTGTCCATTATATAAAGTCTCTTTGATATAGGTAGGGATATATGAATATGTTTAATTGAGAACTAAACCTCTCAATCAGGAAGAAGACCATAAAACTCTTCAAGGAATACATCAGTGTAATACCTTATGATTGGCATGTCTTCAAGCATGATTCTCTACTTTGTATCAATCATTTGAGCTAGACATGATTTCATATAAATAATTAATATCTAAACATGATACAATTATTCTAAATGATATTCATCTTCCTCCTTACACATGTAATTAATTTGAGGATGCTTTAGGATGTGAAGAGTGATATCCCTCTCCCGATAGTAAATGTTGTCTTTGTATAAAGATAGCCAATCTATGACTAAGATAGTGTCGAAATCTAATAAAATAAGTATTAAGAGATTCTCTAGGAGGTTCAAGACAAAAACGTTAACTAGAGAGGAGTAATAAACCATAGACAAAAAAATTTCCCCATTCTATTTTCTCACTGATATCTTATACTCCAAATTTTGAGGTTGTGTTTTAATAGTTCTACTAAACTTATAAGATATGAAAGAATGTATAGAACTAGATTCAAATAGTACATTTTATATTCTTGAATTAATAAGTAGCATAGCTTTCACCACATCATTGTCCGGCTCTACCTCAGTAGTGGTGATAGTATAAGCCCTTCCTTGTTGCCTTGGAAGTTGTTGTTTATTGTCTCTGATAACTCTCAGCATAGGGATATTTCTCACATAATTCCCACATTCCTTATAGTTGTAACACTGCATTACAAGATGAGTGTTGATATGAACCTTCCTTTATTCTTCAACATTAGTGGTATTTTATATATATCTTATGTGGTTTTTATCCAAATGTCCCAACTTTTCACATTTTAAGAAATTATTGGTTCCCTTTAGATAGTTCCCAAGATGCTTCATCCCCCAATTTTGACACATGGGATGGCCAGGCTTCTTTCTATCCTAGAATTTATTCTTGGAACCACCCACATTAGATTAAATTTTCCTCATTTTTTCTCTAGGACCACGATACCACTGAGGGTATTAGATATCTATTTTAACCATAATGGAACAACAAAAAATCTTTTTATAGCCATCGAAGTCTCAAAAATTCAACTCTTTTCATAGAATCATCTTTATTCTGATAAAGAAGTGATCATCCTTGATTTTAGTGTTCATGAAAAAGCCATAGGAATAACTTTAAAGCGTTGTAAATTTTTCTTCATATGCCCCAATGTAATCACCTTACTTATACTTGAGTATGAGAAACTATCTTTCCATCTTGACATAGAGGGTTCAAGAAAATTATTTATTTTAAAAAATAATTATTGAATACCTCCAATTCCATGGAATCAATTTCCTCTTAGGAATTAATATTCTTGATCAGATTCCACAAATTATCCCCTTCCCCATCAAAATGATAGACCACCAGTACAAATTTCTCTTCTTTTGAGCATTATAGGACAAATAATATCTTTTCAATGGAGTTAATCCACTATTCTGCAAGGAGGGGATCAAAATATTAACTAAAGATGGGATGCCTTTTCCAAATGAATGATATAAAGAAAAATTTCCCGTTAATTATAGGATGAGGGTGTTCTACATGATTCAAGGTATTATTCATAACTTTATACAGCTGAGAAATAACTTTCATGAAGTTTTGATCACCCATTCCAATCATATCAGGAATATAGTTTGGGAAATCTTCACATTACCTATCACGTTGATTGTTAGAATGTGTCATTATATTTCCTGCCATTAACTAAGAAAAATAATTTATAATTAGAGTGCTTTAATACTTATCTATTGAGCATAAAAAGGAAACTTTGAACATAAGAGGCCAAACTTGTAAAGGAGAAGTATATCCTAACTTTCAATTCGCTATGTTTTAATCTAGATTATCCTTGATCTACTTCTTAACATATATTATTATGTTCTTTTTTTATTCCCTTTATATTGGTTTTCACTATGCTCAAGAATTTACCATAGCATATCCCTCTAGAGCATCAAACCATGAGTGAATTAAGGCCCATTGTAATGCACTAGTTCCCAATTAAGTCAATATCAATGTATTATTTTCAATTTTTACCTTTAGATACATCTAGGCTAGAGCCACCTCTACCAGTTTGTATCTAGATAGGGATGTATTTTCTTGATAAACCACTTACTCCATACTTACCAAAATATTGGTATGTTTTCTTATACTTAGTCTCATCCTTAAGGTTCTTACTGAAGTCCTCAATTACTAATATAAAAAAAACTAGACCATCATATGATACCAACTATAGTGACCCAAGAATTTTATATATAAAATTACATGATTTTAAATATAATTACACATCCTAAAACAATCCATGGATCATGAAGTATAGTGTGTTTGAAAACCAGGTACATATAATTGAAAACATTGGACTAACAAAACACTTGTTTATTTAATCGTCATAAATAGCTCTTAACTTACTTTGAGACCTTATATCTTCAAAGGGTACCGTGGGGGTCACATGAATAAGGGGATGAGATAAAATCCAAGTAAGGGAATAACCACAAGAACAAAGCATTAACACATGGGATAAAAGGTATGACATGATGATATAAAAAGTCATGTAACATATGGAATCATAACATATAAACATGAAATCATATAAACATGGAGTCATAGTAATGTGGATGTAACATAAAAAATTAATTTATCACGAGTCATGGCTAACTTCCAAGACCGTTGCACATGGTAGCATATGCCAATGCTAACTGCAAAGACCGTCGCACATAATGTCTCATGAGACTCAACTTTACCCAATGTATTAGAGTTATATCTTGGTGAACCGGTATTAACATATCATTTATATTTTTTCCACATCAACAAATATATATAATCATTCTTATATAAACATAAGGGTTACCCATGAAAAGAATTGGGTACCATAATCATGTAATAAAGAAAAACAAATGGGCCTATCATAAAAGTGTCCATGAAATAAAGGAACTAAAATATACTTGTACGTTCATAAGGAAAAATAATCATGTTCTATGGTAAGTGATGTCACTTAGAATTGAAAACATGTATGAAATGTATTTAAGAGAGTTTTGCATTTAAACATTTTTGTGCGGTTTTAAGGAAAATACTATAGTACCATTAAAATAGATCAGGGAACAATCCTTTATATAAAAAAAATGAAACAAGAAGGTTTTCATAATAAAAAATTCTGATTTTAGAAGTACAATGTTGGCTTAAAATAGAAGATAGATTTCACTTGAAACTGGGTAAGAATTTGGGATGTTCCATCAAAACATGTTTGCTGTTTGGGAAGTATTGAGGAGGGAATCACTTAAAAATATATATATCCCAAAAAGAGAATGATTAAAGGGTAGTTCTAAATGAATTTGGTACACGTACACAGAATTTTGAAGATTCACATAAAAATATAATATAACTTTATTTTTTTAAAAGATATATTAGGCAACCTGAAAGAACAATGGAGATTCAGGGAGAATCCCATTTGGATTATTAGCATGGTATCAGGTGTATTTAATAGGGATTAATGAGAGATAAAGGAGTTTCCTATAACTTATACATCATGATTGAAGTATTGGGGAGGTTAAAAATAATACCCCATCATTTATTATTACACATATAATTTTATAACATAGAGCGCATTCTTGAATAAAAGTAAAATAGAGAGGATCTGTTACCTTAAGCCTGATGGTGTTCTTCTCTTGATCTCAATAACTTGAATAATAAAATTAGGTTCATTAATTAAAAATTATATAGAATAGTTTACATTTAAATAATTTATGATAACATTTTTTAGTACATTCATAACCTTTTTTATTGGTTATGAAGTTTAATTTCAATACTCGGGTTAGTTTGCTTCCCTGGTTTTAATGATCGGTTCACTTATATTCATGTTCGGACACACACACGTATGATGAGAGTGGTTGTCCAGAATTTAATTTGTATTAAATTAGTGAATATAAATGATATTACATGGTTTTAAAACCTATTTGGTTATTTATAGTAAAGGTTAATCATTATATAAAACATTAATGATAAACCCTTGGATTAATTTGGTGATTTTGTTTATAAATAACTTGTTTTTTATTATTATTTAACATCATGTGTGAGAAAGGATTACATAAAATAAAATAAAATTAAACAAATATTTAAAGGCCTATTTTAACCATGAAAATGGTATCATGACCATAATTGAATATGGAAATACAAATTGATAACCCATCATCCTTGAATGTGATCAATTAACACATCTCGGATGGTGTTTTCAGTTATTTTTTATAAAATAAGGGGGAAGGTGAGATGATAATAAATTATTCCCTTAGAATAAAAAAATTCATTAAATTTATGGTACTATATTTTTCATACCACTTGGATGAGTAGATGTTAGAAAATAAAGGAGAAAATAGGAACATGAAAAGAAAATGAAAGAAAAGAAAAGAGAATTTACCTAGTGATTCAATATTACTTTAAAGCCTCATAAGGGGAGAGGATTTGGTATTCTGAGAAGACCAAGGGATTATAAGCATGAAAGGGGATCCTGGAGATAGTTTTGGGAATAATTTATTGAATGTACAAGGCTTGAGAGGAGTGAAGATAAAAGGGGAGCGTGGGTGGTTTTAATAGTGGAGGAGAGGAGGATTTTCTAAGTATTTTAAACATTAGTTTATTAGTTTTCCATAAGACAAAAAAAATTAATGATTATTGTGAAACAATAGTAATATATTCATATGATTAAAAAAAATTGGCCATTTATATCACCCATTACCGAAGCATGATTCAGAAATTCAGATTTTTTCATTTATTGCGAATTATCGTCTTTTATTATTTATGAAATTTTTTAGTATTTTTGAAAAATCCCAAAAATATAGCCTATCCATTTTTTAATGTGTATAATTTAAAAATGACCTCCATTTTTTTCCAAAATAATTTTCCAAATATAATTAATCTAAATTTTAATTAGAATCATAATTCACTTCAAAAATACAAATTTTAAAACAATATCTGATTTTATAATGTTTTCAAAAATTACATAAGGTATTATAAAATTATCTTAAAACTATTAGAAAAAAATTTATTAATTTATGTAAACCTTTTAGGAAAATAAATAGTATTTTAAAGTTATTAATTAATTATAATTAATTATTTTTGAATTAGAAAAATACTAATACATTTACTATAGACATTTCATCACTTATAAGATGCCTAAATTATATTTATATATTAAAGGGTGAGGTTACCTTTCTTTTGGATGATGTACTATTCATAAGGGTCATATTACTATTCATAAGGGAATGTTACTACTCATAAGGGCATTTACTATTCACTAAAAATTAAGTTTGTCTTATCAAACTCAAAACATATTATTGATTACAACCATGTATGCCGAATTTTCGATATTAAAATTATAGAATTGACAATATTATATTTTAACGTCAAAACGTACATAGTATTTCATTGTGTTGTGATTTCATGTGATTATATGACCTAATTATAATAATATAATTTTCACTGATAAATCATTAGATTGTTACATGTTTTAGAATAACTTTAAAGTTGGATTAGACTAACATAGAAATAGGTGGGGGTGAATTGAACATAAAAAACAAATTAATATTAAAATTATTGAGGAAGAAAAAAATATTTTTGAATGATATATGATAATAAAAACCTTCTAAATACTTTAAAAAAACAACTGATACAATTTAAATGAAATTTAATTCACAATTGAATAATTATATATGATTTTAAAAGAGAAATAACATAAGAATGAGTGATTCATAAATTGAAGGATTAAGAATATGAAAATATGAAACTATAATAAAAACATTAATAAGAAGAAAAATTTAGAAAGATTAAAATAAATAACATGATTTGATAAGGTATTTTGGAAAATGTTCTTTGATAAACCCCTATACATCCTTCCCCAATTAGATGAGGCTTTGTTAAATTATTCACTTGAATTTAATGATATCCAAGATAAAAAACACACTTTATTTTTAATTTGTTATAATAATATAATATAATATAATCTAACCCATATTTTTAATGGTAATAGCTAAAAACACGAAAGATAAGTAACCCATTTCTATATAGTAGTTCCGGAAGGAAATCCAAGTCCATCACTTAAAAGTACAATGAATAATAAAATTGAATAATGAGGAAGAATGATTGATAAAAGAAATATTATTTAAGAAAATTCTCAATTATCTCAAATATATAAGAATAATCACCATAAAATAATGAGAAATATGTATCAGAATAATGAAATGATTTACAAGATAAGTACACTTTTGGAATTGAGAGAGATTTAAAAATTGAGAACAATTTTGTAATAATACCACTTTTGAGATTATAAATTGATTGATAAGGTAATAATTAAATTAAAACAACACCCAAGGGGTATATTTATATTCTCCAAAGTCTTTGAGAACCTTCTTGAAATTAACTAATGTCAAAAAATTCACAGGGGACCAATTTGATACATCCTAGACCATAATAAATTCTATTTTGATAGGTCACTCTGGAAACCATTGGATACCCAAGTGTTTGTGATCTTAAAAATTTAGGATGGTCAGAAGAAAAAAATAACTTCTTTTGTGTTAAACTAATAGATAAATCCATATGAAGGAATCATGTGAGGATTTACCAGAAGAATAAATTTATGTTTTAAAGAAGATGAAAATTGAGTTTTTGGGAGTAATATTCTAATATAACTTTCTAAAAGAACATTAGGGAACTAATCAGAAGAAAATTATGGAAGAAATAATTTGAATAACATTAGTGAGTTTATTAAAATAATTTTTTTGATGAACAATTCTAAAGAACATTCCAGAAAACATCTTCTAGAAGGATAATATATTTGTAAAGGGAAAATTATTTGTGATGATTTTGATCTGTATAGATAATGTTCAAAAATAATGAAATTATTTTCATGATTCTAACTATTTTTTGAGGAAGTTTTGAAATGTTTATTTAAGGTGTGGTTTCAGAAAGATTTAAGTTGGATATAATTTTTTAGAAAGTTTTAAAGGCATTTAACTGGATTTATGAACATGAGAATAATGTTGAATTACACTCCATGTATTGCCTGTTTGTTTCAGATATTTTTGTTCATATAAATTATGAGGAGTGAAAATACAATGTATATAGATTTTTTTGGAATGAGAATGAGTATATAAATAGGTGAGTTCTTTAGAGACAATTTTCTATTTTTTTAATATTATTGAGAGGAATAATGATGAAAGTGAGGGAAACCAACATCATTTAGAATATTAGAAGTGTTGAAGAAGAATTTGACGTTTTGGAGTTTTTAGTACTGAGAAGATTCTTCAAATTATAAAAGAACATAAAGTTGATAGGTTGAAATTATACGTTATGATAAATGAATTTCAGGAAAATTAATTCGGGATAGATTATAATATGAAAATATTTCAATGTTATAATATTACATTAGCATAGAAGAAGGAAAAAAAATTGTAAGTTGTGGAAACTATTAATATTTGCCACCGGGAGTTAAAATTATATTGGTGGTAGTGGGTACATTTTTACCCAAATATATTATATAATTGATATTCATGGATTTATAGAAGTTTACATGACAAGAACTAGGTGATCACATTGGGAACAAACCTTGTAAAAACTTATGTTCCTTGCTACACTTTATTTTTCAATGCATGTGAGTGAGGTTTCATTATATATTTTAGGGGATTGTATCTTTAACAAGATTGAGGGGTTAATTTCCTGAGGGAGGAAATTTTAAAAAGTTCACCACAGATTCAACCCCCCCATATTAGTGGTCCATACATTCGTGGGATCTTCAATAAATATTTTTTATTTATAAATAATATATTTAGAATAAAAAAAATAATTGAAGCATTATTAAATTTAGAAATGGGATAAAAAGAAATGACTAATTGAAAAAATTTATGTAATTAGACACATTTTATAGTTTAGTTATTCATTAAAAATATTACATAATTAAAAAAATATAAAAATATTATATTTATTTCCAATATGTAATCTTTCTTATTATTCATTGTATGGAATTTTACTTAAATATATAAAATTATATAAAATATCAACATCTTATATTTTTATTATATCATGTAAAAAATTCACATTATTTAAATATCACAAATTCACATTATTTAAAACTTGATCATATCAATTATAAAAATGTTTTTGTATATTTTGTATAATATACTCAAATAATAACTTTAATTTGAATAATATATATTAAATATTACTAAAAATTCAAAATATTAAATATAATATTTTTTATATCATTTCCATAATTTATAATTTATAAACAATTTATAAATTAATCTTATAAGTTCCATTTAAAAATATCATATCTAAGTTATAAGACATTCCATATAGCTCTGAAAAAGGTATTTAAAAAAACATTTAATATTATGGATTATTATATATGAAATTTTTTATAAGAAATTAATTAATAAATTATATATAATTGATAAATAATAAATTTACTAAATCCATTATAAATTAAAAAATCCCCTAAAATTTCTGTTATTACGATTTATAAACATTTAATGATTTTTTTTTCAATTTAAAATTGAGAACTAGAAAAATAAAAATATTCTATGGCAATCATCTTTATTGATATAAGTTGTGTTGTATTAAGTGACACACTGGATGAGATTATATATAAATTGAGAACCTAAATTCATCGTTCAACTATTGAAATTATATACTTTACATTTTCGGTTTTGATGCTGATAATTGTAACTCATTTTTCCTATTCAAATGTTACAACATAAAAAAGAAAAATTGGATCACTAACATTCTTGAGAACCTTTTAGGTTTATAATTATATAGAATTGTGTAAAACTAATACACAATCAATACCCATGTCATCAAATGAGAATTTATCCCACCTAACCTAGATTTTATTATTTAACATTAAGTCACCATTATCATCCATATGAAATCCCTTCTAGACATAATTTGATCAACCTCATTTTTTATAACCTAGGAAAAAGGAAACATAAGATGGGTGAGCTTAAATGCTCATAAATGGCAGACATAAACATAAAAATTTAAATTTAATCAATGAATATAAGAAGTGCATAACAATATGATGATATAACCAGTCTACCTGAGAAAATCATAAAATAATTCATACCCATGAATACCCAGATCATCAATTATGTAAAAAGGGTGAATGAAAGAGTCATAAAAATCCATAATTAGGATCCATGTTATATCAATCTTGATAATAAGAAAAATTATAAACCCATAGAAATCATAAAAAATATGTGGGTATCTTGAAACATTTTCCTCATTACTCGTGTTAAACTAGTTTCAGAAATAACTGGAGCCTAGTTAAATCCATTGGAGAAACCCTTATGTAACTCTCTCCCTCTTTCCTCTCGATAAAAGGTACATTAACCAATGATTTTCAGTGCTATATTGGAACACCCATTATATAATATAAAATAGGCTCACCTTGAGTTATCTATGCCACACCATCATATAATCTATTATGGGATCACTTGATGTTATTTGATCCTCACCATCGTATAAGCTGTAACAGGATCATCCAATTCTATCATGTACATACCATTATATAATATTTACAAAACCCACAAAAAATGTACACAAAGCTTGAATATAATAATAAAACTCATAAAAAAATAGCAGAACTTTTATAACATGAATCACCCATGGAAAAGAAATGATATCAATATCAATTATTATGAAAAATGATTAACCCATAGAAAAGAAACAGGTTCCTTAAAATTATCTTTAAAACAATCATAATCCATATATAGAAAAAATGATGATAATATAAATATAAAATATCCCCAGTGGAGGATAAGTAACAACAAGGGCTTTTGACATCAATGAATAGAAATACCATTAAAATATAATTAAAACATTCTTGGGAAAAATATCATTTTAATTTTGAAAAAAAAACATGTAAAATTTACAAGGCATACTAAAATGATTTATGTTCATGTTAGTGGGTAATTCCATACATTCTATAAAGAACATTCACTTTACATGGTAAAAAGGTAAGAAAAGTGTCTTTTTTAGAAAGAGACAAGAATATTTCATTAAAAAAGTTTTTAAACAAATAAAAAATGGTAACAAAATATTTATAATAAACTATTTTTAAAATATTAAAAGAAATATAAAATATTATTTGAAAACTAGTTTAAAGAAGAAAAAATATTTTCGAATGAAGAGAGAAATAAAGTCAGATTTTCTTAAAAACATTTTCTCAACAATTTTAAGAACCGAAGAGAGAAAAAATGATACTATTATATTTAAATATCATGAATAACAATAGGAAAATAAAATAAATGAGTTTATTTAGTGATGTATCATAATATCATATCATTGGAAGAATAATCATAAACAATCTTGATAAACAATGAAATTGTAACAAAAGACAGTTACCACTTTTGTAACTTTGAATCGTAATCCCCATGAGAGAATAATAATAAATGAAAATTATAATATCATGAAAATAAGTATATTCATGATATAACATGTCAAAGGGTAATTATATACAAATCATAAAATAATATAGGTGTATCACATAACATATGCCTAAAATAAGGAAACTTTTGACAAAAATCCCTTACTAGTGTGGTAACATTGAAATTGTAAACCCTATAAAATATAAATCCTCAAATGGATATGTAAATCACCATATATTTCAGCATAAGAATCATAAAATATATTAATGGGTTTTTTATACACCAAAAAATAAAAAAGTTTTTAATATAGAATATATCTGACATAAATAAAAGTGAGATTAGAAAACCCTTAAATTTAGTTCGACTTATCATGTGTGTATTTATCTTCATTATCTTTTGGTATCCTCATTAGGTTTGTACTAAAGACTTTCAAGGATGTATTTTTTCCCAAAACTAGGATTATATAATTATGGTATGGAAGTCTATAATTTATTTGGGTAGGGTTTGGATGAATCAAATGGCATGAGAGGAGTTAATAAGTATGGGGAGTGAGTTCCCTTTTACAGTTGAAGAACAATGACATTTTTTATATACCCAAAAGTATCACTATTGGGAGGTAAATATTACCTAACGTGTCTTCAAAATTAGTAATTAAATGGGTTTATAAATTATTTGGTCGATAAATAACTCCAACAAATAATAAAACACCTTTTTTAAAAAATTTGTCTCTTAACTTCTATGTTTCCTTATTTCTATCATTTTGGCTTTTAAGCATGGTAACTTGTTTTCTAAACCAGGTAATTTATATTTAAATAATAAAATAAAATTATCCTTATTAGATAATTTGGAACCACTAATTATAAATAATAAATCCAATTTATCAAATAAAAAATCTCATTTCTTTTGAAAATAAATTTTCTCGCAAACACATGTAACAAGCAAAAATATCATTTTAACCTTAATAATGAAAACATAGTTTTTACTATTTAAGGGTCAATATATTCACTTTAAAAGAAAAATTTGTATATTAATAAACCATATTTGATACTTTAAAACATTTAAAAGTAACTTGATAGAATATAAGATTTAATAATTTTAACATTTAATAAAATATTGATTATTATAGAATAACATTATTGTCAATTTTGACATTATTAATTTAATATGAATTAAAAATATCAAGAAAATGATGTAATTAGAATATATTATGCTACAACCTATGTAATATGATATATTAATTTATAAAATTAATTAAACAGAAAAATTTACTCAATTTACTTCACATTTAGTATTTTTTATACCATTTATTTTAGTTAATTATTAACTAAATAATTACTACATTGGTGTTTCTTAAGCATTTAATGTAATTATTTCATCTCAAATTTTTTTTAATAAACTATATTAATAAAAAAACTCATTTTTCTTTCAAAATAATACATATAACCTAACATATTTTATTTTTTCCCTATCCCAAATCTTCATAGATATTAAAAGTAAGAAAAGTATATTTTTTTGTCTTTTTATTTACATAATTTATTATATAGATCATATTCAAAATCAAGTAGAGATAATGGTCCATATGTTTGATAAATTGATGTAAAAGGTTCAAATAAAATCATACAATAAAATAATGATAAATTTTTAGGTCATTTTCAATCAAATGTTTTTTAGTTTAACCCCATGGTAAATTAGTTTTTACCTAAACCATAGTAATTGATTTTTATTGTTTTTATTATTAATTTTGGAAAAAAATTAAGTTGAAATTATTAAAAAATATAAATTTTTTTGTTCAAAAATTTGGAATCCATTTTTTTAAAATTAAATTTATATAAGTGACAAAATTTAATTTAAATTCAGTTCCGAAGAATTGAAAAGAAAGTTGGTTTTTAAAGAGAAAATTATTCAAAAGTTTACTATTTTTTAATCATAATTAAATTTTAAAAATATTCTGACAACATAAATTTGATTAAATTTAATAAAAATCAATTAATTATAATTTAAAGAAAATTAAAAATATAATTTAAAATTATAAATTATATAAACAAAAAATAACTTTTCAAATAAAAGTTTATATTTTTTACTAATCACAAAAAATTGAAACTTTTCAAAAAAATACCAAAAAATAACCCCAAAATATTTTTTGTATTATAATTTAAAAAATTATGTTTTTTTAAATAAATTTTATGATGGTGTGAAAATTTATTTCTAATATAATTAAACCATGAAGAGCCCAAAAAACTATTTTTTTTTAAAAAATATAGTTTTAGCATAAAATTAGAATAATTTTTATCACTTTTCTAGAAAAAAAGGACAAATGTTAAAAATTATATTGAACATATATTATATAAATTTCATAAATATAATATAATAAGATTTATTTGTTTAATTTATTAGTATAAAACACACTTTTTTGCATTAAAAACACTCCCTTTTATTTTCAAAAGGGTTTTATTTTCATTTATAATTAATTAGTCAATAATTACTTAATTATATATAAACGTGGAAGAAATAATTTTATAATTTAGTTAATACTATTCATACCCATCCTTTCAGCATCCAGGTGATAAATATCAAATTAAATAATGATAATAATAAACTGTTTTGTTTAAACACAATGTTGTGTGTCATTTACACTATCAAACATAATTTATTCATTTAAAATATTGGGGTTTTAAATCCTTCCTCTTTTAATAAATTACTTCCTCATAATTTTATCTTTATCTTAGTAATAAAATGTTGGACATTTGAAAATTCGTTTTTTTGTAAACCCATATCATAAAAAGTGTTAATAATACATCCTATTGATAAGAGAGGAAAAGAAATATAAAGGTCATCTCGAATTAAACAAATTTTTTTTCCAAATATTATGATATAAGTGGGAATGTAAAGAAACATAAATATTTACAGACAATGATTGAGGTCATTTATCACAAGAAAGTGAATGAACTATGGAATGTTAAGGTCATAAAAACCATAAATCTGTTATGATAAAAAGGGCTATTGGTTCATAAAAAATGAACTTATTAGGATAAAGTTATTTTTTATGATACTACCAAAGTCTAGAAATTTTCTTACCATATAAACTAATAAAATATGAAAATATACTTACTTGATGAGTATAATTTCATCCTTTAATAAACTCACACCATAATCTCATATTTTTCTCCCAACAATGTGTATTTAGAATGATGTTGTTTCATACCCAAATCACTAAAATATATTTCTAAAGGAACACACAATCCCCCAAATAATAAAAATAAATTCCTCATATCTTTAGACATAAAATCAAAATCTTCATCACATAACATGATAATTTCAAAAAAAATTCATTAATTAATCTCAAAATTTCTATAGTAATACCCAAATTTCATACCAAATCATTCTATAAATAACTATACTCTAAATACATAAACAATTTCCTAATTAAGCTCAAAACTCAATGATTACAAGAATTTTTTCATATGTTATTTAAAGATAAAAAAACCATTATTCCTCAAATAAAATCCCATTTCATTCTGAAATAAGTATAATATTTACTTGTTAAAATGTAGTACAAAATAATACATCGTGTAGGATAGTTGTATGTACTATACCCTCTTCACCCTTTGTGTGTGGTTTCAAAACCCACATCCTTTCCAGATGTGATAGGTTGTCACCCAGCCTTCGAGTTGTCTTTTTTTCCTTTTAACATGAAAAAAAATTCCACCCTAAATAATATTATATGCTGATGATATGGGTTACAAATACCTCAAACAGGTAAAATTTATACCAAAATATCATTAATAACATCAATTTTTTTACTACGTAATATGGGGTATCTAAGAAGTTGAACTTATGATAGACCTTAATCTTATAGAACTAGGAAGGTATCCATAACTATTAAGATAACCTCAAATGAAAATATCATTATCTCTAAATTTATCTAAAACTTTCCCCTGATTACTACTATAACAACCCCAAACCCGCACTATCATATGTGGTGCTGAAATCATAAATTTTACATTTACAACTTTGATGTGAACAATTATGACCCATTTTGCATCTAAATATTACAGTATTAAAAGGAAAAATTAAATCACTTATATTATCAGGACCTTTTAGGTTTAGATCTTTAAATAATTAGGGAAAACTACTATATAAACAATACCCATGTTTTCAAATGAGTATCTCTCCAACTTAACCTATCTTTACTTTTTTCACATTATTCCATCATCATCATCATTATGTAATCTATTCTAGATATAATTTGTTCAACCTCGTTCTCTATAACCTTGGGAAAAGGAAACATAAGAAAGGTGAGCCCAAATGATCAACAAGGAAAGACATAATAATTAACAATTGAATTTCATAAATGGTCATAAGTAATTCATAAAGGTATGATGACATAATTAGAGATCATTAGTGAATCATAAAAGAACTCTTACCCTTCAATACTTGTATCATATAATATGAAAATATTACAAAGTAAAGTGTCATCAAGATCAATATTTATGATCCATGTTGTATGACTTGATTATAAGAAACATTAGAAACCCATATCAATAATAAAAATATGTTTTGGGGTATTGGAGAATTTTCCTTCATAACTCATGTTCAAATTATTTCAGAAATAATGGAATCCTAGTAAAATTTATAGAAGAAACCATCAAGTAACTCCCCTACTTCATGCCTCCCAAGAAAAGATAAATAACCCAATGCATTCAAGTTCTATCTGGGTGCACCCATCGTATGATCTATATCAATCTCACTCGGTGCTATTTGGACCACCCCATCATATTTTCTAAAATGGTGTCACCCAACGATTTTTGGGCCACCCCATCGCATAAGATGCAATGAGATTACCCAACACTATCTAGGTCTCACCATCATATAAGATGTACAAGAACCATATAAAAAGTAAATATATCTTGAATTTTAATGCTCAACTCCTAACAAAACATTATCCATATTATAACTATATTTACAGACATAAAATAAATGGGCTCAAAAAAATCTCTTTGAAGGATGATTAACCCTTAGAAAAGAGACAAGTTCCATAATAATCACTTTGAAACAATAATAATCCATCTAGAGAAAGAATGAATTTGGTATTAATTAAAAATATCCCAACTGTATGATTAGTAAAAAAAGGGTTATTGACATTGATGAATGGAAATTCCATTAAAATTTCATGGAAATTATTTTTATGAAAATATCATTTTCATTAGGAAAATCACCTTTTATAACATAAACAATTCTGAAAATAATTTAAAAAAAAATGAATTTATTGAATATTAAGAAAAATTTTTATTTAAAAATAACCTTTAAAACATGAAAATGAATATTTAAAGAAATAACAGCCTTGTTGGGGATAATTCCATATATGTTATAATGAATATTCCCTTTTCATGTTAAAAAGGTAAGAAAGGTGCCTTGTTGAGAAAGAGACAATAAGATTCCATTGAAAAAATTATGTGAAATGAAAAAAGGGAAAACATAACTTTTATAAATAAATTTTAAAAGGAAAAACCATTTTTGAAATTTTTTTTATAAAACATGTTTAAAGAAGAAAAAATATTTTCAATTAAAGAGATAAATAAATTAATTTTTTTTTGAAAATATTTTCTCAATAATCTATATTGAAAAAAGTGTACAAATGGTTATATTACTTGTAAATATCATGAATAAATATAGGATAACAAAATTGAAGATCTAATTGGGTTATGGATCATAATATATCATCCTAGGAAGTATAATCATAAAAAATCCCAATAAATGATTAGATTATTACAAAAGACTTTAACAACTTTTGATACTTTGAATCATAATCCTTATGAAAGAATAACCTTAAATGAAACCTATAATATCATGAAAATAATTGGATTCATGATATAAAATATAAAAGGATAATTATATATTACTCATAAAAGAATATAGGTGTGTAACATAACATACATATAAAATAAGTCAAATTGAGAAAAAAATCACTTACCGCATTAGTAATATAAGGCCCCAGCCTTAAACCTTACTTAATATTGAATTAAATAAATAATTCACATTGAGGATCTTTTCAGGTTTAGAGTTTTAGAGAATTAGAACATAACTATTACATCTTAAAAGATTACAAAGTAGACACTTCTACTAAGTCTCCATAAAATAAAAACTCTTAAAAAGAAAGATGTCTAGATTCCATGTTTTAGATAGCATGAAATTCCATTGATCCCATCCTTGACCTTATTCCACTTTAAGTCCTGTGAAAAACATTTCGAAAAACTTGGGGTGAGCATAAAAAGCTCAGTAAGGGATACAAAGAGAATGAAAACTGTTAGTTTTTCAAACATCAAGTAAACCATGTATACTATATCAAAGTAATACCTTCACCTTCATGAAGTAGTAAAAAAAAATCTTCACTGAATAAAGTATCATTACTTACCTTTTTGTAACCAAAGGATTACCATAAAACCCATATAAAGAACACATAGAATATATAAAGGTAACTTGGGACATAAACATACTTAAGTGGAATAACCATACGGTTGACTTCCACACATATCACTTAATGGAATAGCCATACGGCCAATTTCCATACATACTTAATGGAATATCCATACGGCCGACTTCCATACCCAATGCATTGGAGGTTATAACGTAACCACCTGTCCTGGTATTCACGGCACCACCCGTCATATGGTTTATAACGTAACCACCCGTTAAAATGTCCAAGTACCAATATAAAATCATAAAACATAAAACCAATATAAAGGAATAATAACGTTTCCACATTTCAATCACAGTATAATAGAATCCTTTATCAAAACCATTTTCAATACCAAAATACATAAAAGAGTATATGGTATTTATTTCATTTTAAAAACATATCAGCTTGTTGAGGAAGCCAAAAACCAAATAATACTCGCGGCGGTGGAAAAGGTCGTTGTCACCGCGTATGTTAAAAAAAATTCCTTTTTGTCGTTTAGTAAAACACTTCATAGAAAAAGATTCCTTTTGTATAAAAGTAAAAGTCAAAGGGTTTATACACCGTATAAATGAATGTTGTGTATAAAACGAAATATGCCTCAATGAAAGTAGATTGAGACGAAGTCCCTTACCTTGGGTCCGACTTGACTCGATCGTTCTTTAACGTCCTGAATAATAAACTTGAGTTAATTTATACTTGATTAAGAACCTTTTTAAAGTTCATTATTCTTTTTATATCACTTATTTCCATGTTATAAACATTATGTAACCATTTAAGTTAATAATGTTTGTTTTTTCAATATTTGGTTCTTAAGTCGAAAGTTGACTTCTTACAATTACATGTTGTTCATGTGGTCAAAAGTTCTTTATATCCAGAATGAAATTCCTGATTTGGATATAATATGTATCATATATATCCAGCATATACATGTATTTATAATATTACATAATCATTTAGAGGTAAGAAATGAAATGCACCGTTCATGGAGACGGTAAGCCATACATACGCATGAACGCTACTTTCATTTCTTTGTCATATTAGTGGAATTAAAACTAAATGAGAGGTATGTATATTTTAATTCCAGAATTATATTCATCATTTATATATATAATTAATTATATATATACATTATATACATGTAATTTTAATAGTACATTACATTTGGGGATAAGAAATGAAATGCACCGTTCATGGAGACGGTAAGCTGTACGTACGCATGAACGCTACATTCATTTCTATCTTATACTTTAATGGAAAGAAATAATAATGATATAGAGGTATATTATAATTCCAGTATAACATCATATATAATAACTTTAAATCCATCCTTTACACGTCCCACATATGGCATTAACGAATCAAATCACTTTTAGGGGGCGGTAGTCCGCACTTCCTTAAATGAAGATATCGTGTTTACCCATAATGGAAACAATAAAGGTATGCCAAAAATGAAAAATACAGAAGCTTAAAGAAAACATAAACATATTATATATCATATATAAAAATAGTGACATCATAATGGCCACCCTTGAAGGTGTTAAATGAGTATTGAACAATCATCGTTTCGGGAGGCAGAATTTCGCCATCCACAGAAACCGTATGTTCTTTAACAATTTGATGTAGTTGTGTGAGAGTGTAGCTCAAATAAATATTATAACAACATACTAGTATATTGAAGATACTGGTGTTGTTAAAAAAGATGTAAATAAAAAGAGTTTAGAGGGTTGGAGAAGCAAAATAAAACAAATGACCAAGAGAGAATGAATTGCCTTTAAAAGTGTAACTCCCTTTTGATTTGAGCCTAAAGGCTTCCTTTGAAAGGATTATGCCCAAATGGAATCCTCTAGGATGAGGAGAGGGATGTGGAGAGAGTAATTGGGCAGGGGTTGGCCGATCCAAAGGCTTGAGAAGTGTGTGAAATGGGGTAGAGGTGGGGGCCTTTTATAAGAGGAGAGGAGGGGCACTTTTGGAAAGTAAAGAAATATTACTTTATTTGAAAATGTGTTTCGGTTTTAAATGGTCCCACATTGATATAATTCGTGGATAAGGTGATAAGGGTTCGAAATCCACTCATACAATTGGTTTTGGACATGTGTAGGTTTTAGATGTTTCATTATCTTTCCATTTTATTTAAATCGTCAAATATTGATGTCATCGCTGCATCATTATTATGTCATATATAATTTAATTTATTTAATGTCTACAAATTATAAAAAAAATACATTGATGTAGGAAATCGTTTTATCTTTCCAATGATTTTTTATAATCAAAATTTAGACTTGTATGACCCCACTCAAAAATTATTTTAGTAAAACAATTTATGTTAGTGTCATTTTCACTTTAACATTAAATAAAAATATATTAATGTCATTTTACAACTAAAGTGGCTCCATGGGGTCCCCAAGTTGGCCCATGGCTTTTCTTGGTCGGCCATGACTCACCCAATAGGTGTAGGACAAGTTTCATGGTGTTTTCACATTCTTATAATATCATTTTTACCTTAAACTACACTAATTAACTCTAATCGCGATTAATGGAAAAAAGTTACTATTCACCAAAAAATTATTTTAATCTCATTGAACCACATTTTACTTCTTAATGAAAACCATATATGTCGGATTTTCAAAATTCAATACACATTAGTGGTAAACTTTCATTTAACTGAAAAATCAGTTTGCTTGATTACCACTTAGTGGTTTCACTATTCATCAAAAATTGACGTTTTTCAGAAAATTACCAAAAATTCACCCTAAGCTATATTTGATATTCCGAATTCAAAAATGAAGTCCATTTTACAAAATTTAAAACATATAAGTCAAATTAATTAATTTAATAATTAATTCCCGCTGTCATGACTAATAGCGTGTTTTTGTGAAACAATAAGTATCAAAAGATTGACACCAGTTTAAGTCCAATTTCAAAGTGAAATTGATTCCAATGACCACCATTGGATTAAATGGTAAAAATATTTTCTAATTTCACTTTAAAACCTATTAAAATAATAATCTAATCATATAAATAATTTAGATTAAAAATATGTTTTGAATTAAAATACAACATTTTACACTATTCATAAAAAAATGAACTTTATCAGAAAGGTACCAAAAATTTACACAAAGTAAATTTTGATGTACTGATTCTAAAGAAGAGTTATATTTGGTCCAAAATAAAGTATAAGAGTTATCAAAGCTATATTTAATTACGGTTCACCATTAAAAGGTGATAAGTGAACCTTTAGTGAAAATTAGAGTATAAATGCCTAAAATTGAACTCTTTCCGTATTTTAAGCCTTTATCTTTTATTGGGTAAATGTATAAACATTTAAAAACATATCTAATCATATTTTAGTTATTTCTATCCATTCCCGCCAGTACAACGGCTACTTGTTAACTAACATTTAAAATAATATTATTTTATTACTAGTGTGCTACGTAAGTTTCAAAGAAACTCATCATTGCGTATCGGGTACGCTATCGAACATAGCAACCCCTTTAAAATAAAATTAATATTTAATTCGTAAATATTAATAAATATGAAGATTCTTTATTCTTTATTTAACTGGGATGTTACATCCTTCCCCCCTTTTGGGAATTGCGTCCTCGCAATTTTATTCACTTATCAATATAAGTGGGGGTATTTATCCTTCATAGCATTTTAAGATTCCCACGTTGCCTCTTCAATCACATGGTTTTTCCACAAAACCTTTACCTGATGAATCACCTTATTCCGTAACACTTTCTCCCTGTGGTCAAGAATCTGGACCGGTTGTTCCTCATAAGATAGGTTCTCTTCTACCTCTGGACTCAAAACATGAGATGAATCTGGCATATACTTTCTCAACATCGAAACGTGAAAAACATTGTGTACATGAGATAAACTTGGAGGTAAAGCCACTCGGTATGCAACTGATCCAACTCTCTCCATAATTTCATATGGTCCAATAAACCTTGGACTTAGCTTTCCTTTCTTACCAAATCTCATAACACTTTTCCAAGGAGAAACCTTGAGAAAAACATGATCACCTACCTCGAAAGATAGATCCTTCCTCCGGTTATCTGCATAACTCTTCTGCCTGCTCTGAGCTGTTCTCATGTGTTTTCTGAATCAACTGAACTTTTTCTGCCATCTCTTCTACCAATTCTAGTCCCATCAGCTTCCTTTCACCCACTTCATTCCAAAATGCTGGAGTTCGACACCGCTTCCCATATAATGCTTCAAATGGTGCCATCTGTATACTGGAATGAAAACTGTTATTATATGAAAATTCAACCAAAGAAAGATGTTGATCCCAACATCCCTGATAATCCATCGAACAAGCTCGTAGCATATCCTCTAATGTCTGAATTGTTCGTTCTGACTGCCCATCTGATTGAGGATGAAAAGCTGTACTAAAATTTAATTCAGTACCCAAAGACTTCTGAAGGCCTTTCCAAAAGATAGATGTGAACCTGGGATCACGATCAGATATAATGGAGAGAGGAACTCCATGTAACCTGAATATCTCTTTAAGATACAAACGGGAAAGTTGATCAAGAGAGAAAGTATCTCGTATAGTAAGGAAATGAGCAGATTTGGTCAAGCGATCAACAATAACCCAGATTGCATTATTACCTCGAGATGTCCTCGGTAATCCCACAACAAAGTCCATGGATATGTTTTCCCATTTCCACTCTGGCACTGGTAAAGGCCGAAGCATCCCTGCCGCTCTGCTTTAACCTGTTGACATGTCAAACACTTCACAGTAAAATCAGCAATATCTCTTTTCATTCCATCCCACCAGTAATACTCCCGCAGATATCTATACATCTTAGTACTGCCCGGATGAACTGAAAACGGAGAACTATAGGCTTCACATAACAACTCTCTCTTCAACTGTGAATCACAAGACACACACAATATCTTCCCAAATCTCAAAACACAATCATTATCAATGTTGAATTCAGGAAATTTACCTTTCTGAACCAGCTCTACCTTTTTCTGCAACTCACTGTCTTGCTTCTGTGCTTGCTTGATTCTATCTGATAGAGAAGATCTCACTGATACCTGAAACAAAACAGAAGGACTTCCTACACCAAAAACTTTTATGCCAAAGTTCATCAAATCCTTAACCAAAGGATCACGTTCCAAACGCAACATTGTTAATGAAGCATTACTTTTTTGACTCAAAGCATCAGCCACTGAATCATCCTCCTGCCTCAATTCTAGGAATTGTTTTTCCATCCTAAGACGAACCACCTTAGGAGAATATTTCTCAAGAAACATACCTTTGAATTCGTCCCAGTGAAGATCCTCAATCTCATCACTATCCCTTATATTTTTCACCATCGACCACCACTGATCAGCTTCACCTTCAAAATGGTAAACAGCAAGACTATCCTTTTGATGTTCTGAACACCCCATGACATCAAAAATCTTCTCCAGTGATTTAATCCACCCTTCAGCTTGCACAGGGTCAGATGATCCTCTGAATGATGGGGGATGTTGCCTCATGAAATGTTCCACCACTGACATGTTCCTCTGCGGTTGATCTAGCTGATCTCGTGCATGGATACCACCACCATTTATAGCCTGAGTCAACTGTGCCATCACTGCAACAAACTGTTCAGTTCCGATTCTGACCATCTCAGGTTGTTGATTTGGAAGGTTGTCTTCCTCCTGATGTCATCCCAACATAGCTTCTCTGTTTCCTCTGCGGAAAACCATTCTGAACACCGAAATATCTTAGGCGAAGCAACATGGTAATCCGTAAATGCTATATCATTTCAATCATATTATAATTTTACACTTTTCTAACTCCTAAAGTTGTCTAAACCGACCTCTGATACCAACTATAAGGCCCCAGCCTTAAACCATACTTAATATTGAAGTAAATGAATAATTCACGTTGAGGATCTTTTCAGGTCTAGAGTTTTAGAGAATTAGAACATAACTATTACATCTTAAAAGATTACAAAGTAGACACTTCTACTAAGTCTCCATAAAATAAAAACTCTTAAAAATAAAGATGTCTAGATTCCATGTTTTAGATAGCATGAAATTCCCTTGATCCCATCCTTGACCTTATTCCACTTTAAGTCCTGTGAAAAACATTTCGAAAAACTTCGGGTGAGCATAAAAAGCTCAGTAAGGGATACAAAGAGAATGAAAACTGTTAGTTTTTCAAACATCAAGTAAACCATGTATACTATATCAAAGTAATACCTTCACCTTCATGAAGTAGTAAAAAAAAATCTTCACTGAATAAAGTATCATTACTTACCTTTTTGTAACCAAAGGATTACCATAAAACCCGTATAAAGAACACATTGAATATATAAAGGTAACTTGGGACATAAACATACTTAAGTGGAATAACCATACGGTTGACTTCCACACATATCACTTAATGGAATAGCCATACGGCCAATTTCCATACATACTTAATGGAATAGACATACGACCGACTTCCATACCCAATGCATTGGAGGTTATAACGTAACCACCTGTCCTGGTATTCACGGCACCACCCGTCATATGGTTTATAACGTAACCACCCGTTAAAATGTCCAAGTACCAATATAAAATCATAAAACATAAAACCAATATAAAGGAATAACAACGCTTCCACATTTCAATCACAATATAATAGAATCCTTTATCAAAACCATTTTCAATACCAAAATACATAAAAGAGTATATGGTATTTATTTCATTTTAAAAACATATCGGCTTGTTGAGGAAGCCAAAAACCAAATAATACTCGCGGCGGCGGAAAAGGTCGTTGTCACCGCGTATGTTAAAAAAACATTCCTTTTTGTCGTTCAGTAAAACGCTTCATAGAAAAAGATTCATTTTGTATAAAAGTAAAAGTCAAAGGGTTTATACACCGTATAAAAGAAAGTTGTGTATAAAATGAAATATGCCTCAATGAAAGGAGATTGAGACGAAGTCCCTTACCTTGGGTCCGACTTGACTCGATCGTTCTTTAATGTCCTGAATAATAAACTTGAGTTAATTTATACTTGATTAAGAACCTTTTTAAAGTTCATTTTTCTTTTTATATCACTTATTTCAATGTTATAAACATTATGTAACCATTTATGTTAATAATGTTTGTTTTGTCAATATTTGGTTCTTAAGTCGAAAGTTGACTTCTTACAATTACATGTTGTTCATGTGGTCAAAAGTTCTTTAGATCCAGAATGAAATTCCTGATTTGGATATAATATGTATCATATATATCCAGCATATACATGTATTTATAATATTACATAATCATTTAGAGGTAAGAAATGAAATGCACCGTTCATGGAGACGGTAAGCCGTACGTACGCATGAACGCTACTTTCATTTCGTTGTCATATTAGTGGAATTAAAACTAAATGATAGGTATGTATATTTTAATTCCAGAATTATATTCATCATTTATATATATAATTAATTATATATATACATTATATACATGTAATTTTAATAGTACATTACATTTGGGGATAAGAAATGAAATGCATCGTTCATGGAGACGGTAAGCCGTACGTACGCATGAACGCTACTTTCATTTCTATCTTATACTTTAATGGAAAGAAATAATAATGATATAGAGGTGTATTATAATTATAGTATAACATCATATATAATAACTTTAAATCCATCCTTTACACGTCCCACATATGGCATTAACGAATCACATCACTTTTAGGGGGCGGTAGTCCGCACTTCCTTAAATGAAGATATCATGTTTACCCATAATGGAAACCATAAAGGTATGACAAAAATGAAAAATACATAATCTTAAAGAAAACATAAACATATTATATATCATATATAAAAATAGTGACATCATAATGGCCACCCTTGATGGTGTTAAATGAGTATTGAACAATCATCGTTTCGGGAGGCAGAATTTCGCCATCCACGGAAACCGTATGTTCTTTAACCATTTGATGTAGTTGTGTGAGAGTGTAGATCAAATAAATATTATAACAACATCCTATTATATTGAAGATACTGGTGTTGTTACAAAAGAAGTAAATTAAAAGAGTTTAGAGGGTTGGAGAAGCAAAATAAAACAAATGAACAAGAGAGAATGAATTACCTTAAAAAGTGTAACTCCCTTTTGATTTGAGCCTAAAGGCTTCCTTTGAAAGGATTATGCCCAAAGGGAATCCTCTAGGATGCGGAGAGGGATGTGGAGAGAGTAATTGGGCAGGGGTTTGCCGAGCCAAAGGCTTGATAAGTGTGTGAAATGGGGTAGAGGTGGGGGCCTTTTATAAGAGGAGAGGAGGGGCACTTTTGGAAAGTAAAGAAATATTACTTTATTTGAAAATGTGTTTCAGTTTTAAAGGGTCCCACATTGATATAATTCGTGGATAAGGTGATAAGGGTTCGAAATCCACTCATCCAATTGGTTTTTGACATGTGTAGGTTTTATATTTTTCATTATCTTTCCATTTTATTTAAATCGTCAAATAATTATGTGATCGCTGCATCATTATTATGTCATATATAATTTAATTTATTTAATTTCTAAAAATTATAAAAAAACTACTATCATGTAGGAAATCTTTTTATCTTTCCAATTACTATTTATAATCAAAATTTGGACTTTTATAACCCCACTCAAAAATTATTTTAGTAAAACAATTTATGTTAGTGTCATTTTCACTTTAACATTAAATAAAAATATATTAATGTCATTTTCCAACTAAAGTGGCTCCATGGGGTCCCCAAGTTGGCCCATGGATTGTCTTGGTCGGCCATGACTCACCCAATAGGTGTAGGACAAGTGTCAGGGTGTTTTCACATTCTTATAATATCATTTTTACCTTAAACTACACTAATTACCTCTAATCACGATTAATGAAAAAAAGTTACTATTCACCAAAAAATTATTTTAATCTCATTGAACCACATTTTACTTCTTAATGACAACCATGTATGTCGGATTTTCAAAATTCAATTCACATTAGTGGTAAACTTTCATTTAACTGAAAAATCAGTTTTCTTGATTACCACTTAGTGGTTTCACTATTCATCAAAAATTAAAGTTTTTCAGAAAATTACCAAAAATTCACCCTAAGCTATATTTGATATTCCAAATTCAAAAATGAAGTCCATTTTACAAAATTAAAAACATATAAGTCAAATTAATTAATTTAATAATTAATTCCCGCTGTCATGACAAATAGTGTGTTTTTGTGAAACAATAAGTATCGAAAGATTGACACCAGTTTAAGTCCAATTTCAAAGTGAAATTGATTCCAATGACCACCATTGGATTAACTGGTAAAAATATTTTCTAATTTCACTTTAAAACCAATTAAAATAATAATCTAATCATATAAATAATTTAGATTAAAAAGAGGTTTTGAATTAAAATACAACATTGTACACTATTCATAAAAAAAATGAACTTTATCAGAAAGGTACCAAAAATTTACACAAAGTAAATTTTGATGTCCCAATAAAAAAGAAGAGTTATATTTGGTCCAAAATAAAGTATAAGAGTGATCAAAACTATATTTAATGACGGTTCACCATTAAAAGGTGATAAGTGAACCTTTAGTGAAAATTAGAGTATAAATGCCTAAAATTGAACTCTTTCCGTATTTTAAGATTTTATCTTTTATTGGGTAAATGTATAAACATTTAAAAACATATCTAATCATATTTTACTTATTTCTATCCATTCCCGCCAGTACAACATCTACTTGTTAACTAACATTTAAAATAATATTATTTTATTACTAGTGTGCTATGTAAGTTTCAAAGAAACTCATCGTTGCGTATCGAGTACGCTATCGAACATAGCAACCCCTTTAAAATAAAATTAATATTTAATTCGTAAATATTAATAAATATGAAAATTCTTTATTCTTTATTCACTTGGGATGTTACATCCTTCCCCCCTTTTGGGAATTGCGTCCTCTCAATTTTATTCACTTATCAAAATAAGTGGGGGTATTTATCCTTCATAGCATTTTAAGATTCCCACGTTGCCTCTTTAATCACATGGTTTTTCCACAAAACCTTTACCTGATGAATCACCTTATTCCGTAACACTTGCTCCCTGTGGTCAAGAATCTGGACCAGTTGTTCCTCATAAGATAGGTTCTCTTCTACCTCTGGACTCAAAACATGAGATGGATCTGGCATATACTTTCTCAACATTGAAACGTGAAAAACATTGTGTACCTGAGATAAACTCAGAGGTAAAGCCACTCGGTATGCAACTGATCCAACTCTCTCCATAATTTCATATGGTCCAATAAACCTTGGACTTAGCTTTCCTTTCTTACCAAATCTCATCACACTTTTCCAAGGAGAAACCTTGAGAAAAACATGATCACCTACCTCGAAAGATAGATCCTTCCTCCGGTTATCTGGATAACTCTTCTGCCTGCTCTGAGCTGTTCTCATGTGTTTTCTGAATCAACTGAACTTTTTCTGCCATCTCTTCTACCAATTCTGGTCCCATCAGCTTCCTTTCACCCACTTCATTCCAAAATGCTGGAGTTCGACACCGCTTCCCATATAATGCCTCAAATAGTGCCATCTGTATACTGGAATGAAAACTGTTATTATATGAAAATTCAACCAAAGAAAGATGTTGATCCCAAATTCCCTGATAATCCATCGAACAAGCTCGTAGCATATCCTCCAATGTCTGAATTGTTCGTTCTGACTGCCCATCTGATTGAGGATGAAAAGCTTTACTAAAATTTAATTCAGTACCCAAAGACTTCTGAAGGCCTTTCCAAAAGTTAGATGTGAACCTGGGATCACGATCAGATATAATGGAGAGAGGAACTCCATGTAACCTGAATATCTCTTTAAGATACAAACGGGAAAGTTGATCAAGAGAGAAAGTATCTCATATAGTAAAGAAATAAGCAGATTTGGTCAAGCGATCAACAATAACCCAGATTGCATTATTACCTCGAGATGTCCTCGGTAATCCCACAACAAAGTCCATGGATATGTTTTCCCATTTCCACTCTGGCACTGGTAAAGGCTGAAGCATCCCTGCCGCTCTGCTTTAACCTGTTGACATGTCAAACACTTCACAGTAAAATCAGCAATATCTCTTTTCATTCCATCCCACCAGTAATACTCCCGCAGATATCTATACATCTTAGTACTGCCCGGATGAACTGAAAACAGAGAACTATGGGCTTCACATAACAACTCTCTCTTCAACTGTGAATCACAAGACACACACAATATCTTCCCAAATCTCAAAACACAATCATTATCAATGTTGAATTCAGGAAACTTACCTTTCTGAACCAGCTCTACCTTTTTCTGCAACTCACTGTCTTGCTTCTGTGCTTGCTTGATTCTATCTGATAGAGAAGATCTCACTGATACCTGAAACAAAACAGAAGGACTTCCTGCACCAACAACTTTTATGCCAAAGTTCATCAAATCCTTAACCAAAGGATCACGTTCCAAACACAACATTATTAATGAAGCATTACTTTTTCGACTCAAAGCATCAGCCACTAAATCATCCTCCTGCATCAATTCTAGGAACTGTTTTTCCATCCTATGATGAACCACCTTAGGAAAATATTTCTCAAGAAACATACCTTTGAATTCGTCCCAGTGAAGATCCTCAATCTCATCACTATCCCTTATATTTTTCACCATCGACCACCACTGATCAGCTTCACCTTCAAAATGGTAAACATCAAAACTAACCTTTTGATGTTCTGAACACCCCATGACATCAAAAATCTTCTCCAGTGCTTTAATCCACCCTTCAGCTTGCACAGGGTCAGATTATCCTCTGAATGATGGGGGATGTTGCCTCATGAAATGTTCCCCCACTGATATGTTCCTCTGCGGTTGATCTGGCTGATCTCGTGCATGGATACCACCACCATTTATAGCCTGAGTCAACTGTGCCATCACTGCAACAAACTGTTCAGTTCCGATTCCGACCATCTCAGGTTGCTGATTTGGAAGGTTGTCTTCCTTCTGATGTCATCCCAACATAGCTGCTTTGTTTTCTCTGCGGAAAACCATTCTGAACACCGAAATATCTTAGGCGAAGAAACATGGTAATCCATAAATGCTATATCATTTCAATCATATTATAATTTAACACTTTTCTAACTCCTAATGTTGTCTAAACCGACCTCTGATACCAACTATAAGGCCCCAGCCTTAAACCTTACTTAATATTGAATTAAATGAATAATTCACGTTGAGGATCTTTTCAGGTTTAGAGTTTTAGAGAATTAGAACATAACTATTACATCTTAAAAGATTACAAAGTAGACACTTCTACTAAGTCTCCATAAAATAAAAACTCTTAAAAAGAAAGATGTCTAGATTCCATGTTTTAGATAGCATGAAATTCCCTTGATCCCATCCTTGACCTTATTCCACTTTAAGTCCTGTGAAAAACATTTCGAAAAACTTGGGGTGAGCATAAAAAGCTCAGTAAGGGATACAAAGAGAATGAAAACTGTTAGTTTTTCAAACATCAAGTAAACCATGTATACTATATCAAAGTAATACCTTCACCTTCATGAAGTTGTAAAAAAAAATCTTCACTGAATAAAGTATCATTACTTACCTTTTTGTAACCAAAGGATTACCATAAAACCCATATAAAGAACACATAGAATATATAAAGGTAACTTGGGACATAAACATACTTAAGTGGAATAACCATACGGTTGACTTCCACACATATCAGTTAATGGAATAGCCATACGGCCAATTTCCATACATACTTAATGGAATAGGCATACGGCCGACTTCCATACCCAATGCATTGGAGGTTATAACGTAACCACCCGTCCTGGTATTCACGGCACCACCCGTCATATGGTTTATAACGTAACCACCCGTTAAAATGTCCAAGTACCAATATAAAATCATAAAAAATAAAACCAATATAAAGGAATAATAACGTTTCCACATTTCAATCACAATATAATAGAATCCTTTATCAAAACCATTTTCAATACCAAAATACATAAAAGAGTATATGGTATTTATTTCATTTTAAAAACATATCGGCTTCTTGAGGAAGCCAAAAACCAAATAATACTCGCGGCGGCGGAAAAGGTCGTTGTCACCGCGTATGTTAAAAAAACATTCCTTTTTGTCGTTTAGTAAAACGCTTCATAGAAAAAGATTCCTTTTATATAAAAGTAAAAGTCAAAGGGTTTATACACCATAAAAAGAAAGTTGTGTATAAAACGAAATATGCCTCAATGAAAGGAGATTGAGACGAAGTCCCTTACCTTGGGTCCGACTTGACTCGATCATTATTTAACATCCTGAATAATAAACTTGAGTTAATTTATACTTGATTAAGAACCCTTTTAAAGTTCATTTTTCTTTTTATATCACTTATTTCCATGTTATAAACATTATGTAACCATTTAAGTTAATAATGTTTGTTTTGTCAATATTTGGTTCTTAAGTCGAAAGTTGACTTCTTACAATTACATGTTGTTCATGTGGTCAAAAGTTATTTATATCCAGAATGAAATTCCTTATTTGGATATAATATGTATCATATATATCCAGCATATACTTGTATTTATAATATTACATAATCATTTATAGGTAAGAAATGAAATGCACCATTCATGGAGACGGTAAGCCGTACGTACGCATGAACGCTACTTTCATTTCTTTGTCATATTAGTGGAATTAAAACTAAATGATAGGTATGTATATTTTAATTCCAGAATTATATTCATCATTTATATACATCATTAATTATATATATACATTATATACATGTAATTTTAATAGTACATTACATTTGGGGATAAGAAATGAAATGCACCGTTCATGGAGACGGTAAGCCGTACGTACGCATGAACGCTACTTTCATTTCTATCTCATACTTTAATGGAAAGAAATAATAATGATATAGAGGTATATTATAATTCCAGTATAACATAATATATAATAACTTTAAATCCATCCTTTACACGTCCCACATATGGCATTAACGAATCACATCACTTTTAGGGGGCGGTAGTCCACACTTCCTTAAATGAAGATATCATGTTTACCCATAATGGAAACCATAAAGGTATGCCAAAAATGAAAAATACAGAAGTTTAAAGAAAACATAAACCTATTATATATCATATATAAAAATAGTGACATCATAATGGCCACCCTTGAAGGTGTTAAATGAGTATTGAACAATCATCGTTTCGGGAGGCAGAATTTCGCCATCCACGGAAACCGTATGTTTTTAACCATTTGATGTAGTTGTGTGAGAGTGTAGCTCAAATAAATATTATAAAAACATCCTAGTATATTGAATATATTGTTTTTGTTACAAAAGAAGTAACTAAAAAGAGTTTAGAGGGTTGGAGAAGCAAAATAAAACAAATGAACAAGAGAGAATGAATTACCTTTAAAAGTGTAACTCCCTTTTGATTTGAGCCTAAAGGCTTCCTTTGAAAGGATTCTGCCCAAAGGGAATCCTCTAGGATGTGGAGAGGGATGTGGAGAGAGTAATTGTGCAGGGTTTGGCCGAGCCAAAGGCTTGAGAAGTGTGTGAAATGGGGTAGAGGTGGGGGCATTTTATAAGAGGAGAGGAGGGGCACTTTTGGAAAGTAAAGAAATATTACTTTATTTGAAAATGTGTTTCGGTTTTAAAAGGTCCCACATTGATATAATTCGTGGATAAGGTGATAAGGGTTCGAAATCCACTCATCCAATTGGTTTTGGACATGTGTAGGTTTTAGATTTTTCATTATCTTTCCATTTTATTTAAATCGTCAAATAATTATGTGATCACTGCATCATTATTATGTCATATATAATTTACTTTATTTAATTTTTAAAAATTATAAAAAAAATACTATGATGTAGGAAATCGTTTTATCTTTCCAATGACTATTTATAATAAAAATTTGGACTTGTATAACCCCACTCAAAATTTTTTTTAGTAAAACAATTTATGTTAGTGTCATTTTCACTTTAACATTAAATAAAAATATATTAATGTCATTTTCCAACTAAAGTGGCTCCATGGGGTCCCCAAGTTGGCCCATGGCTTGTCTTGGTCGGACATGACTCACCAAATAGGTGTAGGACAAGTGTCATGGTGTTTTCACATTCTTATAATATCATTTTTACCTTAAACTACACTAATTACCTCTAATCGCGATTAATGAAAAAAAGTTACTATTCACCAAAAAATTATTTTAATCTCATTGAACCACATTTTACTTCTTAATGACAACCATGTATGTCGGATTTTAAAAATTCAATACACATTAGTGGTAAACTTTCATTTAACTGAAAAATCAGTTTGCTTGATTACCACTTAGTGGTTTCACTATTCATCAAAAATTAAAGTTTTTCAAAAAATTACCAAAAATTCACCCTAAGCTATATTTGATATTCCAAATTCAAAAATGAAGTCCATTTTACAAAATTCAAAACATATAAGTCAAATTAATTAATTTAATAATTAATTCCCGTTGTCATGACAAATAGTGTGTTTTTGTGAAACAATAAGTATCAAAAGATTGACACCAGTTTAAGTCCAATTTCAAAGTGAAATTGATACCAATGACCACCATTGGATTAACTGGTAAAAATATTTTCTAATTTCACTTTAAAACCAATTAAAATAATAATCTAATCATATAAATAATTTAGATTAAAAAGAGGTTTTGAATTAAAATACAACATTTTACACTATTCATAAAAAAATGAACTTTATCAGAAAGGTACCAAAAATTTACACAAAGTAAATTTTGATGTCCCGATTATAAAGAAGAGTTATATTTGGTCCAAAATAAAGTATAAGAGTGATAAAAACTATATTTAATGATGGTTCACCATTAAAAGGTGATAAGTGAACCTTTAGTGAAAATTAGAGTATAAATGCCTAAAATTGAACTCTTTCCGTATTTTAAGCCTTTATATTTTATTGGGTAAATGTATAAATAGTTAAAAACATATCTAATCATATTTTAGTTATTTCTATCCATTCCCGCCAGTACAACGGCTACTTGTTAACTAACATTTAAAATAATATTATTTTATTACTAGTGTGCTACGTAAGTTTCAAAGAAACTCATCGTTGCGTATCGGGTACGCTATCGAACATAGAAACCCCTTTAAAATAAAATTAATATTTAATTCGTAAATATTAATAAATATGAAAATTCTTTATTCTTTTTTTACCTGGGATGTTACAAGTAACCTTGAAATCCAAAACCCCATGAAATAGAGATCCTAAAATAAATATTTAAATCACCATATATATAAGGCCCCAGCCTTAAACCTTACCTAATCTTGAGTTATTACAAGATTACACATTGAGGATCTTTTCAGGTTTAGTGTTTTAGAGAATTAGATCACGAAACTGGCATTAAATTCCACATTTTAAAAAAACATGGTTACATAAAAGACAATATTCATTCTTCCCATCAACAGAAACATATTTAAAATAAAACATGGATTCTTTCTTGACACTTCCTTAACACTATCATCACATCATGAACCTTTCCCTTGACCTGTGAAAAACATTTCAAAAAAACTTGGGATGAGCATAAGAAGCCCAGTAAAGGATACACAAATAAGGAAAACTCTTAGTTTTTCAAAAATAACAAGTAAACCATGATTACTTTACCATAGTTATACTTTTAACCTTTATGAAGTAGTAAAAACTCTTCACTGAATAAAAGATCAATACATACCCTTTTGTAACCAAAAGATTACCATAAAACCCATATAAAGAACACATAACATATAAAGGTAACTTGGGACATAAACATACTTAAATGGAGTAACCATACGGTCGACCTCCACACATACATAATGGAATAGCCATACGGCCGACTTCCATACCCAATGCATTGGAGGTTATAACGTAACCACCCGTCCTGGTATTCACGGAACCACCCGTCATATGGTTTATCATGTAACCACCCGTAAAATGTACAAGTACCATCTTTACACATAAAATATTGAAAATATAATCATTTCAATAACAACATTTTATTTGCAATCACAATAAGTAATTCCCATATATTGAATTAATCAATCCATTTTCAAAAACCATTTAAAAGATATTTTGGAATCAAAGTGTCCCATACCACTTTTATGCTTTTAATGGAATTATAATTTTAAAACATTAATGTCCATATAAATAAATACTAAAAACCATTTTGAAAACATGGACATTAAAGATAAAGATTTACAATAATAAATCATTAAAACATTGAAAATGATATTTTTGTTAAATAGTTTTTAACAAAATGAGAGACTCTTAAATACAAATAATAGTGGAATAACATTTAATACGAACTTTATTATATCATGAGAATAAAGGGATTTATGATATAATATGTCAAAGTACAGTATACACACCTTATAAGAGTGAATTGGTGCATACAAACAATGAAGTCTCAAAAGAAATGTAAAATGAGATGAAATCCATTATAAAGAAGGTATCCTTAAATTAAGGATAAATCAATCTCATAATTATGTGTGAAAAATATAAATACACCCAATATAAGTGGATATTAAGTGTAAACCAATCAAAGTTTATTCACACATATTCGAAGGATGACATATTCAATAACTACATGTTGAACCCAAAGAAATTGAAATTGGGTTAAAAAGTTCCCTTAGTAAAATTCGACAACCTAACAGTGTCACCTCAAAATTTAGAAAATGAGTTGATGAGAGATAAAAAGGGTATCTAATCACTTGGACATAAAATTTAAATCAATAAGGATATAGAAGAACATATCCCAACATAGTAGTATGTGAATTAAAAGACATAACAAAAGAAGTCTTTTAAAAGAAGAGGGTGAAAGGTTCCCTTACCGAGTTGGGTAACATTCGAAAAGTACACCCCATGGAATAAGGGTCATAAAATGAAGATGTGAATAACCATAAATGAAATTATAATACACAAATTGTATAGTAATGGGTAGTACATACACCACTCAAAGGAAATAGTGTCAAACGTAGCATAAATGTCACGAGAATAAAAGTGAGTTGAAAAATCCCTTACGAAAACTCGGCAGCCTAACGACGCCACTTAAAACTTCCAAAAATGGATTTATGAGATCAAATAGGGTCTCCCATAATATTAACATAAAAAGTAAAGTATGAGGAATATAAAATAACATCCCTAAACATATGAAATATGGGCTTAAAAGGAATGACATAAATGAGAGTACTTAAAAAGAAATAGAGAGGTTGGATCCCTTACCTCGGGTCCGACTTGACTCGATCATTCTTTAACATCCTGAATAATAAAATTGTGTTAATTTCTACTTTCTTAATAACCTTTTTCAAGTTCATTATTACTTTTATATCACTTATTACCATGTTATAAGCATTATGTAATCATTTAAGTTAATAATGTTTGTTTTGTCGACATTTGGTTCTTAAGTCGAAAGTGGACTTCTTACAATTACATGTTGTTCATGTGGTAAAAGGCTCATTATATCCAGAATTATATTCATGATTTGGGTATCATATATCATATATATATATATAATATACATGTATTTATAATATTACATAATCATTTAGGGGTAAGAAATGAAATGCATCATTCATGGAGACGGTAAGCCGTACGTACGCATGAACGCTACTTTCATTTCTATTTTGAATTTTATAGAATGATATAAAGGTATATTATAATTCCAGTATAATATCATATATAATACCATTAATTACATCCTCTATATGTCCCACATATGGCATTAACGAATCAAATCACTTTGAGGGGGCGGTAGTCCGCACTTCCTAAATTGAAGATATCGCGTTTACTCATAATGGTAACCATAAAGGATATGACATAAATGAAAAATACATAATCTTAAGTAAAACATAAACATATTATATATTATATATAAATATAGTGACATCTTAATGGCCACCTTTGAAGGTGTTAAAAGAATATAGAACAATCATCGTTTAGTGAGGCTGAAAATCGCCAATCACAGAAACAGTATCTTCTTTAACCATTAGACGAAGGTGTGTGTAAGTGTAGCTCTAATAAATCTTATAACAAAATCCTAGTATATTAAAGATACTGGATTTGTTACAAAAGAAATGAATAAAAATAGTTTAGGGGGTTGGAGAAGAAAAATAAAACAAAAGGACTCAAGTGAAGACATTACCTTAAAACTGGGTAACACCCTTTGGTCTGAGCTCAAAGACTTCCTTGGGAAGGCTTATGCCCAATGTGAGGCTTCAAGGAGTTATAGAGGGATGTGGAGAGAAAAAATGGTCAGGGTTTGGCCGAGCCAAAGGCTTTGGAAGTGTGGGTAAGGAGGTAGAGGTGGGGGCCTTTTATAAGAGGAGAGGAGGGGCACTCTTGGAAAGTAAATAAATGTTACTTTATTTTAGAATGCGTTTCGGATTTTAATGGTACCAAATTGATGCGTTTCTAGGATAAGGTGATAAGGGTTCGAAATCCACACATTCAATAGGTTTTGGACATGTTTAGGTATTAGATTTTACATTATCTTTCCATTTTATTTAAATCGTTAAATAATGAGGTCATCGCTGCATCATCATGAGGTCATAAATAATTTAATTTATTTAATGTCTAAAAATTAAAAAAAATACTATGATTTAGGAAATCTTTTTATCTTTCCAATTAATATTTATAGTCAAAAATCTATCTTGTATAACCCCATGTAAAAATTGTTTTAATAAATCATCTCATGTTTGTGTAATTTTTACTTTAACATTAAATAAAAAGTTATTTATGTCATTTTCCAACCAAAGTGGCTCCATGGGGTCCCCAAGATGACCCATGGATTGTCTTGGTCGGACATGACATATAAAATGAGGGTAGGACATGTTTCTAGGTAATTTCATTTTATTAAAACATTATTCTTATCTTAAAGTACACTAATTACCTCTAATCGCGATTAAAAACTTAATAAGTTACTATTCACCAAAAAATTAATTTAATCCCATTGAACCACATTTTTCTTTTTAATGACAACCATGTATGTCGGATTTTTGAAATTCAAAACACAAAGATGGAAAAATTTCATTTAAACGGAAAATCAATTTTTATAAGTACCACTTAGTGGTTTCACTATTCATCAAAAATTGAAGTTTTTCAGAAAATTACCAAAAATTTACCCTAAGATATATTTGATATTCCGAATTCAAAAATGATGTCTATTTTAAAAAACTTCAAAACATATAAGTTTCATTAATTAATTGAATAATTAATTCCTGTTGTCAAAACAAATAGCGTGTTTTATGAAACAAAATGTATCAAAAGATTGACACTAATTTAAGTCCGATTTCAAAGTGAAATTAATTTCAACGAGCACTATTGGATTAAATGGTAAAAATATATTCTAATTTCACTTTAAAACCAAATAAAAAGAAAATCTAATCATATAAATAAATTAGATTAAAAAGTGTTTTTGAATTAAAATACAACATTTTCACTATTCATTAAAAATTGAACTTTGTCGGAAAAATACCAAAAATTTACACAAAGTTAATTTTGATGTCCTGATTCTAAAGAATAATTTTATTTTGTCAAATATAACACATAAAGTTGTCACAAAGTGGATTTAAAAGAGGTTCTCCATCAAAAGGCGGTTAATCGACCTTTTAAAGAATATTAGAATGTTTACGCATAAAATTGGATTCATTCGAATTTTTAATCCTCTAACATTTATTGTAAAAAGTAAAAATATTTGACAAACATATATAATCATTTTTTAGTTAGTTCTACTCATTCCCTCCATCACAACAGTTAGGCGTTAATTACCATTTAAAATAATATTATTTTATTATTAGAGTGCAACGTAAGATTACCAAGAAACTCGTTGTTGCGTGTTGCGTACGCCATCGAGCATATCATCCCTTTTAGAGTTATATTAATATTTTATTAAAAAATATGGATAAATGTGAAAATGTCATACTCTTTATTTACCTGGGGTGTTACATCCTTCCCCCCTTTTGGGAATTGCGTCCTCGCAATTTTAAAATTGGGCTTGGAAACTTCATTGGAAATCCCACATCAGAACAAGAGTCAGTAAAACAATCACTTTAAAAAAATAAAGAAAGATAAGTACAAAGGTTACCCGAGTTATCCCATACTAGGTTTACAAGTATGAAAATATGGACATGGAAGAAAAAAGGGTCATGTTCTGATGGAGAGTGATAGTAAACATGTCTAGGAGAAAGTTAACCATAAGAAAATCAAAAACTTGTGATGGGTTAAACGATATTCGATTCCCCAGTAGGAAAAGTTAATAGACAACATTTTTTTTGAACTTACTTTTTATTGAGGAATTTATTCATAAGGAAACATAATCACTTATCATGTTGACTTTCAACTTTTACTAGATTCCTTAATCAAACTCATATTTTCTCCAAAAGACGAGTATTTAGGAAGACTTGTTCGCATTAAGAGTACTATAATCAATTTATAGAGAATCACCTAATCCACAATAGAGAACTATATACATCCCATGTATTTAGACTCTAACCAAAACCAAAACCAAAAAGGTTAGTACAAGATCAGATAATCCAGAAAAGGATAACCCTTTATAAAAAGAAAATCTATTCTTAATCTCCAAAATTTGTCCAACAAAACCCAAAGTTCAACGAGGACCATTCGATAAACAATTTGTCCATACAAATTCTTCAAAGTAAACCAAAATAAGATTGAAACCCAAATATTTGAAGGATTTAGTCACATAGTCTTCCAAGTTAAATCATAACATTTATCTCCAAACAACATCAGTTGCTCTTAATGTCTCATAGTGAAAAGTAATTAACCTAATCACATATCCTCCATGATATGTTAATAAATTTCCATAGATAACCCAAAATCAACTTACTCTTAATTCATAAAATCATCTAACTAAAAAGAATCAGTCAAACTAACTCGGGACTTCATGTAGTCCAGTGGTAGGTGATAAATACTAGTCGCACTTTGGTTGTGTGTTCGATTCCCGCAGCTTTGTCCGACGCGATGGGTTGTCACACGGTCTGCGTGTTGTCCTTTTTCCAAAACTATATAATTCTCAAATCATTCCCAAAAAGAGATAAAATCATCAAAAATAACCATAACATAATTTAACCTCAATTTAATCTCATGCCTTTCACTTCCATCATAACATATAGTAACCCATAATTACCTCAAAAGTAAGGATCATATAAAACCAAATGGTTCTTTATAACTATGTCCACAAAAGAACAGATAACTATTCCTTGAATAAAATTTTCATATATTAAACATCAGGGTTACACATACTATAAAGATTCTTCTAATGTAACCACATTATCAAAAGAGACTTAATACTCTTAAGAATTTCACCATAACTCTTGAAGCCCTTATATGTTGACTTCTTAATCATTCAACATTCTGCATGATCCATTAACAATTCCTTTCCAACTTATTCTGAAATACTTATTTCCTACAAACAAAATCATGAATCATATCCTATGATTCCAAAATAGGAAAACAAAAGTTATGAAATAATCCATACCTTTGATTGGTCATTGTCAGTTTCTTCATCCTCAATTGGAATGGAATTAGGTATTGGTAAATGAATATTTGTATGATCTTGGTGATCCCATTCACGAAACATCTTCATAGGACATGTGTTTTCATAATGACCATTCACACCACATTTAAAACATTCAATTGATCACTCAGAAAGAACTTCTTTCCCTTTACTCGAGTCAACTGGATGCTTCCTTTTTCCATGGTAGGTTATTGCCTTATGACCTCCATTTCCACATCTATAGCATATTTCAGTCCCTTTAAAACATTTTCCTAGGTGTTTCTTTCCACATCTTTGACACACGGGTTTTTGAACATACTTACCTTTATGATTATTACCCGTAGTTTCGTAGGGATTTGTCTCTCTCATATACGATGCCTTATAGAAATAACCAAGGTTTAGGTGGTCAATCATGACTCCAGATTGTTGGCTGAGGATAAACACAATAGTTTTCATTACAACTCCCATATCATTCAGTTGCTTGCTCAAAAAACTGTCACAGTTTCCTTCACACCCACTGTTACTTTGGTGCCTGCTAGATCCAGCCATTTACTAAAACCAAAAAGGTCAATGTGAGTATATCAACAAAACCATTATGTACTAATGAGGAAGATAAACACTAAGATATACTTACTCATTCACTTTATCTAAAACTATGACTCTTTCTGAATTCTTAACCATTATGGTAATGTAATTTATGCTTAAAGAATACCCTAACCTCTAAAGTTATCTAAACCGACCTCTAATACAAACTATAAGGCCCCAAACTTAAACCTTACTTAATCTTGAGTTATTACAAGATTACACATTGAGGATCTTTTCATGTTTAGAGTTTTAGAGAATTAGATCATGAAACTGGCATTACATTGCACATTTTAAAAAAAAGTGGTTACATAAAAGACAATATTCATTCTTCCTATCAATGGAAACATATTTAAAATAAAACATGGATTCTTTCTTGACACTTCCTTAACACTATCATCACATCATGAAACTTTCCCTTGACCTGTGAAAAACATTTCAAAAAAACTTGGGATGAGCATAAGAAGCCCAGTAAAGGATACACAAAGAAGGAAAAATGTTTGTTTTTCAAAAAAAATAAGTAAACCATGAGTACTTTACCAAAGTAATACTTTTCACCTTTATGAAGTAGTCAAAACTCTTCACGGAATAAAAGATCATTACTTACCCTTTTGTAACCAAAAGATTACCATAAAACCCATATAAAGAAAACATAACATATAAAGGTAACTTGAGACATAAACATACTTAAATGGAGTAACCATACGGTCGAATTCCACACATAATTAATGGAATAGCAATACGGCCGACTTCCATACCCAATACATTGGAGGTTATAATGTAACCACCCATCCTGGTATTCATGGCACCACCCATCATATGTTTTATCACGTAACCACCCGTAAAATGTCCATGTACCATCATTACACATAAAATATTGAAAATATAAACATTTCAATAACAACATTTTATTTGCAATCACAATAAGTAATTCCCAGATATTGAATTAATCAATCCATTTTCAAAAACCATTTAAAAGAGATTTTTGAATCAAAGTGTCCCATACCACTTTGAAGATTTTAATGAAATTAATTTTTTTAAAACATTAATGTCCATATAAATAAATACTGAAAACCTTTTTGAAAACACGGACATTAAAGATAAATATTTACAATAATAAATCTTTAAAACATTAAAAACGATATTTTTGTTAAATAGTTTTTAACAAAATGAGAGACTCTTGAATACAAATAATAGCGGAATAAAATTTAACCCAAACTTTATTATATCATGAGAATACAGGGATTCATGATATAATACGTCAAAGGACAGTATACACACCATATAAGAATGAATTGGTGCATAACAATAATGAAGTCTCAAAAGAAATGTAAAATGAGATGAAATTGATTATAAAGAAGGTATCCTTAAATTAAGGATAAATCAGTCTCATAATTATGTGTGACAAATATAAATACACCAAATATAAGTGGATATTAAGTGTAAAACAATCAAAGGTTATTCACACATATTCAAAGTATGACATATTCAATAACTACATGTTGAACCCAAAGAAATCGAAATTGGGTTAAAAAGTTCCCTTGGTAAAATTCGACAGCCTAACGGCGTCACCTCAAAATTCAGAAAATGAGTTTATGAGAGATAAAAAGGGTATCTCATCACTTCGACATAAAATTTACATCAATAAGGATATATAAGAACATATCCCAACATAATAGTATGTGAATTAAAAGACATAACAAAAGAAGTCATTTAAAAGAGGAGGGTGAAAGGTTCCCTTACCGAGTTGGGTAACTTTTGAAAAGTACACCCCATGGAAGAAGGGTCATACAATGAAGATGTAAATACCCATAAATGAAATTATAATACAAAAAGTGAATAATAATGGGCAGTACATACACCACTCAAAGGAAATAGTGGCAAACGTAGCATAAATGTCACGTGAATAAAAGTGAGATGAAAAATCCCTTACGAAAACTCGGCAGCCTAACGACGCCACTTAAAACAGTCAAAAATGGATTTATGAGATAAAATATGGTCTCCCATAATATTAACATAAAAATTAATGTATGAGGAATATAAAAGAACATCCCCAAACATAAGAAAGATGGGCTTAAAAGAAATGACATAAATGAGAGTACTTAAAAAGAAATAAAGAGGTTTGATCCCTTACCTGGGGTCCGACTTGACTCGATCGTTATTTAACGTCCTAAATAACAAACTTGAGTTAATTTATACTTTCTTAAGAACCTTTTTAAAGTTAATTATTACTTTTATATCACTTATTACCATGTTATAAACATTATGTAATCATTTAAGTTAATAATGTTTGTTTTGTCGACATTTGGTTCTTAAGTCGAAAGTGGACTTCTTACAATTAAAAGTTGTTCATGTGGTCAAAGGATCATTATATACAGAATTATATTCATGATTTGGGTATCATATATCATATATATCTAGAATATACACGTATTTATAATATTAAATAATCATTTAGGGGTAAGAAATGAAATGCACCGTTCATGGAGACGGTAAGCCGTACGTACGCATGAACACTACTTTCATTTATATTTCATATTTTATAGAATGATATAAAGGTATATTATAATTATATTATAATATCATATATAATACCATTAATTACATCCTTTATATGTTCCACATATGGCATTAACGAATCAAATGACTTTGAGGGGGTGGTAGACCACACTTCCTAAAATGAAGATATCACGTTTACTCATAATGGTAACCATAAAGGATATTCCATAAATGAAAAATACAGAAGCATAAGTAAAAAATAATCATAATATATATAATATATAAATATAGTGACATATTAATGGCCACCTTTGAATGTGTTAAAAGAGTATGGAACAATCATCGTTTCGTGAGGCAGAAAATCGCTAATCATAGAAACAGTATGTTCTTTAACCATTAGACGAAGGTGTGTGTAAGTGTAGCTAGAATACTTCTTATAACAACATCCTAGTATATTGAAGATACTGGATTTTTTACAAAATAAATGAATAAAAATATTTTAGGGGGTTGGAGAAGCAAAATAAAATAAAAGGACTCAAGTGAAGACATTATCTTAAAATCGGGTAACACCCTTTGGTTTGAGCTCAAAGGCTTCCTTGGGAAGACTTATGCCCAATGTGAGGCTTAAAGGAGTTATAGAGGTATGTGTAGAGACAAACTGGGCAGGGTTTAGCCGAGACAAAGGCTTTGGAAGTGTGGGTAAGGTGGTAGAGGTGGGGGCCTTTTATAAGAGGAGAGGAGGGGCACTCTTGTAAAGAAAATAAATGTTACTTTATTTTAGAATGATTTTCGGATTTTAATGGTCCCACATTGATGTGTTTAGAGGATAAGGTGATAAGGGTTCTAAATCCACCCATAGAATAGGTTTTTTACATGTGTAGGTCTTATATTTTACATTATCTTTCCATTATATTTAAATCATTAAATAATGAGGTCATCGCTCCATCATCATGATGTCATAAATAAATTAATTTATTTAATGTCTAAAAATTATAAAAAAATACTATGATGTAGGAAATCGTTTTATCTTTCCAATGAATATTTATATTCAAAAATCTGACTTGTATAACCCCATGTAAAAATTGTTTTAGTAAAACATCTCATGTTTGTGTCATTTTTACTTTAACATTAAATAAAAAGTTATTTATGTCATTTTCCAACCAAAGTGGCTCCATGGGGTACCCAAGTTGACCCATGGATTTTCATGGTCGGCCATTAAATATACAATGAGGGTAGGACATGTGTATAGGTCATTTCATTTTATTAAAACATTATTCTTATCTTAAACTACACTAATTACCTCTAATCGCGATTAAAAACTTAATAAGTTACTATTCACCAAAAAATTATTTTAATACCATTGAACCACATTTTACTTCTTAATGAAAACCATGTATGTCAGATTTTTGAAATTAAAAACACAAATATGACAAAATTTCATTTAAACGGAAAATCAGTTTTTATAAGTACCACTTAGTGGTTTCACTATTCATAAAAAATTGAAGTTTTTCAGAAAATTACCAAAAATTCACCCTAAGCTATATTTGATATTCCAAATTCAAAAATGATGTCTATTTTAAAAAATTAAAAACATATAAGTAGCATTAATTAATTTAATAATTAATTCCCACTGTCAAAACCAATAGCGTGTTTTTATGAAATAAAATGTATCAAAAGATTGACACTAGTTTAAGTCCGATTTCAAAGTGAAACTAATTTCAACAAACACAATTGGATTAAATGGTAAAAATATATTCTAATTTCAGTTTAAAACCAATTAAAAAGATAATCTAATCATATAAATAAATTAGATTAAAAATAGGTTTTGAATTAAAATACAACATTTTTCACTATTCATTAAAAATTGAACATTTTTCGGAAAAATACCAAAAATTTACACAAAGTAAATTTTGATGTCCCGATTCTAAAGAAGAATTTTATTTTGTCAAATATAACACATAAAGTTGTCACAAAGTGGATTTAAAAGAGGTTTGCCATCAAAAGGCGGTTAATCGACCTTTTAATGAATATTAGAATGTTTACGCTTAAAATTAGATTCATTCGAATTTTTAATCCTATAACATTTATTGTAAAAAGTAAAAATATTTGACAAACATATATAATCATTTTTTAGTTAGTTCTATTCATTCCTGCCATCACAATAGCTAGGCGTTAACTACCATTTAAAATAATATTATTTTATTATTAGAGTGCAATGTAAGATTCCCAAGAAACTCGTTGTTGCATGTTGGGTACGCCATCGAGCATAGCATTCCCTTTAAAGTTATATTAATATTTTATTCACAAATATGGATAAATGTGAAAATTTCATACTCTTTATTTACCTGGGGTGTTACAATATATTATAGGATACCAATAATAACAAAAAATCATGAGTATTATTTACACCACACAAAATAAATAAGTTGGGAATATGGAAGATATCTCACAGAAATAAAAGTGAGATGAGAAAACCCTTACCTAGAGTCCGACTTGTCACATATGTGTTTATGTTACACTTCTTTGGGTATCATCCTAGGGGTTTCACTATATTCTTACAAGGATTGATTTCTGACCAAAATAAGGCTTTTATGATTATATTAGGGTAGTTGATAAGTTGTTTATTTTGGGATTGGATGAACCAAAAGGCTTGAGAGTTGTGTACAAGTAAGGGGATTGATGACCATTTTAATGTTCTAGAGTCACATTTTTGTAAATACAAAAAATTATTCACAATTAGGTTGTAAATATTACCTCAAGTGGATCCAAAATTGATATTTAAATGGGTTTAGGGATTATATGGTTTACACACACCACCACCAAAAAATAAAATACATGATTTAAACATTTTGTTCTTTAACTACTATGTTTATTTTTTCTATAGTTTAGTTTTTCAAAATGATAACTAGTTTTATAAACTAGGTAATTTATCTCTGAAGACTAAAATATAGTGATCTTTACTGTATTTTTTTCCCAATTATTATAAATATTAAATCCAATTTATCAAATAAAAAATCCAATGCATGATGAAAATTAATTTTTACACAAGCACCTGTAATGCGTAAAAACATGATTTTAACGTTAACAATGCTAACATAGTTTTTACTATTTAAGGGTCAATATAATCAATATTAAAGAAATATTATTCTATTGTGGGACCATATTTTATTGTTTTAAACATTTACAAATAACCTAGAATAAAATTTTATTTTTATTCATTTTAAATCATTTAATAAAGTATCATTTATTATAAGACAACATTATTGTCAATTTTTACGTTAATCATTTAATATGAATTAAAAATATAATAAAATTGATGGAATTAAAATATATTATTTTAAAAAATATTCGGTGAGATATATTAATTTATAAAATTATACTAACATAGTAAATTACTCGATTGACTTCACTTTTAATATTTTTGTACCATTTATTTTAGTTCATTATTAACTAAATAATTATAATGTTAGAATTTCATACGAATTTAAAGTATTTATTTCATTTCCAAAAAATTTAAAAAAATCATAATGATACAAAAAAAATTAGATTTCAAAATAGTACTTATAACCAAACATATGATGTTTTTGTCCCTATCCCAACGCTTTATAGATATTAAAAGTAATAAATATATCTTTTTTGTCATTTTATTTACATAACTTATTTTATGAATCATATTAAAATAAAATGGAAATAATATTAAATATTTTCTATAATTTTATGTAAAATTTTAAAATAAACACATATAGTAAAATTAAGATAATATTTTAGGCCATTTTCACCCTTATTGTTTTCGTTTATCCCCATGGTATATCAGTTTTTACATTAACCATGTTAATTAATTTTTTTTCACTATTCATTTAAGTAAAAAAATAATTTGAATACAATATAAATTATAAATTATTCTAATTAAAAATATGGAATTTATATTTATAATTCAATTCACATAAGTAGAAAATTTTTATTTAATATTAATCATGTAGATGCGATGAGAAACCAAGGTTTTAATGAGAAAAATATTTAAAGTTTAAAATTTATTATAACAAAATTAAATATAAAAAATATACAAATGACATAAATTTGTTTAATTTATATATAAATTAAATAAATTTACTTTAAAACCAATTAAAAACATAATTTATAATTATAAATTATTTAAATGAAAAAAACATATTTCAATTTAAATTCAGTACTTTTCACTATTAATCAAAAATTGAAAGCTTTTAGGGAAATAAAAAAAATTACCCCTAATATAATTCTAGTAATAATATTTCTAAAATGAAGTTTATTTTTTAAAATAAATTTTATTAATGTATTAAATATATTTTTAATATAGTTATGCCATAAAAACTCAACATAACTTCTTTTTTTGAAAAATAAAATTTTAATTGAAAAATGTATTTTTTTTATCTCTTGACTAAAAAAACATTGGACAAATGTTAAAAATTTGATTGAATATATAATAAATAAATTTCATTAATAAAATCCAACAATAGTGATTTGTTTAATTTATTGCTATAAATCACACTTGTGCGCATAAAAATATTTTTCACAAAAATAATTCCATTTATTTTCAAAAGGGGTTTATTTTCAATTATAATTAATTGGTTACCAATGAATTAATTATATATACATGTGTAAACCATAGTTTTATAATTCAGTTAATATTGTTCAAACCCATTATTCCAACATCTAGGTGATAACATTAATATTATATAATAATAATAATATTGTGTTTTGTTTAAACACAGTATTGTGTGTTGTTTACACTATGGAAAATATTTTCTTCTTTTGAAATATCAATGTGTTACATCCCCCCATTTAATTGTGATATCTCAATTTAAACTTTATCTCAGGAATCAAAAACTGGATATTTGAAATTTATTTTTGTAAACCCACATCATAAAGGGTTAATAAAACATCCTATTGATAAGAGAGAAAATGATGTACAATGGTAGTCTAGAACAATACTTAGTAGGTTTAAAAATTTTATAATATTGGTGGGAAAGGAATAAAAGCATAGATAATTATAGAGAGTGATTGAGGTAATTTATCACAAGTATGTGAATTATCAATGGAATGTTAAGGGCATCAAAACCATACATTTGTGATGATAAAAAATACCATTAGTTCACTATAAATGATGTTAACAAGATAATTTTGTTACAAACCATTTATTATATTTGAATAATTTTCATACCTTCTAGGGTAAGACAATTTGGAAATATACTTACATGATGAGTATAATTTCATCCATTAATCAGTTTCTACCACAATATCTTCATTTTCTCTAAAAAATGTGTATTCATAATCATTTTTTCATTCCCAATGCACTAAAATAAAATAATAAAGGACCACATTATCCAAAAAATCATAACAAGATACTCCTCTTATCTTTAGACATAAAAAATTGGTTATCACCTAGTAAGATAACTTTGAAAAATCCTTCTACATTAATCTCTAAATTTTAACAGTAATACCAAAAGTTCAAAGTGAATCATTCCTTGAATAACTATCCATAAAATTCATAGAACATTTTTAGAATAAGTCCAAAAACTATTATTAGAAAGATTTGATCATATGTTATTCCATGGAAAATAATCTGTTATTCCCCAAATATAATTCAAAATGTTTCTGAAGTAAAAAAAATATGTTTCTATAAAAATATCATAGAGACTAAACCATCATGTAGGCTAGTGGTAGGCACAACACCCTTTTTCCCTTCAATTGTGAGTTCAAGACCCCTGACCTTACCAGATGTGACAGGTTGTCACCTGTCTTTCAGGTTTTCCTTTTTTCATTTAAACATGAAAAAAAATTCCACCCTAAATAAAACTTCTTGTTCATCATAGGGGTTACAAATACACTAAACTAATAAAATTTCACCAAACATGTCATTAATAAACTCAAATACTACTTAAAACACAAAAATAGGGTGTCTAAGACTTTGAAATTATGATCAACCTTAATCTTATATGTCAATAATGGTATCCATAACTCTTATGATAAACTCACATGAAAATAACATTATATCCAAATTCATCTAAACATTTCCTCTGATTTCAACTATGACAACCCATAACCTGCACTACAAGATCTGGTGCTAAAATCGTAAATTTTATATTTCCAGCATTGATGTCGACAATTGTGACCTATTTTCTTCCATATAAATATTAAAAAATCAAAAAAAAAAAATTATATCACTTATATTCTCAAGGCACTTTTAGGTTTAGAGTTTTAAATAATTAATAAAAACTCCTTAAAAAATAACACCCTTATTTTCAAATGATAATTTATCCCACTTAACATAGATTTTATTATTTCATATTATTCAATAATCATCATATATATGAAATAACATATATAAATAATTCATTCAACCTCATTCATCATTACCTAGGTAAAAGAAATCATAAAGAGGGTAAGATCAAATTCTTAGTAAGGGTAGATATAAGCATAATCGACTGAATGCCATTAATCATCATAATAAGTGTATAAGGATATGAATACATAATTAGAGTGCATGAGTGAATCATAATAGAAATAATGCCCATAAATACATATATCATAAAATATGAAAACATGGGAAAAAAATAGTTATCAAAATTAATAATAATATCCCATGTGATATCAATCTTGATCATAAGAAACATTATAAACCGATAAAAAGAAAACAAAAATGTGGGGGTTTCATGGAATATTTTTCTTCACCACTCATTAAAAATTCATGTTATAAAAAACTATATCCTAGTTAAATAAATAGTAGAAACCCTCATGTAACTCCCTCCCCTTGTCTATAATGATAAGGTACATTACCCAAAGCATTAGAAGCTATCTGGGGGAACCCATTGTATAAGCTATAACTGGATCACCCAGTGCTATCTGGGCCACCTCACTATAAAGGTTGTAATGGGATCACCTAGTTCTACATGGGATGTGCCCCTGTATAATATGTAATGGGCTCACCCGGTGCCATCTGGGTAGCCCCATCTCATACTATGTCCAAGAACCACATATAATGTACATGAATTTTATGTTTTAGAATACAAATCATAAAGAAACTTTCATCCCTTTTATAACATGCTTAAACCATAAAATAGAAATGGAATCCATAATAATCTCTTAGAAACATGATTAGCAAATGGAAAAGAAATATGTTCTATAATATTATCTTTGGAAAAATCATAATCCATATAGAGAAATAATGAGGATGGAATATATAAAAAATATCCCCAATATAGGATAATTAAAATTAATTATTTTTGATATTGATGAATGGATATACCATTAAAATATTTTTTTAAAAATTCATGAGAATAATATCATTTACATTTTAAAAATCACATTTCTATACACTAAACCTTTTAAAAATACTTTTCTTTGAAAATAATTTTTGAAAACAAAAATATAATAGAATATCAAGAAATTTTTTTCTTTAAAAATAACCTTTTAAACATGAAAAGGAATATTCAAAGAAATACCGGTCATATTAGTTGGTAATTCTATACATGCTATAAATAACATTCCATTTTCATGGAAATAGGTTTAAAAGGTTCCATATTTGAAAAGTTTTAAGAACATTCCTTTTAATTTTTTTTTAAAAAAAGATTAATTGTGAAAAAATACCTATAATAACTCATTTTTTAAAGATACAAACCTGTTTTTAAAACTCTTTTATCATAAAAAAATACATATAACTAAACATATTTGTAACATCCCTACCATTATCATTGGATTAAGAAGGAGGTGGAAGGTTACATGGCCTTAAGAGACATACCATAGTTCCAAAATACTGTAAATAAATGCTTAAGGGCTTCAATAAATGTGGGGTATGATTAAACCTTTAAAAATAAAAATACTAACCAAAAAACCAATAACCAAAAAACAACCATATGATTCATGATAACAATGAGAGTAAACTCAAAATTTCATTTATCAAAATCAAACTAAAACCATGTACCACAATGGAAGACTAAAATATCAATGTAAGTAGTTTTCTCAAACAACACCAATTTACAAAGAAAGTATCCAACCAATTTTTCAAAACCATTTCATTAATTACACCTTGGAATACCCAATTCCAATCTACTCATCCACACATTTATCATTAATTCCTCATTATGACAGTTTCATACTCATGAGTGGTTTCTCATAGATTAACAACGTAATCACAAGGTAATTAAATCCCATGTTCCATTATACCTTTAACACCAAGTGCATGTTTATATTTCAACCAAGACTCGTAATGAAATATGAACACACACACACACAATAAGTATTCCCAACAACCATGACAATACAATCATGCCAAAACCATTTCAATAAAACAGCTTTCTTATTGAAAACCCTTTTCCATAAATGGAATCAAGAAACTATTTTAAAATCATTTATCAAAAAACTTTTCATAATTATTCAATGATTTTTATAAAAATACAAAAACCATCACTAAATAAAGTTTATACCATGTTTTTCACCAAATTTTCAAAACCAATTTCAATCAATTAAATAAATTTAAAACTAATCCTTGAAGTTAAAAATAGAGGAGTCGAGAGTGAATCCACCTACCTTGATAAATTGGTAAATTTAATAAATTGTATAAAAATCCCATCAAACCAGATTAAAACTCTATTAACCCGCATTACATCTCTTCCTCTATCAACAATAAGAAAAAATTTCAACTTATTTGGTATCAAAAAAACCTTAGATATATCGGAATGGGTTTAGATCTAAGAATCCATTAGAGAGGGTGAAGATGATCTAATAAAACTAACAAGAACAAAAAAACACGACCAGTTACCATAATAATTGAGCTTTAAAACACCTTGAAACACCTCTGAATCACTTCCAATTCAATTGGGGTGAGGTTCTACAACCTTTGAGAGGGGAAAATCCAGAGTTAGATCCATTTAGTGGAAATAAAGAAGCATTTATAGGTGAAAACACATTATATGCACAATTTAAGGATCTAAGTTTTTACACACACATGGTTTAATCACACAATTTGGAAAATCATGTGCTAGCCAAGATCCTGCCTCTGCCTTAAGGGAGACCTGGCATGGTTGGATTGAACGTTTACCAAACTGAATGACAATAATGACAATGCTCATTGTCCAAAAAAATCTCAAAAAAACATTATTTCTCATAGTCATTCACATGGTTTGGGAAAACTGTGCACCACCTGTTTGCCTTCCCTTTATCCCATGTTTTGTTGTCAATAGTTTTTTATAGGAATTTCATGGTTTTTTCCTAACCGTGCACCAAACGAGAACCTATAGAAAATCACAAAAACACTCTAAAATTTCTCCAGACTCTCCCAAAATACACCCATAAAATTTTCATACATAAATATATTAAAGAAAGGGTTACTTACTTGAAACCAGGGGTGTTATATTCTCCCCACCATTTGAATTTCCATGATTGGAAAGCATAAAACAATTTTTTATCTGAATGAGTTTTAAACATTTCTCTTTAATTTCATTCTCACATTCCCAAGACTCTTCCTAAATTTGACATTGCTTCCACAAAATAATCACTAGACCAATTATTTTTTACATGTAAGACTTCCTTTCACCTATCTAAAATCCTCATTGGTATATGTAACAAAGAATCATCCAGATATAGTTCAACACGATCCCATCGAATCACATGGTTAGAATTAGTCTAATACCTTTTTCAACTATGATATATAAAACACATTGTGCACCGCATTAAACTATGGTGGTAATACCAACTTATATTCCACCTCATCGACCCATTATAGTATCTCAAAAGGGATTATGTGTCAAGGAGATAATTTAAACCTCTACCCAAAATGATGATTTCCCAGACTTATATAAATCTTTAATAACACATGATCACTCATGAAGAATGATAATGGTCATCAATGATGGTAAACATAAGATTTCTAAAGACTCTATGTAATCTCCATCCATTTTCTAATAAAATAAATCTTCTCCATTGTTTTATGGATAAGGCTCTACCCAAACAGTGAAGTCTCTCCTATTTCCACACAACAAAATGGAGAACTACAATGACACCCATATAACTCTTCAAATGATACCATTTGTATCGAGGTTCGATAACAGTTTTTATACAATAACTCTACTAATGTTATGTGATCTTCCCATGAGCCACTGAAATACATTATATAATAGAACAATATGTATTCCGAAGATTGTATCATCCTTTAGGATTGTCCATCAATTTGAAGATGATTCGATGTACTCATTGTCAATAGAGTTCCAATATATTTCTATAATGATCTCCAAAAACAATATGTAAACATCATATCTATATCTGATATGATCGAAAATGGCATGACACACCTCATTACCGCTTCTTAGATATAGATTTTTGAGAAGTCCTCTACCACATGAGATTTAAAAATCGGAATGAAATGAGCCTACATTGTGAGACAATACTGTGTGACCCATATGGTATCATGTTTCCAAAACATTATTGGGACTCCTGTTATAAAATAAATGGTTATCTTCTCCCAATTCCAAATTGGGATAGGTAAAGACTATAATATATCTGCTAGTCACTAATGCTCTACTTTAACTTGCTAACAAGTTAATAACATTTAAACAGACTCCGCCATCTTTCTTTTCATTATGACAAAAAAAAATATGATTTCAGTGATTTATATATATTTTTTATTCCTAGATGACCAAAAAATCTTGAATATTCTTAATCATGAAGAATTTTTTCTTGAAAATCCATAGGTATGACCATATGATTTTTGAACCATAACACTGAACTCTTATCAAACTTCCATCCCTAAATGGTCTCCCCAACATTGAGATTTGAACTTATCACAACACATTCTGAATCACACTTTTATACCACTTTAACCATATTTAAAAAACATTGAACCACTAAAACTAGAAGGAAAACCCCCCAAATCACCTTTTTCTTCACCTTACATATGCACGTCGGTGAGGGCCGACATCATCTACATCTCATTTGAAGCCTCTTTTTCGAACTGATCATATAAATTTCTTCTTAATTCATATTTCAATGAATTTCCTTTTACTGGTGTATACATCATATAAATGTTGAAAATTTAGAGATACTAAATCCATATTATTTATCTCAGATTCAAATTTGATTGTGAGAAAATATGTATCAAGCTCTTATGATCTATGAACACAGTAAATTTCTCACTAAGGAGATAATAACACCAGGTCTTTAAATCATCAACTATGATGTCTAAATAAAAATCACGTGTTTGGTAATTATTCTCATGCACTCATAACTTCCTTGATCCATAATCAACAACATGATCTTCTTTATTAAGAACATACCCCAACCCTGATCCTGAAGCATTATATTACACCACCTACCCTTTTACACATTTAGGAAAAATCAAGATAGGTGATGATGTATGGTGAACTTTTAGCTCTTGGAAAGACATATAGAATCCCTCATCCCATTATAATGGGACATTATTCTATATAAATTATATCATAGGAAATTTTATTCCTGAAAAATGATGCACAAATCATTGATAATAACCATCCAAACCAAAAAGACTATGTATCTCAAAGATATTATTTTGAAGTTTTCAAGATATCATAACCCCTATATTTTATAGATCCATTGAAATAGATTTTTTTAGAAATTACTTTTCTAAGAATGCATACCTCTTATATCAAAAGAATCACAATTTGAAAATTTAGAATACATACAATGACCCCTCAAGGTTCCCAACACTATCTCCAAGTGTTTCTCATGATCATACCTTGTCCTAAAAAATACCAATATGACATCTACAAACACCACCATAAAAGAATCTAGATATCACTGAAATATCTAATTCATTAATGTCATAAAGACCATTGGTTTATTTGTATGATCAAAAGTAATTACCACATATTCATAATGAACATATCTATTTCTAAAAAATATCTTTGAAATATCCTCCTTACAAAATCACAATTAGTGAAACCCTGATTTCATGAAATATTATAGAACCACCAAGATCCTCTTAATTGATTGAATATATCATCAATAAGTGGAAGTGGATATCTATTCTTTATCATAACATGGTTAATCATATGATAATATACATATAAATGAAGAGTTATATCTTCCTTCTCTATAAACAAAACTGGTGGTGCCCAGAGAGACGTGCTCGATTGAATAAAACCTTTTCCTTCTAGCTCTTCTAAATTCAACTTCAAATACTTTAAATTCGTTGGCTCCATTCGATAATGTAGTATGGAAATAGGATTGGTCCTAAAATGGAGATCAATCATAAAATCCACTTTCCTCATAAGTGGAAACCCTAAGAAATTATTGGGAAACACATTTGAAAAATGATACACAACTACTAAAAAATGATATCCAAGATATCTTCTATAGATACTAAAGTCAACACCACTAAATAGTAAGATATTATTCCAACTTTTGGTGACAAGAAGCCCGTTGAACCTGTCTTTCCATTCCTTTCTACTCTAAATATATTTTAGATTCCATCCTCCCTTGTGAAACTAATTATTCATCTATAATAGTTGATGTGAGACAAGAATGTTGTCAACCAATCCATACCCTGGATTATATCAAATACATCCATATCAAGAACAGATAAATCCCATATCAGTTTATGTAAATCAATAGTTATACAACATACTTGAAACAAAAAGGCTTGAAATTATCTTTTTCCTAGAGGATTTTAATATTTTATCATAGAATGCATCATATCATGTTTTAAAGTTATAAAATTAGTATAATGATAGGAAATAAATTAATTACATGAACCCATATAAAACAAAACCTACATAAGGGTAAAATTCAAAATAATCATTCATCTCACCATAGATGGTCCCGAATGATCATCCACAATAACTTGTTATACTCTATATAATTGCTTCATCACAACAATTTTCTCCTTGTATCCCTATTGAGATTGCACTTCATGAGGAGTCATGGTATTCCTAGAATAACCATGGATTTTTCTATTCTGTTGATGAGAATTATTATGCTATCCTCGCCCTATCGAATCATGTGATGCCTGGGACACATATGTGTCTTGAACACCTGACCTTGGAATAGTTCTATAATAGAATTAAAGATTTACCATCATGTTTCAATAATGGAATGTTCTCAATGGTTCCATACACTCTCTTTTCATGTGGTCGAGTAAACCACATTGGGAAACTCCATCTTTAATCATGGGTCTTAGAGTAATATTCACTGATCCAACCATTTGATTCTGATTCATGCTTCTTCCTTATAAAGAGGTTTTCATATTCTGATTCCCCCCAACATTATATTTCACACTATTTCCCATGGGTATCAAAATACTTTCTCTTCCCATATATCCTAAGATTTACCTTTCAAATACTGTCACATTAGTTACTATCTCTATATAATCTGTACTATAGAGCATAATAATCTTTGAGAGAATTTCCTATATCAGCCCAATTCAAAAATTCATTCCTTAAAGGATGAACTTGTATCATCCTTAGGTGAAAATAACAATAAATTCATGAATTTAGATGCATACTACATGATAGAAAGATTTTATTGCTTTATATTGAAGAAGTCTGTTGTTATTTCAATTTTGAATGTGTGAGGATAGAATTATTTATTGAATAATTAATCAAAATCAACCCAACCAATGCCTGGATTCACTTTATCTTAAAAAACTAGATCCCACAACTAGTGTTCAAGATCCTCCATCATATAAGTTGGAAATTTTACTTCTAGATTTATTGGTGTGGTGATGAAATTAAAGATACAATTCATCATATTCAGCCACATCTTTTTCTTCTCTCGTTCAGAATCACCATGAAGGATGGGTGGATCAAGTTTTTGGAATTGGATGAAATTATTAACTTTACTTAGATCATACCTCCTGTTCCCTCTATCCATATCTTGAAACAATTATAAATTACTCTAAACTAGCTATTGGTTCACATGTTGCTCAGGTGAAACCACAATCTCCAGAACTTCTTCCCATTGGTTTCTCGGATGCCTAATGGGTTATATTTTCTAGAAACATAACAATGTCATAAGTCTCACTCTCAATTAACTAATGTATAAGTAATTTAAAATTCAGTCACATCCAACTATCATAGCACTGATTTCTAGAAATCACTATTTTTGAGAAATCTATGATTGCTTTTAAAAATCATACCATTTTCAAAATATCACAACCATACCCCTTTTCAAAATATAACATTTGAAAACCATTTCAAAATTTTTCAAAAATAAACACATTTCTACCAAATAATATATCATTACACAAAAATAAATATGAAATCCATGTGAGAATTCATTCCTCTAATGCATTTGTCATCCAGAACCTTATATCTACCCAAAATGGTTGTAGATCTAAGAATTGGGGATAGAGGGAATGTTAGATGTAACAAAACAACCAAGAACAACCAAGAATGATCCCTTACCATAGGAATAGATATTCAAAACACCATGAAACGCCTCCATATCACTTATAATTAAATGGGGAGAGGTGACCCATCCTTTAAGAGGGAAAAATCCCAAGTTAGAGCCATTTTGCAGAAAAAAATATGCATTTAGAGGTGAAAACAGGTTAGATCCAAAATTTAAGTATCTAAGTTTTTAACCATGAATGATTTATTCACACAGTTAGGAAAACTATGTGCAAACCGTGCTCTTGCCTATTCCTTAAGGGAGACCTTATATGGTAGTCTTGCATGGTTATCAAACTATGTTCCAACCACGCCTAAACTCATTATCTAAAAAATTCTCACCAAAACACAATTTATCCTTGGATTTCTCATAGTTTGGGAAAATTATGAACCATTAGTTCACCTTTCCTTTATCCCATGAATCATTTGTCATGGTTTCCTAAAGGTGTTTCACAGTTCTCCAAAACCATGCGCCAACCATAACCTATTGAAAAGCCCCAAAACACTCCAAAAATTCCCCAAAATCTCCTAAAATCCACCAAAAAACTTTACATAATCAAAAAAATAAATAAAGGGTTACTTAATTGAAACTAGGGATGCTAAAATATGCTATTTGTTTCTCTATCCCAAAGCATTATAGATATTAAAATTACGAAACATATTTTTTGGACTTATTTTTAACTTAAATTATTATGTAGGTCATATTCAAAGGAATTCAGAAATAAATTTCCATATGATAAAGAATTTTATTTATAATGATGAAATAAACTCATAAAATAAAATTAATATAATATTTTAGGTCATTTTAAATCTTATCAATTTAGTTTAACCCTATAGTATATCGGTTTTTACCCTAATCATGGTATATATTTATTATTATTTTCACTATTGATTTTGGTAAAAAATTACATTTACATTATTATAAATTATAAATTATTATAATTCCAAATATGGAAACATTTATTCCAAATTCAATTCATATAATTGAAAATTTTAATTTAAAATTAATCTCACAGACGTGACAAGAATGCAATATCTTATAGAGGGAAATGGTTAAAATTTTACATAGTTTTCATATCAAAATTCAATATAAAAGATACTAAGATAGCCTAAATTTTATGAATTTATATATAATTTAACTAATGTTAATTTAAAACAATTAAAAATATAATTTAACATTATAAATTATTTAAAAAAAATCATTTTTCATTCAAAATTCAGTATTTTGACTATTTATCAAAAAATAAAACATTTCAGTAAAAACCAAAAATTTAACCCAAGATAATTTTGGTATTATGATATCATAAATGAAGTTTATTTTTCAATTAATTTTCATAAAATTGTAAAAAATTTGTTTTAATATAAGTGTCCCATAAAATAGTGACAAACCCTATTTTTTTTGAAAAAAATTCAATTTTAAGTATAATATTGGATTTCATTTTTGATATATTGTTTAGAAAAAAATATGATGAATGATAAAAATTAATTTTAATATATAATATATAAATTTTATTTCTATAATCCAACTTGAGTGATTTTTTTAATTTATTAGGTTAAAACACAATTGTGTGCATTAATATAGTTTTTTAGAAAAATATTTCCATTTATTTTCTAAAGGGTTTTATTTTCATTTATAATTAATTAGAAAATAATGATTTCATTATATATACATGTGTAATAAATATTTTTGTAATTTTATTTATATTGTTTGTACCCTTCATTTTAACGTCTAATTGATAACTATCATATTAAATAATATAATTAATAATGTGTTTTCTTTAAAATAAGTGTTGATTGTTTTTACACTATTGAATATAATTTTATTCTTTTAAAATATTGGTTTCTTATAGATTAAATTAACTAGGTGACCTATATATTATTTCATTTTTATCTATTAGTTATGATATAACAACCCATGTTAGAATAACTATGTACTCTCAAAACCCATGTAAAATAGTATCGATGCTACAATGATCATACTATATGATAGGGGACTCAAAAAGGATTAAAATAAGAATTATATGACATTATTTTAGTAGGAAAACCATTTCATTGGATTAAATGTATTCAACTAAATTCATATGACATGTAATATTATTCCCACATGGAAATGATACATATAAGGAGAAAACCCGTAATATTTTTTATGAAAAATATCATGGCCTATAATATAGTCTGGCATATGTTTAAAATGACAAATCTCATATGCATGTTTTTATGGATTATGATAGTAATTACATAATATTAAACCTATATTTTTAGTATTAAACAATCAGTGTGCAAGTTTAATATTTTTTTAAAATCATGTAATACAATATATGTTATACCATATTAATGATTTGATTCTTTTTTTTGAGAAAGATTATTGGAAATATAATACACCATGATTAGAGGTATCATATACTATGATATAATGATGATATGAATATATAAACTATGTTATGATCAATGGTATTCTTTATCATATTTAATGGACCAAATTCCACAGAATAAATTATTAGTTTTATTTTATGACAGGACTTATGATATATATTTTGAGAGCATGTTTCTATATTTTAAAATGACAGCTTTAAAATAAACCAATATGGTAATTCTTTGATACCACTATTGGGTTCTTAAGGATCTATTAATAATTAACCAAATAAGTGAAAATAAATAGAATCGAAAATTCCCAAGATCACTATACATGAAACCTACAATAATGTTGAAAATAAATAAAGAAAACAATATGTGATGTATACCTTATATCATCCATTACAATTGTATTCATCTTTGATCATGATTAATAAATTCCAATCTAGGGAATCCATAAGACTCCTCCCACTATAGTGTCTCCATGGGATTAATGAATCACCCATCACATTTAAAGGACCATCCTCACATCAATGGATTTCTTGTAACTTTCTAGGAAAATGATAAATAATGGAGGGAGATTCATTTGTAAGAGGTATTCATTCAAGACATGGGAAAATAAAATTTACATCTCATGGGTACATTACTATCTTATAATCATCGACTAAACATTATAAATTTACTCATAAATTAAAAACTTTTTATTTAATTTCTATGATATTTTAATATATGTAACATCCTGACCGATTTCATTTATTATATAAGTGTTATTTTTTTCTCTCATGTGTTTAATGATAAAATTACGTGGAAGGTATTTTTTTGTTATCATATAATATTCATCTACCCAATCACATTCAAATGAATCATTAAAAATGATTCATGGAAAATTTAGTGGCATATTATCACAATAATATTCCTTAAATACATTAATTCTATACCATATGACAAGAATATATCATATACTGTGATATATGGAATTAAGTCATATATACTTCATAAAAATTCCACTATATAATGGTAATAATGAATATAAAATGTTTTCATCAATATTAAACCAATAAAATTTTAAATCTAGATGTTGATGGTGTGACACTAACTTAACTACTCTCTCTCTCTTTACTGATATTTTTATAGAAGATAATGAGAAATCATTCCAAATATAATATTCTAAATAAAGGTTATGTTCAATGGATGCATTCTCTAAAAGAAAAAATTCCTATACCAAGAACTATAAATTGTTTTTCATGGGAAAATTACCCATTTAAAAAATGTCCTTGGTGTGGTTTGACTTGATACAAGAATGTTGAATGAAATCATTTTAATTTTTTACCATACTTTCCAATCATTAAAATGTGTATATGACTATATAAAAGTGAGGATATTACATGGTAATTGACGTGGCACACATATACATGAATTCCAGATAAGAATCATTATCACCCACAAAACTCCCATTAGTGGGATAATATTAAATATGAGTATCTTGAATTTGTAAATAAGATGAGAAACCTCACCCTTGGGCTATCTATAAATGGAGTGAATCCTTTTGGTGTATAAAGTAGCATACCTAGTGTATAATTGGATATGTTTTTAAATTATAACTTTTTTTGATTTTTATACACGATGTAAATTATATTATTTTTCTACTTATATTATGACTAAAATGTCATGGTAATGATATTTATATTTAATTATCTCCATTGATTGAATATCTGAAATTGATGTTGGATTCAAGTGCTAAATTGTATAATACTCTCAAAAAATAAAGAATTTATATTAAGATCCATATTTTTATGAATGATAAATGGAATTCCCAAATAATGAAATTTGTATTTATATAATATTAATGGAATTTTAGGGTGTCATATTTATGATAAAAGTAAACACTCAGTTAGGTTAAAAAATTCCTTGAAGGCATTGTTTCTATGAAATCTTAAATTTTTACCCTGATGATATTAATATTTATATTGGACCACATCATTCATTATGAATTAGGAGAATGGTATATAAACTTATCTACCAAAATTTGATGAACTATTTGTGAAATTAAAGGATATTTTAACCATTTTGGTAAACTATTTCTAAAAAATGTTAAAAAATAGTATGGATAAAGAGATCAGTTGTTTGAAATGTTTTATTGGAATTGTTTGTAAAAAACATTATCTTAATTTCAAGCATTAAAAAATAATTGATGGTTTAATTATAAAATAAATAAAATCAACTATAAAAATAAAATATTGAATTAAGGCTAGGTTAGACATGTATGATATGGGGAATAGGGAACAGTTAGTTCAAGTGATGGGTAAAAGATGAACTTTTCTTTATCCAATGGCTTTTAATCTTTCCAAGAAAAAGGGATTTTAGTATTAAAATTTCCTTAATGATGTAAAGGTTCTATATATGTATTCATAATATTTCAAGATCATTTTGTTAGTGAATAATGTGGATTTAAAGGGAATAAGATTGCATAATTTTATGGTTTTAATGAAAGGTTTAATGCATGTGTCTTTACAATTCATTTTACCTAAAAATTTATAAAACACATTAATTGTACTTTGATTATTTTTCAAAATTGTATATATTAAATTTATAGAAAAATTCAATTTATCAAATAAAGAATAATAAAATCCTAAAATATTCGATGAATTGAAGATGTTCTTCCCTCCATCATTCTTTGAATAATGGTTAATTTGAAGATTCACTATGTTAGAGATATATCTTGAATGTCCCAAAGGACTTCACTTTTTTATTTTATTTTTGATAATACCCCTTATATATATATCCCATTAAACAATTTATTGATACTTTTAAAGGGTACATATAAATCGAAGTCATCCAAATGGTTTTATTAGAGTGGGATATACTGTTGATGAATTCATTTAATTGTTTACCAAATACCTGTATAATGTGGATAGAATTAGTCTAAAAAAATATCATCATATTGGGAACCTTATTGGTGAAAGAAGTTTTATAATTTATGTTTTTTCAATTACCATTATATAGCTATATTAGGCTTGCCTTTATATTTTACATAATTGAATAGATTTTGTGCCATATATTGAAACTCACAATGTAATTCTTGGGTATTTTAATCTACCAAGGGGAAAATATGGATATAAAATACACATAGTCAATATCTTATTAGATGGTTTTAAGATTATAATTCTATAGAGTTATCTTTAAATACTAATTTAATTTTATAATGAATTCAAAGGCTAGATATATAAATAAGTTTACATGTATTATCCAAATTTTTTTTGTTATTAATTATTATATGTACAATATAATGAAACATGATGAATATAGTATGATAAAAAATATCTGTGTTACTATTATCGAAGAATGAATGAACATATCTAGTATCACAGATAGAAATCCATTTTATAAAAATATTTCATAATATTGTATGATTTAAAAAAATATGTTAGTTGGATTATATGACATTCCAAGTGGAGATTTTTTTAATGAAAATGGTTTGATACTATGACTTTAGTTAAAATAAATGAATTTGGTTTCATAAAACTGAATTTCCATTCATAATGTCATCATAGGAAGTAAAAGTATTTTATACCTAGTATCCTATAAAAAATTATTTTTCAATTGTTTTATTGTTGACACAAAATAGATAGGTTCAAAAGAAAATCCAGTTAAGGATGAATCTTTTATTGGGAATTCATAATAATTTCACAATGGTGTTCATGCATATAGTGTCTTGGATGATAAAGTGGACCACATGGAGGATATTTGGATACTTTATAGAGGTTAAAATTACTTTAAAACTTTAATGATATAATATTTCATTGAATAGGTCAAATGTATCTTGTAAATATTTTATATACATTTTGTTTCCTCATACTATTATAAGTTCACTACTATATTTATATAATGAAAATATTTTTTTAATTACTTGCGTACAAAATGGATCATACACCTACTGATGCTATCAATCTCAAGTAATAACACATGGATGATTTAGAAATCAAGAAAATATTTTATGGTAAACACCATTTTAGAGGTTATAAAATACCTAAAGGTGAGAAATACAGAAAAATGATATGGATAAAAAATATATAAGGGAAATAACATGATAATTTTGGTAAAAATTATTATGGTGAGAAGTAAAGGTAAAAAAATTAATATTGGATGGAATGCATATTGTCAAAATATTTACCAAAACAATTTTTTTCTTTATTTACATTCGGTTCAATATCCAAATTCATATTATGATTGATATAGATACATAGAACAATATTGTGATCTCATTTATGGAAAAAATTTGGTTATACATTAAGGTTACATTAAGATATACTTTATATATTTTACAAAAAAAATCAAATAATGAAATGTTGATTTAGTCTTAATTATCTTTTAATGTATACATTTATATTATATAATTGTTAGATAAATTTCATACTAATGGTTTTTAAAAAGGATCATATAATTATTCAGAGATTATTATTAAACAGATTTATATGGGAAATTAAAACTCCACCCAATAGATTTATATAGACACATTATAAACAATGAAACCTAGGATACCTTCCATGGTTCCTAGTTGGTGAAAGTATTTAAGACCCATAGTAATTGGTTTTATTTTAATATAAATAATGTAAATTAATCAATTTAAATTATATATATAAATTTATAAAATAGTAAATGTGTCTAAAAAATAAACAACATGCATCAAAACCAACATAACCCTATCATACAGAACGCATGGGGTACACTTCACTTAAAAAATTTATGTATTATATATATATATAATAAAAATATTATGTGATATGAAAAAAAACTACATTCCATTGTTTATATTTAGATTGATGAATAAAAATATCAATCCATATCCATCCCATGTCATGTACTACGGAATGAGGATCATGTAAATAAAATGGGTCAAATAATAGATGAAAACACCCAAAAAGTATTGTATTCATATGTAATTATGATATAATATATATATATTTTATTTAAAATTGTGTTATATTGCATCGAATGATTATTTTAATATATATATTTTTATCTATTTTGGAGATATGAATGACCATATACTATAACTGATAAAGGACTAGTTTTAGTGGATTTGAAGTATAACAGTAAATATAACTATATTATAGGTTTAGGTTTTGGAGTGTCACAATGAAAATAACTTGTGAAAACTATGAAACAGGTGGAAATAGATGATAAAATGAAAAAAACAAATAGTTATAGATATATACTAGAGTAAAAATTAAGTTGATGGGATATTGTGATAAAGGTGTTTCTTTAATGGGATCAATGAGAAGAATAAATGAACAACATCCAAAATAATAAGAGACACACACCACTAGTTTTAGGCCTATCCATTCCCCTCAAAGGTCTTATTTACCTGAGGAAATTTATTTTTTCATAAAAATATCTACAAAATGTAAATCGAACAACTACTAATACCTTTCTTGTATTAATATTCTACTGGGTGAAATTGACAGTGAATTGTATATAGCAGTACCCACTCATCAACTTATTTAAGGTGGTATAATGTATAATATACAAGTTGATAATATAAAGAATTTAAAACAACCAAAATATCATGTGAGATTTGGGTTTTAGATAGATTATGTTCTAATCACTGAGATGCATGTTCTCATTGATGGCCCTGATTTTCATGTGGCCAAACTTTATATTAGAAATTTCATAACATGTAAATCTAATATTATGAAGAAAAATAATGGAGTTGAAGTATGTTATTTAGAATTCAATTTTTATGAATTTTTTTTATAATTAATGAAAATAGTTATAACCATGGTATGTTATTATAAAACAAAAAATATAATAGGAAATATAAGGTCAAGTCATAAAAATCTTAAGGATTAATTAATAAATTGAAAGGACCATCCAAGGTTACCATTAACCTCCCAATGTCATTTCCACATTTATTAACATTAGATCATTTTATTGAAACAAACTTACAAGAAACAAATATGTAAATTTTTAAATATGATTAATATATATATAGGTCATTGTGGACATGATTTTTGTTGAGAATGTAAATGAAATTCTCAAGAATGAATGGTTGGGAGCCTCAGTCATGAATGTATACATGGGGTTCAATTTCATAATTTTTTTATCCAAAAATTTGTTTAGTATGTTAATTATAGTTTAATACTATTAATATTTTCTCTAGGTATTTATATCACACTGATTTAAAGGGAATGACTTACGAATAAAAATCATTATTTGTTAGTCCTCATATTACATATAAAAAAAATCAATGGAAGAAGATGAATTTTTAGTAAGAAAATTATACATAATTGAATATTTTGAATAGAAAATAAAATAAAATAAGATGTTATTAATACTTAAAATGATAGGGTAAAACTATACACATTAATTTTATAATATATATTTTCATTTTATACATTAATTTTTCCTTTTTTGTTTTCTAGGACTCATTGAATGCTCATTGTTGTAAATTTGGATACTCCAAAGATATAAATTTTTGGATTCAATGCATACATATCCAAAAAACCAACCACACATGATGTATATTATGAATGTTAATACACTACATTAAATATTTTAAAAATAAAAAAAATATGTTTTATATTATGTTTTGTAAGAATTTTGTTACGATATGACACTATTTATTTATTATAAAATCCATGGTATAAGGATAGTCAATGCACACTTGAAACCTATGAATATCTATAACTGAATAATTTTTAAGGTATATATAATAAAAACTCACTATAAAAACATATACTAAAGAAAATTACATATATTTCAAAGTGTTTCTATAGTGTTTGAAAGAAATTAATCACATTAATTGTAACTATTATATTTGCAAATTTATAGAGGATATCATATTATATCCACAAACATATATCCCTAAGGAGGTATTTCAAAACGTATTTACAATTTAATTTAAAATATTTTTTTTATCTATTTTATAAATATATTTTACATGTAATAAAAGTATTATTAATAATCCACTTATTCAAAAGAGGAAATAAATTTTCTTTTGGAATGAGTGGGAAAATTACATGGTGTTATAATGTTTTCATACATCCTCAAGAAGTGGTTTCCTATCATTATTGGTGAAATATATTTTATTTATATGTGATTAGAATCTAGTAATGTGGCCAAAAATATTAAATGAACTAAATAATTAAGATAATAGTGTTAACTTAAAAAATAAACACCAATCCTATAGGTATGAGTATTTAATAACAAGTCGGTAGTTTTTATCGAATGAAACCACCATAATAATAAAAATGAGTTCATTTTTGTATGAATACATCTTCTTTTTATATTAATTATCATCACATGTGATAATTAAGATTAAAATTTGATATTATCATACATAAATGAACTCAAGTGGCTTGGTGTGGTGGTTGAAGTTGATAGAAAGTACCAAGAAGTGATTGATATTTTTATAGTAACACTATTAGTTTGGATACTCTGATACAAATGTATATATGTGGAATGTTAATAGAAAATAAATTATTTATGTACACTTTTTATTAAAATTTTAATCGTATGTTTTTTATTTTAGTTATTTATAATAAAATTATGTAGCCACATGATTAGTTCATAATTTCATTAATATTTTAATGTCCCTATAATCATTATTGAAAATATAATTATTTATTTTTTATTTTACATAAATTTGTTCAAAATATGTATCTTCTATTTAAAACAAAAATTTTAGGTCAAAACATGAATCCCAGTGTGAAAAATAGGAAAATATAGTCAAATTGTCATGTCACTTCAGGGAAATGATATTTAGAACATTTTTAACCAGTTAGAATTATGAAAATTTAAATTCAACACATGATGTTGGTAGTATTATTGAAAGTGGATTTTTTATGTTTAAAAGTTAATTTTTAGTTCAAAATTCAAATCACATACTCAAAACTAACAAAATTTTCTCAAATTATCATGATACAATAGGAAAACAAATTGTGATTAATTTTTGAACTTTATGAATTTTCATCATGTAAATTAAACACACAGTGTGGTTGGTATGACCAGAAATGCAATTTTTCATTTAAAAAGTGTCATTTTAGATCAAAACACATTTCAAATACTCAACACTAAGGAATAACAATAAAATTATAATAATAATTCTATAAAATTATAAATGGGTAATTTTTTGACATGAATAATTAAACCCTCATCTATCTAACACACGATGTGGTCGGTATGTCTGAATGTGTTTATTTTCAATTTAAATGTGCCATTTAGGATTAAAAAATGAATTATATAATCAAAACCAAGAGAAAATTCTTGGGTTGTTATGATTATAAGGACCTGACCTTAAACATTAAATAATCACGAATTAAATGAATGATTCGCGTTGAGAAGATTTTTAGGTTTAGAGTATTATAGAATTAGGACATAACTATTACATAACTTGAATATTACATGTAGACACTACTAAGGAGTATCCATTTTTTCATAAAATAAAAACTCTTAAAAAGAAACATGTCTAGTTCCATATTTTAGACAACATGACTTTTCCTTGATCTCATCCTCGACCCTATTCATCTTTATGTCCTGTGAAAAACATTTCCAAACTTGGGATGAGAATAAAAAGCTTATTAAGGGTTATAAAATAATGAAAAGAAACATTAGTCCATAAATAAATACAAATCAATGAAACCATACTTTTCAATAATAACATTCCTCATGAAATAATAAGATTTATGAATAATATGCAGAAATCATAAACCATAAAGGTAACTTATGGAATTCATAACATACTAACATTGTAGCTATCAAAAATACACAGGGAGTCACATTTTAAATACCCATAGCATTATATTTCCTAAATATATTTGGATAAACATTAACGTTTACCTCCGTCACGTTACCCAATGCACTGGAGAGATATCTCGAGCTCACCCGCCCTAGGTTTATCACCGAACCACCCGTATATGTAAACAATGCCCAATAACCATAACATAATCATAACACATAACACAATTATAAATTAAAGATAACATTTCCACATTATAATATATCAAATCAAGATATTGAAATAAACAATGTATTATTAAACCACTTTCAAAACCATTTAAAACATTTAATAAAGATATTTTTGAATCAAAGTGTCACACAACACTTTGAATATTTTAAAATAATTAAAATTTTAAAAAATTAATGTCCATTTAAATTATTACTAATTTTTTTTTTGAAAAAATGAACATTAATGAGAAAGATTTATAAGAATAAATCTTTAAAAATATTTTAGTTAAAGAGTTCTTAACCAAATGAGATATGCTTAAATAGAAATAATTGAGGAATAAAATTCAATCAAAAAATTATAATATCAATAAAATATAGGGATTCCTGATATAATATGCCAAAGGATAGTATATGTACTGTATAAAAGTGAATTGGTGCATAACGACAACGAAGTCTCGATGGAATGTAAATTGAGATGAAATTCCTTATAAGAATTGTATCCTTGGATTGAAGTTAAATAAATTACATGATAATGTGTGAAAAATATAAATACAGTCAATATTATTGGATATTCAGTGTAAATCAATCATAGGAAATTCAAACATGTTCTTTTTAAGACAAAACCAATGACATGGATGTTTAACACAATGCACGGAAATTGAGTTAAAATTACTCCTATCATGTTCATATCGATGACTTGAGAAATTTTAAATGGAGTAATTATGTGTATCAAAATTATATCCACAAAAAGGGAGTGGAAATTAAAACATAAGTAAACAAATGGTTACTGCACACATAATCATAGAATGACATAATTAATAATTAGAAGATTAACCCAAGGAATGGAAATTGGGTTAAAAGGTTCCCTTACCGATTTGGTAACTTACGAAACATACCACCCCTGAAATAAAGAGCATAAAATGAAGATGTAAATACCCATAAATTGTTTCATATTAATCAATGAATAAAATATTGGGCAGTACATACGCCACACAAAAGGATATAATGGAAAATATAGCATGAATCTCACTGGAATAAAAAGTGTGATGAAAATCCCTTACCACATTGTAATCAATTGAGTAATTTGACCAAATATTAATAACCGCCAAATTATTCACATAATAACATGAATATAAATAGGATAATGATAATATATATCAAATGGTAGTACTCAATCCACCACATTCAATAAATTAGTGGTGAACAATGGAAATCTCACTGAATTAAAAGTTGGATAAGAAACCCCTTACCTCGTGTCCGATTTGACTCGTTTGTTCCTTGTTCTTCATGAATAATAAACTAAAGTTAATTTATAACTTCTTAAAAACCATTATCAATTTTATTATTCCTTTTATATCACTTATTTAAATGTTATAAACATTATGTAATCATTGAAGTTAATAACGTTTTTTGTCGATATTTGGTACATGAGTCAAAAATGGACTTCTTATAATTACAAGTAGTTCACATAGTCAAACGTTAATTATATCCAGAATAATATTAAGTATTTAGATATCATTTATATCAATTATATCCAGTATATACATGTATTTATAATAGTACATAACATATTGATGTAAGAAAAGAAATGCACCATTCATGGAGACGTTAAGCCTTACGTACACATGAACGCTACTTTCATTTCTATTTATTATTTTAATGGAATTAAAAAATAATGATACATAGTTATATTATAATTACAGTATAATATCATATATAATATCATTATCTCCATCCTTTATAAGTCCCACATATGACATAACGAGTCATATCACTTTGATGGGGCGGTAGTCCGCACTTCCTCAAATGAAATTACCATGTTTACCCATAATGGAAACCATAAAGGTATTCTATAAAAGAAAAATACAGAAGAATAAAGAAAACATAATCACAATATATATCATATATAAATAGAATTCTATCTTAATGGCCACAATGGGAGGCTGTATGAGATAATTTAACAATCATCATTTCGTGAGGCGTTAGTTTTCCATCCACAGAAACAACATGTTCTTTACGCATTATATGGAGGTGTGTGTATGGGTTGTCAGAATAATTCTCATAAAAAAATTCTAGTATATTAATAATACTGTAGTTTTTATAAAAGAAAGGAATGAAAAGTGTTTATGGGTTGGATAATTAAAATAAAAGAAAATAATTTAAGAGAAACTATTACCTTTAATTCGGGTAACTCCCTTTGGTTTGATCCAGAAGTTCCTCTTGATGTGACTTATGACTAAGGTAAGGCTTCTAGAAAGAAGAGGGGGATATTGAGATCTTATTTTGGTAGGGTTTAGATGAGACAAGGGACTTTATAGGTGTGAGGAATTAGTTAGAATTGAGGGATTTTTATTAGGCGGAGGAGGGGCTCTTTAGGAAAGTGTGAAAATATTATTTTATTATATAATGATATTCGATTTATAAAGGTCCAAAACTAATTAATATATAATATAATAAGATTAATGGTAGAAATAAAATAATCCAATAAGAATTGGTTAGGGTTTGGATGTTATTTTAATATTTATAGTCTTATTTATTTAAATCATTTTTTAAAGAGGTAAATACTGCATCATTTTTGTGTCATTAATAATTTTATTTATTTGATGTCTAAAAATTATAAAAAATTAACATGATGTAGGAAATAATTTTATATTTCTAATTAATATTTATATTCAAAAATATAACTTATATAAACCCATGTAAAAATTAATTTAATAAAATATATTTGTTTGTGTCATTTTGGTCTTTACATTAAATTAATTAATCTAAATTGTCATTATCACTCCCAAGTTGCTCCATGGGGTCACCAAATCGACGCAAAGATTACCATGGTCGTAAATGACTCAACCAATATGGTTAGGAAAAGTGTAAAGTTAATTTTTTTTATTATAATATTTTTTTACCTTGAATTATCCAATTTTACTTTAACAACAACAATAAAAGTAAAAAAGATACTATTAACAAAAAAATATTTTTATCTTATTGAAAAACATTTTACTTAATAATAACAACCATTTATTTAATTTTTTCTAATTCAAAAAAGTAGTAAAAATTTTCATTAATTGAAAAAGTTAGTTTTTAACTACTGCTTATTGGTTTCACTATTAATAAAAAATTGAAGTTTTTTTAGAAAACTACCAAAAATTCAGCCCAAGAAATATTTTATATTACAAATTAAAAAATGATTTCTATTTGGCCAAATTAAAAACATATAAGTTTCATTAATTAATTTAATATTAATTTCCATTATAAAAACAAATAGCGTGTTTTTAAGAAACAATAACTATCAAAAGATTGATACCTGTTTATATCCAATTTCAAAGTGAAATTAATCCCAACGACCAAAATTGAATTAAATGGTAATAACATAATTTAATTTAACTTTTAAACCAATTAAAAAGATAATCTTACCATATAAATAAATTAGATTCAAAAGCACTTTGGAATTAAAATACAGTATTTTTCACTATTTATAAAAAATTAATTTTATCAGAAAAATACCAAAAATTTACCCAATGTAAAATTTTATGTCCCGATTATAAAGAATAATTTTATCTTGTAAAATTGAACATATAAAAGTGACCAAAACTAGATTTAAAGAGGGTTCTCCATTAAGAGGTGGTAAATCAACCTTTTATAGTAAATTATGTTTAAAATTACATTCATTCAAAATTAATCCTCTAACTTTTATTGGATAAATGTAAAAACATTTAACAAACATATATAATCATTTTTTAGTTAGTTATATTCATTCCTGCAATTACAATGGCTAGGTGTTTACTACCATTTAAAATAATAATATTTTATTATTTGTATGAAATTTAAGATTTCAAAGAAACCCATTGTTGCGTATTGGGTATGCCATCAAACATAGCATCCCCATCAAAGAAGAATTTAGTTTAAAAATATTAATAAATTGAAAAATGACATGTTCTTTATTTACCTGGGATGTTACATCCTTCCCCCCTTTTTAGGAATTGCATCCTAACAATTTTAAAATTGGTCATGGAAAAATTCTTGAAAGTCCCAAATCAGAAAAAGAGTCAATAAAACTATTACTTTAAAATAAAGAAAGAGAAGTACGAAGGTCACCTAAGATATCACATAATAAGATTCTATGTAGAAAAACATGAATATGGAATAGAAAACAATCCATCAATTTTTGATGGATAGTGATAGAAAACATTATCAGGAGAAAGTTAATCACTAAAAAACCACAAACTTATGATGTGTTAAACGGTCTTTGATTACCCTATATGAAATGTAAACGAACAACATTTTTGTTTTACATTCCTTTTTATAATTTTTAGGAATTCAGTTACTACATATAATAAGAACACAAGGAAATATACTTACCTTCAAGTAGAGTTTCTTCCTTTAATATGTTTCTATAAAAAATCAATATTTTCACCAAACAATGAGCATTAAAAAGGACTTGGTCACATCAAAATCACAAGAATCATCTTCTAGAGAATCACATAATCTTATAAAGAAGAACTATATATTTCCCTTGTCTTTATACATCAACTAAAACAAAAATGATTAGTGCGAGATCATATAATACCCCAAAAGGAAAATATTTTACAAAAAGAAAAACTACTCTTAATCTTCAAAATTTTTCAAACAAAACCCAAAGTTCAACAAAGACCATTCAATAAATTTTCCATAAAAACATTCAAAAGAAATACAAACTAAGATTGAAACTAAAATCTCATAAGGATTTAATTACATTTTCTTCCAAGATAAATCATAAAATTTATCTCCAAATAACATCAATTACTCATAAAGTGTCACATTAGAAATTAATTAACCTAATCACATATTCTCCATGGTAGGTTAATAATTTTCATAAATAAACCAAATCAACATATGTTCACAATAAAAACATAGATTCTTCTAAACTAAAATTTCAACCATTATTCCACAATTGAAATCCCATAGTATTCAGTCTTTCTTAGGCATATAGTGTTTCATAAAATGAGAGAACGTCTTTCAGAATAACCTTTATCACTTAATCACCAAATAATTTTACTATACTAAGTAAATCCATTTAATAAAACATAAGTTCCCAAAATCAACTTATTCTTGTTCCATAAAATCATTTTTCTAAAATAATAAGTCATAATAAACAGGGACTTAAAGTAGGCCATTGGTAGGATATGTGCCCTTATTTCCCTTCAGTTGTGGGTTCGATTTCTACAGCCTTACTAGATGCGATGTGTTTTCACCCATCCTATGGGTTTTCCTTTTTATAAAACTCAAAAATAACCCTAATGTGTTTTAAACTCAACGGTTTCTTTATAGATCTCATTTTCATCCCAATTCATTATGATATCAACATCTTAATTATTTATGTCTTATATATATTGAAATTTTATATTTCATCACCATATGATCAAATAAAACAATCCCCAAAATGAAGAACATCATACCTTTGTCATGGTGTTCATTTGGTTTCATTGTCATCTTGTTCACATAGGTAGAAGGTCCATGCATTGCGACTATGATTTAGAGATCTTTCAAAACCATTTTATTCCTTCATCCAAATACACCTTGTACAACATGGGTCATATGGATGTTCATAGAAAAACAGTTTTGGAAAATAATCATGAATGAAAAATAATATCAAAACATCTGATAAAATATGATTTCTATAAAACAGTCAGACCAAATTTGAGTTGAAAATGTCAATTAATAGTCTTTTTAAAATACTATAGGTATTTTCTGAGAGACTATGTTATAAAATCAAATATATATAGGTTGCGCAAGGGTCTACTTCTTCAACACCTTTTTCTACATCATAATATGCTTTAAAATCTTGTGATAAGGTAAAATATTTGAAAATGCCTTGATAATATTTACCTTTCTTGAAAATATGAGAATATTGTGAAAATAGGATTTGTTTAAATACAGCCCATCATCCAAGATGATAAAAAGTTATAGTGGAGGTGTTTGATATCTAAAAAAGTTGGTTGCAAGTGAGTTGTTAGCTAGAAAAAGTTTCACAATCATCCAAACATGACTTTGTAATAATTATTGCAAGAAAGTCATCAGGAAGAGATAGGAATGTCATTTGAGATCACCCTCCTTCCATTTGAAACTGATGTTCCTTGATTTGTGAAAGTTATAAAACAAATATTTAATGGAAATAATAGACACATGGATTAACCATTTGTCTAATGAAAACTCTTAATAACTAAAGTCGTCTAAACCGACCTCTGATACCAAATATAAGGACACGACCTTAAAAATTACACAATACTGAATTAAATAAATAATTCACATTGAGTATGTTTTTAGGTTTAGAGATTTAGAGAATTAGTCCATAACTATTACATAAAAACTTGAATATTTCTTTTAGAAACTACTACCCAATATCCATTTTTTCATAAAATAAAAACTCTTAAAAATAAACATGTCTAGTTCCATGTTTTAGACAGTATGAATTTTACTTGATCTCATCCTTGAACCTATTCATCTTTATGTCCCATGAAAAACATTTCAAAACATGGGATGAGAGTAAAAATCTCAGAAAGGGTTATAAAATAATGAAAAGAAACATTAGTCCATCAATAAATAGAAATCAATGGAACCATACTTTTAAATCATAACTTACCTCATGAAGTCATATGATTTATGAATAACATGCTGAAATCATAATTCATAAAGGTAACTTATTGAATTCATAACATACTTACATTGTAGATATCACAACAATATAGGGATTCACATTTGGAATACCCATCATAGTATATTCCCTAAATCTCTTAGGAGAAACATTAATGTTTACCTTTGTCACGTTAGCTAATGCATTGGAGAGCTATCTCGGGATCACCCTCCCTAGGTTTATCATGGAACCACCCATATATGTAAACAATTCCCAATAACCCTAACATAATCATAACACATAACACAATTATAAAGGAAAGATAACATTTCCACATTCCAATATATCAAATCAAGATATTGAAATAAACAATGTTTTATCAAACGACTTTAAAACCCATTTAAATCATTTAATAAAGAGATTTTTGAATCAAAGTGTCCCATACCACTTTTAATATTTTAGAGGAATTAAAAATTTAAAACATTAATGTCCATATAAATAAGAACTAAAATTTATTTCAAAAAAATGGACATTAATAAGAATGATTTATAAGAATAAATCTTTAAAAAATATTTTATTTAAAGAGTTCTTAACCAAATGAGATATGCTTGAATACAAATAATTGAGGAATAAAATTCAATCAAAACATTATAATATCCTAAGAATTAAGGGATTCATGATACAATATTCCAAAAGACAGTATATACACTATATAAAAGTGAAATGGTGAATAACAACAATGAAGTCTCAATGGAATGTAAATTCAGACGAAATCCCTTATAAAAATTGTATCCATAGATTAAGGATAAATAAATTATATAATAATGTGTGAAAATATAAATACAGTCAATATTATTGTACATTATGTGTAAATAAATCATAGGAAATTCACAAATTTTCTTTTTAAGACCAAACTAATTGCTTGGATTCTTAACACAAGGAATGGAAATTGTATTAAAATTACTCTTCTCAAGTTCATATTGATGACTTGAGAATTTTTCAATGGAGTGATTATGTGTATCAAAAGTATATCCACAAAAAGGGGAGTGGAAATTTAAACATAAATAAATAAATTGTGATTCCACACATAATCATAGAATTACATAATTAAGAATTAGAAGATTAACCCAACGAATGGAAATTAGGTTAAAGGGTTCCCTTACCGATTGGTAAATTACAAAACATACATCCCAGAAAATAAGGATCCTAAAAAGAATATGTAAATACCCATAAATTGTTTTATATTAAAAAATTAATACAATATTGGGTAGTACATACACCACACAAAAGGAAATAGTGTCAAATATAGCATGAATTGTATGGGAATAAAAAGTGAGATGGAAATCCCTTACCACGTTGTAATCAATCGAGTCGTTTGACCAAATGTTAATAACCACCAAATGATTAAAAAAATAACATGAATATAAAGAGTATAATGATAATATATATCAAATAGAAGTTCTCAGTACCCCACATGCAATAAATTAGTGGTGAATAATGGAAATCTCAGAGAATTAAAAGTGGGATAGGAAATCACTTACCTTGTGTCTGACTTGACTCATTTATTCCTTGTTCTTCTTGAATATTAAAATAAAGTTAATTTATACTTTCTTAATAACATTTTTAAATTTTATTATTCCTTTTATATCACTTATTCCCATGTTATAAACATTATGTAATCATTTAAGTTAATAACGTTCATTTTGTTGATATTTAGTACTTGTGTTAAAAATGGACTTCTTATAATCACAAGTTCTTCACATAGTCAAAAATTAATTATATATAGAATGATATTAATGATTTATATATCATATATATCATATATATATCTAGTATATACATGTATTTATAATAGTACATAACATTTGGAGGTAAGAAATGAAATGGACCGTTCATTGAGACGGTAAGCCGTACGTACATATAAACACTAATTTCTTTTCTATTTTTTATTTTAATGGAATTAAAAAATAATTATACATAGTTATATTATAATTCCACTATAATATCATATATAATATCATTATATCCATCCTTTATACGTCCCACATATGGCATTCACGAGTCATATCACTTTGAGTGGGCGGTAGTCTGCACTTCCTCAAATGAAATTATCGCATTTACCCATAATGGAAACCATAAAGGTATGATATAAAAGAAAAAATACAAAAGAATAAATAAAACATAAACATGATATATATCATATATAAATACAGTTCAATCTTAATGTCCACCGTTAGAGGTGGTAGAAGATAATTGAAAAATCATCGTTTCGTGAGGCGTTAGTTTTCAATCCACATAAAAAGTATTTTCTTTACCCATTAGATGTAGGTGTGTGTATGTGTAGTTAGAATACTTCTCATAAAAACATACTAGTATATTTAAGATACTAGTGTTTTTAGAAAATAAATAATTAAAAGAGTTTAGTGGTTGGAGAATTAAAATAAAATAAAAGTATTTAGGAGAAACTGTTACCTTAAATTCGGGTAACTCCCTTTGGATTGAAGCAAAAAGACCTCTTGATGTGCCTTTTGCCTAAGGTATGGATTATAAGAGGAATATTAATATCTTGAGAGATTAATTGGGGAGAGGTTGGATAATCCAAGGGGCTTGAGAGGTGTGAGGAATGGGTTAGAAGTGAGGTCTTTTTATAAGGGGGAGGAGGGTCTCTTTAGGAAAGTGTGAAAATATTATTTTATTATATAATGATATTATGTTTATAAAGGTCCAAAACAAATTAAAGTCAAAGATAATAATAATAATGGTCTAAAGAGAAACATCCAATAATAATTGGATAGGTTATGGATGTTATTTCAATATTTATAATCTTTTTTATTTAAATAATTTATTAATGAGGTAAATATTGCATCATTTTTGTGTCATAAATAATTTTCTTTATTTGATGCATAAAAATTATAAAAAAAATACCATGATGTGGGAAATATTTTTATCTTTCCAATTAATTTTTTCAGTCTAAAATATAACTTATATAACCCCATGTAAAAATTAATTTAATAAAAGATATTTGTTTTTTTCATTTTGGTCTTTACTTTAAATTAATTAATCTTAAGTGTCATTATCACTCCCAAGTGACTCCATGGGTCCCAAAATCGACCCAAATATACCCATGGTCTTAAATGACTCGAACAATATGGTTAGGAAAAGTGTTAATGTAATTTTGTATTATTATAATATTTTTTTTACATTGAATTATCCTATTTAACATTAACCGCAGTAAATAAAAATAAAAAGTTACTATTCACCAGAAATTATTTTCATCTTATTGAACCACATTTTACTTAATAATAACAACCATGTATGTCAGATTTTCTAATTCAGAGAAGAGTAAAAATTTCATTAAAATGAAAAAGTTATTTTTTTAACTACAACTTAGTGGTTTCACTATTCATCAAAAAATTGACGTTTTTCAGAAAATATCCAAAAATTCAGCCTAAGATATATTTGATATTATGAATTTAAAAATGATGTCTATATTACCCAATTAAAAACATAGAAGTTGCATTAATTAATTTAAAATTAATTATCATTATCAAAACAAATAGCGTATTTTTAAGAAACAATAACTATCAAAAGATTAATACTTAATTTTGTCCAATTTCAAAGTAAAATTAATTTCAATGAACAACATTAGATTAAATAGTAAAAACATAATATAATTACATTTTAAAACCAAGGAAAAAGATAATATAACCATATAAATAAATTAGATTAAAAGGCACTTTTGAATTAAAATACAGTATTTGTCACTCTTCATAAAAACTGAATTTTATTAGAAAAATACCATAAATTTACCCAAAGTAAATTTTGATGTCCCGATTCTAAATAAGAATTTTATTTTTTGAAATGGAACATATAAAAGTAACCAAAAATATATTTAAAGAGGGTTCTCCATTAAAAGGGGGTAAATCAACCTTTTAAGGTAAATTATGTTTAAAATTAGATTCATTCATATTTTAAGCCTCTATCTTATATTGGATAAATGTAAAAACACTTAACAAATATATATAATCATTTTGTACTTAGGTCTATTAATTCATTCCATTACAACATCTAGGTTTTAACTACCATTTAAAATAATAATATTATATTATTAGTGTGCAACATGCTATTTTAAAGAAACCTATTGTTGCGTATCAGGTACGCTATCGAATATAGAGTCCCCTTTAAAAAAAAATTCAGTTCACAAATATTAATAAATTTAAAAAATTACATGTTCTTTATTTTCTTGGGATGTTTCAATGATTATTAATAAACAAAATTAATTAATCATTTTTGAAATTTGAGAATTATACTCACATAAATATGAGTCATAGAATGACATGTATGATTGAAGGTCTGTGTTTTCATTTGAATTTGTAATTTAATCTAGAACCAAACATCACATACTCAAAACCAAGAAAACATAATATAATTTTTTTGATACATTATTATAATGATTTTTGGTTCATTTTTCACTAGTAGAAATTAATCTGTTATCAATAGGGGTGAGAAAATAATCAATTAAATAAATTAACTGAGTAATTTTTTTTTTGATAATTTGGTTAATTTTTTGATTATTTTTTTATTTCAGTTTTCTAATTTTTTAATTTAGTTATGTTGACTATGTTTAGATTTTTTTTTAATCCATAAAACCAATTTTCCAAACTTAATCAGCTCTATTTAAAAAAATATCGTTATAATAATTATTATAATTAAGAAAATAAAATGATATTTAGACATTAAATGATCTTTAAAATTTTTGGCTTCAATATTAGTGCATGTTTATGTTATAAAAAGTACAATTTAAACACCAAAAATAATTTTTATTTGATTTTTAATTTTTTGAAAGTTTAATTTGGTTATGTTACATTAATATTCTTATTTTATTCATAGTCTGTTGGTTTAGTTTTTTTACAATTTGGTTGGTTTGGTTTGGTTTTTACCAAAATTATTATTAATTATTTTACTTCCTGAAATATTGAAATTGAAACAAATGAACCAACGGACTGCACACCACTATATTTCAATCTGATACACGATGTGATCATTATTTCTAAAGGTGAATAGTTTTAGTTAAGAGGCTATTTTTACTTTAAAACACATCTCATATACTAAAAACTAAGAAAATACAAATATATTTTTGTGATAATTCATGATTTTTTTACTCATTTTTTTCATTTAGTAATTAACCACCTCTAAATACGAAAACAGTGTTGATGTTATGACTGAAAGTGTGTGTTTTTAGTTAAAAGTGATATTTCATTTAAATAAAATAAAATTATTAAAATTAAGGAATATCTATTATCATGTTGTGATAATTTGGGAATATTATCTATGATTCAATTTTGACATGTAGGGATTGACCTCACATCAATATAATGCATGGTGTGTCTGATATGACAATATGTGTGTTTTCCATGTAGAAGAAACATTTTAGTTCAAAATGCATGCGACATACTCAAAACTGATAAAACTATACATATTTTTAAGAAACATAATTAAAATAACCCATGATTCATTTATATCATTTAATAAATAACCTCACATCAATCTGACACATAGTGAAGATGGTAAGATTAAATACTTTTATTTGGAGTTTAAAAGTGACCCATTTTATTTTAAAACATTTGACACACACTCAAAAAAAGTTCTTGGATTATTATGATATATTGTAATATATTTTACTTATGAATTTTGTTTTCCATTTTAATTATATTATATCTATTAAATATTATATAATTTATTTTTTTATTCATTTTTTTATTTAATATTACAAAAGTATATAATTTTCTATTATAGGTACACTATACTTTTCTATGGGGTTTGGCTGATCTATGGAGACTATCTCTTGTGTGTTGGAAATTGTAGTATTTTTTTCATATAGGGGAATACTTCAATAGTTTACATAGCCTTTCTCATTGATGAAACTAACACTAATAAAGGATATTTTTAATATGGATAAAATTAGAGTTGATTAAAAATCTATTTTACCAGGGTTAGTTTTAGTGATTATAAGAAGGAACTTTATTAGTGTGTTTCTAATGATGATAAAATCCCAAGGATAAAGAAATATATTTTATAATTAGTTATTTTATTGAACCGAAAAATCGATTTTACATGATGATAAATATCTTATCATTAGTAGTGTTTTTATTGGTTTTAATGTATACATGGAATGATATTAAAATTGGATTTTATTTGTGTAAAGGAAACATCCATTGAGTTATAACAATAAAACCCATTCTTTATAACCATCCACATTAGAAAATTATGTTTTTGGTGTATGTCTTTAATTGAAATCAACATTGATAACATAAAATACTATTATTTTATACCAAATCTAAAATTCAAATTAGTTCAATAATATAATATCTTTTATTTTTTTCAATAAACCGATTTTTTAAAAACAAAAATATGTTTTGATAAAATAATGATAATAATAATAATAATTTATAACACAAAAACAATATATTCAATATAATACAATATCACTACATGGAGAATGATTATTAATAGGTATAGGAAAAATCAAAATTATAGAATAAATTATAGGATGATGTTTATAAAAATAGTTATTGGAGGAATATAATTCATCCATTGGTACATATTTTATTTTGGTGAAAACCAACTTTGTAATCCATAGATTCCATTGGTGCATACCATTGAGAAATAATTGATAAAAAAAGATAATAAAGGGTTGATATATTTTATGAAACTCCCTTTAACATCATTGATTTATACTCTATATAATTAAGACACTTATTCTATAAAATTTAATGTGTGTATCCTCCAAGTATTCATCTAGATAAGGAGAAATAAAAAGTTGTTCCCCTTATCCTAGGATGTAGAAAATCCTTTCTAAGAATGTTAAATTATTCACATTTTCTTTTTACTGTTATGTTCATCTATGTTTGAGTGTGTACTATTTATGATTCCCCAAAAATAGGTACTATAGCCACATGGGTTAAATGCATGATGTGAAGAAGAGGGTTTCAGTTGATTTAAAAATTGTATTTAGTCAAAATTTATTTTTTAGGGAAGAATCAATAATAAATAGTTGAGATGATTCTAATGACAGAAATGACATTGAAAACAGATCTAAATGAGGTAGATTTATCTAATCAATGTTTTTGTAAATTATGAGGTGATAAAGTACCCCATTTCTCGATAAAACAATATTTTATATGCCAAAATCAACTTTTGGTAAGATTTCTAAGGAAAAATAAATTGATCTATTTTTCACTACATCATTGATGAGTCTCAACCCTCAGTAGTGGTTTGGAAAACACTTGGCCAGTTAATCATTTTTAGAAATCCTAGAGTCATTTGTAACTATTTAAATAGTATCAGAAACATAAATATGGCTCCCTTTTTTAGATTTTGTAGAAAAAATATAGGAAACTTTTAGTAACATGATTTAACTTAATGTGTTTAATAATGTTATTAAAAACCAAAAATAGAAGATTTTTGTAATTTAATGATTTTTGGAAGCCCATGTTGGAGACTAAAACTAGCATTTATAATGTAATTATAGGAAAATTTGATATACATTGGGTTAATAAATGTTTATTTAATTTTTTAATGAATATGATGCTTTTGTTCTATGAAAAAACATTTGAATAGATATCCATAATGACAACCACACTAGATAAACCAAATCTGATATTATATCTTTACGTCCACAATTATAAGGACATGAACAAAGTATCAGAGAACATGATGAATTTCAAATGTATTATTAATCAACCAAAATATTATAAAAGTTTATGATGGTGAGTTATAGAAACTTTTGATGTCGAAATCCATACAAAAGTTGTGGAAAACAATAGTTGTTTTAGTTAGTGATTCAACACTCACTACTAGAAAAGTTCCCTATACCCATGGTTTGAAACCGTGGGTATAACCCATTAAATTGTGGGTATATGTTATACCCACGGTTTCATGAACTACGGGCTAATGAGGCGTCAAGATTTCCCTATACCCAGGGTTTTACATAAACCGTGGGTATAACCCACATAAAATTCAACTTACCCACAGTTCTAGTAAACTATGGGTGTAGATGTATACCCACAGTTTACAGAACCGTGGGTATACATTTTTACTGTAGAAATTAGATACCCATGATTATGTAAACTGTGGGTATGGAGGGTTCTGCAGCTATATATTTTACCACAGTTTAATACCCATGGGTATAGATAGTTCTACAGCAGAATATTTACCCACCATTCTCAAACTATGGGTATAGATTGTTTTCCCAGAAATAGCAGTTGCCTGCTGGGTAGACCCCCTGTAGCCCCTCCCTTCCCCCCCCCAAGACAGACCCCCCCAGCACACTCCCTCCCCCATAACACCCCCACTCTCCCCCTGCAGCCCCTCCCTTCCCAACTGGATAGACCCTCCCCCAGCACACCCCCTCCCCCTATAACACCCCCACTATCCCCCTATATCCCCTCCATCCCCCCTAGACAGACCCCCAGCACACCCCTCCGCCTTTACACACCCTCCACTCTTCCCCTAGACACCCCTGAAGCCACTCCCTTCCCCCTGGATAGACCCCGCAACACATCCCCCCCCCTTTTGCACACCCTCACTCTACTCTATGGATAGAACCCCCCATGCACACCCCCCTGACACCCCCCTCCGGGACATACCCCATGCACTCTACCCCCTCTCTACACAATCATGGACTAGCCCCCTCCCTGCCCCATGCACAGTCTTGGACATCCCCCACCCCCTGCACCCCTAAACCCCCACACCTCTTCCCCCCTCCCCCCACACCCCCACACACACCTACCATCTTCCCTAACTCCCCCACTCTTCCCCTGGACACCCCCAACAGCACCAGCCTTCCCCCTAGATAGACCCCAACACTTCCCCTCCCCCTTTGCACACCCCCACTCTCCCCTTTGGACAGAACCCCCTTGCACACCCCCTCGACACCCCCTTCTTGGACATCCCCCTCCCACTGCACCCTTCCCCTCCCTTCACACTTCTAGACATCCCCCCTCCCTGCCCCCTGCACACTTCTGGACTACCCCCTTCCCATGAACCCCACCCCCGACCCCCTCCCCCACCACACCCCCTGCACACACCATTTCCCTCTTCCCTAGCACCCCTACCCTTTCCCCCAGCACCAGCCCCCCTGAGTACTTGTACCCCCAAACTAGAACACCCCCCACTTCCCCCTTCCAACAGCACACCCCCTCCCCCTCCCACCTCCCCAGCACACACCCCTACCCTCTTCCCCAACACCATCCCCCACCATCCTCAGCACACCCCCTGTCCTCTTCCCCAACACTAGCCCTCTCTCCTGAATACTTGTAAAAACACTACTCACTACTCCCTTCCCACTGCACTCCCCCCACTACCCTTTCCCAAAGCATACCCCCTCCCCCTCACCCCTCCACTGTACACACCCCTACCCTCTTCCCCAACACCATCCCCCCCACCCACCCTTCCCAGTACACCCCCCTTCCCACTTCCTCAGCACCAACCCCCCTCCATTGAATAATTGTAAAAACTCCCCCACTTACCCATTCCCACTACACAACCCCCACTTCCCCATCTCACTACACACCCCTCCCCCCCTCACCCTGTACACCCCTCCCCTGCACAAACCCCTGCCCTCTTCCCAAGAACCACTCCCTACCCTCTTCCCTAACACTAGCCCCCTCCTATGGATACTATTAGAAACACTCCCCTCATCGTACTCACCCCACCCCTCCCCCCTCAACCTTCCTTAATAGTATGATTTATTTCATTTAAAAAACATAAAATCTAACTAGTACCCAAACCGTGCATTTCCATGGCATGAAAATTTAATTACACATTCATTTAAATAATTTAAATTGTTTAGAATATGCATTCCTAAAAAAATGTCTATAAACGAATGCACTTATATTCTATATAAGTGCATATTGGTAATGCATATTGGAAAAAAATTTCATACACACACACACACAGATATATATATATATATATGTATACGGAAAAATAAATACAAATATAAAGCTAAAAAGTTGAGTAGTGTACAATCATGTAAGTGAATACTGATATGCAGCGGAAAAACAGTGCATAATATGCATATATGAGAAGTTTTATATAGTCTAAACCATGAAAATAGATGGGAATGAGCTTTCTAAGAGAATTTTATCCATATCCACACACCCTGAGTGCACCCAGATCTTCCACCAAGGAAACCAACCACAATTTTAATTCGAAATTAGAATACAATTTACCTTCCCTCTCGTTATTCCTTGCCTCCCACAGAATCCAACAGGATGCAGAAAAATATATACCACACATCTTGGCCACCTCTAAACACAGCTCCACCCCTAGAACTAGAAAAAAAATCAACTCCTCCTAGGTATCAACCCACACTGAATCACCCATGCATGCATCAAAAATCCTCCAAACTTCATGTTCCTAGTCACTACAAGAAAAAAATATCCAGGTTTTTATATGAAAAGTATTTGATCTTAATATTATGATGAAGATATCATAATTGATCTATCCTGATAGACCACTGTTATTTTTGATCTTGTGGGTAGTTATATGCAAAGAGTACATATCACGAGTTAGTGGCCTATTGTGTATTCATTTATGTATTCAGGTATAGAACATTGTACAATGGTTTATCATGGTAGACCATATATTATATACGGTTATAGTGTATGCATGTAGATGAGGCACTATACATATCAATGGTCTATCCTGAACCACACAATATAGTGACTCATATAAGGTTATAGTGTATGCATTCTTGATAGAGCAATTTGAACAGTGTGAATCAACATGAGGCACTGTACAGTGTGATTTAGGCACTTTACAGTGTGATTTAAGTGGCAGAAGGTGTGATTCTTAATGTATATCAGAAATAGACCAAAATGGAAATAGTTCAATAATAAGTGGTAACATGTGTGACAAGTGCACAGCGTACCAAGGTACAATCGAGAAAGCATAACTCAGTGTATATATCATCATTAAGAGGCAGTTGGTGTGAAGGGAAGAGAGATGAAATATCATCACCCTAAAATATCATCTAATCTAAGGTAAGGTACAATGACTCATCTATGGTATGTAGATGATATGTACAATGCTTAATGAGGCACTGTACACTAAGGTATTCATATGAATGATATGTACAGTACTTCATTCTAGTATATGATATGTACAGAGCTTTTGATTCAGGTATGAAAATCACTATACCATTCATCTATAGTTAGTTTTCACATATCACAAGAATTATCACTGGTAATAAATAAGCTTGTACCATGAGCTTGTACCACCATGAGAAAAAAGAAAAGAAAGAGATATGTACAATGCTTAATGAGGCCACTATTTACCTGAATCAACCTGAGGCACTGTATAAGATAGACCACCATTTACCTGAATCAGCCTGATGTGCTGTACATATCATCTATATATAGAGTGCATCGCCTACATATCACATCAGTCTATCAGGATAGACCAATTTCATATAAGGTAATGTATGCATTCCTGTACAGATTGGTCTATCATGTACAATGGTTTATCCAGTAGTGATATGTAAATAAGGCAAGGAACATATCACTAGTGAGTGGGATATAAACCACTATACATGTCATCTATAGCATTATATGCAGAGAGTACATATCACTAGTGAGTGGGATGCTCATGTCAGTGCAGACAGAGAATCAGTATGATTCCTCCCATGTTTCCCAGATTTTTCACCCTTGTATTTCCCAGACATATGCATTATAAAAAGGTGTTTGTATAGGTAATTTTGCTACGAATAGTTCTAGGGTAAGCATTGCTAGTCTAAGAACTAATAGTGTAAGCTCTACTACTATAATGATGTTAGTATAAACATTGCTAGTGTGAGTACTACTCCTGTAAGAAATTCTAGTGTAATATTACTTCTAATGAAGCCAAATGTGTAAATATGTAAACTTTTCCAATGGAAACATTGTTGTTAGTATGGGTTTCTAGTGTAAGAAATCCCTATATAAAGGTTAAAGTATAATTATTTATAATGTAATCAATGCTACTTAACCACTGATAGTCTTATTCTAGTGATAATAATGTAAATATGTATTCAAACCTCTTTTTGAGGGTTTCAAATATTGAAATATTGGGATTGATCATAAATTTCAGTACATTTAATGCTGGTAATAAAAATAACAGAACCTACAGAAAAGGATTGGGAAAATTATTAGATGTTTTATGTTATAGAAATTCAAATATTAAATAATATAAGAGTAATAACTGCCTAATATTTTTGCTCTCACAAGTTGTAATACCAAAAAAATTGATGGTTGTGTCAAAAATGTACTCATTTGTCTTTCAAAATATTCCCAAAGCATGCAATTAATTTTGGAACCTCTAAAAAAATTAGTATTAAAATTGAAAATTATGTGAAAAAATCATTTAATACATATGCAACATGAATCTAATGTAGAATAGTAATAACATTCCATCCCCCAAAACCATTTTCATTCGAAGCTAGTCCACTCGTACACCCTTCATCTCAGGATTCTTAAAGTTGAACAATAAAGATAAAGATAAAATCATCAGTACTCACTGGATTATAAGCATCATCATCAAAGATATTTGTATCTACTTTATGACTATAATCCTATTTTGTTTCATGAATACTTAATGGTTTACTTTTTATCACAGTTGCAAGTGATTTCTTTGGCAATTTTTCCAACACAAAAACATCAAATACACAAGTAGTGACCGAAATTGCAAAGATTATATAAAATATATTAAACTAAAACCACCTTCACTATTTATATAATGCACAAGAATTAATAAGAACCCTCACATCTTCATCGTAATCACTTTAGATAAACCTTAGAAATCACTTCTCTTAGAAACCTTCGAGGAAGAGAAAACGACTTTTTTAGAGAGTAGACTGCCTATTAAAAGTAAGAGAAGCTTTACCAGGAGGCTACTAAAATAGAACATAGTTTAATCATCATTAAAAAAGATTGAAACAAAAAAATGCAGATTGGTAATGGTTTGTTAGCAGCATACCATGAAATGATAACCACATACCACTTCTATTCATATTTGATAAATGCTCACCCATTTAGAATCACTTTCAAGAGTGTTTGACGAATCACAAAGGCTGTCGGGCCTCACTTTCTTATCAGAGGAAACATTGAAGTTTTTAGCCCCAGTGTGGGATGTATTAGTTGAAATAACATGCTTGAAAATAATATCCTAGATAAATTCATTCAAGGCCCACACACAACAGCCTCATCCAGCCTTCCTTCATTGCAGTAAGCAACAATCAATGGAGTAAACAAAAGAAAATTTTGTTTTTGGAAAAAATGGTTGGAAGCAGCAGAAGGAACTATGATGCCAATTCAATTTGATTCAGTTTTTAGAGAAGTTTTATAATCTTATTATAAGTAATAATACCTGGGGTAAAACCACTTTCAGCCATCATTCTGTGTAAATTAAACCCATGGTCTTTTTTTCCTTTTCTAATAAAATATTGCATGACATAGTAATATATGTTGATATCAACCCACCATTTTCTTCTTTTTCACCTTAACATGTATAAAATATAATTAATATGATTTGAATACAAATTTAAAAGGTGTTAAAACTATATGCAAAATTCTATCCATATTTTAAACTGGTTATATAGTTCATTATGCATACACATTCATTTGAGTACAAATTGAATGGTGATTATTTTATTATGTTATGAGAAGTTTTAATGTAATATTCATTGGATTTTAAACAATACACACACATAGATTACTAAAAAAAATCATAGATAGAAAAAAATAAGGATATGTCTTCAAAAACATTTGTAAAAAACGCACCTTAAACATCCATGTCATACAAGAATAATAATTATGAGAATGATTATTTTAAATGAAATATTAGTAGAGATAAAGATAAAATCATCAGTACTCACTGGCTTATAAGTATCATCATCAAAGCATTCGGTATCTGGTTCATCCCTGGACTCTGATTTTGTTTCATGAAGACATGTTTGTTTACTTTTTATAATAGTTCCAAGGGATTTATTTGGTAAAATTTCTTACACAAATACCACAAATTCACAAGTAGTGACCATAATTGAAAATATTATATAAAACATATCATACAAAAAACCACTATAACTATTTACATAATGCGTGATCATTAATATGAACCCTCAAATATTCATTATAATCACTCTATATGAACTAGAGGAATCACTCTCAGAAACCTTGGCGGCAGACAAAATGAATTTTTTAGAGAGTAGACTGCCCATTCAAAGTAGGATAAGCTTTTGCATGAGGCTCCTAAAATAGAACATAGTTTAATAATCATTAAAAAGGAATAAAACAAAAAAAATGAAGATTTTTATTGGTTTTATAGAAGCATACCAAGTAATGAGAAGCATAGACCACTCCTATTCATAGTTGATAAATTCTCACTCCTTCAGAATCACTTTCAGAAGAGCTTGACAAATCAAAGTTGTTGTCGGGCTTCACTTTTTTATCAGAAGAAACAGTGACATTTTTTCACCTGTTTTGGATGGGGCTTAATTGAAATACCAGGCTTGAAAATAGTATCCAATATAAATGCATTCAAGGACAATACACAAGAGCCCCATCCATTCTTCCTTCATTGTACTAAGTAGAAATCAACAGAGTAAATGAATGAAAATTTAGTTTTTGGACCCACAGATATAAGCACCTAAAGGAACTATGACACCACTACAAATTGATTCAAAATTTAGAGATATTTTATAATATTATTACAACTAATAATACTTGGTGTAAATCCACTTTTAGTCCTCAATGAATGGAAATTAAAACCATGGTATTATTTTCCTTTTCTAAGAAAATATTTAATGACATAGTCAAATATATTGATATCAACACACCCTTCTCTTCTTGTTTCCCTGCACATGTATAGAATATAATTAATACGATTCTAATACAAATTTAAAGGTGTTTAAACTGTATTCATAATTCATTTCCATAGTTTAAATTCGTTTTAGAGTTCATTATGCATACACATTCTTTTGAATACAAATTTAAATGTGTTTCTTTTATTGTTATATGAGTATTTTGAATGAATATTCAATGTATTTTACATAGCTTACTAAATAACATCATAGATAGAAAACAACCATGAGAAGTCTTTGAAAACAATCGTAAAAAACACACCTTAAACATGCTTGTCATACAAGCACAATAATTATGAGATGATTTCTTTAAAAGAAATATTAGTAGAGATAAAGATAAAATCATCAGTACTCACTGGCTTATTAGTGAAACATACCTTCAGCAAAGAAATGATCCATGTAATCCAATACCTACAACCCAGGTGCAAATAATGTCTTGAAACCAAACACATTCCTAGATCTAGTCATACATGAGATTATAACATTTCCATGAACACTGAGTTGTGTAGCCAAAAAACAAAAAAATGAAAAAAAGAAACCACGGATGTATAAAAAGAATTACCTTGCATACTTTTTTCACTCTAAAGATCAGTTGTCCATATTGAACATCATTCTTCAGGGTATTGACAAGATGAGATGAACTATCACAATTTTTTAGACATCCTGAAAAATCATTGCATTTTTTCCTTAAATGATAAAAAAATAAGCACTTCATTATCACTGTATCAATTGAATCATATAAAATGTTCCATGTTTTACACAATGTGTGGGATTACATTTGATCTGGAATTATTTTATACAATAACTTGTGTAACTTCATAAACCTAGAAAAAGATAATGGAGAGTAAAACAAATGAAAGAGTACATGAAAGAATGCAGTGAGCCAGCCTAACTTTGTTATTATTGATCGTAGGCTTCTTAAACTAAACATGATTTATGTTGAAGCCAAGAATAATAATTTATAATTTTTCTAATATTCAATATTGTTATATTATTTCCCCTCCTAAAGTCTTGTAATACAGTGTAAAAACATCCAGTGCATAACACCTTCCACGTTTTGAACTGGGATCACATTTATGCTAGCACCCAGATGGAACGAATATAATCCATATATTGGATAGGCAGAGAAAATAATATCATATTGGAAAGATAATAATGGAATCATATAAGATGTTCTTCATTTTACTTTATGATAAATTTTATATAATGATCAGGTATGGGAAATCCTTTCTATCATGAAACTACCATACAATTGAACATTCAATTCAATTTCTTTACATGTAATTTTATTAAACAGGTTCCATTAATAATAATTCTATCCCATTCAATAAAAAAATAAAAACATGGCCTAAAAATTTGTATCAACATTCAAATAGAACACAAATGTTGGGAGTGTGGGGGGGGGATAAGAGGGGAATACAAAAAACAATAGATTAATTCCCAAGTATCCCATCGATTCACAATTAAGCAAAAAAATCCATCTTCACAAAAATTGATAGAAAAATATACATTTAGATTACATGATTGTCACTAGAAATATTGTGATCACCTTGATCAATAGGACAAAAAGTCACAATACATATAAAATGAAGAACATTACAATAATAATCTAAAACAAATCACAGACCTTGTGTCGCATTGATTAAGTTTTAATCTTGGTCTAACAATTATTAAGAACCTTCTCACTGAATCTCCTAGTAGTGGTAAACCCACTGACCCCTGCCCCAGCCCCACCCTTAGCACCCATCTCCACCCCTATAATCATACCCACCCCCAGCACCAAGCCCCACCCCCAACACCCACCCCCACCCCTGCACCCAGCCCAACCCCTAGCACCCAGCCCCCCTGCACCCAGACTTACCGCATGCACCCATCCCTCCTCCACCCGCACCGAGCCCCACCCCCTACAACGAGCCCCCTCCCCCCTTTACCCAGCCCCACCCCTACACCTAGCCCCAACCCCTGCACCTATCCCCCCTCCCCCCAACACCCTTCTTAAAAATCTACCTATAAACCTAATAAAATCTCTAACATATCATTCAAGGACTTGAGATATCAAAAAACCCAACCAGTTAAATCAAAAGAACAACTTAGGTTTCACAAAATACAAATTTTAGAAATAAAAAATTAGGAATATATTCCTTTTTTACCTACATTAATATAGACTTTCCAATTTTATAATTTATGAAAAACAAAGACATAATAATTAGAATCCAATGTCACAATATGGGATATCATTTAGAGCTAAGTATTCTATGGTATTAAGGGCATCACATACCCATATGCATGAATAAAAATTCTAATGTTAGCTTTATGTAAATTCATGAGAAAATTTATGTAGAAATTTTCATAAGAAAACAAATTAACCATTCTCATCCATACAAAAATTAAATTCAAGTTCTTAAAGTGCATACATAAGTCTCCCTACTAAGCCAATAATAGAGGGGGATTAATATCCCCCCATCACCAACATCCCCATACCCATGTCCATGCCCATCATCATCATCATCATCATCATCATCATCATCAGCAACATCATCAGCATCCTCATCACCTACATCAGCATAAGAAACACCATCACCACCAACAGTTCTATTGGTAATACCTTCTCTGCCATTACATCCCTCATTGGCATCACCTGACACATCATTTAAAGGGCTCATTGACTCCACATATGATCCAAAATTAGCAACAACCTATGATGGAAGTGGCTAACTCAAAAATTCCATAGCTTTCATGAAATGTTCGGTCCTCAGCTTACTTCTTTCATGCTCCTCAAAAACTATTTTCTTTGCCTCAGTTGTTTCAGCATGAGTGATTTAAAGATCATAGGTTTGGGAGGCTTGAGAGGAGCTTGATGACGACCAATACTTAGGGAGGATGATGTTTTTCCCTGGTCGACATTGTACTCTCCCTAGGTGCTCCTCACCTAATACCTAACTTAAATGATCATATGACCCAAAGTTGTCATCTTCCTTATCATCGAGGGCCTCCATGATAGACTGTTGAAATTATAAACATTTAAATTATGAATTTTTTATAAATATTTAAAATATAAATAAAAAACCGTAAAATTTAATCTTTTTTCTTTTTATTAACTACACTTCCATCTTTATTTCTTTCGACTGGAGTAAAATAATTTGGCATGAGGTACAAGACCTTTGATGCATAATTTAGCTTGCTGTAAATGAGAAATGCAAAAAACTAGATTAGTACTATATATGAGAAGTCAAAAAATCTTGCCTATGACTATTAATTAATATTTCCAGTAGAACATCCTGTATAACATCACAATACCCATTTAATGTACCTGGTGATTTTCATGATCGGGGCATGAGCTTGCGTTGCCTTCACTTCCATCAGGGAGTATTACAATTGTAATGTTTTTTTCTTCATTACATATAATCTCTTGTTAGTATTGTTTATCAATTTTTTTAGGGACATTGAGTTCCACAGGATTTGACTCATAATCCGGTTGTCATGGGTATGAGTGGGGATTCTCCTAGACCTAGATGGAGCACCCTTCATACTCATTTCCACACTTACCTTCCATCAAACACCGCTTCCACCACACCTTTCCATCCTCCTCTTGAGTCATCGAGAATGTTTTTATCCATGCCTCCATTATCATCTCAGCTACCCTATTATTCACATGCCATCTCTTTTCCACCATCAGGGTTGATCCCCCTGATGCCTCCATCATCTCATTTTGCATCTTCTTCCCATATGATGACTACACCACCACCACAGATGTTTCCCCCTTTACCATATCCATATTCGATGATTCATCCCCCATCTTACTACCCATATGATGCCATGTCTACACCACCTTCTTTATCTAATTTATGTTTTTCTATGACACTTACTAAATAAATTCAAATAAAATTAATAAGAATTAAATTTTATTTGTCAACTATTAAAGATTAATATTACCTTAAACTTAGTTGTCTTCCAATGTGAAATAATTTTTTTATATTGACTCTTTGGATAGTCGGGGAATATAGGTACCCACTCTAAGTTAGTACCAACCCTGATCATCCAACCAACATACAACTCAAGCTTATATGAGTGTCAGAACTCCCCAGCATCCATCAACCTTGCAGTCTTAGCAGCTTCTCCTTCGGGAAAGTTAAACCGAATCTGCAATGAACATGTAATTTCATTTAAATACACCAATAATATAGATTTGACTTTCTAAAATTTTCTTACCCATATTTTCTCCCATGATTTTTCATTAATCTATTTACTAATATGTCTCCATGACACTAGTTCCACTAGATTGATATCATGATACTTGGCCAAAGTGGCCATAAAACTTCTACACTGCGTTGTATTTGGACATACCATATGATTTCATCAATTGTCATCCGCCATTAGTTGTTTCTAGTGATTCCTAACTTCCTTCATCCATGTGCACCCATGTTTCCTAGAAGAAGATCCCACTGAATTAAAAAAAGGGGGAAATCAGAATTAAGTCATGGTACAACACAAAAAAATAAAGTGATATAATTTGAATCAGTTGTTAGGTCCACTAGGCTAGATACCCTAAGAGGGAGGTGAATCAGGGTATGAGAGATTAAATCAACTGCCCATTTTTATGTTGTCTTTCTGTTAGAAATAACCCTCTCCTCTATCCTTCCAGTTGCATAGTATGAATAGACCGTAAAGAAATACCAGGAAAAAATAATTTTTACTTCGTTCACCCTCACTAGGCTACATCCAAGGAGCATACACTGATAATGTGTTGATGTACCACTTCTACTTTAAGTGCACTACTTTTTACATGTTCGGAGCAAACTCACTGTCCCTCCTGGTTTACAACCACTTATAATATGAAAGCTTACTACTCTCTCAACTGATGTATGCTCACTGCTTCTTCATAATATCCACTCAGATTTTATAGACATATAGGTCTCTTCATTATCACTAATGAAATCTCCATATTCAACTTTTGGTAGATGCTCTTTTGACGTACAACTTTCACCCACAGATGAATCTCACTTTGTACCGGGTGTACCGGGAAACCCCAATTTTTACGCGCAGCCCTTACCACACCTTTCACGTAATTCCTTTTCCTAGTGCGAAATACAATTTTCTCGCAACATATATTTTATGCGCAACCTCCAAATTTTATGCAAAAACTCTACATTGACTTGCATATATTTTTCCAACCTTGCGCAAAATCCACTTTTTCCACAACACCTCTTTTACGCACAACTGAATTCTTTTGTACGCAACCATTGGTTTTACGTGCAGCATTAGCTTTTCACGCAACCCCATACTTTACGCACAAACTTATTCTTTACATGGAACTCCCTTGAAAACTTCAATTTCATGCACAACTGCTCAGGTATTCTCTATGTCTTGAACTTTGGCAAATGAGGGGGGTCACTTTATATTTATAGGCAAAATCGACCCCTCTGCAAAACCCTCCTTCTGCGTGTAATCCTCATTGAGCATGAAAAACAAATATTCTGTGCCACACTGTATTTTGCACCATTCTCCAATATTTCACGCACCTCATACCTTTTATAATTTTTGAGCTTCTTATCTTGAAACACCTCTTCCGTAAAAAACACCAATCCTTCATTTTGCGCGCCAAACCAATTTTTCGCGCACCATTTTATTTTTTGCGCACCATGCTAATTTTCAATGCACCACATCATTTTCCATGCACGATGATAATTTTTTTGTGCACCCCAATCCTTATTCATACACCATGAAAATATTTCATGCACCACTTGATTTTACACGAACATCCCTTTTCCAAAAATGCATTTCTCCATTATCCAATTTTAAGGCCCAAAAATTTGGAAAACACTGGAAAACAACGCCAACTTGTGTCTGTTCTTTTGTACCACCTCCAGATTGTCCATTCCTTTTTCGAGGTTCTTTTATCAGACATGGATAGCGAAAAATATCTCTGGAACCTAACAAAATCAACTTGTAAACCCCTTTGTCAAAAAATTATACATTGTAGTCTGCTTTGTGAACAAACACAACATGGATGACTGCTTTGTCAACAAATAGAATCACCTCAATAAATGATTCAATGATGCCTTGAGGGATTTTTTCTCAACAATAGTTATAATAAAAAAACTGTCTGTAGATTGCTCAATAGATAGTGATGGATCTGTGGGTTGTCCTGAATCAGTAGCCTCTACAGGAAGTCTCTGTTCAAGTGCATGCTCTGGGTGAACTTCATGCACTGGAGTGGAAGCTAATGGAACAAACTCATCAGATGCTGGATGGATGGTAGGAATTGGAGGCGGTGTAAACATGGAAACATCTTGGTAGTAGGATGAGGGATACATCATCGGATATGGATATGGTAAAGGTGGAAACATCTGTGGAGGTGGTGTAGTCATCGTATGGGACGAAGAGGAAAAATGAGATGATGGATGCATCTGTGGGATCGTCCGTGAAGGTGGAAAAGACATGGAATGTGAATAAGAGGGTAGTTGACATGATGAAGGAGGCATGAATAAACACATCCCTGAAGACTTAATATAAGGATGGAAAGTTGTGGTGGAAGGGGTGTCTGATGGTAGGTTAGTGTGGAAATGGGTATGACAGGTGTTCTTTCTAGGTCTAGAAGAATCCCCACTCATACCCATACTAACCAGATTATGAGTCAAATCCTATGGAACTGAATGTCCCTAATAAAAGTAGATAAAGAATATTAACATGAAATTATATATAATTCCAAAAAAACATTACAATTATAATACTCACTAATGGAAGTGAAGTTAATGCATGCTCACACCCCGGTTGATCATGATCAAATAGTTACTTCCTTAGACCTTTTGTAGTATTTGGCATAATCTACATAAGGATGAAATTTAATGTTTTTAGAACTAATTTTTACAAATCATTCATACATCTTATATCTATCTGCAATTCATGAGAGGAACCAATTTGACTTTTTTTAATTACCAATTTTACAAATGATTACAAGGAAATTACTAACAATGTTTTTAAAATTACATTATCGAGTTATAAATTTTTTAAAAACAAGATTTAAACCATGTTTTTTACATTTAAATAAATCTGATTTAATTAAACGACACCAGAAAAGAAAAAAACAAACATTTCATTCCAAACTGAAACATAATTAAAGTAATTACAGTAATAATAACCTAAGAAACTCATGTCAATATAAGCTAAATGAACAGTGAACATATATTGTTGCTTCTATATATTATCGACACTACTTCAGGTTCAACATCAACTCTTACAATGGGACAATTTGATTCATCAAATGCAGTATTTTGGCCAATACCAAGGGGGACATCAATGCGGGAAATTTCATCACCTGCGTTATGAAAACTATGTCTAGGGATTACATCATTAATGGAACCATAATCAAATCTTATATGATCTTTCACATAAAAAACTTGTTTATCCATTGATTTCAAAATGTATGGTTCATCGGTACACAGACATTGACTCAGATCGATATCTCTGAATCCACAGTCATTAATAAATGTACCATGTCTTATCATTGAATCAAACCATTTACATTTCATCATAGTGACTCTAACTTGAGAGTAGTAATCCAATAACAATATTTTATCAAGTAGCCCATAATAATACACATCTTCATATCGAGGCCAACTATCCGATACACTGGCATAACAATCCATTGTAGCGGTCAACATAATTCCATTATGTTGTGTTCAAATTTTCACCGCTTGATTCGTTGTAACAAATTTATACCCATTGATTAATAAAGATTTACATTCACGAACCAAATAATTAGGACAAAAAGACAAAGCTCTAAATTCTTGATAAACTGAGTCAATAGGGAAACTCAACACCTGAAATATATATGAATAATACAATTAAATGGATATCTATTTTTTATATTAATTAAAGTAATGTTAATACCTTTGATTTCAACCAAGTAGGAAACTCTAGGCTATACAAAGCCTCTATCCTTATCAAAATAAATATCGATGAACTATACCAATAATTTGTTTATGTTTCCTACATAAAATGATAATAAAAGTGTAAGGTATATGTAAAATTTCATAATATGAGATTACATAAAAATATCCAAATTACTTACTTGATATAGTCATCGAAAAAACCACAATTAAACAAGACTGTGCGATGTTCCATCTCCCGCCCTTCAAGGATCAATATACCCAAAGTATAAGACCCAAGAATTCATTCTGTTTGGGGAAGTGATGGAAACAAGGGCTCAATTACCCCATAATGGTTATCTTTATTTCTCATTGGATGATTATATCTTGTGGTGACATGAGAAAAATACATTGAAAAAAAATCTATACATTCTTGTCCAAATAACCCCTCACAGTCGAACCTTATGGATAATTCTTGTTTTGAACATATCATTTCATTGTGCACATATTTCTTTTAGTAGGATACATCCACCAAAAAGCAAATAGTCCCCTAAAAAGTGTTTCAGTTGGAATATGAACCATTAAATGCAACATGCAAGTGAAAAAGGATGGATGAAAAATCTTTTCAATCTCACATAAAATTAATGGAACCTCATACTGTATTTTAATCAAGAGTGAATTGGATAGCCTTTTAGAACAAAGGTATCTAATAAAATGGAACAAGTGAATCACTTTCACCCTTATATTACTAGATATAATATGCCAAATTGTTATTGGAATCAATTCATGAAAAAGGATGGGATAATCATAAGTTTTCAGAGATTTTAGTTTCTCATATCTTATGTTGACTCATTTAGATATGTTGTTGGAATAGCCATCAAGAACCTTGATATTCTCTAATAATTCCAAAAATCGTTATTTATAGGATGGTGTCATCACATAAGAAGCATAAGGAACTTTCTATTTGTATTCACCAATACACAAAGGATGCAGTTCTGGTTGAATACCCAAATCCAAAAAGTCTCTATGAGATCATATGTTATCTTTGGCCCTCCCCTTGATATTCAAAAAAATTGAAAGGAACATTTCATATATATTTTTTACAAAATGCATTACGTCTTAATAATGACATAAAAATTGCTAGACCAATATAAAAATTAAAAAAATACATCTCTTTTTCCAATTTTAAGTTGATTTAGTGTAAATATTCTTCCTCTTCTTATATTTCAACTAACCTTTACCTAATGAAAAACTGAAATCATTTAATTCATTAATCACATCACTTTTTGACATAAATTGAGGAGGCTATTCAATCTCAATGGTCTTATCAATCCTTTGACGATTCATCCTATATTGATAATCCATTAGCAAGAATTATCGATGCCCCATGAAACTAAAACTACGACGATATTTAAGCCTTATCGATTGTGTATTCTTCAAAAAAACTGGACATGATATTTTTCCCTTCGTACTCCAACTAGATATCATTGCATAAGTAGGGAAATCATTTATGGTTCATAGAAGGGAAACACACATATGAAACATATTCATTGAAGAAGAATCGAATGTACGCACACCCAAATACCAAAGTTGTTTCAACTCTCTTATTAAAGGCTGCAATTAGACAACTATATCATTACTTGGATCAGAAGGTCCAGATATCAGTATACTTAACAAAGTGAATGGTTATTTCATAAACAAACCCGGAGGATGATTACAAATATTAATAAAAACTCATCACGTGCTGTGAGAAGTAAGTATCTAATGAAGTAGATTAAAACCATCACATGATAGACCCAACTTCACATTACACACCTCAGATTCAAAGTCAGGATGTTGTGTATCAAATTTCTGCCATTCTAATCCATCTACAGGATAAACCAACTCATCATTACCATTACTTTTCTCAGCATCTTTCCATCACATATTGGCTGAGATTTCTCCATACATGAATTGATTTGGAGGTCTTGGAATCAATGGAAAGTTCCACATGACTCTCTATGCCACATGAGACAGTGTTACATCTTTATTTGTATTCCATCGAGATTTACCACATTCTTTACAGTCATTACGGTAAGTTGTTTCCTCCCAAAATAAACTGAAATCTTTCGGACAATCAAGGACCTTATTAGTATCAAATCCAATCTACTTAATTAACTTTCGTTCCTTCTAATGATTTGTGGGAATATCTGCACCATCAGGAATAAATTCCTTCAAAAATGTCAGAATGTAATCAATAGAGGTATTAGAAATTCCATACAAAGTTTTCCCATGATATAACAACATTAAAAATTCTAACTTGGTCATTTTAGTACATTCCTGATATATTGGAGTTCTAGCATCATCCAATAATTTTTTCACTCTCTCATCATCATCTTTAGTATTTTCCTCATGTTTATTAATATCACTGTCTTCTTACATGAGAATAATATCTCTCTCAATATGATGAAAAAATGGAAATTGATCGAATATCAAATTCTCCATGCCACTTATTTCATTTTGCTCAGGACCTGTAGAACATTGACCCATCTCTCCATGGTGACACCAAACATAATAGTTTGTTTGAAATACCAATTTTTTTATTTGGTAGATAACTTCTTCCAGGATTAACCATGGTCTGCCAACACATTTATATCATGAACACTGTATACAACCTCCATCTGAAGCATTGTCAAATGAAAAATCTAAAAAATTCCCCAAATTATTTTGAAACAAGGTTGAAATCCTATTGATACGATACATCCAACTTTTTATCCATTCTATAACAAGAAAAAAAAGTTATATTACAATCAAAAATATAAACCATAATTAATAAAGGTATATGTACTATAGAAAATAAAACTATTAGATCATAAAAACTTAATAGTTAATACACATTTGTATTCCCAGAGCCTTTATTTTTATAACCAATTTCAACCCTTTCTCTGTTAGAGATAAAATTAATACCTATATCCAATAAAGGTATGATCAACAAGGTAAACCATAATGATCCAAGAAAGGTTTCATGTATATGATAGAGTGTTATGTGTCATTATAGGTTAATTAAGGGAGAGATAAAAAAGTTTGTCCCCCCTTAGGTGTAACATAAAAAATAAACTTTTAACATTAAAACACCCCCTTAAACATGGGTTGTTTCATTTAAAAAGCTAGGGAGAGATAAAAACATTCAACCATCATCAAAAATATTTTAAACGAACCCCAAATTCATGTAATTTAATATTTTCCATGGGTAAAATTTTAACTCAAAGATGTCATTTTTTGAATAAAACCACTTCATCTCTACGAATAAATGAAAATAATTTAGATAATTTATATAAAACAATCATGGGTATCAAATATAGGTATAAATATACTAGAAGATGAATTTAATAAACTAAATCACTTCATGAATTTTTTAATAAAATAATTACCTACAAACACCTACTGAATACAAAGTGGAACAAGTCACATCAAGAATCTTAAAAAGGAAAAGGTAATTTTGGTAAAATAAATTAATTTAGAATAAATTGTAAAATCAAATACAAGTTATTAGATTAATATCGAACACTAATTTTTACACACACTGTGATTAGGGTTCTCATAAGAAATGAAAATGATGGAAATTGATGTGAAATGACCAGGAGAATCTCCCTTTGGATTTAGGTAATGTCTTATGTATCAAATGTCATCGATTACTATTTTTTATTCTTTTGGCATAACCTCATTTAATTTTTAATGATGATTTAACTAGATTAAACTTGATCTATTTGATTGGAATACATCTATCATAATCTATGGGTTATAATACTACCATTCTTTTAAATTTCAAGGATGGTTCCTTGAGTTTAGACAATAAGAATAGATTATGAAGAATGGAAAGGCTAACTTATGAGTTTTATTGAGAGAGAATGCTAAATTTAGCCTTTAGATAAATTTTTTCATGTAAATTGATTTTCTAAACATCACTCCGGAAAATGTTTTTCCGTGAAAGAATTTATTTTTTTGGAGCCAAGTAATTTGGTCATAGAATTATTGTGTATGTTTGAGTTTCAAAAAATAGGGGAAGAAACCAATCTTAAATGAATGAATCATTATCCCCATTGTAAAACCTCCCCCTATTTATAAGTAATGGATGGACTATATTTTCATGGGTCTATGGAACCAAAATATTCTTTTTTATTATTTTATCCTTAGAATTCCATCATTTTTTTCCATATAGGATCCAATTATAAGGGATATCATATAAAAAAACTTATAATTAGAGAAAGGGAACACATTTATTCCAAATTTTTTACTGGATCTCTAAGATAAATTTAATATATAAATATGTTTTGAACAATAATAGTCCTTCAAATAATTCAATTATCATAATACATTTTCAAACTAGGAATTTATTTGAAATATACATGGACAATATGTGCCTCGTGTATTGATTACATATCCAATATCACTTATTAATAGTAATTCTAAGAATACTATTATTCCTTTAACTATATAATTTGAAAGAAACATACCCATAGTCTCAAATTTTGGTCGATCTCAATGATCAAACTTGTATGATTCACAATCATAATCTTATTAATCATGAAAATTAGAAATTTAATGTTTACAAAAGTAAAAAATAATAGGTTTTAATTATATCTATCACAATAATAACTCATATAAAAAATAAACTGCAAGAAAAAATATATATAGATACACTCTAGGGAACATGATGATGAAAATTGTAACAATATTCCAAACAATGGTTTAACACTATTAGGTTTTTTCTTGGATTTCAGTTCATTAAATCCTCTAAAGAATTTATATATAATAGATTTAAAAATAAGGAGAAGAAATTTTATACCTAGATTTTGGAGATGGGGGCAGGGAGGAAGAGGCCGGGACGAGATGTTTCCAGAGCTGGGGTAGTTGAGGAAGAGGAAAAGGTTGGGAGGAGAGGTAGATGAGATGGGGGATGTCCCTAGAGATAGGGGTAGGGAGGCAGAGCCTTAGATGTTGAGGATGAGAAGAAGGCTGGTATGGAGGTCGGTATTGGAGGCGGAGGCTGGGGAGGGGAGGATATGGTCAGGACGTGGTGGTCAGATGGCCGGGAGGTGAGGGTCGGTGAGGGGAGGAGAGGGCTGAGCGGCGGAGGTCGGATGGCTGGGAGGCGGTGGTCGGGAAGGGAAAGAGAGGGCCGAGATTTGGGGAAGTTAAGAGGAGTGCCATGGAAGCGATGGTAATGAGGAGTGTTATGGAAGAGTGTATGAGAGCGATGGAAGTGGGAGGAGGATCATGATGGAATTCAAGAATTGGGGATTGGTTACCCACAATTTTAATAAAACCGTGGGAATAGATAATAAAAAAGAGATATCCATATGGTTTTTCTAAACAGTGGTGATAGATGCTTGGGAAAGGATCCCCTTTCTAGTAGTGACTAGACAAAAATAACATCATGGACATGGTGAGAAACAAAATGATATACAAATTATATGAAAGGATGAGGGATGTTAAACTAAATCAAAGGATCTTATAAATAAAAGACAATGTATGAAGAAAATTTTGTGAATAATCCTGGTAACGGAACCTAATGATCACAATATAAAAATAAGGAAACAATCAAAAAATAGATTGAGATATGACAGGATGTTCAACCATTATGGTAATCTAAGGAAATTCATCCGAGAGTATTGAATGTTGAAGGATGACTGAGTGTTTTGTAGTTCCTAGAATCATGTGTTCTAGTTTTAAGAATCATTGTTTCTAGGTGGTTTCCATTGGATTTATTTATGGAACTAAAATCATCAAACAGTTCTTTATCCAAAGGGGAACTGCTTTCCAAATGCAGGAATTTATTAAGTTTGAACATTACGATACTTAAGAACATGCATTGGTCGAAGGGATGGGAGGTCAGAATCATTAAACCCTTTTGGGGGGAATTATTTTCTACTTCGGGACTCTCTTTGTAAATTTAAGATATTTTCATGAATCCTTATTAATTCACCAAGAATAACATAAGTTTCCCATGGAATTTACAATCACTTATTATCATGTGTAAAATTTAGAATCATCAGTATGCATTTAAGGTTCTTCATTAATGGAAATGTGCATATGTATTCAAGGTTATTCATCAATGGTATCCTGAAATATAATGATTAGAGATTATTTTAATCGTAATTGTGATGATATTGGTTTTTAATCCACTCAGTGGGGCACTCTGGAATTTATTGTCATCTAGGGAGACAAAGGTTTGGTTTGATTTTGGGAGTGTGCCCATAAAATGGGCTACCTACGTATCCTTGTAAAAGAAATTAGAACCCTCGTAGTTTAGATATGCTTAATGGGACACATAATACCTTTTAAGGTCATGTGATAAGCACCTAGCTATATAGTTTAATGTCATATGGTATGGACATCTAAGCTTAAGGTGTTTAGTCAAAACATAGTGTGGGACTTATACTGAAGCAGCCCAATGAACATTGAAAAGAATATGGGGTTCCAAGTAGGATCAGACCCTATTGGGAATATGGAATAAGCAGAACATGTTTGATTTAGGTTATTGGGTTTGAACCTTAAGGAGGCTTCTTACGTATCCCATATATATGGGAATCAAATCCCACATAGTTCGATTAGTCTTATAGGAGATTATTATCCTTTGAAAGAAATGAGTTTGGTCTTACTTCCTGAAAAGGATGTCTTGGTGACATAAGGGCTTAATTTGGGGATTATCCCTAAGGTAGATGCCCAGATTAAAGGAATTATGGTTGGATTTCTGAAGAGGATATCCAATGAGCTCGGGTCCTAGAAGGGCTTCCTACGTATCCTAGTTTTAACAAGAATCAGAGTTCTCAAAGTTCCTTTGATCGTGAAAATTTTGTGACCATGAAAAATCTATAATCCCACGTGAGTCATGCTTGGTGTGAGAAATAATAAGATGTCAAAGATTCAACAAAGTCATTCACACTTTCAAATTTTTTCTCTTCCACTGGTGGAATAGAGTGCACCTATGGCGGCGATGGTGGAGGAGGTCGAGGCGACCATGGAAGAGGGCAAGGCGACGAGCCATCCCTTTATTCTATTTACATTGGATAAGGGTCCAATGTAAGGATGAAAGGATGAAGTTTAAGGGCTTACACCATGATGGCTTCCCATGAATTAATCCTAGTAGGAGAGGGAGACTACTCCATTATTTAAATGGAAGAAAAGTAGGTGTAAACCATACCTTCCCTACTAGAAATTTAACGTTTCCAACACTTTGATAAAGGCTTGGCCGGGACCCAAAACCCTATTCTCTGAACTGAGAACTTCCCAACACTGTTCCTGAGAGAAAGGTCCATGTCACTATGGATATAAAAAACCATAGACATTCCATTAACCCTAACCCCATTGTGAAACAAATGTGGGAAACCTATGATTGTGGAAATACAAACCCAAATAGGAGACATGCTGATGTGCCTTTCCCAAAGGTTTGATAAGTCAAGAGGTTTTTATGGAGGTGTCAACAAAAACCATTTCAGATAAGGGATCCAAGGAAGAAGATGCCTTTCCATGAATGGCTTTGATGAAGGCCTGATAGCTTATAAACTGAAGAGAATAAGTGAATCAAAGAGGTGCGCCCAATTAGGTAAGGGCGTGAAAGTATGGGCGTGCAAGTACACTTGGGAGACCATATGTTTACTTAAGCAACAGACAACCTATATGAGAATACTTGGGAGAGACCTTGCTAAAACCTTCCAGATTATTCACAGGTTATCCCAGAAGTGGGGTACTCAAGTTCTTGTGGGAGGAATGGTCGGCACACAAGTATTTTTGATTGGGGGAGGTTGTGCACTTCAGGAATGCAAGTGTTATGGTTTTCAAACACTAAAAGGACTTAAGTCCAATTATCCTCTCTTAAATATTCCACTCAAGGTGTTGAAGAAATACCTTAAAAGTTTTGGAAGACTGGGGAGAAGAAATAGGGTGACCAGAGTAGTAATTGTGCATCATGGAAATTCATCCGTACAAATGAGGGTCCTTAGGGTCTTTTTATAAGAAAATAAGTGGCATTGGGAAATATGATAATGGGAGCGCAGGAGACTTCTACGCCAAATTGTGGCACGCAAGTACCTTGCACACCGAAAGTGTTTTTTCTAGACTAGGGAACCACTTTGGGGACTTAGCACAAATTATAACATCATTATGCTATTGCATTATGGCTCACAGGTGTTTTTGTACATGTAATGTCCCAAATTTTTCCATGTATTATTTTGATATTATATGGGAATTAATTTGAGACCATGCTCTGAGACGGCGTGCAGTTCCGAGGCCCGGTGTGCCCGGAACAAATTTTTGAATTTAATTAAATAATTAAATAGCGTGCACATGTGGTTTTCCTGAAAAAGTGGCATAACTCTCGAACGGGTTCTCGGATCAGAAATAAGAGGGCACCATTGTGTTCGGAACATCATTTTTACTTATGGCAAGGCCTAACATCGGCCGGTGTAGGTCAGTGGTGAAATCTGGTTTTTGGACGCAACCGTAATAAAATATTTTATTAAAATATTTTATTTAAATCATTGTTACAGAAAAATCCCTTATCTTTTTAAATGGAGATTTCGCAGGGGATTAGGGATACAATTTCCATAACCCTAAATTTCCCTGGAGGCTCTAGAGGCTCTGGAGAAAAACCACCCAACACAGCGACGGTGTTCTTGGCGAGCTTCACCGGCGACGACGACGCGACGAACGGATCTTCGCCAATGAACACCGAGGATCCAAGTAGGATGTTTGTTTGATAATTTCATACCCGTTTTTAATTCCCACGATGAACGCCGACTAATCCAAAAACAAATTAGCCTGCAGATCGATCATTCATGCGGGAATCATGGGGATTTGATTCTTGAAATTATTTTGGTTTCATTTAACCTCATAATGGTGACGAACCAAGATCGACATGAACATCGATCAAGGTTCATCCTTCTCTATTTGTGGTGTTCTTCTTCCCCAAATTATCGCATTCATCGCTGCGTTCTACGCGTTCTTAACGGTGATATGAATGACGGATCTTTGCGCACCCGTTGTGCGATGAAATGATCCCAACTTGAATATTTGGTGTCTGTACAACCCAATGGAGGTTCGGTTGCGGTGGCAATGGACAGATCGAATCAGATTGGAAGATATTTTTCTTCGAACGATTTCCGCACAGGTGACTGGAATCAGATTTCAGAGTCGATAGAAGGCCCGAAACCCATCTATTCGGCATCACGATGACTAAGTGATCCATTATCTTGAGTTTCATAGAAAACAAACCAGAGAAATGCAATTCGGATGATCGGCCGAATCATGAGGATGAAGACGATGTTTCTGGAAATATATGGAGTACACATTGTGTAGTATGGGATACATGGAGTGTGTTCATCGGCGGACCACCTCGTGTGTACTCCGGGAGTACATGGACATGGGTTGGGTACATAGCCAAGGACACAACGTGTATACCCTTCCCCGGCCAGACCCGCCCAGATACAGAGGATACCCCATGTACTGGTACACGGGCATGAGACATAGACACTTGTTGGGTACTTGGCCAAGGACACGACCTATATACCCTTCCCCGGCCAGACCCGACCAGATACACGGGATACCCTATGTACTGGTACACGGGCAAGCGACACGGAAACAGACAAAAATCGTGTACGGGCACATGGCCAGTGTACACAGAGTGAGCCCAGGTGCTCGGACACGGCGTGTGACTCTTCTACACGCAGTGTAGTTTCTTTCTATCCGACAAGACAAATGACATGGACCGTTTACACAGGAAGTACCCGGAGTCAAGGAACACAGTGTGCTATTCTTCTAAACGCCATGTAGTTTAGTTTGACACAGCTTGGATGGATGACAAGGGCCATTTACACGGGCAGTACCCGGGGTCAAGGAACATGGTGTGTAACCATACTACATACCGTGTATCAAATTATTCATGGCTTGAGCCACTTGTCTTTTGTGACTTGGACTATTTTTCTTAGGGTTCTTACCCTTGGTCTTTCTCCTGGAGGTTCCCGTTATCATTTCCTACATATAAAAGTATGATCCCTTCAGCAGGACTTCCTGAATGGAGTTTTTGGAATCCCCTCTATGAGAATTAGAGATGGATCCTCTATTCATTCCTGTAATCCTAGGTAGAGTTCTTAGTATCGACGTGACCAACTTTACCCGGGCGCTGATCCTCTGCTTAGCGGATTAGCTCAGACTGAATTGTCGGAATCACCACAAGACTTGGTCATGATCCTCATATGAGCATCATGTTCTCAGAGTACTTGTGGAGTGTGCTCCCCATGAATGAGTACTTCGCATCTCTCTATTCAGACCTAGGAGTCAGTTCTCCTTGTTTCATGCTTAGTGGAATCTTCGAGCTGGATCCTAGTGGCGGTATCACGATGGTCGTTTATGTATGAGTATATCTGGATGTTCCTGTTATATGTTATGTAGAAATATACTGTGTGGAGCTGACTGTATATTTCTTTTGTGGTTTTTCCCTTGTTGTATTTCCCTTGTGGTTTCAGGGTGTCCTACTGGGTATTGTTATACACACCCCTGCACAGGCTTTGCCTGCACGTGTCGTGTCTTGTGCAGACGAGTGAGCCTTTGACATGATTCTAGGTGGACCAGGACCAGATGGTGCTCAATGAGATCTGGCGGGTCGAGGTGTGTCCCTATGGCTACAGATTGCAGTCCCAATACCTTTCCTTATAGGTTAGACATTGTTACAGACTTTATTTTAGTGGGCTTATACTTTAGGCCCAGGGTTGTACACTTACTGTACCTTACATTCCTGTCGTACTATGTTGGTTGGGATTTTTAGTGTATGCATGAATTTATTTTTTAGAAGTTTTTACTTTTCATCATTATGGGCTTGGAGATGTGTGTGCATGTGTACAGGTTTATAGGCAATGCCTCCCATGTTAGTATCATGCCTACTTGGTGCTATTCACTAGCCCCTGGCCTATTGGAGGCGGGCTTGGGGAGTTCTGGCTTGTGCCCCACTGGGATGGGTCGTTATAGAGTGGTATCAAAGGGGGTTAGTTCTACCTTAGGACCGAGAGTCTATGAGTTGGTTTGGGGAAACCGTGTTAAGTGTTTCGAGTTCGACTTTCAGGCCAGGGACCCCAGTGTTGGTGCGGGCGGCCGACATACCCATACACTAGGATTCTGGTGACTTTCTTTTTGACTCAGAAGACGAGAACACAAGCTGCAGGGAAAAATAATGGTACATACATTATATAGGAATGGGTTGTGGTTTCCATGCCATTCTTGAGTCAGCTCTCCAAATATAATCACTGACTGAGATACATATTGTTTCTTTAACTGGATTCCTATATGACGCGCACCCGCTAGGATCCAGCAGCTTGATCATGTGGATGACCCCCTCAGTGATAAATCCTCGATACAGGGACCGGATCCCCTAGTTTTACCATCATGTGGTGTGCCAGTTATCCCACCACCTGTGGAGTAGTGTTTAGTTCCTGCTATAGCAGTGGCGGAGGAGCGCAAGCTGAGCGCACTCAATGAGTTTCAGAGACAAAGACCCCTCAGGTTTCAAGGAGAGCCTGATCCTTAGGCAGTAGAGGACTGGCTTGAGGGAGTGAGTAGAGTCTTCCGTTTGGTCAGGACACCAGCAGACCAGATGGTGATCCTGGCAGCGATCCTTCTGTAGGGCTTGGTAGGACGATGGTGGATTTTTGTTATACAGACCCACAATGAGGTGACTCTTGTGTGGTCGGAGTTTGAGCATCTCTTCAGAGGGGAGTTTTCACCGGTTACCCTGAGAGCATTACGTATACAAGAGCTTCTTCACCTCTATAAGGGAACCATGTTAGTGGCTAACTATTCATCTAGGTTTACCGACCTCTCATGGTACTCGATGGATAAGGTCCAAGATCAGTTCTTCAGAGCTCGGACTTTTGAGTGGGGCTTGCGCAGAGACATCTGAGCTAGCATCGTCCCTATGATCATTCCCACTTATGCTGGGGTACTCGAGTGGGCTTTGGTGGTTGAGAGCTTCATGGAAGAGCAGAGACAATCAGCAGTTGTCAGTAATGGGAGAGCTGGAGAAGATACTTCGGCAGTAGGGAGATGACATCAGGGACCCAGGCATGGGAGACGTTTCGAGAGGAGATCCTAGGATAGGGGATCTTCCATACAGGGTTCACAGGGTGCATCCAGCCAGCCTCAAGAGAGGCAATGCTACTCATTTGATGGCAGGAGACATCTCGCTCGAGATTGTCCGACCTGCCATACTATTGGAATAGGAGCAGTGGATGGACCACCAAGGTAGAGGAAACATGTGGAGAAGGCAGATCTGTGGGGTGGTGGACGTGGTAGGGGAGCTGGGAGAGATGCTAGAGGTGGTCGGCGTTTTGACCTTTTACCACCACCACCCCAGGAAGTCCACCCCAGGTTCAGGGAGCTGGTGGACAGAGTCTGCAGGCGGCAAAGGCTTATGGCCCAGGTACTCCCAGAATGATTATAGGTACAATATGTGTCTTTTCTACTTTGGCTTTCGTACTGATAGACACAGGTGCTAGTCATTCCTTTCTGACTTCTTATCTTGTTCGAGACCTTGATATTCCAGTTGAGCCGTTGACTCGACCCTTACGGTTAGAAACACCGACTGGAGAAGATTCAGAGATCACACACCTCTGTAGACAGTGTGACCTGACCCTTGGAGGCGAGAGTTTCTGTTGGAACCTCTTTGTGGTAGCGTAGAGCCCTTACAATGTAATTATTGGTGTAGATTTGCTATCCATAGTTCATGCCCAGATTTACTATTTTAGGTGAAGGGTGAGGTGTGTCCGCAGTGATGGAATGAGGTTCACTTTTGTTAGTGAAAGAGAGACCCAGGCAGCGTCGGATGGACTCGTGCATAGGAAGGCACAAATAATTTCACATCAGTTGGCTAGCCTAGACCTTGGCGCAACAGATGTTACGAGTTTCCAGTTTCTGGAAGTTGTGGCAGAGTACGAGGATGTCTTTCCAGAGGATGTCCCCGGGCTACCTCCCCACAGGGAGATAGATTTTTGCCTTGAGTTGTAACTCGGAAGGACAATGATATCAACAACAGCATATCAGATGGATCCTGTAGAGCTTCTTGAGTTGATGGTGTAGCTGGAAGTCTTGTAGAAGAATGGATTTGTGAGACCCAGTGTTTAACCCTGGGCGGCCCCAGTACTGTTTGCCAAGAAGGAAGACGTGAGCTTGAGGCTATGTGTGGATTACCGGTGCCTGAATCAGGTGATCATAAAGAACCGTATCCACTACCGAGGATCGATGACCTCTTCAACCAGTTGAGAGGGGCACAATGGTTCTCGAAGGTTGATCTATGATCAGGATACCACCAGTTGCGAGTACGGGATGAGGATGTACTGAAGATGGCATTTAGATGTCGCTACATTCACTATGAGTACTTGGTGATGCCCTTCGGCATGACGAACACCCCGGGAGTGTTCATGGGACTCATGAACCAGATCTTTCAGACCTATCTAGATCGGTTTGTTGTGGTCTTCATTGATGATATCCTTGTGTACTCTACATCCGAGGAGGAGCACGCAAGACACCTAGGGATGGTTCTGGACACACTCCAAGAGCACCAGTTGTACGGGAAACTCTAGAAGTGTCAGTTCTGGATATGGTAGGTCCACTTTCTGGGACATTTTATCTTATTAGATGGTATAGCAGTGGACCTAGCCAAGGTAGAGGCAGTGTTAGCATGGGAGCCACCTCGGACCGTGATGGAGGTACGACGTTTCTTTGGGTTGGCATGCTACTTTCGAAGATTCATTCTTGATTTATCTAGGATTTCAACACCCATTATAGCTTTAACCCGAAAGGGACAGCCTTTCGTGTGGACAGAGAGATGCCAGTAGGCTTTCTAGCAGTTGAGACAGAGTCTGACGAGTGCCCCGATCTTGAGATTACTAGAGGAGGGTGTCAAGTACATAGTGTTCTGTGATGCATTTGGAACTGGTCTTGGTTATGTACTAATGTAGAGGCAAGCGGTGATTGCCTATGGCTCGCATCAATTGATGCCACACAAGTAGAACTATGCAACCCATGATCTTGAGTTAGCAGTGGTAGTATTCGCGTTGAAGATGTGGTGGAACTACCTAATGGGCAAGCAGTTTATAGTATACTCTAATCAAAAGAGTCTCAGATATATGTCTTCTCAGAAAGATCTGAATTTGAGGCAGAGGTTGTGGCTGGAGTTCCTCCAGGATTACGAATTTGAGATCCTTTATACTCCTGGGAAGGGGAACATAGTGGAGGATGTTCTCAGCATGAAATCTAGTTCATAGTTGCTGTATGAGGAGACGAGGAACATGGCCTCTTTGCAGTTATCCTTCGTGGATGGAGATGTGGGATCTTACCTTCAGTCGATGGTTGTTACCTCTCCATTCTTACAGCGTGTCAGTGAAGAAGAGCATGAGAATGATAGCTGTGAGACTCTACATGATCAGATATCCACAGGTGTTACGGCCGATGGATATTCAGAAGGTGGGGAGCACCTTGCTCTTTTCAGAGGGCGTACAGTAGTACCAGTGAAGTTACATGAGGAGGTTATAATGGAGTTCCATACATCCCCTTTGGAAGTGCATCCAGGCATGGAAAAGATGTATTAGGACCTCTGACGTCAGTTCTGGTGGCCCGGAATGAGGAAGAGTGTGGCGGAGTTTGTTTCTCGGTGCCTTACTTGTCAGCAAGTAAAGGCTGAGCACCAGTTGCCATCTTGCTTGACTCAGCCCCTTGAGGTGCCAGAGTAGAAGTGGGATGGAATATCCATGGACTTTGCGACGGGTTTACCATGCACGTCCAGGGGACACAATGCCATCTGGGTGATCGTTGATCGACTCACCAAGTCAGACCACTTCCTAGCGAAACAAGAAAAGAGTTCAATAGAGAGCTTGGGACGCCTCTACGTGCAAGAGATAGTTCAACTTCATGGAGTACCATCCATGATTGTCTCAGATCATGATGCTCATTTCACATCCCAGTTGTGGAAGGGATTTCTAGAAGCATTTGGGACTCAGTTTCGCTTGAGCACAGCGTTCCATCCTCAAACTGATGGTTAGACGGAGCAGACCATCCATGTTCTGGAGGATATGCTTCGGGCTTGCATACTTGACTTCAGTCTTAGCTAGGAGGATCACCTACCACTGGTGGAATTTGCTTATAACAACAGTTATCATTCCACTATTGGTATGGAACCATTCGAGGCTCTGTACGGGCGACCTTGCAGGTCACCACTTTGCTGGACTGACACAGGAGAGTCAGCACTCATGGGACCAGAGATGGTGAGAGCTACTACAGAGAAGGTGAAGGTCATCCAGGAATGGATGAAGACTACACAAAGTCGAAAAAACTCTTATTCCAACAGGAGGCAGAGGCCCTTGGAGCTCGAGGAGGGAGACCATGTGTTTCTTTGGGTCTCACCTCGATATGGATTGCAGAGATTTGGACAAGGCGACAATCTATCTTCGAGGTTCGTTGGCCCTTTTTGTATTCTGAGTAGAGATGGCGAGGTGGCGTATCGCTTGGATCTAACTCCTCAGATTGACCGGGTGCACAACTTCTTCCATGTGTCGTAGCTATGGAGGTACATGCATGATCCATCGCACGTCATCGACTGGGGTGAGCTGGTCATCGATGATGGAGAGACCTTTGCTGAGTACCCAGTGGAGATCGAGGATCAGCAGAAGACGATACTTTATGGGTGAGATATTCTCTTAGTGCATGTTTGGTGGTAGCACGAGAAACTCCAAGAGAGCATGTGGGAGCGGGATGCTCAGATTCACGTGCAGTACCCACATCTTTTTGAGTAGCCTTTGTTTTGGCTTTTTGGGGACGTAAAAACCCTAAAGTGGGTGTGATGTAATGTCCTAGATTTTCCATGTATTATTCTAATATTATATGGGAATTAATTCGAGACCAGGCTCTGAGACGGCGTGCAGTTCTGAGGCCCGATGAGCCCTAAACAAATGTTTGAATTTAATTAAATAATTAAAAAGTGTGCGCGTGCGGTTTTCCTGAAAAAGGGGAATAAATCCCGAACGGGTGCTCCGATCAGAAATTAGAGGGCACCGTTTCATTCGGAACATCGTTTTTACCTTAGGCGAGGTGTAACATCAGCCGACGCAGGTCGGTGGTGAAATCAGGTTTTTTGACGCAACCATAAGAAAATATTTAATTAAAATATTTTATTTAAATCATTGTTACAGTGAAATCCCATAACTTTTTAAATGGTGATTTCACAGGGGATCAGGGTTATAATTTCCATAACCCTGAATTTCCTTGGAGGCTCTGGAGGATCTGGACAAAAACCACCCAACGCGATGACTATGTTCTTGATGAGCTTCTCCAGCAACGACGACACGACAACCGAATCTTCACCAATGAACGCCGCAGATCCAAGTATGATGTTTTTTTGATGATTTCTTCCCTGTTTTTCATTCCCACGATGAACGCAGACTAATCTACAAACAAATTAGCCTACGGATCAATTGTTCTTGCAGGATGGGATTTTGCGAGAATCGTGGGGATTTTATTCTTGAAATTGTTTTGGTTTCGTTCAACCTCCTAATGGTGACAGACTAAGATTGACACAAACATCGATCGAGGTTCGTCCCTCTCGATTTTTTGTGTTCTTCTTCCCAAAATTCTCATGTTCTTCCCTTTGTTCTACGCGTTCTTCATGAGTATATGAATGAAATATTATTGCGCACCCGTTGTCCGATTAAACGATCCCAACTTGAAGATCTGGTGTCGGTACAACCCTACTGAGGTGTGGCTGCGGTGGTGACGGATGGCTAGAGGCGGATTGGAAGATATCGTTCTTTGAACGATTTCCGCACTGGTGACTAGAATCGGATTTCAGAGACGATCAAAGGCTCGAAACCCACAGATTTGGCATCATGACGACGAAGCGACCTATGATCTTGAGTTTCGGGGCAAACAGAACAGAGAAACGCGATCTAGAAGATCGGCCGAAGCGCGAGGAAGAAGACAACGTTTCTAGAAATATCCTGACTACACACCATGTAGTATGGGCTACATGGTGTGTGTTCGTCTGTGGACCACCTGGAATGTACTCTGGGAGTACACGGACACGGGTTGGGTACACGACCAAGGATATGGCGTGTATACCCTTCCCTGGCCAGACCCGGCCAGATACATGGGATACCCCGTGTACTGGTACATGGGATACCCCGTGTACTCGTACACGGGCAGACGACATGGACACGGGTTGGGTACATGGCCAAGGACACAACGTGTATACCCTTCCCCGGCCAGACCTGACCAGATACATGGGATATCCCGTGTAATAGTACATGGGAAGACAACATGGACACAAACATAAACCGTGTATAGGCACATGAAAAAAGTACATGGAGCGATCCCATGTGCTCAGACATGGCGTGTTACTCTTCCACACACTATGTAGTTTCTTTCTATCCAACAATCCAAATGACACGGGCCGTTTACACGGGCAGTACTCGGAGTAAAGGAAAACGACAAGTTATTCCTCTAAATGCCGTGTAGTTTAGTTTGAGATAGCTTGGACGGATGACACTGGCCGTTTACATGGGCATTACCCGGGGTCAAGGAACACGGCGTGTAACCATACTACATGTCATGGAAAAAATTAGTCATGGCTTGAGCCACTTGTCTTTTGTGACTTTGACTAGTTTTCTTAGGTTTCATACCCTTGGTCTTTCTCCTGAAGGTTCTCGGTATCATTTCCTACATATAGGAGTATGATCCCTTCAATAGGTCTTCCTGAATAGAGTTGTTGGAATCCCCGCTGTGAGACTTAGAGCCAGATCCTCTATTCATTCCTAGAACCCTAGTTAGAGTTCTTGGTATCGACGTGACCAAATTTACCAGGGCACCGATCCTTTTCTTAGCGGATTAGCTCAGACTGAGTTGTCAGAATCACCCCATGACTTGGCCATGATCCTTATCTGAGCATCATGTTCTCATAGTACTTGTGGAGTGTGTTCTACCGGAACAAGTACTTTGCGTATCTCTCTTCAGACCAAGGAGTGTGTTTTCGTTATTGCATGCTTAGTGGAATCTTCGATCTGGATCTTAGTGGCAGTATCGAGATGGATGTTTATGTAAGAGTATATCAGGATTTTCTTGTTATATGTTCTCTAGACATATACTCTGTAGAGCTGACTATGTCTTTCCTTTGTGGGTTTTCCCTTGTTGTATTTTCCTTTGTGGTTTTGGGGTGTCCTAATGGGTATTGTTATACTCACCCCTGAACGGGATTTGCAAGCACGTGTCATGTCTTGTGCAGACGAGCAAGCCTTTGATAGGATTCTTGGTGAACCAGGACCGGACGTTGCTCAGTGAGATCAGGCGGGCCGAGGTGTGTTCCTACAACTATAGATTGTAGTCCTAGTACCTTTCTTTTTAGGTTGGACTTTGTTACAGACTTTCTTTTTGTGGGATTGTACTTTTGGCCCAGGGTTTTACACTTACTGTACCTTACTTTCCTGTCGTACTCCGTTGGTTGGGATTTTTAGTGTATGTGTGCATTTCATTTTTAGAAGTTTCTACTTTTCAGCTTTTTGGGCTTGGATATGTGTGTGCATGTGTATAGGTTTATAGGAAATGCCTCCCATGTTAGTATCATGCCTACTCGGTGCTAGTCACCAGCCCCTGGCCTATTGGAGGTGGGATTGGGGAGTTACGGATCGGGCCCCACTGGGACGGGTCGTGACAGTACAGGTACCTTGGGTGCCTCTTTGGGTACTTAGCCAAAATAATTCAACCATACAGTCGACGTTGTGCTCCCGCAGCCCTGATTGGGTTTAGTGTCGGGATTCGATCTAGGCCCTTCATGCCAGTGCCTTGGCTTCCATCACTGACCCCCATGAAAAATTGCAGAGTCACACCGCAAACATTTTGTGCCATGTTGAAGACATTTTGAGTTTCAGCACATGAAAATACATATACAATTGCGGAGAAGTGCATGGAACACATTCCATGGTGTCTACTGTGAGGTAATCAAGAATTTAAACACAAAAATAATTATAACGCAATTATCAATGATGAAATTGTTATTGTTTTGAAAGAGGTTCTGGCCTACCCTGAAAGAGATGATTAGACATGGTTGACTGATTTTTCTACCTCCCACCATATCATAATGGCATGGAATCTGTTCTCATCTTATACTCTAAAGTGTTTCATACATGTTAATATTATAAATTTTTGTGAATGTAAAATCAATAATATTGTAAATAGTTTTGTAGAGACGAATTTTGAATTTATATTACACTGAAATATGTGAACTATGTTCTTAATATTTACCTAAATATGATATACACTTGAAAATATGAAGTCAATGGAAGCACTTATTCCTACAATGATGCTAAATATAATCATAACAAAAGTAACATGGTAATTTATAAAGGAAAAATGATACTTCTCTATAAATAAAATATTTTAAATAGTATGGTGGAGGAATCATTGAATTTAGAAAATATTTTGATAAATAAGTATAATAAAGAAATCTCTATCACATGGGTTAGTGATGAATATTAATTATTTCCAAAAAAATTAATTTCCAAGAATAAATGTTATACATTTATAAACTTGTATTTATTTCATCATGACTAAAAAATATCAGGCATCATTTCATAGTTATTTTTTGTTTATAAAAGAAAATGTTTTAGAACTAATACATAGTTTTGTCTATATAATGAGTACCACGATACAAAGAGGTGATATTTATTTATTGACATTAATTGATGACCATTTTAGAAATGTGATTATTTTTTCTTTGAAAACTAAAAAGAAGGTTTATGTTGTTTTCACATAGTTTCATGTAAAGGTGGAAAGAGAAATAGACAAATAGTTGAAGTGAATGCATATAGAAAAAAGTAGGGAGTATTGTGAACTATTGGAGGGATATAGTAAGAGTTCTTGAATCTAGATTGAAAAACAATAACACATACCCCTTGGTATATTTATGTTGATAAGACGATGAATAGAACAATGTAAAAGAGTGTCAGGTATATGCTATCAATTGAAAAGATGCCAAAAGGGGAGGAAATAAGGAATACAATTGATCTTATCAACTTTTCAAAATCAGTTCCACTGAAATTATACATACTAGAAAGGGTTTAGATAAATAAATATATTTTATAAAAAAATTAAGGGTAGGTAAATATAATGTATTTATATATTTCATAAACCAACATGGGTTATCTATCAATGAGAAGCCTAAGCCGATCTAGGAAAAACCTGAAGCACACTGTGGGTCAACTTGGGCTGTAAAATTCTACCAAGGTATTAAATCCAAACAAGTGGGAATTATTTAACCCTTGGTTATTATAATATTATTAATAACAAACAAAATTATATCCAAAATAAATCATCCAATCAGTGTGTGTAAGAAAAATTAAGAGACATTCCATAAATAGAATATTAATGAAATGAGGCATCGTATACAAAAGATACATAGGAATAAAGATATAAAAACAAATAAATAAAAAAATTTAAATAAGATCCTAGGCCTTATAATGATACATAAACATACCAAAATTAATCAATAGAAACTAATAACATCTCTATGTGATCCTTTTTCACTATCTACATCTGAAGCCATCAAGTATATAAAACTATAAAAATCTAAACCTTATATAATAACCCAAGTAAATTTAATGAAAACCATAAGAGAATCTTATACAGAATGGTGTATGTTGGGAGTGAGCAAAATCGAGCCTAGTAAGTAAACACCATAGAGTTTGTGTAATTCCGTACAAAATACATTTCATTTTACACCAGAAATAAATATAATAAAAAATGGTTTTTTTCATATTCAAATCCAATATCTCATATATTTAATTCTATAAAATTTCTATCTTTTAATTTCTATTAAATAAAAATAATCACTTATAAATTTTCTTGACAATAAGATATTTTTAAAATAAAAAATTCATTTTAAACCACCCTTGATGATTACTTTATAAAGAATCCCTTTTAAAATATTTAGAAAAATTTTACTAAAACAAAAAAAATTAAAGAGTAATCCAATAAAACACCATGACATCATGTCCCAAGAGAAGAGTGATATACAGAGGAAGATGTAATGCCATTTGTTTCAATCAATAAAGGGAACAAAAAACAAAGAATGCTACCTAATTATAATATTCAAGTAAACATGGGAAATACCTAATCATCTCAATAGGATTTCATAGACATACTCGCATTAAAACTGTCTATAAGATTATCAATGCATCCCTTTGGTTGTAACAATTAGTTGACGTCAACTGGACTCACTGGTGGAACTCCCCTATGTCCTAGGTAAATACTTCCCCATAGGGGATATAGTATATCTAATTGATAATATTTAGTAACCATATATTATCCCTCACTATGATGTCTTGGATCCCCATGTAAAAAAATTTGAGGTGAGTACTAAATAGGGAATGTAATCAATATTAAAGTAATAAATATCATATCACCTTCTACAGTCTCACAAGATAAACCAAAATAATATATCATCCATTTCAATAAAAAAAGAAACTCCATCACTCCATAATCTATATCAAAATAAGAAATAAAAACAACTTGGGTTCCATAGTTTAAAATGGTCTTAATTTGGTATCACTCATCCACCCATTTGAAAACTATACGAAAGATCCAAACATGATTTCATTAATAAGGACTGATAATTCCAAGTCATTTATAGTATTTTGAAATAAAATTTAAAATTAATCTTTAAAACCAATCATTTGAAATTCATTATAAAAACTCTAAAATAATTGACCTAAAAACTTTGAAAATGGTTCAGAGGAATAAATACAGACTTTTTAATTATAATCCCTAAAAACCTAAAAACGTCACTTTCAATTCCAAATCATGTCCCAAATGGGGTAATATATTTTCCGAAAATCACATTTTAAATAAAAAATTCATTTAAAATTTTATTAATACTTATGATTTCAAGTGACACATAAAATTATAAGTAAAACATTTATTCCAATTAGAAATCATCATTGAGATCATTTTCAAATTCAACCGAGCTGTCACAAATAGAATTAATTTTGGAAATAAATCCTTTAGAATCATATTGAACAAAATGATATTCCGATTTAATTAAATACAATAGTAACACCTGATTTTATTCAATGGAACTATATTTGAAATTCATCGCCTAAGATGACGAATACTCCAACAAGCATCAATAGGACGCACAAATTCTCTAGAGAGAAAACCCCCATGATCCAATCACTTCAAACCCTAAAATTAAATATATAAGATGAATGATTCTTGAGGGAAAGTAAAATAATGGAATATATATATATATATATAAGGAGAGATAAGTTATAAAAAAGACAAATCATGGAGTTTACCTTGATAAAGGAGCTCAAAATTAAAGGAGGAAGGCTTTAAGATCAAAGGGGAAGGAGGGAAGAACCTTTTTAGTGAACAACTAGCTTAGAAGAATGAGGTGGGTGGATCCATTAGGGGTTTTGAAAACATATGGGAACAACTAAATGATCACTTTTTGTTGATTTTATTCATTTCACATGGTTAGGCCATATAGTTTTATAAACCATACACCAACCATGGAGTTTGTAATACCTAAGATAAATTCCCATAAATACTCTCCCCAAAGAATTTATATGGTTTTAATAATCATTTACAAGTAGTATTCTATGAAAACCTCCATGAAAGGGTAAGAAATACATTTTATACTAGGATACTAACAAAACTTGTTCTAAACTTATAAGAAAAACCATGCACATTCAAAATTAACTACACGTAAGGGTAAATAGGGGCCACATAATGGTCATCACACATATTCTTCAAAACCATTTAAAAAATCCATAATAACAAAAAATCATATAAAAAACACATCAAAATTTTAATTAATCCAAATTTCATTTTAAAAAATACAAAATGAATAGTAATATAGTGACACAATGTGCGAAAAACATCAATCATTCTATTTCTGGACCATAAATATTCATTATAAAAATGAAAAGAACATAAAAAACAATACCAAACCATATGGAATGAGGTGATTTGAACCATGAAAAAATGAGGAAGAATCTAGGGAAAGAAGCCACCGAACATTGATGATTACTCTAAGATGAAACAACTGATCCATGAAACCAAAATACATATACAATAATGATAATTAATGATCATGAATCCAATATTATAATAAATATAGACCAAGATTAGATCTACCTAATATTTTTAAATTATATAAATAGTTTGTAAAGAAGAGGGAACAATACAAGAAAAAACCATCAACCACAAGAGAACATCTCTATAATTTCCCAACATGACCAAAATCTATCAACCATTAAAAATAACTAGGGGACAACTAATAAATCCCATGGAGGACAAATCCCTAAAGGAACAAGTATCCATAAAAAAATCCATCACCAAGAAAAACACACATCTCAAGCATATAACACATAAATAATTACTCATGGGATAAATTAATCTAAGAATAAAAATATATGCACTTTATCTGAGTTACAATACTCTATAGGTAAATAGTGACTTTAAATCCAGAACACTATCCCATAGTGAATCCCAAACTACTAGCACCACCATGTTCTGAACAATCCCAAGGTAATACTCATTATAGTTTCCCAAGAACTAGTCAATAGATCACATATGCTCAACCCATCAAGAGATGACCCTTATTACAATGAAAACATAATAAAACACCAGAACCCCCAAGAGAAGGAACCTAAAATATAAATTTATCCAACAAGAACATTAAATAGAAATCAATCCATAAAATTATAAAGGTACGTTTCCCAATCTATAAACTAATAACACTCATAAAAGTGTAACTATGGAATCATCATTTCTAATCAAGAATAAATCTTCCAAACAAGAAACCACCTAAGGAAACAATATAAGTCTCCCAATACATTCCAATAAGACATAATAATATGAAATACTAACCCTATTTAACCAAAATACCACTAGATCAAATGAATGTAACTAAAGAAAGATTAAAGGGTTTTAATCACAGGATTCCTATGGAAAAAATATCATGGGCCTGTCATGACACATGGTGTTTGGGTGGGGACAAAAACATGGAGGAATACACCTAGGAATAATGAGAACACCCAATCATTCCCCATAAAATTATTTGTTGGAATATAGAAATTAATATAGAATAATTTCATAGTTTATCCTTCCCCAAAATCAAATTAAGCAGTCACAAGAATGAAGGGACAAACAAAATGTATTCATTTTCCAGAAATGAACACATTTTAAAAAGTACATTTTTTGAAATCCCAAATTTACATAAAATGAAACACCCTTTAAAACAAATCCCCCCTTTTTTAATATTCAAAAGACCCAATTTATAAACAAGATATTACCATAAAATTTCCATAAAAACCCACCCTCAAAGAAAAACACCTCTTAAAATTTATTTTGAAACCAAGACATATTTTAATTTTAAATCACATTCAAAATTATATTTTGAAATTCCGTTAAATTTTAATAATTTTTAAATAATTAGTTTTGAAGAAAATACCATTTTAAAATTAAATTCTCGTAATTTTTTTAAATAAAATATACTTTTAGTTCTCTAACAAAATCCCTTATTCTTATTTGAAAAAAAATTAAATTATTCAGTGAAATCGATATTCAAAATGAAAATTTAAAATTCAAGACCAATTTAAAAATGATAGAACCGATATTTAACATACAAAACCAAATATTCTTACAATTGTTCTAGGTGAAACAGAATATCCAAATAACCTATTTTTCTTAGTCGATGAATTATTTGAGAAGTACAAGATAAATAAAATCATGAAAAATGAAATTAAATCAAAGATCAATTGACTCAAGAATATAGAATCAAAGAATGTAAGATCATCACATATAATTTATAAATAATTTATATATGGATTTTGAGTCACCTTGATATTGTAATTCTCTTTTATTTGGTGATTTGGTTGATTGATATCATCATACCATTGTTGTGTTAGAGGATCCAAGGGTAGGATCCCAATATTAGTGATCTATACATGCTCCAAAATCAGAAAACATTACTGTAGAATCATAGAGTGCATGCATGGTCAATTGTGATCACTATTAACATTTATTGGTGATTTTAGAAAGAATATCATTACAGAAAAATGATTCATATAATAAATAAATATCAGTAAATTATTTGACTATAAATATAATAAATATTGTATTTTATAAATAGTTTGAAAACATATTAATTATTATTTAATTGTCATATTCTTTATTACGAATAACTCTTGGATAATTTTTAGGATAAACTAATATTGATTAATTATTAATCCATGAAGTAGGAATAATATTTATTCTAACTTATTAAATTTAGATATAATTTATCAAATATTTTTGACACACTTCATGCATGACCCTCTAGGATTATATCTTATTGGCATGAGATATAACTATCTAATGTCCAAAGTTAGTGACTAGAAAGAATCCAAGGCACCCATACATAATGAAACTAATGCCACGATGGTATACATCCTAATACAAACACTTACTGTGTAATATAATCCTTTTACCATGATATCTCTTATTTATAAAGTTTCATTCAAGTGTCATCAACCTATGCAATTTGTAACTTTTTATATGAATTTTGAAATTTAACATGCCCATAAAACACCATGTTCATGGATTTATTTTGGTAATTCTATTTCCATCAAAGGGGATAAGATATTAACTTCCGTTAAATAATTTAAGGTATACATTCTTTATCTCATTATTAATTAATGCAATATCATTCATAATGCACCCAAAATATCCTATTTTTCCACAAACATAATCCATTCTAGTTTTATCAATAAATCCAAGTACGTGACTAATGATATCTATGAATAATAATCATAAATTATAAGGATAAATACAAACATCCTAAAATATGATTATCTAATGACAGATATAAATGTTTATTTCATAATTGAAGTTCATGTTATGATAATATAAAAAATTGGAAATTACTAAGGGAATAAACTTTAAAAAAGTGACACAAAGTATATAATTATCAACCTCTGAAAACCTATTTAATTTCTATCCAATAAAAGGAAACCATGTTCCTATAGAACATATTTTTAAGAATACATTCATGGAACATCTAGGTTACCATCATAGTGAAAACTTATATGACCTTGTAGTGTGATAGTTACTCTTAGTAAATAATCACATACAATTCCATACATAATAAAAAACATAATTTTATAGTTTGTTTATTAATATTAAAAACAAATAATATAGTTAATCATAAATAAAATCGAATTTGGATATATGGAAACAAATAAAGTAGAACCCCACCTATACTAGAGACAATTGCTAATGATCTTCAGCCTGATAGATCCCATATAATACTCATGCTTTTTCTAAGATAATGTTTTAGTCAAGGTGTCCAACAAATTATATTTCATGGAAACTATGATCATCACAAATTCAAACATCTAAGAAAACCCCCTTAAGATTTTATACTTATAGAGTATTCTCTTTATTCATTGGTGTGACCAAAGATCCTCTTTTAGAGACACCATTGTATTATTATCACAATATAATGTGATAAAGTAATTACTACTAGACACCACATTATGCTCTTCAACAAAGTTACATATCCAAATAGCTTATTTTTCTATATTATAAGCTATTATATATTCCAATTCCACTATATAATTAAAGAAATTGGGATTCTATGAACACTTCTTGCTTGTAGCTCCCCCATTGAGACTAAAGACATATCATGATTGTGGCTTCAGATCAGTTTGATCTATTTTAAATGTATCATCTATATAACCCCTGATGAATATATTCTTTTACCCTACACACAAAAAGAACATATCCTTAGTTCTCATCTGATACCTAATGATAACCTTAACAACAAACCATTGTTAATCCCCAGGATCAGCATGAAGATTCCTATCATGCTCAAAGAATATGAAATATAAAGCATATTATATAACTATGTAAACATGATTGATCCCATCAAAATGTTTAGTAGGATCTTACTCATTCTATCTCTTTCCTATTGTGTTTGAGGATACATTTTATTTGAAATATGTATACCACATGACACAAGAATCAATTCCATCTGGTATTTTTCCATAATATATGACTTTATTATCCATTTAATTTTTCTTCCTTGACTTATTACAAACATGATATTTAATCTATCATGAATAATATTGATCTATAGAATGTAAAATGCTTCCCCTAAGAATTTTATAGAGAGGATCTTGTTCAATGTGTCCTTAATTGACTATAAGAATCATGTTCCATTTCTATTATGTAATATTTCATCATTATATACCACTACTATAATTAAAAACTCCTACTAAAACATTTGTAAACACATGGTACATATTCATTCTTAATGAAACATAATTATTTTATAGCTTCATCGAACTTTATTTTCCATGTCTTGGATTCCTTTTTCAGCAAATAAAATAGATCTCTGTAACATACATAACTTTTTGGCATTACTTGGAGTCAAAAAACCTTCTGGTTCGGTCATATAGATACTTTCTTAAAGGTTCCCATTAAGTAATTCCATTTGTACATACATGTACCACATATCATATTCAGAGAAATATGTTATAAAAAGTGTAATATTGATGTATTTAAACATGTCAAAAATATAGTTTTCCTATAGTCAACTACTTGATTATATTCAAACCCTTTAGACACTAGCTATACTTTATAGGTAATCAATTTACGTTCCACGTAAAAATATCAAATGAATAAACATTTTCACTCAATGGGTTTTACATCAACATGTAGATTTAATAGAACCTAAAATTGGTTCTAATATAAGAAATACATATCACATTTCCTATAATTTTACAATTTGTAGATTTTGAGATCTATACTAACTCATTTTAGGAGAAAGGATCATTATTGTTAATCAATATTGACTCACCATTATCAATGACTAGAATATGATATCATTTTGGTTATCCAATATCTCTAGTGCTCCTATATAGAGCTTTCTTATTTGGAATAGCATATTCTATGTAGACTTTTGGAATATTTCCTGTTGACACATCATGTGTGTCTTGAGCAGTGACATCATTGAAGTCAAACTTTATCCTATTATCCTAGTTGAGGACGTTCCCTATCTCAAGAAAAATGGATTGTTTTGCGACATTCATCATCTTTTTTGAGGTGTCATATATATAACATCACTTATTTTCCTTGGAATATCCTGTAAAGATACACTTCTAACCCTATGAAAATAGTTTATTTCTCCAGATATGCTTAACAAATTCCTCAAATCCCCATTCATGAGTATGTGAACTAATGGATTTAATTTTTTTACTTCATATCTTGACGAGAATACTATTTTAAACTTTAATTGCTACTTAATTTAGTATGTAAAATTTATTGTGTAATTTATACCTCTAAAATTATAATGGATGATCTTAATAACTCATAATCAACCATACCATGTCAAGTTAGGTATAATTACTTATTTCAGTAAAAATATTCCACTACGGTGTACACATCAGTGTGAGTTGAGGTATAATCATATAATCCCACAAAAAGTAGATAAATTTTGGGATAAGATATACACCACCATAATCTAAATTACTATTCATTATCATATTTATAAGTTGATTCACTAAAAAATCATGAACTATTTTAATTTATCAAAGGACTTAGACTTAAACCTCATCATGTAAATATAGTCATATCTACTCAATACATCCGTTAAAGTTATAAAGAAAGAACACCCACCATTAGATTTAATTAATAAATGTACACACATATATGTAATTTTAGAATATATATGGATCTTTCCTCATATCCACAAAAGTTGGTTTAGTTGTCTTACCTTGTAAACAAGAAAAAATATTTTAAAATTTTCTAGCTCAAAAGTTTCTAAATAACCATCTTTATAGATATTTGTTATATGATTATCATTTACATGAACAAAATGGTGATTCCAATGTTGGGTGTTAAATGAGTCATTATAAATTTATTAATTATCAATTTAAATTACAAGGTTATCATAATTATTTCCACAAATATCATTATTCAATGGTGTCATACCATAACATTTAATATTTTTGAAAAAGAATCAACTCTTATTTCCAAACATGAAAATTAAACCTTCTATATCTAAATAAGATAAAAATATTGTCTTGAGAACACTTGGTATATAATAGAAATATTTAAAATCCAAGATCAATCTTATTAGAAATAGATGATTGTAGTATTCTATATCCAAGGAATCAATTCGTACATCATTGGTTTCTCAAAATGACACTTATCCTCAATAAATATACCTGAATCTAATTGGGTCCATCATTATAATATAAATTTGAGCACTAAAACTTGTATCTAATACCCATTTTGTATACATGAAAAAATTACAATTGATAATGAATATACCATAATATTACTTGTGTTTCTCATGAGTACAATTCTTCTTCTAGTGGACTAGATTGCTATACGAAATTATACTATATTTTGATCCACCACTTATCATTGGATTACATTATTCTTATAAGGAAAATGATGATGATATTTGGTCATGGAATGAGTCTTAGTGACCTTTTCATTGTTATTACTTTTCTTATTCACCATAATGATTGTAGTTTTTTCCGGACACGTGTCCTTGTCAACTTGAATAATTAGAGTAAGTAGTTCTGAAAGTGTCTTCTGACTATTGCTCATATTATAATTCACAATTAAAATAGAGAGATATTTAGGTAGTGAGGATAAAATTACATCACTGTGAATCTCATTATAGATTATTAACCATATGATTTCTAGTAAATATATGTATTCAATCATGAATACCACATCGCCCTAACCAACATTGAATATACATGCCTTTACGTGAAGAGTTAATTGGATATCTAATATGTAAATTGTTTCAATTTCTCTTGATAAAGATCATATATGAGAGACATGATGCTATACATATCCATATCACTGAGTTTCATTAAAATATCAATGGATTTAGAGGATAACATAAATCATCATACATCCATAGAATAATCCATGTGGTTTTGGTAAAGATATAATTCTTCATTACTAGCCTCTTTCTTTAGTGAATCAAGAACCATGGTATCTGTTATTCATAATTTCCATTCATGGAATATTATAATTGTTAGGTCCACAACGTCAAATTCCCTAAGGAGGAGGGGTGAATTAGTGTATGATAGATTAAAAAACAATCCTTTTATGTTGTTTTACTGTTAAACAAAACTCTCTTATATATTCATCCCAATATAGTGTATGAACAAATCATAAATCATGCATAGGACACAACAATATTAATTAGTTCTCCTGCACTGGGCAATATCTATGGAGCATACACAGGTGATGCTTTTATATACCAAATCCACTAAAAGTGCACTGATGTTTACAAAGTTCTAAGTAAACTCAATGTCCCTCCTAGTTTACAACCAATCACAATATGAAATCTCACTACTCTCTAAAATAAAGTGTGATCACTACTTCTTTAGAATATCCACTCACATTTTAAAGACTTGTAGGTCCTTTCATTGTCTCTAAGGAATGAATCCTATACTGTATGTAGAATCTATATTGATTTCCCACTTTCATCTACTGATTAATACCAATTTAACACAAAATATTGGGTAATCTATTTTAAAACACTTTTTCAAACCACAATACCTTTATAATGCTCTCATTTTTGTGAATCTCAAAAAATACTTTGTGAAGAACCTTTTTTAGAAAATCTGAAACAAGCCTTATCAAAGAAAAATTCTTTAACAAAGCTCATATAGGCCTTCATGAAGAAACCCCTCTTCAGGAATCTCTAAAATTTCAGGTCAATTTTTATGGCCTTCATGAATTCTAGCACTTTCACGATGCTAAAAACATTCGATTGGATGTAATAGACTTTGTAAAGTTTTTGTCCAGAACTACCTTCACTAAACAACCTCAGAAACCTTCTTCATTATTCTAGAGACTTAAGATATTTGTTAAGTATTATATCTTTTATGAATGTGGTAGAGGCCTATTTATAGGTATTTTTACTGATTCCAAAACAATTTGGGCCACATCAAGACCATTTCACAGAGCTCCCATTTTACCACCGTGATGCTCTATTTTTTTTGTGAAGCTCCATAGTTATTTTCTGTTCATGATTCTCATCGCAGTCAAAAAGACTTCTTTTAAAAATTCACTCCACTGTGATGCTCCACTCACAATGGTCCTAACCTTTGCTATTTCATGATGGTCCTCATACTCATGGAGTCCACCATCAAAATCCTTTAATCCTTATTGAAACAATATTCATAAAACCCTTCTTCTAGAAACTCATGTGTTTCCCCTATTTTGATGAGCACTTCAATGAAATCCATATTTAACAATTCTATCCAAACTACAAATTTTGGACCCCAAAAATTTGGAAAACTCCATGAATCTATGCCACCTTGGACACCGAGTTTAGAACACACCAACCACCATCCTTCGTAGTCATAGGACTTTCTCAAGAAACTCAATCACACCCAAAACATACCGAGTGGACACCTTGAGATATTTTTTCCAATAATCTCCCTCTTTGGTTTTTTTGAAAACTCTTTCATAATTTGATACATCATTAAAAATTTTTCAATCATTTTACTACATCTGCTACCTATGATTAAGATAGCGATCAAATATTTACTCGACACACACTCTAAGCCCATGTGGGAATTTCTCAGTGTGAGAAACAAGAGTATAATGTAAAGCTAATAAATTAATCACATCATTACATTAAAAAACCATGCATATACTATAATCAAGAAACACATATTTCATGATATATACCCTTTGATTGATCACTTACATCATGGTTATATTTAATACTCTTCCTACATCATAGCTCCTCCAAATAGCTTCATCCTAGCTTCAACTCCCCCTATCTCACTTCTCTACTTGTCAACATATCCCTATGTCTTACTAAGACATTTTCACCCTATGAATAGACATAATTTCTCCCGCTTTTTCAATGGACCTAAAGGCATCTTCTTTGAGTTCTGCAACATGGTAAAGAAAAAATATATTCTCATTAGGGAAAACACACAATAACTAAGGGAGAGGGGGTTCCACATCCACACTTATTCAAGTACAGGGAGTTGACTAGACTCTTATAGTTAGTCAATGCCTTTAAAATGATTATTAGGTATGACCTTTTATAGGATATCTACAACCTATTGTTCTATAGGAAAAAACTCAAACTTCATAAGCCCTTACTCTAACTTATCCTTAATAAAATAATACTTGGTTTCAATGTGATTTTTTCCTTGAGTGATGGATTGTATTTTTTCTTAGATTTATAGCACTTGAATTATCACAATAGATTTTTATTGGTTGCTTTACATCAAATACCATATCTTCAAGCTGATGCTTCATCCATAACAACTGAATGCACACTTGAGTGGCCAAAATATACTCAGCTTCTGCGGTACTCAATGAATTTCAAACTTTTTTCGTGATTATACCAGAAATACACAATCCAAAAAAATAGAAATCACCTCTTGGCATCGATTTCATATCATCTATTCAATCATCCCAATCTTCATCTATATATCCCAATATCTATATATTTTATTTTTCATTATACATCAAACCGAAGTCCACTATTCCCTTGATTTACCGAAATATTATTTTCACTTCAAGCATGTGGATTTCCTTGGGATTGATTTGATACCAAGCTACATGGCATGTGGAAAAAACAATATATGGTCATGCCATTATTAAGTAGAATATACTTTTAACAATCTTCCTATATTATGTGATATTAATTGCCTTGCCATCACAATATTTTGATAGTTTCATCCAGTTAGTTACCAAAGTCTTCATATACTTTTAATTATCCATTCCAAATATCCTAAAAACATCCTTGGAATATTTGGATTGAGAAATCAAAGTTCCACTCCTTTATTATGATACCAGTATACCATGGAAAAACATCATCTCCCAAATCATTGAAATTTCTGTATCACTTTTCATGAATCCAAAAAACTATCAGCATTGTATTTCATCCAATCCAGAAAATATTATTTCATCAATATAAACCCGAACTATCATCATTTGATCATTTTACTTAGTGAAATATATATTTTAATAAAATACACCATGCTGAAATCCATGTTTCTTAAAATACCGATGAAATCTCGAATACCATGTTCTTGGTGCTTGTTTCAACCCATATAATGCTTTCTTCAGCCGAAAAACTATATTCTACTCTTTATGATTGAGAAAACCATATGGATGATCAATATACACTTCTTATTCTAGAACCCATTTAAAATAATTTGAACTTGACATCCATCTAGAAAACTTTGAACTTCTATTGTGTAGGAATGGCCATGAATAATAAAATTGTCTCCACCATTTAAATAGCTGAAAATGTCTCATCAACATCAATTCCCACTATCTGGGAGTAACCCTTGCACACATGTCCTGATTTGTTTTGTGTAACTGTTCCATATTAAATCATCTTATTGTGAAATACCCCTTTAGTCCGGATAACATTCTAATCTATTGGTCTCATAATAATCTCCCATCTCTGATTCTTCTCAATTTGGTATAGCTCTTCATTCAAAGCTTGATCCCATTTGTCATCTCCAGCTACATAATCCAAAAAATTTGGTTCTATATGAGATCAGAAAGATGCATGTTGTAATGACTTCATTTTTTTTGTTTGAACTGGATCTCTCTGATCATCAATGATATTTTTATGATAAATTTCAGCATTATTCTTTGGTTTATTTATAGATATAGACTTGACATCTTCTTTCTCATCCTTGGTATCTTCTTTTGAATCAGCATTATCCACTTCTTCTCTCTATGTGTTTCTTACCTCCCAATCACTTTCATCATGAAATTGTTCACTATGTTGTTGAATATTATCTCCATTATCTATTATAGTGAAATTATTTCTCTCAACAACTGTTCCCAGCCTCTTATTAAAGAATTTATATAATTTTATTTTTCTTGAGTATCCAGGAAATATCCCCACATCTCCACAAGACTAATTTTTTTTAGAATAATGAACTTACTTAAATAATTTGAAAGTATTTTTACATTGGCTTATTTATCCACTACATCTCAAATAATGTCTTTCCTTCCTTTAGACACAATGTATCCCTATTATAAATTTAGTCCAATGTCAAGATGAATTCCTTCTAAAATTTCTCTGTAAGACCTTTTTCAATTAGCATTATTCTATCCATGTTGCTGATGATATGATTTCTCCCCTCAACCACTCCATTTTTCTAGGGAGTTCTCAATGAATAAACATAATGAATTAACTTTTGTTTCTTAAGATAGTTTTCCACATATCTATTTGTGAATTCTATAACATTATTAGTACAAAAATTTTAAATTTTCTACCCACAAAAATTTTTAGAATCCCTACAGCACTATTTTATGCAATTGAATGCATCCGACTTATGGGAATTGAAAATTACCAATTACATTATGCTATAGTCATCAATGAAATGAACATAATATCACTTCATGTAAATTTCTCTTGGTGAGATAGGTCCACAAACATCAGCATGCACCAATTCAACCACACTAGTCGATATCTATCCTTTATTCTTTGTAATTTTTTCTAATGATCTTCCCTTGATGACATGAGTCTCACGTATGAGTATGATCACATGATAGATTAGGGAGGTCTATAGATACATCACACTTCAACAGATCTTCCATTGATGGTTGGTATAGATGACAGAGTCGTTTATGAAACCTATTTTTTTCTTCCTCTCTGAACAAAAATCACACATCATCTTCTCCACATACAAGGTATAGATATTCCATTTTCCTTTTTTTGAACAACTTCACTATTTCTTCATTTGATGATAAAAAACTTCTTAGGAAATATTATATAATTTCCTAAGTCAGATAGTTTACTAACACTAAGAATATTGTGGTTGAGACCTTGTACTACTAAGACACTAGCACATCTCCTTTATTTTCCCCCAAACATGGCCTTTCCCGAGCCAAGTATCTTTAAGAATTAGTTATTTCAAAACTATATAACTCATAATTTTTCCTATTTTATGTCTATAACAAGATCATTATTTTCTATCAAATGTGATGTTAAACCACTACCAAGGATCCATACACAAGAACATTCTGATGCTTTAAGGAAAATTTCTACAACAACTTCCTTCTCAGCTCTCTTCTTTCTGATCCATGTTATTGACTTAATAATTATTATAGATTTCAAATATTGATATTCCTCATACTATGATGGACTAGCTCCATCTTCAAATGCTATAAATATATTTTGTGTTTTCATCTGCCCCATTGATTCTTTGATTTGATTGTTGTGACTAATTTTATTTTTCTTTGGAATATTCTTTTGAACGGATAATGTACAATATCTAGCCATGTTACCAAATCCTCCACATCAAAAACAATGTCCCTCAAAAGATATTCAAAGGTACTATAATCTATTTTGATCCACTACTATTTATGTGCTCTTCTATATCTCTTAGCTATGAAACAAACATTTTGTGAGGGTCCCATATTTTTACCACAATATCACCTGATTTAGGGTTTATTCCTTTGTGTCACTTCTGCACCACTGGGTATCCCTTAGGTTCTCTAAATATTCATATTCTAATTCGTAACCAAATAAACATTAAATCTTGGAATGAGATCTTTTTTTCTAAATTCAACTTTCATGACCTATTGTTTTCGGTCAAGACCCACATCAGTCTTAACATATGAACATGATTGTTACTTATTTTTTGCTGGAATACTATGAACTATCTCAAATTTTCCATCTTTTTAATGATATTATTTCCATATTTTCTATTGGGAGTTAAGAGTTATTATTGATCCTTAACTTTTAATCACAGACTAACTTCTTCTTCTTTATGTTATTCAATGTATTTGACTTGTTCTTTTAATGTGTTATTCAAACCATCAATCACCCATTTCTATTATCCATCTTTCAGTTTGAACTCATCCACTGTTCCTGAGTTCACTAGCAACGAGGACTTAAGATTTTAAATTACATTCATCAACTTAGACTTCTCTTATTCTTGCTGCTATATAGAGTTTGGAACCATGAACCACTATGTTGGATTTCTTCATCTTGTCTCTACAAAAATCTATTTCTTTAAGAGAAGCTACTAATTCAGCTTCCAAGTAAACTCTTTCTTCAAATTATTCTCCATCATTTTCGTTATCCTCCCTTCTCTGAGTGCTTCATATGACTGAAACCACAACATTTTTCCATGATCTTTTTTGTTCTCTATCTCTTCATCTTTTTTAACATCAAATTCAGTTGAACTATCACATTCTTGATAAATAATAATATTTTTTTAAAGAAATTTCTATGAACTATTTATTTCCCTTCACATTGGTTGGAGAATTTTTCTTGGAGTTTCAAATTCATCCTCATCATCTTCTTGGAAATTCTTGGACCATCCTGCTATAAGATGACCAACCTTTCCACACATAAATCAAGTAGGTGGATGTTTCCCTATGAATTCTTATTTTCCTCTTTGATGATTTGAGAAAAGGAATGACATCACCAAATCATTCTATTCTTCTTCCCGAGAGTCTTCAATGGTGGTCATCTCATGTAATTGAATGAAAACTCTTTAAATTTTCCCTTTTCTACAACATCATTATCATCATTTATCATTTCAAATGGTACAAGGATACAATATAAGTTGTAGAGTGTTAGATATTTCAGATCTTTATCTTCCAATATTGAAAATATCTGAATCAACCGAGGTGTATGTTTTCTTAAGATAAGATACACAATATTTATATCTTCAATGACTTCTCCAAGACCTTTCATATCTTCCACTATAGAATTTACCCAATGAAATAATGCATAAACAATCTCATTCAATTTCATTATCAAATCTTCATACTTATTCCATAGAAATTATAGATCTTAAACTTAGACCTTTGAATCTCCTTCATATATATTCAATAGTTTTTTTCACATTTCTAGTGAAGTTTTTTCATGACATCACCATCATATATATTTCATTTGATAGGGCTCCCCCTAAAGCATTGATTCCATTAGTGTCAGTATCCAATTCCTGTTTTCAGCTTTAGATAAATAACCAATATTAATATCGACTGAAATACCATGCATCACTATTGTAAACTATTCCATTCCCAATGATTGGAAGTAATGTTTCATCCAATTGTTCTATAATTGAAAATTATTTTTGTCAAAGATCATAATTACTTTTGTGATTGATGGCCTCAATTGAGAGAGAAACATAAATATTAAACATTCCCTATGACCCCAATTATTAGGTACACTTGTTCAAATACAATTAGAGGGTGTGTGGGTATGACAGATTAAAAAAACTTCCCCTTTTTTATCTTGTTTCTTTGTTAAACATAACTCTCTTCTATATCCTTCCAGATACAGTGTATGAATAGATCTTAAAGAATGAACATGACAAAAAATTACATGGTTTACCCTCAATATGATATGTCTAAGGAGAATACACTGGCGATGTTCCAGTGTACCAAATCCAAAAAAATCCCATTTCCATTTGCAAAGTTCATAGCAGACTCACTGTTCCTCTTAGTTTACCACCAATCAAAATATGAAAGTTCACTTATCTCTCAACTAAAGTGTGAACACCACTTCTTTAGAATATCCACAAAAATTTTAAAGACTTGTAGGTATATTAATTATCTATAATAAATTCATCCTATACAATATGTAGATTTTTTATTGATGTCCCCATTTCATCTACTGATGAATACCACTTTACCATAGAATACTAGGAAATCCCTTTTAAAACACTTTTGCAAAGAACACTTCCTTTGAGAAGCTCCATATTCTGAAAATCTTAAACATGACTTCACATATCACCGTATATCACAAATATCAAGCATGCCCTCATGAAGAAAAATTATTTTCCAAAGATCAAACAAGCCTTCATACGGCATCCCACCATTTTATTTCAGAATTTTTCATTACATTTTACAAACAGAGGTTCTTTAAAGCCCAGTGTCCTAGAAATCAAGAACAATATATATGAAAACATAAAAAATTATTATAATTCCTTTGAAAAGATTCTTAAAAATTTCATCCTAATTATAATTACAGAATCTCATAACTTGGAGACATACATCAAAGGAAAGGATGAGCAGAAATCCCAGTAAGGAAAAAAAGTGAAACAATTTACAAGTGATCTTGAGAGATATCTATTAGAACATGAGGGATATAAAAAAGGAATGATATAAAATCATATAATAACATTAATAACTTTAATAAAAACATGAAAATGTGGTTTAAACTTTAAATTTATACATTTATGAACATATCACCAAGGTCCAACCCCAAGGTGTCATAAAAATTACCAAGGTTATTCCCCAAGGTATCGTAAAAACTATCATCTATAGAGATTAAATTCTGTACCTAATGCATGGGAGCACAATCAGGGATCACCCTTAATATGTATTTATTTTAATGTGATACACATAGATAATAATCATACATTTCACAAATAACAAAAATAGTATAAAACAAATGGATTTCATACAAAATTATGACATTTTAAAAGTTATTTAAAATAAGATCATTAGGGAACTTATAAGCCATGGAAAGGAAGTGAATGTCATATATATTTATATATCATTTCTAGAATCAAATATATAAATTTTATTTCTTGACGAATACTATAACAGCCCGAGATTTTATGAAAAATATTCTTTTTAATTTCATTAATGTCTTGTGTTGTATGCTACACCAAAAGGAGCTTGCACAACACGCATCCTTGACTTACCTTGTATTACACGCAATTACGACCTTCCTCGATAGCGTGTGTAGTACGCAATAACAAGTTTCACTAAACAACAATATGCTATTAAAATATTATTAAAACTAGCCGTTATGAATAGTAATAACCACTTTTTGAAATTTTGTAAATTTTATTTTTCAAAATGGAATTCATTTTTGGATTCGTAATATCGAAATTAGCTTAGGGTGAAATTTTGGTACTTTTCAGATAACTTTCATTTTCTGATGAATAGTGAAAATTAGTAAATTCTAATTAAAAACAACCTTTTTAATCAAAATAATTAATAGTGACAAATTTTTAATTTGAGAGGTTTTAAACTATATTTAGAATATATTTTTAGAATTTAATACAATGTTGTTCATTGGATGTAATTTTACATTTAAACCAGACATAAACAAGTGTCAATCTTTTGATAGTTATTATCTCTTAAGAACACGCTATTTGTTTTGACGTCAGGAATTAATTTTTAAATTAATTAATGCAACTGATATGTTTTTAATTTTGTAAAATAGACATCATTTTTGAGGTCATAATATCAAATATATCTTAGGCCTAATTTTTGGTATTTTTCTGGAAACTTACATTTTTTGATGAATAGTGAAACCACTAAGTGGTAATTAAGAAAAATGATTTTTTCATAAAACTTAATTTTACCACTTATGTGAGTGGAATTTCAAAAATCCTAGAGACACGGTTGATGTCATTATGTAAAATGTGGTTCAATGAGATGAAAATAATTTTTGGTGAATAGTATCTTTTTACTTTTTTTACCACGGTTAAAAGTAAATAGGGTAATTAAGGGTAAAAATGATATTATTATTACCCTAAAACATGTCATAATTCTATTGGATAAGTGTAATTCGACCAGAAACAACCTTAGGAATAAAATATTACCATTTAGGCCCACTTGGTTTAGATTAGGACATTTATTATTAATTTATTTAAAGAAGGGTTAAAATAGTTAAAATCAATGTGTAATAAGTAAATCATTTTTAATATAGGGTTATACCTAAGATAAATTCGACTATAAATATTAATTATAAAGATAAAATCATTTACTACATAATGAGATTTTTTCTTTTAATTTTTAGACATTAAATAATTTAATTTATTTATGGCACAAAGATGATGTAGTAATTATCTTATTACTGAAATATTGACATAATTGATGTTATAAATACCAAAATAAATGTAATTTCAGACATTTTATGAAATAAACTTATTTTATAGGTTAATATGACATGTTATTATGGATTTAATTAACTTTTTTCTAACTAATCATTCTGTTATTATTTTCACAAAAATCAATTACAAAATAGTTTCAAAATTGACATAAAATAGTTTTTAAAAAGAATATTATATTATTAATTGTTATTTTATTTATAAAAATCTAATGTTCGGCCAAATGACTTATATAAGGTTATATATATTAATAATAAACAACTTGGGGTTCTTTTGACTTCTTATAGTATGTTTATTAACCTTATAGTATAAGAACACAAGAAGACACGGTAAAAGTAAAATTATTTTACTTAATGTTAAATCTAAATGATAAGGTTGAAATAGGAACCGAAACTTGTCTAAATTATATTGGATGAGTGGATTTCGACCCATACCCACCTTATCATAGAAATTAATCAATTTGGATCTATTTAAAACCGAATTTGACTTTATAATAAAATAATAGTTTTAGTTATTCCAAAGGTGCCCCTCTCCTCCCTTATAAAAGGGCACCTCCTCCCTCTCTTCCTCACACCACTTTGAGCCTTATATATCGGCCAAACCCTGCCACATTCCCTTCTCCACTTCCCTAGAAACATCATAGAGGTTCTGGTCTTCATCAAAGACCAATTTTAGTGCCCTAAAAAGAGATCTCAAAGAGGCAATTCAAAGAAGAGGTAATGTCTGTTACCGATTCTTTCATCTTTATTTCTTCTTCCTCTTCTTATTCTTAGGTTGTTTTATTATGAAGTAATAACATAAGTATCACTTATAGACTGATATATTATTATAATTATTAAAAAACCTTATTTCACCATCTATCCATCCTACGGAAAACAAAATTAGCGCGCGTGCGTACGTACGGAATACCGTCTCCACGCCGTGGTGTAATCTATTTTCCACCACCACGTTACTTGGATGGGTATAATAGTGTCCATAATAACTATATATGATTATTTTAAAGTGATATTGATTCTGAAATAGTATACATAAAATCAAATACAATCCCACGATCATGAGAACGATATCATCACTCATGCGTACATACGGACTACCATCTCCACGACGCAATGAGATTCATTCTCCACGTTAACCATTCATGAAAGATTATAAAGTATATATAATAAGTAATAATGAAATATATGACATAATAATGATTCTGTATCTATGTTTATATATATGTATATCATCTACTTAATTCCATTCAACTCAATATGGAAAAGAAAACAGCGTTCTTGCGTACGTACGGTCTACCGTCTCCATGAACGGTGTATTTCTTTCCATTTACTGATCTATTATATTCTGAATATATATTATATATAAATCATGTTTTATTGTCTGGAATTAAGTAATCATGATCTATGTAATCATATGAATAATTAAAAGTCAAAACACGGATGACAAATGAAACGGTTTTACCCAAAATGCTCTTTAACATGGAATTTACAAAAGAACGGGTAATATAAAGCCATAAGTGAACCATATATGATATCATAACAAGGAGTATGATTCTGGAATAAGTCAATGACATTATTTAAATAATTATACAGGAGGTTCAGAAACATATGAAGCAAATCAGATCTATGGTAAGGGAAATATCACAATCTCATTTTTATCCGAAATTGTTTATACTTTGGTATTTACTGGGATATATTTTATCATCCACATCCATGTTTCCTCAATATGTAATATTATTTCCATCCACCTAAATTTGTTTAAATCCAATTTTACCCTTCGGTGAGTTTTTAGTAAAGGATATGAAAGGAATCTTTTGTTGTTTTTCGTACGAGGTACTTTTTGACTTTTCCGACAAAAGTACGAAGAATGTTTTTTTAACTTATACGGCATGAATGGATTTTTAAAAAATTATTTCCAAGAAGCATCCTTTATAAGTTTTCAAGTTTATTTTTAATCAACTTCCTTTATTTTATAATTGTACAACATGTTAAGAAAGGGAAAGTGTTTTTGAAGTAGAAAGGATATTTTCCTCAAGAATAGAGTTCATGTGTTTTATCAAAATTATTTTCCATCTAAGATAATATAGGGTTCTGTTTATATCCCTATTATTACATGGATTTGATTATGTTGTGATGGAAATAATTTTATGAATTCATTTATCTTATATGAATTGTTTTATGAAGTCATGTTGTTTAAGAATCCCATTTTTACTACATGGGTTATGCAATTATGTATGATTTATGATTTTGTGACACAAATAAGAATGGTATCATTATGAGATGGGTGGGACCTATATATCCCTCCAATGCATAGGGTAAAGATTTTATATCTCATGAGATAGACATGGCTAGAACGGTAGGTTATTCCGGTTCAGTGAAACAGGGCTGAAACGAGGAGTGAACTCGGTTCAGAAAGGGACTTTGTCCACTAAGATAGTCTTGGAAATGAGTCTTGACTAATAAGAAATGATTCTCTAAGATTATGTGTGTATGCCACAAAGTTTCATGTTTTAAGTTATGATTATTGGGATTACATTTCACTACTATGATTTATCCCATGTTATGAAATTATGATCTCTTTTGCAGGTTAATATTTCCAAAAGATATGTTATTATGAATATGACGTGATTGATATTTCTTTTGTTTACCCTTACTGAGCATTTGAGCTCACCATTTTATGTTTTCTTTTCCCCATGACATAAAGAAAGGATTTAGGTTTAAAAAAAAGAAGATCTTTATTGGAGATGTTGAAGATCTTTCACCAAGATTAGAAGATTATATTCCGAGTTTCCAAAGACACCAAACTATTACAGTCCTTGTGTGTGTGTTTTTGTTATGTACTAAGTATTCCACAAATGTAATGTAATTTCCATGTACGTTAGGCTTCGGGTCTCTACAGTTCGTATCAGAGGAAAGGTTTAGTCAACCTTTGGAAACTAGGATGAAAAAACATTAGTGAGATCCCTAGAGATATTTCTATGGTATGTCTAGGGATGTCTCTAAGGATAAGTATACGTATAGGATACAATCCTAGAACTACGGTAACGATCATAGAATTTAACCTAAGATGTATGATATTGAGGATACTCCCCCTTTATTATGTTGTTTTCCCTAACATGATTTTTTCCTCTCACACTATTCTTTTTGGTTTTTAGACGATGGCTGGAACCCGAAGGAACCGTATTGATCAATGAAATAGAAAATGCAATGATTTTCCTCCTGAACAAACAAATGTTATGGGAGATGGAGTGCAAAATCTTATTTCTATACTTACACAAGAAATGAATCATTCTGGACTTGCAAATGAGCAGATAAGGGAACAATATTCTATTGAGTCCTTTATGAGGCAACGTCCACCTTCTTTCAGTGGGTCTTCTGATCCACTGGTTGCTGAAAAATGGATCAGTAATACTGAAAAGATATTTTCAGTTCTTCAATGTTCTGAACATGATAAAGTCATCTTAGCAGTATATCATTTGGAAGGTGAATCTGATCAATGGTGGAATCTTTTCAAGAATAGGAGGCAAAGAGATGAAATTGAGTCCATGGAATGGGACGAGTTCAAGAACTTATTTTTCAATAAGTACTTCCCTCGTATTCTTTGAAAAAAGATGGAGAAGGAGTTTCTTGAACTAAATCAAAAGGATGATGAATCTGTTGGTATATACAAAGCGAATTTTACAAGGCTTTCAAGGTATGCATTTGGATTTATCATCCAACCTGAAAGTAAAGTTGATCGATTTTTCAGTGGCTTAAAACCAAATCTTCGAAGGGCATTAGCTATAAGAGACTTCAGTAGCTATGAAGAAATTGTGCGTTGTGCTATCAAGGGAGAAATGGAATTTGGTGTTACTTATCCATCTCATAGTTTTGAAAAGAAACGAAAGATGGAGTTCAAGGAGAAATCTCAGAATAATGGTGAAAAGAAGATGAATGTTTCCTTATTCTCAAAGTGTGGAATGAAGCATGGTAGAGATTGTATTAAAGGGACTAGAAAATGTTTTAAGTGTGGAAAAGAAGGTCATCGAGCAGCTGAGTGTTGAAGTAATGGAAAAAGGGTTTCTAATGATGTGAATAAAGAAAATACTGTAGAGAATGCACCAACAACACTTCAATGCTTCAAGTACAAGGAAATGGGGCATTATGTTAATAAATGCCCTAATCCAAGGGTTAGTGATGATCGACATGAGCAACCACTTAAGGCAAAGGACAAAGGGAAGTCACATGCGATCACCACTGGTGATGTTGAATATGACAACTATGTGGTGGAATGATTAAGTGTCTATGTATTGGGATTCCAGAATAATGTTGTATATAGTATCATGGAATATTGGAATATTTATGTTTTGGTCTATTGTGGTTTTCAATAATTTTATGGCATCAGTTACCATGAAAAGTGATTGAAATATGTTTGGAAAGCAGATGATATGCACATAATGAAGGGATAAATAGAATATAATATTTTTGATAGTATTCATGAGCTCATGATTGATATAAGGACTAAGTGATATCATGGTTTGAGGATATAGAATTTTGAGGATTTTGGTATGTGGAAAGTGTTAACTTTTAACTACATTCATGTTTTCACTAAGGTTCAATGGATATTCATTCTTTAAGAGAATAAATGATTAAGGTATTCACATCTTTGTAATTTGACCAACAAGATATATCTTATGATATATGGGGGATAAATGATGGCATTCACATGATCATTTTCTTTATACTATGAGCTTGGACCGAAGTATTTTAGATAAGCCTAAAAGATTGGAATGGATTATGTTGGACATAAGTTAGTATTGTTTAAGGATAATTTTTTTCTGATATTGTTGATGGGATGCTATAGTAATATAGCTTTAGAAAAAGGAAAACCTAAAGGACGGGCGACAACCCATCGCGTCAGACAAGGCTGTGGGAATCGAACCCACAACCGAAGTACGACTGGCCTTTATCGCCTACCACTGGCCTACAGGAAGTCCTTGTTTAGTAGAAACTAGTTTTATTATATTAAGTAGTATGATATATGAAGTATAAGTCCATTTTAGGTACCATATATGATTAATCTCACTATAGATGGACTTTTGTATTTTTTGATAACTTTTCTATCCTTTTGTTTGAGACAGAGGGAATGACCCATCATTCTATCACATGATTTTCTAACACATCACGAATGAAAAATTCAAATTCATTTCTTTAAGAGATGAAGTGGAAATTGTCCAAAGAAAGACAAACGGTGAGACTATACCAAAATCACGAAAGTATTTCTTATAATTTCAATTTCATCAACTTTAATGAAATGATATTGAAAACCAACAATGTTGTCCTAGTGCTCTTATATCTGATGAATCAGATGGTACCTTAGATCGTCACAAATTTATGATTTGTGACTGCTGGCTTTTCCATAGCCATGTTCTCTACCACTCTCCATCAGAACATGATGGTTAGATTTCTCTTCCATATCCAAATTTTCACCTATGTGGAAACCCAGTGATTAGTTTATTTGGGTAACCTTTACGTTTCATACTTTTGTTTTTAAAGATTGGTTTTGGTATTCCTTTTTACGATGTGGGTTTCTATTAAAGAAACTTTCGAATATCAAACTATTTATAACCCCGACGAATTTCGAGGGCGAAATTCATTTTAAGGGGGTAGAATGTTACAGCCCGAGATTTTATGAAAAATATTCTTTTTAATTTCATTAATGTCTTGTGTTGTACGCTACACCAAAAGGAGCTTTCACAACACGCATCCTTGAATTTCCTTGCATTATATGCAATCACGACCTTCCTCGATAGCGTGTGTAGTACGCAATAACGAGTTTCACTAAACAACAATATGCTATTAAAATATTATTAAAACTAGCCGTTATGAATAGTAATGACCACTTTTTTGAAATTTTGTAAATTTTATTTTTCCAAATGGAATTCATTTTTGGATTCCTAATATCGAAATTAGCTTAGGCTGAAATTTTGGTACTTTTCGGATAACTTTCATTTTCTGATGAATAGTGAAAATTACTAAATTTTAATTAAAAACAACCTTTTTAATCGAAATAATTAATAGTGATAAATTATTAATTTGAGTGGTTTTAAAGTATATTTATAATATATTTTTACAATTTAATACAATTTTGTTCATTGGATGTAATTTCACATTTAAACCAGACATAAACAAGTGTCAATCTTTTGATAGTTATTATCTCTTAAGAACACGCTATTTGTTTTGACGACGAGAATTAATTTTTAAATTAATTAATGCAACTCATATGTTTTGAATTTGGTAAAATAGACATCATTTTTGAGTTCATAATATCAAATATAGCTTAGGCCTAATTTTTGGTATTTTTCTGGAAGCTTTCATTTTTTGATGAATAGTGAAACCACTAAGTGGTAATTAAAAAAAATGAATTTTTCATAAAACATAATTTTACCGCTTCTGTGAGTGGAATTTCAAAAATCCCAGAGACACGTTTGATGTCAGTAAGTAAAATTTGGTTCAATGAGATGAAAATAATTTTTGGTGAATAGTAACTTTGTATTTGTTTTTACCACAGTTAAAAGTAAATAGGGTAATTAAGGGTGAAAATGATATTATTATTACCCTAACATATGTCATAATTCTATTGGATAAGTGTAATTTGACAAAAAACAACCTTAGGAATAAAATATGACCATTTAGTCCCACTAGGATTATATTAGGACATTTATTATTAATTTATTTAAAGAAGGGTTAAAATATTTAAAATCAAAGTTTAATAAGTAAATCATTTTTAATATAGGGTTATACATAAGATAAATTATACTATAAATAGTAATTAGAAATATAAAATGATTTACTACATAAGAGTATTTTATTTTTAATTTTTAGACATTAAATAATTTCATTTATTTATGACACAAAGATGATGCAGTAATTATCTTATTAATGAAATATTGACATAATTGATGTTATAAATACCCAAATAAATGTAATTTCATACTTTTTATGAAATAAAATAATTTTCTAGGTTAATATGACATGTTATTATTGATTTAATTAACCTTTTTCAAACTAATAATTCTGTTATGATTTTCACAAAAATCAATTACAAAATAGTGTCAAAATTGACATAAAATAGTTTTTAAAACAAATATTATATTATTAATTGTTATTTTATTACTAAAAATCTATGTATCGGCCAAATGACTTAGATAAGGTCATATATATTTAAAATAAACAACTTTGGGTTAGTTTGTCTTCTTATAGTTTGTTTATTAACCTTATAGTATAAGAACACAAGAAGACACGGTAAAAGTAAAATTATTTTACTTAATGTTAAATCTAAATTAAAAGGTAAAAATAGGAACCTAAACTTGCCTAAATTATATTGGATGAGATGATTTTTACCCATACCCACCATAGATTCGGTATAAATCAATTTGGAGCTATTTAAAACCTAATTTGACTTTATAATAAAATAATAGTTATAGTAATTCCAAAGGTGTCCCTCTCCTCCCTTATAAAAGGGAACCTCCTCCCTCTCTTCCTCACACAACTTTTAGCCTTCAAGCTCGGCCAACCCCTACCAAATTACCTTCTCCACTTCCCTAGTAACATCCTAGAGGTTCTGGTCATCCTCAAAGACCAATTTTAATGCCCTAAAAAGAGATCTCAAAGAGGTGCTTCAAAGAAGAGGCAATGTCCGTTACCGATTCTTTCATCTTTATTTCTTCTTCCACTTCTTATTCATAGGTTGTTTCATTATTAAGTAATAACATCAGTATCACTTATATACTGATATGTTATTATAATTATGAAACAACCTTATTTCACCATCTATCCATCCTACGGTAAACGAAATCACCGCGCGTGCGTACGTACGGAATACCGTCTCCACGCCGTGGTGTAATCTATTTTCCACCACCACATTACTTGGATGGGTATAATGGTGTACATAATAACTATATATGATTATTTTAAAGTGATATTTATTGTGAAATATTTTACATACACTCCAGTACAATCCCACGATCATGAGAATGATATCATCGCTCGTGCGTACGTACAGACTACCGTCTCCACGACGCGATGAGATTAATTCTCCACATTAACCATTCATGAATGATTATAAAGTATATATAATAAGAAATAATGAAATATATGACATCATAATGATTCTGGATTTTTGTTTATATATATTTATGTCATCTACTTAATTCCATTCAACTCAATAAGGAAAAGAAAACAACGTTCATGCGTACGTACGGTCTACCATCTCCATGAACGGTGTATTTCTTTCTATTTACTGATCTATTATATTCTGAATATATATTATATATATATCATGTTTTATATTCCGGAATTAATTAATCATGATCTCAGTAATCATATGAACAATTACAAGTCAAAACACGGACGACAAATGAAACGATTTTACCAAAAACTCTCTTTAACATGGAATTTACAGAAGAACGGGTAATATAAATCCATAAGTGAACCATATATGATATCATAACAGTGAGTATGATTCTGGAATAAGTCAATTCCATTATTTAAATCATTATAAAGGAGGTTTGGACACATATGAAGCAAATCAGACCTAAGGTAAAGGAAATATCACAATCTCATTTTTATCCGAAATTGTTTATACTTTGGTATTTACTGGGGTGTATTTTATCATCCACATACATGTTTCCTCAATATGTAATATTATTTCCATCCACCTACAATTTTTTAAATCCAATTATACCCTTTGGTGAGTTTTTAGTAAAGGATATTAAAGGAATCTTTTTTCGTTTTTCGTATGAGGTACTTTTTGACTTTTCTGACAAAAGTACGAAGAATGTTTTTTTAACTTATACGGCATGAATAGATTTTTAAAACATTATTTCCAAGAAGCTTCCTTTACAAGTTTTCAAGTTTATTTTTAATCAACTTCTTTTATTTTATAATTGTATGACATGTTAAGAAAGGAAAACTGTTTTTGAAGTAGAAAGGATATTTTCCTCAAGAATGGAGTTCAAGTGTTTTATCAAAATTATTTTCCATCTAAGATAATATAGGGTTCTGTTTCTATCCCTATTATTACATGGCTTTGATTATGTTGTGATGGATATATTTTTATGAATTCCTTTATCTTATATGAATTGTTTTATAATGTCATGTTGTTTAAGAATCCCATTTTTACTACATGGGTTATGTAATGATGTATGATTTATGATTTTGTGGCACACATAAGAATGGTATCATTATGAGATGGGTGGGACCTATATCTCCCTCCAATGCATTGGGTAAAGATTTTATATCTCCTGAGATAGACATGGCTAGAATGGTAGGTTATACCAGTTCAGTGAAACAGGACTGAAACGAGAAGTGAACTCGGTTCAGAAAGGGACTTTGTCCACTAAGATAGTATTGGCAATGAGTCTTGACTAATAAGAAATGATTCTCTATGATTATGTGTGTATGCCACAAAGTTTCATGTTTTTTGTTATGATTATTGGGATTAAATTTCACTACTATTATTTATCCCATGTTATGAAATTTTGATCTCTTTTGCACGTTAAGATTTCCAAAAGATATGTTCTTATGAATATGACATGATTGATATTTCTTTTGTTTACCCTTACTGAGCATTTGAGCTCACCCTTTTATGTTTTCTTTTCCCCAAGACATAAAGAAAGGATTTATGTTTAAAAAAAAGAAGATCTTTATGGGATATTTTGAAGATCTTTCACTATGATTAGAAGATTATATTCCGAGTTTCAAAAGGCACTAAACTATTACGGTCCTTGTGTGTGTGTTTTTGTTATGTACTAAGTATTCAGAAAAAGTAATGTAATGTCCATGTATGTTAGGATTAGGGTCTCTACAAATACACTATGAAATTAAATTTTTTTGGGTATTCTCACAAACAAAATAAGATAATTTCTTAGAAAAAAAGAGAGATTTTGAGATGAATATTTTACAGTATAACGGCTATACAACATGGTTTTTGTAAACATTAAAAAGAGATAGGAAAAGAGTTACACAATCAAAAATAACTCATAATAAAATATAGGTACATAATAAAAAATAAATATGATCATGGTATGAATATTTGAATGACATACCACATGAAAAGGAAACATGAAGGAAACGATAAGATGCGATTTCTTTTATGAAAATTTGAAAGAAAAAAGACGTCGCTTAAAATTTTGAAAATTATTTGAAGAGAGTGGAAAGGGTCTATCATAATTTGGAAACAAAATGGAAAAAATAAGGATATATAGGAACATACCCCACCACAATAAAATTCAAACTAGAATACATAACATGAAGGAAGTTTTGATTAAAAGAGTAGGGTGAATGGTTCCCTTACCTTGAAGAGTAATTTCAAAAGCTCAATGTTTGGGACCTTGGGGGGCTTGAGGGTACCTTGGAATGACTACTTGGGGTTTAAAATAATAGAACATAGTTTTGGAAGAATTTGGAATGAATGTAAGGAAGTAATGAGTTGGTATTTATAGAAAAAGTGATGAAATATTTTATTAATTTCAATAGGACTTCTCATTAGTGGTATTCAAAAAACCATGGGATTTCCCATGGTATTTTCACATGGTGTTGGCCTCTTGGGACGCATCATAACATATATTACTTTTCTAAAGTCTACCAATATTATTACATCATTGTTATATCATTAATTATGTCATTAAATAAAATGAAAATTAAATCTGTATTTTCACTATACAATGAAAAAAAGCATTTTATAAAAATATAATAAATTCACCCTAAACTAATATAGATTATATGAATTCAAAAATGAACTAAATTTTAGGAATTTTTTTTTCTAATTATTAAATATTTAATTTTTTTGTTAAAAAACTATTTACCCAATAAATACTAATACTTAACTAATAACTTCTAAAACAGTTATTTACTTATGCTATTAAATCACATTACTATTCAAGATGCCTAAATTATATTTATCCTTTCATAAGTGAGTTTACTATTCCATTGGTCACATTACTATTCATAATGGAAATATTATTATTCATACTTTACTATTCACTAAAATTTATGTTGATTTTATTAGACTCTAAATTTTTTACTTACCACAATAGTAGAAGACCATGTTTTGAAATCCATTTAAAATAATTAATTATTTAAAGTATAAAAAATATTTTAAAATACACTTTTTCCAAAAATCACTAATAATATAAAACATCAATAAATTCACCCTATATTTATTTTGACATTTTAAATTTACAAATTTTACCATAATAAGAAAAAAAAATTTCATTTATACAAAAGGATTACACAAACTAAGTAAGTCCTCATTACATATACCATTATAACACCTTCATAGGACCTAAGAGTAAGGTGTGCAATGGTGTTAGAATATTGGGTCGGCTTTGAAAACATGGCCCGAGTGGTGATTTCTATCTGTACACCTTCATGATCAATATTGAACTCAGGAAAAATTCCATTATTTATATCCTTATACTTCTTCTATAATAAAGGATCTTCTTTTAGAGCTATTTTGATCTTCTCTAGTAATGATGGTTGAGATATCATTTGGGTTAGGGTTGATGATGTCCCTTCCCATATAATTCCCATATCCATGTTTACTAGGTCATTAAAAGATGGATATCTTTGAGTAATCTTCATTGGAAGAAAAACTTAGTCTTTCTCGCTTAATGCATCAGCTACATTGTTTTCTCTTCCAAGTTGATAATGAATTAAACAATCATAGTCTTTAAGAAGTTACAACCATCTCTTTTGTCACATGTTCAATTCTTTTTCTATGAAAATATACTTTAAACATTGATGGTCTATGTGTATATCACATTTCTCCACATTAAAATCGTGCCTCTATATCTTCAGACAAAAAATGAATTCAGCCACCTCCAAATCATTCGTAGGATAGTTCCTCTCATGACTATTTAACTATCAAGATGAATAATCATTGAATTTTTCATTTTTCACGAGGATTCACCCAAGCCCTTTTAGAGATGAGTTGCTAAAAATAATAAATCCCTCTTCACTTGAGGGAAGAGTTAATAGAAGTGCAGTAACCAATCTCTTCTTAAACTATATGAAACATTCCTCAAACTCTTCTATACAGATTAACATGATCCCATTTTGAGTAAACATAGTTAATGGATTAGAAAGGTGTGAAAAGTTTTCCACAAAACTCCTTCAATATCCTGATAATCCAAGGAAACTTCGAATATCAGTTATTGTCGTAGGTTGAGGGGACTCCTCTACAAAATTTGTCTTTATATAGTCAACCATGATTACTTCATTTGTTACAATATTCACCATGAAAAATACTTATTATAACCAAATTTTACATTTTTTGAACTTTCCAAAAAACCTCTCCTTCTGTAGAGTTTTCAAAATAACCCTTAGGTGATCATCGTTCTCCTCACAACTTTTAGAATATATCATAATATCATCAATAAAAACTACTAAAAATTTATTAAAATTTTCTTAAAATAATCTATTCATCAAATTCATAAAAATAAAAGGTGCATTAGTCAGTACAAATGGCATAACAACAAACTCGTAATGACCATATCTTGATTGAAAAGAGGTTTTTATAACATATTATTTCTTCACCCAAAATTGATGATAACCATATCGAATATCAATCATAGATAAGTATTGATCCCCACAAAGTTGGTTAAATAACTCATAAATTCTGAGAATAGGGTATTCTTTCTTCACTATGATCCATTTTTTTATCTATAATCATTGCATAGCCGCATTGATCCATTATTCTTATTCAAAAGAGAACAAGTGCCCCCCAAGGAGACACACTCAGTCTGATAAACCCATTTTACAAAAGATTGTGTAGTTGTTTCATTAATTCCTCCAACTGCACATTTTCTATCTTATACACGGTTTTTGATATCGGATGAGATCCAGGTATGAGTTCAATGGGGGAATAATACCTCTCTTTATGGGGGAGTTCCGAGTAACTCCATAGGAAATACATCAACGTATTCTTGGATGATAGGAAAATTTTCTATCCTTAACTCTCATTTAATTCTTCTTCTTCACTAATAAAATCTATAAATAAGAATATAGGAGGTTCTGGTAGACATAGATCAGGTTGAGATATCTCTCCTTAGTGAATAAATCTATGTTTTCTATTCAAGACTACTGAGATTTACTTGCTTCTACATTTCATCTTAGCATTATACTTTGGGAGCCTGTCAATATCTAGTATAATGTCTAATTCCATCATGGGAATGACTACTAGATTTGTGTTAATATTTTTCTAACTAAAGTAAAAAACCAGAGTTTCTATTCACTAACAATGCTTGGATAATCCCACTATGAGTCTTGACTGAAAAATATATGTTTAGAAATTCATGGGATGATTCTAAATAATGTGAAAACTTAGTAGAAATAAATGAATTCATAGAAACAGAATCAAAAAAGTACTTTCTAGCTTTGGTAGAAAAACAAGATTACCTACTACTACTTAATTTAGATATTCAACATCAAATGTCATGAAAAAAAGCATGAACTTTCTCCCCTGGCCTTTGTTAAGGCTGATGGTGATTCCCCTCCACTGCCCTCAGATTTGGACAGTTATTTGAATGGTTATAAAGTTGTATACACATATATAATTAGATACCAGGTAGGGCCTGCACCATATTCCCCTTGAATTTATTGTTGGGAAGTTGAGGCTTCACCTCACTACAACAATTCCACACAATATTGCTATCTCTTCCACACTTTTATCACTTACTGCTCTTGAGGGGGATATCCCCCAAATGCTTCTTCCCACATTTATTACATATGGGACATTACAATTTCTTACCTCATCTTCCCTAATCAATGGTCCACCCTTATCATGGGTCCATTGATCTTTTGTTGTCATTGGATTTAGGATACCATTTCATCTCACCAAACTCTATTTTGAAATTCATCGCACAATACACGATTTCCTCATAAATATCATCATCTCAGTTGGCTATATTCTTCTACAGATGAGGTGTTAGTCCACTAAAGAATCTATCAACATTACCATTTGGATCCATGAAATATCTAGATATGTAATGAGAAATCCTTTTGAAGTTAATCTTGTATATTAAAATAGATTTATTCTCATTTTTTTACTTCATCTCAATAAATTCCTTCTCCATTTTTGTTCTCATAGAATGAGGGAAATTATTATTGAAGAAGATCTCTATGAACTCTTCCCACTCCATAGCTTCAACCTCTACTCTTGGCATTGTGTTTTTAATCAATTCCCATCACTAATAATCTTCTCCCTCTATGTGGTAAACAACCAAGGTGACATTCTTTTGTTCCATATAGTGGATAATAGAAACGTTTTTTGATAAAGTTGATCCACTGTTCAACAATCAATGGGTTAATAGATCCATTGAAGGTTGGTGGTCATTGATTCATAACGGACTCAACATAATTTTATTCCCTTCATAGTGATATTAGTCTCGTAGCTTGATTGAATTTTTTCCCCATAACTTGAGTTAGTTGGTTAATCATTCTCATGAAAGTTTCCATTGTGTCTTCCATCAGAGGGTCGTCAGTGCATGGTCCATTGCGGTCACCATTTGCACGGTTCCACCTATTTCATTCCATTTTCTAAAAGAAAAAAACTTTAGTTAAAATATTATTTCATTTAAGAATTTTTTAACTATAAATAATTTTTACGTCGTAAAACATTATTCCTAAACATAGTATTCTTTAACAACCATTACATTCCTCTATAAATCCTTCATAATGATTCATAAAAATCTTCTGATTAAGAAAACATATCCCCTAGGTGTATTGAAAAAAGTGTATAGCAAGGCCTGTTGTCATGTACCAGGATACTCTGGGTCAAGACCGAAACTCTTTATCAGAGTTTTCACTCCTAGGTATATCTTTTCCTGAGCCACATCCACTTGTTCATATACATACAATGATTTATTTCTTCAGAAACCACTCACATAATATTTCCCCCAAATACAAGATAGTTTTTCCTATATTTAAACTTTTATATAGGGTTCTTACTAATGTTTTCATCACCAAAAGTACACAAATAACTGAACTAACCACTGATACCAACTATGGGATCCCAACTATTTATTTCATAATATTTCATTACATTTTACAAATAGAGGATATTTAAATTCTAGTGTCTTGGAAATCCTGAAAAATATACATGAAAAAATAAAAAATTCTTCTAATACCCTTGAAAAAATTATTGACAATTTCTTCCTAAGTACTATTAATTCATCTTACAACCTGAAGACATAGATGGAAAGGAAAGGGTGATTAGAATGCCTATTAAGTAAAATAAGTGAAACTGTTTACATGTGATCTTCAACGATATAAATAAGAACATGAGGTATATCGTAAACGACTGATAAAGAGGAATATCATAGAAATAATAACTTGAATAATAACTTCAAAATGTGGATATAACATTAAATTTATATATTCATGAACATATCACCAAGGTCCGACCCCAAGGTGTCATAAAAATTACCCAGTTCATTCACCAATGTATCGTAAAACTTGTCATCTATAGAGATTAAATTATTTAGCCAATACATTAGAGTGCTATCTAGGTTAAACATTTATAGGTATTTATTATCTTATGATCCTCATATATCATAATAATACAATTCATAAATAACCCAAATAGAATAAAATAAATGGGTTTCATATCAAAATCACGATGTTATAAAAAGTTCATAAAAATAAGATCATTATGTCATTAATAACCCATTGAAAGGGAGTGATGGTTATAAGTATGTAAAATCAAAAATAAAATATATTAATTAAATGTATTGATGAATACCTGTAGAAATAAAATAGGTTTGGTAATTGAAATAAATAAAATTATAGAATTTCTTGAGAGAATAGAGAGATTTTGAGATAAAAAATTTGACAGCATAACGACTATACATCATGGTTTTAGAAAACATTAAAAAAAGAGGGGAAAAGGGTAACACACTCATAAATAACTCATAATAATGTATAGGTACATAATAAAAAATAAATAATATCATGGTATGTATATTTTAATGAAAAACCACATGAAAACTAAACTTAAAAGAAAAGAGAATATTCGATATCTTTTATGAAAATTCAGCAGCATAACAACATCACTTAAAATTTAGAAAAAATAAGTTGATGAGAGTGGAAAGGGTCTCTAATCATTTGTAAATAAAATGGACATAAATATGTAATTAATTAATATACCCCAACATAAAAAATTCAAACTAGAAGACATAACGTAAATGGAGTTTTGACTAAAAGAGGTGGGTGAAAGGTTCCCTTACCTTGAAGAGAAACTTAAAAAGCTCAAAGTTTGGGACCATGTAGGTATTGATGGTACCTTGGGAGAACTCCTTAGGATGGGGGTCAAAAATTACTAGATCTTTGTTGATGGGGAATTTGGAATGAAAGGAATGAATGAATGAGTAGGTATTTATAACAAAAGTGAGTAAATATTTTAATAATTTACAAGGGATACCTCATTAGTGGTATTTGAAAAATCATGGTATTTCCCATGGTATTTTACCATGGTATTGTCCACATGGGACACCTCATAACATATCTTACTATTCAAAATTAGACCAAAATTATTACATCATTTTCACATCATTAATGATGTCCTTAAAAACATCGAAACGTAAAATTATATTTTCAATGTTCAAGGGAAAACAAAACATTTTATAAGAATCTCATAAATTCACCCAAAACTAATCTTGATGCTCAAAATTCAAAAATGAGCTCCATTTAACAGAAGAATTTTTTTAATTATGAGATATGTTATTTTTAATTAGAAACACTATTTATAAGAAAAAATACTAATACATTACTAATAATTTCTAAAAAAGTTATTTACTTATGCTACTATATCACTTTATATTTCAGGTTTCCTAAATTATATTTATACATTTTTAAGTGAGGATACTATTCTATTGGTCACATTACTATTCATAAGGGTAATATTACTATTCATACTTTACTAGTCACTAAAAATTAAGTCAATCTTATGAGAATCTAAATTTCTTACTGATCAAAATAGTAGAGGACCTTTTTTTGAATAATCATTTCCCATTATTAATTATTTTAAGTATACCAAATATTTTAAAATACCCTTTTTCCAAAAATCACCAATAATATAGAACTTCTATATATTCATCCAATATTTACTTTGACATTTTAATTTCACAAATTTTACAATAATAAGAAATAAAAATATTATTTATACGAAAGAAATACCCAAAGTAACTAGGTCTTTATTACATAACCCCTTATAACACCTGCATATGACCTAAGAGTAAGGTGTGAAATGGTGATAAAATCTTAGGGAAGCTCGAACGACATTTCCCGAGTGGTGATTTTTATCAGCTTGGACTTCTACCTAAAGTGATTTTGTTCAATATTAATTTTTTGGAGTTCAGATTGGGCTTGGTTCAGAGAAAATCAATGTGATGCTACCTGCTTCCCAATCTCTGATAGATGAGCTTTGTATGGATCAAATCTACTGGATGAGGCAATCGACTATTCTTTCTGTATTAATTAACAATGATCATTTATATTTATAAAAATAATCATAATGTTAATAGTATAGTTTCCAATGGTTACAGTGTCCAACAATCATATAACAGTCGAAACCCAATGGTCTCATTTTCATTATACTCAATTCATTAATTAAAAAATACAGTTTTGTTGAGTATAAAATAAAATAACACACAAATTCAAGGAACAATTATTATTCAAAAGTTCAGTTCATTACACTTCACAAAGAAACACCTCTTCACAAAGCTCCCAAATTATTGTCATATTTTTATGGACTTTGTGAATTCCAAGAGTTTGGTGATGCCCAAAACATTTAGTTAGCTGAAATAGCCTTTGCAGTTTTTCTTTTGAGAGCTGCCTTCATGAACTAGCTTCATGAAACTTCATCATGATTCGAGATCCTTAAGATCTTCATTAAGTCTTACAACTCTTTTGAAGGAGGTAGAGGCCTATTTATATTCTTTTTCACCAATTACAAAACTATCTTAGAAACATCTCCCCAATTTCTCATAGATCCCATTTTTCCATAGTGATGATCCCATTTTTGAGAATCTTCATGGATATTTTCCATTCACGATGCACGACGTAATTGCAGAGCCTTCCATCAAAACATCACGCTTCCATGATTCTCTACTCAGGATGATCCACACCTTTTCCATTTCGTGATTCTCATCATACTCAAAGATTCCACCATCATAATCCTCTAATCCTTTGTGAAACACTCTTCTTGAACCCATATTCAGGAAACTCATTCCTTTTCCATTTTTTGTTGAGATCTTCAAAAAAATCCACATTTTAAAATGTTAGTCAAACTCTAAATTTTGGATCCAAAAATTTATAAAATATTGGGAAACTACGCCACCTTGGATACCTAATTCGAAACACACCAACAATACTCATTCCTAGTCATCTAGATTTTTCAACAAATACAATGACACTGAAAACATACCAAGAGGAAACCTTGAGGGATTTTTCCTGAAAATAATGTATAATACCCTATACCATTCTTGGGAATTCAAGCCAGTGATAAGGTTGTCCTTTTTTAGAATATACCATTGTTTTATAATCGATGTCATGAGATTTTCCATTTCTATAATTAATTTAACACATATATTATTAATTTATCCATATAACAAAATTTGATAATAAATTTATCAGTTTATTCTTCTCCCACTATTTCAAAAAAGGGAAATATCCATTACTATTGATTTTAGAATATACCATCACATTGATACTCTAGTGTAAAGGATCAATATTATTTTTATTATAACCCATCATTTGGTCTAACAATCTAATCTAAGGTTTTACATCGGTGTAAACGCAAACTGTATTATTTTTAGTTCCTTGTTTTATTTAGTGGTCTCCCCAATCTTGAAATCCTTGATAAGGATTTACTTAAATATTTCATATTAGTTACACCAAGAACCATTTTAGAATTAAACACTTGTTGAAAACTAAGTTAATTTTAAAGAATATAAAAATTTCTAATAATTTTAATTTTTCTCACAAATTTGGTTGTTCACACACATTTGAACTATGGTTCAATCATAACATTAGTAGTGGAATGGTATATCATATCAAGATGTTAAAATAGTAATATCATCTTCGATAGAATATATGACACACAAAATCAAGTTTTAAATACAATTTAACACCCTGAATATTTATAATATATTTCCTTTAAAATAAATCCAATCTCTTTGATATAATGCAATGCACACAACTCTGGTTTGAACAAAACACAATAATCTAAAAAAATTATTTTATAATCAAGAACATCATAACATAGCCCTTAAGTTAGAAGATAAGAATACCATTAACTAAATTAGGGAAATCATATGTTTTACCCATAAATTAAATTAAATATATATCTACTGATTATAAATAAAAATAAAAAACATTGAAAAAAAACATATATTTTTTGAAAAAATGTATTTTTCTAAAAGATGGTTTACTCGCGATTTACACATATAAATTAAAATTAATTTCTAAATATTTTATAAAATTTATTTGAAAAAATAATATTTATTTTTAAAATCGACTTGTTAAATATATATTTGGAGGAATTTTTGGTATTTTTCTAAAAGATTATGTTTTTTATAAATAGTGAAAAATACATATTTTTATTTTAAAAAATAATTTTGGTTAAATAATATATGTGGAATAATTATTTTATAAATTTTATTTAAAGTAAATTAAGTCAATTATATTAAAAGTTATCTAATTTAGGACATTTTAATCAATTTATTATAGAATTATGAAATATGAATTTTTAAACTTTTGTATGTTTTACATTGAAAGAACCATTTTTCAACAGTGTTACAAGTATTACTTTAAAAAAATTTCTTTGAAATTATGTATATTGAATTTTGAAAAATTTATTCCATAATTGATATAATCATAATTTATAAAATTTAATAAGGCCAACTTAATTTTTTACCATAATGAATAGTGAAAATGTTAAAAAGTGATTGCTGCAGTTAAGGTAAAAATTAGTTTAATAGAATATATTCTAAGAACATAAGGGTTAAAAATGGCATAAAAATTGAAAAAAACAAATTTTATGGACATGTTTATACTTTATAATCTCCAATATGTTTTAATTACCTATTCTAATGGCTTTTTAAATGATAAAAACGTGGTTATCACATTACCTTTTCCAAAATTTTATGTCGGTCCTCTCCCCCACTTGTGAAATGCCACCACATACCCTACCATCTTCACACTTCAAAGCCATTTGGTTAATCAAATAACTAAAAAAATATATTCCTTATGTCCATTACCACATCCTAGTAGCCTTAGTTTGATTAGGAATCCTTACTAAGAAGGATTTTGGTAAAAACATCAAAGGCTATTTGAAGAAGAAGTCAAATTATTAAATGTGAATATTTGTTTTATTTCATCCTCCGCATCCCTAAAATAATATTTAAATATAATAATATAAAAAGAAAATTATCCCCTATAAAATTATATTTTATTATATAAATTTCATAACCCATATCTATCTCCACTTCCATAAATTGGGAAACAAAACTGTCGACCATGTGTACGGTGGACTACCACCACTAGAATCGGTGTAATTCATTTTCCATAATTTTTTTAACAAATCTATATAATTAGGGACTTAATATATTTATATGATATTTAAGAAATTATTATACCCATTTAATTTTGATATTATATTTACCTTCTTACTTACCATTCCAAGGGGGTTACAGTAACATCGCTCATGTGTTTGTTAGACTACCGCCCTACGAAGAGATGTGATTCACTTCTCACTTACGCATTATATGGATGGTATAAAGGATAAATTTAATTAATATATGTGTTATTTATTACATAAAAAATCTATTTGAATTATGATATCACATGTAACTTCAAACATTCTAATCCATTGGAAATCAATAATGTCACTCGTGCGTATGTGTGAACTTCCACTTCCTTGAAGAGATGTGAAATGTTTTTCATTTTATTTTTACCAATATCGTGATAAGGAATAATTTTATTAATATAAAATATATATAACATTGTGATGATTCTAGAAAGGTGGAAACAACATTTATTTGTACGCACGACTTACCATCTATACGAACAGCATAATCAATTTTCTATATATATATTTATAGATTAATATCAATAAATATATAATAAATATATATGATATTTATATCAATGTAAATTTTTTGGATATTATTTACCCATGATAAATGTAAAAGTTCCAAAATTTCAGAACCAAAAACTACATGGATAAAGAAGAGATATCATTAGAAACAATGCTTTTAACCAATATTTGTTAATAAATGGATGAGAAAATATGATATGTACATATCATATGGTATGAGATATATAATTATTCTTATTTAATTTGATTTATGATAAAAAAATTATTATACATGAGGTTTAGACACATATGGAGGAAGTTAAAACTGAGACATGTATTTCTTATCTCACTTTTACTTCAATTAGAGATACATTATATTCACCAATTATTCCTTTTTATAGTGTATATAATGAAACATTTAATATGTTATATCATGAATATATTTATATTAATGGTATTTAATGTTTGATTTTATTTTATTCTTTTCATGGGGCTTTCGATTCAAAAGTTACCCAAGTGATAAAATTTTTATATTTCACCTCATTTTAATCAGGAATGTTTTTACTTGAATTTTCATTGAAGTTAATTATTTGATCATTTTATAATAAAAAAATTTAATTTTCAAATACATTACTTATTAAATAATTTTTTCAATAATAATACCATATTTATCTTTTTTTTACTTAAAATTATTGATAAAATGTTTTTAATAAAATCCAACTTCATTTCTCAATTTGATTGAAAAACCTTTTTCTTCCAAAACAAGGTTTTCTAAAAAAGTTTACAAAAGAAGTCTTTAAAATTATCCAAATGATTTATTGAAGACATTTTTCCATTTTTTAATCTTTAAAAATGGTTTTCAATGAATATTCAAGTCATTTTACAAATATGTTCCATTTTAATTTTACCAAAAAATGTGAAATTATGTTTTTAACCTATTTGAAATGAATAGGGTTTCTGACCATCAGGAACACTCAATATTTTAAATAATAATTTATATGTTTTAAAGGTTAATTTCAAAGAAAATAATTTTCAATATATTTTGTGAACTCTTAGTTTTTAAAATATTTCATAAGTAAAAAAAATTTATTTTTCTCAAGAATGTTTTTAATGATTTTTTATGATATTTCTATTTATTTATCACATCAGACCTTTATTATACTTATAATCAATGGGGGAAATGTTGTATTCATATCATTATTATTATTTTTTGGATGTTTTATGATCTTTTTTATTGATCATGTAATATTTTATTGCCCTTCACCATATTACTATGGATGGTTTATGACTATGTTTATTGATTAAGGTAAGTATTAACATTTCATATGTTATTTCGTAATAATATTATTTATATTATTATATTTCACCCATTTTATATAAGGAATGAATTGGAATTATTAGTATATTTTTGGGGATAACAATGTTTTCCCTTATATGAATCAATATGTCTAATAATACTTATCAGTTGGACAAATTAAATTGGGTTCTATCCCTAGAATTAATTTATCTTATAAAAGGTATTGAAGGTGAGTTTATGATGTACAAGAATATTAATTCCCTAATTATGAGATTAATTATTTTTAGTAAATGTTTTATTTAATTATTTATAATATACATGATTAAGTTTCAAGCACACAAGATTATTAAGATGAATGATTTGATTATCATTTAATCCTACCATATTATTCTTCATGTTCAAGTTATTGATTAAATTTAATCTGTTTCAGTTATTTACCTTGAAATATTGGATTTTTATTATGTATTAATGATATCTTACACTATACACATACCCTTACTCCGCATTAGATCTAAAAAAATTCTTATTTATCCTTTACCCATGATTCTAATAAGTGTTTTATGATTGGTATGGAGGGTTATACAAAAGGGAATAAACATGATCTTAAAGAAAATATTTTTTTTAAGATGTATTTTAAATTTGAGCCTGTGTCTAGTTTTCCAAGACTAATAATATATTTGTTCCTTTAGGATGTTCTTTACTGTTTCTTATGAAAATATAATAAACTAACCACTCACTTTTGGCTACTAAGGACAGGGTCGTTACAGTTAGTATTAAGGGAATTTTTAATGAAACCTTGGTAACTATATATATACAAACATATATTTGGGAGCAAAACCCTATGATAGAAATTGTGTATAAGTATATATAAACATCATAATTTTTTGGCAAGGCAGATATTATGTGTTTTTTATAGAAACACATCTCTTTTTAGATACTACAATGGGACTGTATTTTGGAATATTTGTACAATGGGGTAATAACTCCAAAAAATGCGTGTTAGTATTGACTTGAGAATTACTTTCTATATGAAAACAAGTCTTACTATGCACCTTGTTTCACACTCTCAAGGGATATACTTTTGTAAATTCAAATTTTCATTACAAAACATAATTACATATTTGAATAGATGGTGATCATGATTGAACTATATTAATCCAAATGTGTCAGAGATTGAAAAGAATGTGTCATGATTTAGAAATAATAATAATGATTCATCATGACTATGTGATTTTCCACTACTACTAGTGTTTCTCAGACTATGCTTCTTGGATTTAGTGAATGGATATAACCAAAATGAATTGGGTTAATGTTAAATGTGATAGATAAGGAATTGATGAGAAACCAAATAGGATGATTAATTGAGTGAAGGATATTATTATTATTATTCCTAATCAGTTATCATGATATATAATTAACAATTTTCACGTTAAAAAATCTCAAACATGCAAGAAATTTTAAGATTGTGTTTTCTGAGAGCTTGGGTGGTGGAGACCATGGATAAAATAATATTCGGTCTCTTATATGTCAAGAATGTGGTAAGAAACACAAAATATAATGTATCAATGTAATGAGATAGCGTTTTATGTATAGAGAAGAAGGTCACATAGTAAGTAATTTTCAGAGAAAAATGAAAAGTTCAGTAAATTAAATGGATGAGAATATTGGTCGCCCTACAATATTGTTACTCGATGAGTGTTTCAAATATAGAATGTACGTGAATTATGAAAATAAGTTTCCTAGGGGAAGAGATCATGAATATTTTTAAAAATGATTCATGATGAAAGGTTTTTCTATTTATTATTAAGATAATAATAATGAAATATAAAAGGAATGATGTTTTATGGAATAAGATGACATAGCCTAGTCAATGGTGTACGAAGGAAGTGGAAGGAATGATGTTTTTGTATATTGTAAATTAAATATTTATGTTGTATAAGGATTTTTTAAATGATATTCTCATTATAATAATCCTTAAATATATAAATATTTTACTAAAATATTTTTCATTTAAGGAACTGAAAGCATATTTTGAGTGGTACCAAGATAAGCAATTCGGTGGAATGTTTATATTTTTGGAAAAAATGTTACCAAGGAATATAACCAATTATATATTTTTTGATATTGAGATAATAATGATAAAGATATGTTTATAGGATAGTATTGGTGAGCATAGAATTGGTTACTAATTTGATGTTTAATATTATATTTACTAGAGTTTACTGAATGTTTGTATTTATAGAACATATTCAACAATATGAGAATTTATTTTTGGAAGCATGCGTGTTTTCATTAAGGTATTATGGTGGTAAAGGTATTAAAATATTTTAAAAATGATTTTAAGCGACAATTTTTTTATGGGGAATATAATGTTGATTTAGTGCCCTTCTATATTTTTAGACTTTGAATTTGGTAAGATATATTTTTGATGGGTATTAATAATAACCATTTTTTAAATGGACTAAGTTTAATTTTTGGTTTTACTATTTAATTATTAGAGATTAATGTATTATTGTGGATAAAGTCTTGTAATTATTTTGGGTTTATTAAATAATTAAGGAATTTCTTATTACTCCTATTTGGATTTTATGAGATGTTAAAAGTTAATTTTAGTGATTCAAGAAAAAATAGTCGTGGACATTCATTTCACTGAGTAAGAAATGATATGGGAATTGATATAAATACAACTGAAAGATGAAATTATTCATAAAAATACATTAAGTAAGTATATTTTGTAGTCTCCCCTACCACGATAGTAAAAGAATTCCACAAATTTAGAAAAATGTTCTTGAAAAAAATGTTATTATTTTACCTTCATATATGATGAATAAAATTGGTTTTTAAATCATTATAGATTAATGATTTTGAGGTCTGTATCATTCCATTGATCCTTCACTTTCTTTTTATCAATGATCTCTATAAATATATTTAATTATTTATTCATTTCATCCATGTAAATATATTCACTTACAACTAATGTTATCCTACTTGGAGACCTCATTATGTGTTTTTTATGACCCTCTATTTTTATAAATAGATATTAAATACAAATATATGAATATTCACATTTCTGGAAAACCATTCTAGAATTGTATGGGTTTAGTACCTTTGGAAACGTGGAAACAAAAACAACTGATTCATAAAACATCTAATCCATCTCCCACATATTTATTAATTTCTATTAACATTTTGAAATGAAAAATTTAATGCCTTCCTTTATATAGTAGGGGAAATAAACATAATAAAAGGTTGAGATCAGATGATTAGTAAGGGTTAAAAAGGGAGATATATAACATAAGAATAAAATAATTAACCAAAAATTTAAAAATTATAGCCTACATAGTAAAGATCATAATCTCCATTCATATAATAAATCATATAATTTCATAATAAATGAATTATAAAATAACATGAGAGAAAAATATTAGCACAAGAAAGAAATTTTGAAATAAAAATAAGCATAGAAAATCAATTCTTTACTAGTCAAGGCTCTTTTACAAGACCATCGTAGTTGAATGGGTTCACCTTCCAAACCATCATAGTATAAAAGGCTCACTCACAATACTATCATTGTGGATTGGGTTCACTCCAAAACCATTGGATAAGAAAAATTCCTTTACTGAAGCAGTTTCACTTCAGATTTCTATCCAGTCTAACTAAATCGAGTTCAATTCTCATTTCAGTTTTTTCTTTCTGAACTGAGTTTAATTCCCATTTCAATCCTGTATTACTGAACTGAGTTCCCATATTATTTCAGTTCTATCTATTTAATGATATATATATCATTAACCAATTCAATATAGGTCCCACACATCATTTGTTATAATATAACCACCATCCCATATTTTCAACCATTCATATATGTTCTATAAAAACATAAATTATATTAGAACCCATGAAACAAAATGTGTTTCATTAACATTTTATCACAAAATAAATCATGGAAAAGAAACAAGTTTCATAAATATCATTCCATAATAAACATAAACCAACCCAAAAATGAATTAGTATGGTGTTTCTAAATAACATCCCCAATAAATAATAATTAACATCGAATAATGTTATCTTAAATAGAAAATAATTTTGAATGACAAGTTGAAATAATTCTCGAGGAAAATATCCCATCTATCTTAAAGATATAATGTTTAGAAATATATAAAAATATAAAAGAAAAAATATTTCTTTTAAAATTTCCTTGTAAACATGTTTTGGAAGCTTTAAGAGATTAAATCATCATGATAGTGGAAAATCTTTTCATTCTGTATAAGTTAAAAAAACTTCTTCCATATTTTTCTGAAAAAGTCATAAAGAACCTCTCTTAGAAAACAATAGAAATAATCCTCTAAAACTATTTTGTAAAAAGTGATTGAATAGTGAAAATTAATTTAAAAAATCATAATAGAATAATAGAAACATTTTCAGGAGAAATTCTTGAATTCTTGGATATGGAAGAAAATGATATTTTTAAGGGAAACCTTAAAAAATAATTTTTAAAAGAAAATCCCTAATATATTTCATATCATTGAAGTGGAAATTAATAAAACTAATTGATTTTTTTGTATTAACTATAAATTAACATAAAAAGGTATAAATGGAATATAATATCATAAAAATTTATCCCCACATAATCATAGAATCAGATAATCAATGAAGTAGAAGTGTAACTCGAAGAGTGGAAATTGGGTTAAGAATTCAGTACTACTTTATATTAATCAAATATTGTGCCCCATAAAATTATTAATTATAAAATGAAAAATAGAATAAAATTATCATAATGATATTTATTATATTATATATCAAAGTTCAATATATACACCACATACAAGAAATAAGTTTTAATGGATGTATAGATCTCACAAAAGAGAAAGTGAGACGAGAAACCCACACCTCATGCTTCTAATTAGTTTGGTGTACTTTAATATCCTACATAAAAGGTTTAAAGAATATTGTTAATTAATTTTAGAACCATAATTATATTTATAACAAATTATATGATAGTTTTATTACATATTACCACCCATTAATTAATTATATTTCATGATTTTTATTTCTTCGGGTGCATTTGTTTCATTGTTTTCATGGTCGGTTCATTTGGGCATAATTAGAGATTTTCATGTTGAATTTAAATAAAAAATATAGAAGTGGAATGAAATTGTATTAATGAAACTATATAATTATAAATGTTCCCATAAATCATTTTTATTTCTTACATTAGTATGATTAATTTGACAAAATGTTAATGATAAATGTTTATTTTATTTTCACGGTTGTTTCTGAACACCATGAGCTAGTTTTATTTTATTTAATATTAGGAGTATATATAAGTTGAAGAACATTAAATAGGTTATAATATATATATATATTAAAATATTATTTAACTATAATGGTACTTTAATTACCATCCATGAAATATTTAAGGGAAAAAATATTCATGAAGATTATTAGCTGATATAATTTGGAAAATAGTTTCATTTTTTTGAAAAAGAGTCGATGAGAAATGAAATGGATAAGATATATTAATATAGAAAAATAAAACTATATTATATAAATGATTTTTTATTTATCATTCCTTTATGGATGAAGGAGGTGAGGATAAATTAGAAGAATAAAAGAAACTAAGAGAGGTGTTTTGAGAAAATTATCTCATGAATATCACCTCCTTGAAGGATCCCTTAAATGCCTTGGATACAATATTTTGGGGAGACCATAATTAATTAGAAATAGGGATATTAAATATTATAGGGTTTGTAATATATTATTATAGATTCATGTCATGTGAGGAGAAATGGGGCAGTGAGGGGTGCTATTTATACTTAAAGAGGGTTGATTTTAAGTTATTAAAAAACAATTACATTATATTCAAATCCAACCACATTGAGGTGGGGTTGAATTTTAAGAATATTGACGATAGACAATCATTTAATGGATGGTTAGGGTCTATAAATACCTTAAAAATTCATTAAATGAGATATTTTTTAGCTATTTTAATCTGTTTTCTTTTATGTTTAACCCATCTCATTATTTTACCTATAGCGTGTTAAATCATTTTTTACTAAGATAATTTTTTTTCAGAAAAATGAAAATTACATAAAAAACTAATTTATAACTTATTATATCAAATATGGAATCAATTTTATCATAATTAATTAACATAATTGGAATAATTATATTTAAAATCAATCCCATAGACAGAACGAGAAAATGATTATTTAAATTGAAAATTCTTAAAAGTTTGAAATGTTTTAATATCCAATTTCAATGTTAAATTTTTTCTACTAAAAAATATTTATTGATATATAATTGAACTAATTATACATTAAAACCAATTTTAATTGTAATCTAATATTATAAATTATTTATATTAAAAGTCAGTTTTTAATTAAAATGTCGCATTTTTTACTATTCATTACAAAATGAATCTTATTAGAAAAATAAAAAAAATTCATTCTAAGATAATTTTGAAATAATATTTTAAAAAATGAATTTTAGTTCTTAAAAAAAATATAAAATTTTAAAAATTTATTTTTAAAATAGATTCACCATTTAATGGTGGAAAAATTCCTTTTAAAAAAATAGAGCTTTTTTATGCTTACAATTGGATTTATTATAATTTTGAGCCAGTCAAACAAATTTTATGAATTTGAAATTTTTTTGTTGAATATATAAAATGTAAATTTTGTTAATATATTTCACCAATGGTGATTAATTTAATTTATTATGATAAAATTCAATTGTGGGCATAAAAGTAGTATTTTTATAAAAACGCTTCCTTTAGGTTCAATTGGTTTTTATTTTCATTTCTAATTAATTTGTAACCAATGAATTAATTTTATAAACATGTGTAAAGTATATTTTCATAATATTATTAATATCATTCAATCCCACCATTCCAATATCTAGGTGATAATTGTTGTGTTAAACTAATATTGTTTTGGAGTTATTTTAAGCTCAGTGCTTTCTACAAATTAAGTTGTCAAAGGGATTAAATTAATTTAAAAAATTCATGATGAAATATAGGGGTTTTATAGTGTTATTATAGATGAAATTTTTTTACCTAACTTTATATCATATAAATATGATTTTTTAACCATTATTAAGATGTGGGTTTCCAAAAAATGTATTTTCTAATGTCAAACCCTTAATTTCTGAAATAAAGATTAAATTACAATGATGAACATTATTTAATGTGGGTAGAATGTAATTACATGATATTTTAATATAGAAAAATCATTTTGATAGAGTATATGAAATTGAAAATCAAGCTTAGATATGAATTTAACACCTAGAGACTTTATCATTTATTTATTTTTTAATAAATTTAATCTCTTCGATATCATGCGATGTATGTAACACCATATTTGACCAAAACACAATATTCTATTAAAATATTATTATTATAACATGAACATTATAACCTAGATGTCAAGTAGGAGGGTATAAATAGTAATAACCAAATAATAAAAATTATATTTCTTACACATAAAATAAATTCAATGTATTTCTATTAATCACAAATGAAAATGAAAAACATTTTAAAGAAAAATAAATGTTCTCTAAAAAATTGTATTTTTCAAAAATGCAGTCAATTATGGCTTTGAAAAAACAATTGAAATTATTTTTTTAAACTTTTTAGCAAAATTATTTGTAAAAATACCCCATTTTTTAAATCTACATGTCAAAATTATCTTTGTTTTATCTTTTTTTATTTTTCTTAAAATATTATTTTTTTATAAATAGTAGAAAATATTTATTTTTGTTGAAAATTGTTTTTTTAAAAAATTTACAAGGATAAATTACATTTTAAATTGTTTTTAATTTAAAATTAGTTAAAATATATTAAAATTTAACTAATTTAGATCATTTTAATAAATTTCATGTTGAATTCTGATATAAGAACATTTTAAACTTTTGAAAGTTTTTCTTTGGAAAAACAATTTTTTTGACGCATTTGTGGTATTATTTTTAAATTTAACCCATCCAATTATATGAATTTAATTTAGGAAAAAGTATTCCATATTTATAATAATTATAATTTATATTATCTAAAATGCTAAACATAATTTTGGACTTATTGTATAGTAAAAATATTAAAAATGGTCTTATTGGAGCATAATCATAGAAGATAAGGGGAAAAGGTGACATAAAACTTTTAAACAACCCATTTTATAGACATATTTAGACATTATGACCTATAATGTTCTATAATGACTCATTATGGGGGATTTTGGAATGATAAAGACATGTTTATCATCTTATCTTTTCAAAAATTCCTTGTGTGTCCAAACTCTAACTTATAAAAGGAGACCCCTATCCTCCTATCTTCACACATCCAAATACCTTTGGTATAGCTGATACATAGAAAAATATATTCATTAATTATCCTAACAAATAATAGAGTCCTTATTTTTATCATTAACACATCCTAATAAGGCATAAGAAATAATCCTATAGAGGATCTCCAAAGAAGAGGTAAAATTCTTAAATGTGTATATTTGTTTTATATGTTATTCATCCTCCTACAAATAACAAATAATTAAGATCATATAATAACATATATAATAAATTAATATATTTTATTAAGTTATTTTTATAACCCATATCTATTACCTCTTTCACTAAATGTGAAACTAAACTGTTGATAGTGTGTTTGGAGGACTACCACCTTGGGAACTGATGAAATTCATTTTCCATCACCACTTTTTGAGGTTGGATATAATCATATATTTAAAAATATTATATGATATTTATGAAATTATTATACTTATAAAATTATTATATTACATATACCTTCTTACTTACCATTTCATATGTGGATATTGTAACATTGCTCGTGTGTTTAGAAGACTCTGCCTCCTGAAGTGATGTGATTCGTTTTTTTGATTAAAATTTACATGGAAGATATTATGGATAAATTTAATGATTATAAATGATATATATTAACTAAAAACAATTTTAAAAATATAATATCACGTCTAACTTTTTAACATTAAATATTTTAGAAAACAGTAATGTCGCTCGTGCGTATGTGTGGATTATCGCCTCCATGTAGTGATGTGAAATATTTTTCATTTAATTTTTACATTGATGGTAATAAAGATATATTTTATTATTAAAAATTATATATATAGTATAATAATAATTATTTAATGGTTAATTAACATATATTTTTCTTTTATTGCATCCATTGAGAAAAATAAAAACAACGTTTATACGTATGTATGAATTACCTTCTTTATGAATAGTGTAATCCTCTTCCATATTAAAATTTTAAATATTAATATAAATAAATTTATATTTAGTATATTTTATATTAATATCAGGGTATAAATTATTTGGATAATGGAACCATTTTCAGTGTAAAAGGATAAAATTATCGAACCAAAATATGCACGAAAAACGAAGCAATTATCACATGAAAATAGAGATTTTAATAGAGAATTACTAATAAAAGATTGATAAAACGTCTAAGTAAATACTACATGGTAAGATATATATTAGTATGGTTATATAATTTATTTAAAATAAACCAATATTTACTATATATGAGTTTCAAACACATAATAAGGATTTCAAACCTGAGTTAAGGGTTTGTCATATCACTTTTACTTTGGTGAGACATAGGTCATATTCACAACTTATTAAATTGGTAAGGTGAATATAATTCAAATTTTATATATATATAAAATATATTTCTATTAATTGTATTTAAGATTTTATTTTATTTTATTCCTTTCATAAGGCTTTTTATTCAAATGTTACCAAAGTGGTAAGAGATATTTGTTTCGATCTCATTTATTCAGGATCATTTTTACTGGAAATTATGTTGATATAAATTAGTTGATCATTGTATAATAAAACCATTTAACTTTATTATATTTTATTCATTCATGAATTTTTCATGTAATAGTACCATATTTCATTTTTTGATTCTTAATAATATTAACAATATTTTTTAATAAAATCATACTTTATTTATATGTTCCATTAAAATTATTTTTTTCTTCTAAAACCATGATCTCTAATTTTTTTACATTTTTGTTATCTTTCACAAAATTGATTTACCAACGAAATATTTAGCCATTTTTGACTCTTTATAATTTTTTTGAAAGGAATCTTCATTTCATTTTCCAAATAAGGTTAATTTGGCATTTACGAAAAATGTGGAAGGGATATTTTTTTAACATGTATGATATGAAAAATATTTCCCGCCATCATGACCAATAAATGTTTCAAATATTCCATTATAAAATTCAAAGGTTATCATAAAATAAAATTATTTTAAAAATACATTATGTAAATTTAGTTTTAAAAATACTTTCCAAGTGAAAAGGTTATTTTCTTAAAATATTTTTAAGGAAATGTTTTATGATATTTATATTCATCATTGACATCAATAATTTATTGTAATTTTGATAAAATGGGGACATTTTCTATTGATATTATCCATATTTTTTATTTGGATGGTTTATTATTATCTTGACTCGGGATGTACATTTTTATTATCATTCACCATATTACTCAGCATGGTTTATGATTATGTTTATTGACTAGGGTATGAATTAACATTTCGTATGTTAGTTTTTCAATCAAAATGTTTATGTGGATTATGTTTCACAAATTTCAAAGTATTAATGCATTGTAATTATTAATTAATGGGTGGGGCCCAAAATTACATATACACCCAAGGAATCAATTTTTACCATGAGACAAATTAGTTGGTCAATTAAATGGGGTTTTACCCATATATTTAAACTAACTTGTGAAAGGTATTAATAATATGTTTATAATGTCTGAAAATTTTCATAACCTCATTAAAAGATTAGTTTTTTAGGTTTGATGTGATTATCATATTAATTAGAATATAATTGTTTAAGTTTATATCTATTGTGATTTTTTTTATTTTATCATTATTTGTTTCTACCATATTATTCTTCATATCCAATTTATTGGTTAAATAGTATGTGTTTCATTTCTTTATATTTCCATATTCATTATGTGTTATGTATTCATGATAGATTATTTTATATATATACCCTTACCAATAATTAGATATTAACCATTTTTATGTTTCTTCTTCATAGGATTCCATGTAGTGTTTTATGATTGATATACATAGACATGTTAGAGGGAATAAAGATGATATCAAGGAAAATACTTTGTTTTATTTTTTGTTTTCAAATATATGTGAAATTGAAGTATGTATCTACTTTACCTTGACTATTAAACTATTTGGTCCTTTAGGATGTGATTCCTTGTATCATATAGTTATATAATAATGTAACCACCAACTCTAGGCTCTTAAGGTTAGTGTCTGTAAAAATTCTATACCAACTTAAAAATGATTTTATAGATTTTATCTTTTATGTATGAAAACCCATTTTATATTTATTACATTATTGTTAATAATAATTAATCGTACCTAAGTAATTAATGAAGACTTGATAAAATTATAAAAAACTCATTTTTCTAAATATGTCTTGTATTATTTGTCAATTAATTTAGATATTGTGAACTCTATCCATTAAAATAAATTAATAATATTAAAACTGATAGAAATAATGAAATGAAGTGCTATGATCATGAGGTTTATTGAATAGAATGTTAATCTAGATGATGATAAACTAACATTGAACCTGGGGTAATAACCTCATGAACCTTCACTGGTTCAAGATATAGAATTCTAATTATGATCTTATAAAACTTATTGATTGGTTTCACCTAAAACATTGAACATGAACTACCTCCACCCACCTGGGAGAATTATTCATCATATAGTATTTAGTCAAATGGTGGTGAGGGGAACCAAAGGATGGGTTTAGAGAGTTTACCTAAAAGAAACTATAGACACACAAGATCTTATATAACAAGTAATGGGAATAACACAAAAGTCATTAATTTAATTTAATAATAATAATAAATTACATCAATTCATTCGTTAATTAATATAAACAAATTAAATTAATCTATTTAATTACTTATTTCATTAATTAAATCAATTTATATAAATTCCTTATAAACTATCTTGAAATTTACATTATATATAATTGTTATAAATTAAACAAATATTTTTTTTAAAATTAACAATGTACACAAGTTTACTTGCACGAAGTGTCATGTACCCACCGAAACTATACATAATAGTCCTTGTAGTTTGTATTCATAGAGAATAAAATAAATATTTCAATGATTGTAAGTACAAGGACTGAATTTTTGAATAAATAACACAGGATCATATGTAAAATACGAGGCATGTGAAACTATTTATACACATGAAGTGCACTATAATTAATTACCATACACAGTTTGTAGTTCAGAATATACCATAGAAATTAATTTAATATATAATTAATAATACGATCCCATGCCATTTACTATCAAATAAGTGACTTTGAAACACATATAAATAGGTTTAGAAATATCATTAATTTTCCCTCTATGTTGAATTAATTAATTGATATATTGTAGGTTACATTCCAAGTAATGGAGTTATACACCGAGTAACCTCTTTAGAAAATGTCTATGATACACACTAAGGGGATGGGTGTGTATATCATCAATGGACATGTACCAGGTACACAACATGTATGATATTTATAATCATGTGACCTCTATATTTCATAGTTTTCCATTCCCCATGATGTGTTCTAGGTATACCACATGAATTATGCCTGCTGTGTTTATGTGAGGAAATAATCTAGACTACAGGTCATGTAAGTGAGTTATATGAAATGTAGTCTGGTCAAATTTATTTCTAGCATGATCTAACCAAAAAATACTATAAATTAAATTATTTATTCACTTATATTAGTCAATAATTTTTTCATTTTTATGTGGTTCATCATTGTGCAATGTACATAGGTACACGATGTGTAATTCCGTGTTGCACATCATGTGATCTTGTGTTATCCAGCTAGAACCATTATTTCAACTTGATGGATTCTTCAGATGGGCTTCATTAATTTTTATCATGTTCTTAGTTATATGATCAATAATGAATAGGTAAAAAATTAATTCACCATTAGTATTTAAATAATTAATAATCAAGAAATAAAACTAGAATGATATGAATATCATCAATCAATGATCAATAAATAACTATACATTTATTATGTGAATTTTTTGATAGCACTTGAAGGTTATGGGAATAATAAAATATTTTATTTCGAATGAGTGATTGTAATTTATTTCTTAATAAATGAATAAAATGAGTTGTAAATGATGGAAAAATTCACGACCAATAGAATAAAATAAAAGATTAATTTACATGAGAAAATTGGAACCAAGAATCGAGGATCATCAAATAAATTTTATAATTAATTTATATATAAATATACAATTACCTTTATCTTGTAATTTTTTCTTCATTGATGATTCAGATGACTAATCTTATTTTATCATTGTTCTATCATAATATTTAAGGAAAAAATCCTCTAACAGTGATTCACACAATCTTTAAAATCATAAAATGTCATTGTAGAATCTCTGGGTGCTAGATCAGTTGACTGAGATCACTTGCATCATTCATCATTTTTCATAGGAAGAATACCCTCATGGATTGATGATTCTTAAGTATCAATTAAAAGATTGAGATATTAGAGGAGTATTGGTTCTCTTGTTCTTATGAATTCTCTTGGGAGGATTCTTTCTAGGGATTAAGAGAATCATCTATAGGATTATTGATATTAATAAGTGACTAACCCTGGAATATGATATAAAAATGTATTTATAAATCTAGGATGGGGTTTTAATTTTACATATTACTGCATCTAGTCCGTTACTAATCAAAAAACCCCATGTCGAATAATATAAATAATAGTATAATTTTATTCATATATATGAAATACTTCTGGATAAATAAATATATTTCATTAAATAAAATAATTATTTATTTAAATGATATTTAATATATCATTTATAATCAAACAATCTAACTCAGTCTACTACCCTCTCCAATATTAATTATTCCTTAAATAAGTAAAATTTAATTAATAAATTAATATAACTAAATTGTTTTATGTTAAATTTAAGAAATATTATATTCATTAAATTTTGTGAATAAATATTTTTATTATTATTATTTAATTCACATATTCATTCTTTTGAATAACTCATGATTAATTCTTGAATGAAAAACTATCTTAAAAAATTATTAATCTAATAATTTGGAATAATATTTATTCAAACTTGTTAAATTCATGTTGAATTTTACTAAGATTCCATTTATACTTAGTGTGTGACACATTTGGCCTATTTCTCAGTTAGATAAAGTAGAAACGCCTAAAGTTCTAGGTTAATTCCTAGTAATATTCCAAGACACCCATAAATAAAGATGTTAATTTTCAAACAAGATACTACATCATATGAATGATTAATATGTAACATAATACATTTATTGAAATATATTTAATCATGTAGTTTGTTTGTTGGTGTCACCAACATATGTGGTTGATAAATATTTCTTTAACTTTTCAGAATTGAACCTTCCAAAAGAAAACCATGGACATAGATTTATTTCTTCTATTCCATTCCCATAAGAGGAACTGAGATATCAATGATCATTGAGGAACAGAAGGGAAAAAATCGTGTCTTTCTTTATTTATTAATTCAATATCACTTGTGACACACCCAACGTATCCATCTTTTCCAAAAAAACGTTATCACTATTTTCATTGATACATAAAAGTACATGAATAATTATATAAATTAACAATTATACTAATATATAAGGATGAATATATACATATGGATATTAGAACATCCAATGACATATATAAATGTGGATTTCCCATTGGCGTGCCCTATTCTCATGATCTCCAATATTAGAAAATACAACAGGCTTACCCCATGAAGAAGTTTCCTAAAAGTCTTATGAGACATATTCAATGATAGACTATATCATTTTCATCCCATAAAATGATATTATCTAACTATATAACATATAATTAGTAATATTATTATGTTACTTTTAATTTCTCATTATAAAGGGGAACTGTTATGACCTCTTATTGATATGGATACTCTTAGAACATTAAAATATACAATTTCAAACTGAATAAAAATAATGATGTGATAAGAAGTTTATTAATATTTAAAGAAATGTAAAGAGTTAATAACAATGTATAAAGAAGTTGGTTCTAGGGAACTAACTCTAACACCAAATTCATGAATTTTAAAATGAGTTTCAAAAGAAATGCACCTCATAAAACACCCTTTTTATCCCAAAATACCGACCTTCAAAACACATAATCCAACATAACCAAGGGAAAAAACGATCACCTAATAGTTATCCTTATTCAAACAACATTTAGTCCATATCAATTGTTAATATCCTTCCATTAATGAACATCAGACTAATGGTAAACACTATTGTGTTCAATCTAAAATTAAGGGAGGAAAAACAAAAAATCTAGAGGGGAAATGTTATATTTCATGGTTTGGATACATAGTATTTTAATCCATTCATGAAATATGTGATTACCTCTATAATGGTTTTAGAACAAATATAAATTTTAATATCACGGTTCACCAAGCCATTCAAGAAAACTGTGGAACCCTGTTTTATTCATGATTTTTACCTATGAACTCAAAATAAGAACATAAATCATTAAAATACTATTCAAAGAATAAGATACCATCAAAATATATCAAAATACACGAAGAAAATTTAAAAACATAAAATATTTGAAGATTTAAACCCAATAAACCCATGGAAACTCAATGATCTATTGAAAGAAGATTTATCCAAGCTCTTTCCTTCAGCCTATAACAGAGTCCTAACAATGATCCTAGCCTCTATATTACTAAAAGACACCCCAAATAATAAGAAATCATTCTCTGATTCCATTTTTCATGAACCAACCTGATTCATCCGTCTTCCAAAATCCCAATTTGGTCGAAGATATACCCGAGGCACATTCTCGATCACCCTGGGATGATAACTAGTGTTAGGGTATCAAAGACAAACCTATGGGAATGATTTATTCCTTAGTAATAAAAAGAAGATCAATAATAAAACTACCATAACCAAAATAATACATCCTCTTAGAGTACACGTAAATTATAAGGAGACATGTTATAAACCGAATAATAAGTGAAGATGAAATCACATACATAAATAGAGTAAAATTAAGATTCCAGAATAAATAAGAAAATGTAGGAAATATATTAGGCTATAAGATGGTATATAAACATACCAAAAGTGAAAAAAATAAAATAATAAAATATCCATGGGTCCCTCTGTCACTCTCTAAATCCCAGGATATCTACTATGAGAAACTGATACAACCCAAAATAGAAGAAAAATACAAGGAACCTAAAAAACAAAAATAGCCACATACACTAAATGGTGTTTTTTGGGAGTGAGTAAAAACAATCCTAGTAGGCAAGTACCTCTAAGTTTGTTAAATTCTTTAAAAATGATATTTCATTTTATTTTAGTTTAAAAGATAATAAAAAATTGATTTTACATTTCAAATTCCATGAAAATATAAAATCTATCAAATTTTATAAAATTTTATAAAACTATTAGAAAACAAGAATATACCCATGTTTTTGAAAAAAACTATGGGTATAGGTCACCCCTATATCTACAGGTTTCTAAACACCATGGGTAGAGGATTTAGTTTAGACCTATACGCATGGTGTTGAAAAACCATGGGTATAGAGTTTGTATATATATATTTATAGAGATAATCATATGAGGTATAGTGGTTAAGCACTTGGATTCTATAGTGGAAGTCCAGAATTTGAATTCAGTGGGTGTAATATTTTTAATACCTATATCCATAGTATTAGTACTGTGGGTATATGATTATTGGCATGGTGGAATATTTTCCATAGACCTGTTTCCATTATTCATAACCATGTAAATAACATTTTCGTAATGTGGGTATATCATAGAGCTATTCTGATGGATTAAGAACACATAGTTTTCTAAACCATGGGTATAACCTATACCCATAGTTTTATGGGCTATACGCACGGTTCCAAACCGTGGGTATTGGGTAATTTTATATTACTATATCTTTTTTATATTAAATGAAAATAATCACTAGGAAAATGTTTCGTAAAAAAAAACCATTTTTAAATCAAAACATTTATTTTTTACCACCTTTGAACTTCACATTACGATCCTTACTTTTTTAAAACACTTTTGAATATATTATTCAGAAACCAAAAATTAGTTAGTAATATAGTAAAATGCCTCATCACTATGTCCCAATAGTAGAGTGCGATAAAGGGGAAGAAAAAATGCTATTTTTTCCAACTGCTTAACATTATTTAAAATAAATAATGTTACCGATTAAGAATATTCAAATAAAAAGGAGAAAATCCTAATCATATATTCAGGTATCCCTAGATATAATTAGGATGAAACCATATATATATATATATATATTATGAATTACAATGTCTATAACCAATTGACAACCCTCAACTGACCTCACTAATGGAACACCCTCATCGACTTTGTCCCTCATTAAGGAACATTTGATCCACATATTTATGAAATAATTAGGGATGGGAAATCAATAAGGTATACAATCAATATTAAGGCAATAAATTTTATCTCACCTCCTACACCCCTACAAGAAACTTCCCTGATAACATATCATCCATATCAGAACATAAAGAAATCCCCACTGTAAAAAATTGATATTACAAAAATAAAAAAACCCAAAGGGAGATATAATTCAAAAGGGGAGAAATAGGATCTCATACGACCACACATTTGAAAACCATACAAAAGTGAAAAATGAGGATTCATTAAATATAACTTGAAACTCAAATTTTTTATAGTCAATTGGAATTCAATCTCAAATTTAACTTTAAAATCGTTGATTAGAAATTCATTTCCAAAATGTCCCCTAAAACAATTTACTAAATCTATTTAAACACCATTCAAATGAATCAACACAAAATTTATCTTTAACCTCACCGATGCTCATAACACCACTTCAAAATCCAAAAATGACCCAAATGGGGTCAAATAATTTCCAAATGTTAAATTTTAACTAAAAAAGATCATCAAAAATCTTATTATTACTTGAAATTTCAAGTACCACCTATTCTTATAAGTAAAATATTTATACCAATTAGAAATAAACCTTAAAAAATATTTTTAAAAATAAACTAATCTATCACATATATAATTAATTTAGAAAATACAACATTCATAATATATAAGAATAAAATGCTATTCGAATTTAAGGTAAAAAAACACCAACCACAATTCAATGGTATTCAAGAAATAATTCATTACCTACAATGGTTAATGCTCTAAATATTGGAATGGTGTATCATGGTCCTTTGGATGTTTCTTTTCCAACTATATCATTACTGATGAGTGACACCGAAATCACACTATAGTTGTGTAGACTTCGACGTGGTACTGTAGAAACATTTGACCGGTGACAAAGACTAATCACTGTATCTCTACGGACTTCCATCTACTAGTTATGACAACACAATGGGATTACAATGTGGTTTGTGGAAATATAGAAATGAAAGTTTCTATATGATCAAGTTTCATTATGAACATATTTTAGATAGGGTTTTAATTCATTTTAAACTATAATATTATCCCAATAGTACTTCTATAGAACAAAGTAAAATTTCCCCCTCTTTGTAGATGTCAATATCATTTATAGAACCACATATAAATTTGTATTTGTCAACTTATTCTAATTATTTTTTGTCCTTATAACTCTTATTCTTTTAATCACTCATTATTTTTACTACCTATGTTTTCATGACACCATCAAGTATCAAGATGACCCAGAAATAACTAACAAGAAAAATACCATGAAGAAATCACCCCAAACCCTAAAATCAAACCTAAGGGCAATAAGATATATGGAGGGAAGAAAAAATTAAATGAATATATAGAAATAGTTGGGGATAAGTGATAAAAAGAGAAATAGAGGGATTGAACTTGAGAAGGAAACTCAATATTAAAGTAGGAGGGATTGTATACTAAAGGGAAGGAGGAAGAATCCTCCTTGGTGCATGTTTGGTTTGTCTGAGTGAGAGGGAGAGGAGGGGAATCCCTTATGTATTTTAAAATCAAAGTGGAAAATCTTGAAAATTAATTTTAATTAATTTATGGTAGCTATAATAGTTAAGAAATATATTTTGGTAAACCATGCATTAACTATGCAATTGAAACAACATTGGAAATATTCCCTCATAAGTTTTCTCAGGGATACTCTACAAAATATTCTTAATGATGTGTAGGCTATGCACGTAGAAACTCTCCATGGAAGGGTAATTTTCATAGTTTTTACAAGGTATCCACACAAGCCATGCTCTACCAATATAAGAAACACCGTGCATGTTCGAAATGAACCACATGTAAGGGTAAAAAAGGGCCATGTAGTGTTCTTCACAAGGTTTATTATAAACTCTCTTCCATAATCTATGATTTTTTTAAAAAAAAACTATAATTAAAAATGAAAACTTTTAAAAGTTAAAATTTCTCTATAGTTGATTGAATAACATAAAATATATACATTTATAGTGAAATTTGGTGTGACAGTACACATCCCAAAGGATGAGAATGGGAATTTGGATAGAAAAGGAAACCCATGTAACTTATTGGGATATGATCATAAATATTTCTTCTATAGACTATGGGTTCTATCATCCATAGGATTATCAATAGATAATATGTGGTATTCCTTAAAGATAAAATGATTGATAAATTTTATAATCCCATAAACAACATAAATATAGGGGCATTATAGTCAATTTGGAAGTAGTCTCGTCACAATCAACTCTGGGCATTGGAGGAGTGATTCTAGAAATTGATGATACATCACCACTATGAAATATTTCTCTATCTACCAATGTGTCTCTATTACCTAATATTATATAAAATAAATCATCTTAATCATAGTTGATGAGATCTACTAGAGAATGTAAATTGTGACATTGATACTCACCACATGAGTATGTGATGCTCACTAATAGGGGAGAAGCAAATACTGAAGATGATGTGATAACAAGTTTTAATAATATGTAATTGAGAAAATGCATATATTATGATATTATATGCTTTAATAATAACAAAAATATTTACCTAAAACACTTAACATATAGAAATAAGACATTCAAGAACAAGTGGGATTATTTAATTAATAGAGACGGTGGATAATCACAACCACACATCAAATTCAGGTCGGTTATGAAGGGATTTGATAAAAAGGTATTGAATTAAATGAATGTTTTTTATCATATGGTAAATATATCATTTATTTGAGTTATTATTTTATTGTTTGAAAGTATCAATCTTGAGGTAAACCAACTTGATTTAAAAATAACATTACTAGAAGGGGATATTAAATATTAGATATACATGGACAATCCTGATTTTTTATTCAGTTCAATGAAATGGAAACAAGGTAAAAAATCTTATAAAAAAGATTATATGCTTTGAAATAGGAAGTGATGCACTGATATAAGAAGTTAAACTCATTTATGAAAAAATTAGTATATAATAATGATTGTTTATCACAATAATTTAATAAAAAATTAAAATAGTTATCTAATAATTAACATTCATTATATTAAATAGATGACTAATATTTTTAAAAACATCACCAAGATTGATAGAATGAATAATGAGTTGAATACTCATATAAAATGAAGGACATGAGAGAGGCTACTTAGATCCTTGTTATTGTGATTACTAATGAATAGAAAAAATAAAATAGTTGGTTATCTCTAGAATTATAAATATAAATGGTTCTTGAAAGATTCCATATAAGAAAGGTTAAACTAGTTATTAATAAAATTTCAAGTAACCTTAGGCTAAAAAATATAGAATCCTTTAACTACAGAGGGGAAAGAAGAAATGTAGAAAATATAAGTTAGAAGTTGGCAGTCTCATATAATTTATGGTGTGTTCCTAACCAAATAGAGTTGACAATATTGGTGTTGGGATATGATTATTATCAAATCCAGGTTATGAGAAATGTATATCAGTCAAAAAGATATTATGGTATCTCTGTAGTATATCTCGTCATTTGTTACATTTTCAAATGATAAACCTATATCGAAAAAATAAGAACATTTATATATGGTGGGATATGTTTCATGGAGAAATTCCATATCTAAATAACGGATATCACTTTTAAGTTGATATATCTTATAGAAACATTGAATTCATATGATTATTTCCATATATATCACCAAAATAGAGTATATTTTAATTATTTAAGGTTTATAAGAGATACTATGGATGTTTTTTATTTTAAAGGAGATATGATAGATTTAGATGAATTATAATCTATACTGTAATAGTATGAGAACAATTAATATCAGTAAGAACCCAAAATTTTATTCTATTTCCAAATGAATTAATTATTGATATCATTGGATTTATAATTTTTTGGGAGAAAAATTATTGATGATTTGAAAATACAAAAAATAACAAGGGTTAAGATATGATGAAAAATGTTCTTACAAAAAGTAATATGGAATCATGTAAAGAGATTATGGGTATAGATTTAGCCATAATTTAATAATTAGGGGTAGATATTTGGGTCCACTACCATTAAAGGATTAAACAATGAGCTTTTTTTCTTAGATAAAGTTTTAGGATGAAGATATGTCTTCAATCAATGAGATATTTTCTTTGGGAAACAACCATCCAAAACTTATTTAGACTTCATTGGTGAGGATCATTAAACAAAAGTTAGTGGTAAAATATTTTTCATGGGTAGATGATGTTGATGAACAACCCTTTAATGATGGTTATTCACCCTCTATAAAACTAAGATATATCTTCAATTATATATATTTTGTGTATCCTATGATGATTCATCTGAATATAGAAAAAGAAAAATACAAGCTTTACTCTCCCATTGGTGTCGGAAATTTTTCGAAACCAAGTTAAATTATTTATATTCTTCTACATTTAAGTTTTATTTTCTGGTATACATAAATGATCGGGACTTCTATTACCCCAAAATGGTGATTTTTTTATATTTCATAGTAGTTTTTAAATTTTTATGTATATCATTGTCTATATCTATTTAGTTATAATTTTTCAAATTTCACGAGGGTGTTTAAAATACACAAATTTTATTTATTTAGAAAATTTTATTAATTATTTAGTGGATTATTTTTTAATATATAATATTTTTAATTATTAATAACAAATTATGGATATTGTAGTCGTGGATGAGATGGGGATACAATAAAAATATTAGGATTTTTTAGGGTTACATGTATATGAATTAATATGCTTGTATTTAAGGAACTTATTAGAGTAGGCCACCAACCCGCTTCCCCTGAAATTTTTAACCAATCTAAAATTACTCAATTTTATTATATTAGACCCAATTTCCGTTTTAAAATAGGGTTTATATGTCATTAAAATTTACCATATGTTTTTATAGAGAGATAAATGACTTTTAAACTATCTCTAGAGCATCTTATATAGTTCCTATTATAGTTTTCTCTACAGTATCAACTATAATTCTTGATACAATGTTTTAAAATTTCATTTTATCTATTGGTTGAACATTATAATCTTAGTTATTGACACTAAAACCTTGCCACTGTACTAGGGTGATGAGTGTAGAAAATAATTACTAGAGAAAAAATGAATATAAATAAAAAATTATATAAAAAATATAGATTTATATTAACAGTTCGAAGTATAAAATTTTAACCAAAAATTATATTATTGGGATAAATTCGATATCCTAATAATGTTTCTTAAAGATATTTTTTGTTAAAACTATTCATTTAATATTTTTATTTCTGGAATGATTGACATGGATCTTTCCCTATCTAATTCCATTACAGATGGAAATTGGTAACTTTTAATAAGTTACCAAACCCTACTCGGCTCAATAAAATCAGGTCTAGGTACCATGAAATATAGTTCGGGTTGGGGTTTTATATTACAAGTAATACCTATTTATATCTAGGTTTGGGTTTGAGTACCTCTTATTGATTACCTAAATCATAGATATAATTATATAAATTATTATTATTATTTTTTTATAATATAATAAAAATATTTTGTTTTTGTTTGTGCTTGGGTTTTTAATGAATTTCATCATAAATATTTATAAAAAATAAATTAATAATAAATTTAAAGGGGTAATAAATTGGTTTAGGTTTGAAATAAATATTTAATTTTTTCTTCATGTTCGGGTTCAGATACTGATATTTAATAATATGTATTTTGGATTTGGGTTTTATATATAAATTTTTGAAATTTATTTTGATCCGGTGCCTCTATTTTTATAGGTACCTAACCCATTAATATCCATAGCTTCAATCATCTAGTGCATGTAACAAATCAAAAATAAACTGTAATAAAATTGACATTTAATAAAACCTTATCAACAATAAACATGTATGTGTGTTTGTAAAAGTTACGTTCAACAACCTATAAAAATATACATGTTGGTGAAATTATATTTAAAAAAAATATTTTTTATGTTCTAATTTTATTAAATTTAAATGAATTGACATGATACATTATAGATTTTTTGTTATAAATAAAATAAGAAAACAGTAAATGTTTACAATTAAAGGTTAATTATATATTAATTTATATATTAAATAAATATAAAAAAATATAAATTAAATTAATTATATTTTAAAAAAACTCATCAAATTTTAATTGAACTAAAATATAAAGATGTGACCCCTCTCTTATCTCCCACCTCAAATCAGAGTTTCTCTTTCTATTCATTCATGGTTCTCTTCTTTGGATTATAGATTCAGTGAAAAAATCATTGAGCCCATATTAGGGTTTCTTGTAATCTCTATTTTCATGACTCTGATCACATGTGTGTTTGATGGTAGAATGTTGTTTCCCCACATAGAGATTGGTAGTATAGATATGATTCAACAAGAATCTCCCCCAATGATAATGAAAATTTCATAAAGATGACTACCACACATGGCATCAAATTAATTAGGAATTTTGTTTGATGGATAATAAATTTGAACAGGAAGAGATATTATACCATTGGAAAAACCTACACTTTCACAAAAAAGGATTGGGTATCACATATAACTAGGGTAAATCAAAAAAAAAGTGACATTCCCTTTGATAAATTCCTAAATTTTTAGATTGAAATTTTTGTTTTAATGAATAATTTCTATTGTTTTTAGATTTAATTTTAAGGACTAATAAATGTGCCTCATTTGAAAATTTCCTTTTTTAACTAATTATCAATGATCAATAGTTAACTATAACTATAACCTGACATTTGGAAAGATTGACTTAGTATTGTAGGATTTTTTATAGGTTTTCAACATTTTTACAGTTTCTTTTGGGTATTGATAATTTTAATTTATTGTTTCATTATTTATCAATAGTGGTAATATGAAATTTTTTTTATCATTTTTAGGGGGTTGTGAGGGTGTAAAAAAATGAAAAACTATATCTTGAAGGTTGGTCAATTTGAAGCTCAATTTAACCCAAAATTCGTTTTTTTTATTTTTGAATAAACAAATTTGTGGTTAAGTTAGAACATTACATGATTAAATTTGGAAATAACATCAACATTGACATTAGTAAAACACAACCATAATATAGACATATAATCTATGAACAAAATGATGCAACACTATGACATGAAAAGAATCAAAGTAAATTGAATGAAATAGAAAAATTAGAAAAAATCACTTATTTAAATAAAAAAACCACGAACCTACCCAATACATAACTCACCAAATGTATGAAACATTTGGATCAAACCAATATATCTAAAAAATACCTATTATTTGATTCAAAGTGGCAAAGTATATAACCCGTAACCGTGAAAACTATAAAATCATTTAACTTTATATATGTACCTAAGTTAAAAGGTGGTGGTTCAAAATCTAGATAGGTGACATCAAGTTGTGAGTAATTCCACTTAATATTATCTTCACTGAGTTTATTGTAATATCTATCATTACAAACAATACCTCTATCATCGTTAGTCATATCAATTTTAAGGCTCTTAAACTTTCTAATTTCATACTTTGTAGTATCTCCAAATTTGATCTACTCTTATATATATATATATATATATTCTATAAAAAATCTCTATTATTTGTATCATATATTCAATATTGGTCACATGATGTAAGTAAATGAGTTTAATAAGCCTCATGAAAAACTTAGGAAGCAAAAATGACATGAATTTTTTTTTTCTAGCATCCCTCTTTTCAATCTTTTAATGATATAAGAAACATCGTATTATGAACATTCCCACTAAAATACAAATGATTCTCTCCTTATAACCTATAGGTATGGATTTTAACTCCATGATTTTTATTGAATCACACACACACAAATAGAAACACATATATATGTCTATATATTTAATTTTACATAATGTTGTTTCATCTGATTATTTTCTTTGTTTTCTTCTATATTTATATCTAGAAGATGATTAAAAGCCTTGTACTAAGGAATTATAGTTGAAGGGGTATCTGAGAGGCCTTATATAATTAGTTTTATGATTAAATCCTTCTAAAGATAATATGCCAACTAGATTTTAAACTTCAAACCACAAATATATAAACCATATTCAATAACAAACTGATATAAGGTGGATTAGTTATCATTAGATTATTAGTCTTAAAATTTTAATTTTTAATTTACCATTACTATCTAAATCATGAATACTTTACCATTAAATTTATTATAACTTTGAAAATAGAATCTGGTGTTTAATTATACTACACATTCATCTCTTAAAGATTATATATTTTTATTCATAAATCAGAATTAAACTTCTATATATGGCATGGAAGCTTATTCTATAAAATTTCATGTCACTTATCCATACATATACTATCTTATTAAAAATATTTTAATATTTTTTGGAGCATAATAACTTATTCATCAAGTAATTTTTTATTAGATAATATATATTAATTCTTTCATATGTTTTACTAAATTTAAATACAATATTCCATCATTTGTTTTGTACATTAACAAGTATGATGACACCATATTTCTTCTTATTCTTTTGGTCCTTTATTCTTTGAAAATTTTCATTTATCTAATTTTGTTACCATTTATTATAGATGGTCTACCTTTATACTAGTTGATGAAATATTTAATGGTTTATATTTATATTAAATATTATTGATAAGTTTACCAAATGTGTTCATAGATATTGAAATGTTTTTTGAGATATTTTTAATGTGCTAGAGAATGAATAGAGGAATTTTTAATAATTTTGTAAGATATTCTAAAAATCAAGATATTTTTTCTGACATGATAAATTGGAAAATCACTAAGTGTAAGGATTTTATTTCTATAAATAAGGATTTGAGATATAAGAATATGGTTTTGAGTGTTGGGTGTTCGGATTTAAGATCTAATCATAAGGATTTGAGTGATGGGTGTAAGGATTTGATATATGAGAATATGGATCTTATCTCCCCCAAACAAGACTTCTATAATTTTGTGATACTTTATGTTTCTTAATCGGTACAGTTATAGGAATCTATAAATTTGATATTCTATTGAAATTAAACCTGGTGATGTAAAATCTGATCATTAAGAAGTAAATCATCACTTCTAAATTCTCATTTTGGATGTTTCATATGAGATTTAAAAAAAATTGGTTATTTATAATATTTACATTATATTCCATGATAGTTTATTTAAAAATATGATAATGTGGCTTAAATATCATGTCATTCATCAAGAATCTATAGCTGTTATATAGGGAAAGTCATTGTGACAATGCTGAGCTGTTATTAATATCAAATAATCACTAGTATTAGTATAAGGGATGATTCAAGACGATTTATTTGAGAATGAATGTAATAGTTCATGAGATGTTTCATATTAAATTTATATATCATTATTCTAATCATGAATATATAAAAGATAAAATATTTCGATATAGATTCACTATGGAAGCAGACACAGGTATTTGAAGAATTTTAAAATTCATATTTTGTGAATTTTTTCTCAATATAAAGAAATGATGAAGAAAGATATAGAATTGGTTTTCAATGATTTTTCATGAAATAATATTTTTAAAAGTGGTATTTCATACTAAATATGATTTTATAAAATATAAATAATATTCAATAAATCATAGTGTATATTTGTGAGGCTAACCAAATATGGAAATAAAGTTGATCTTGTTGTATGATTATATTGTAAGATGAATAGAAAATTATGAGCTCAAAAATGTTCTAATTTAATTAAATTATTTCCTTAAATTTTGAGTAACCACAATTTTGGGAGTTTAGGAAGAAATAAATATGACTCAATGAATATAAAAGTAGAAAAGGGAAAATAATATGTGAGAAAAAAGAGAGTCTGAAGTTGAGACCAAATAACTTTTTATTTTATTTTCAAAAAGACCGCTTTGAGGTGAGTGGTAACCAGAACATTAGTCAAAACCATATAGTGGGATTCCACTGTAGTGAACCAAATTCCAAATTCAAAATACACACACAAAACGAGGAGATCACTTTTAGGATATGCACACATCAGTCGAAGTCACAGTGTTGTCCATTAAGATTGTCGTTCATCATCGTCGCCGTACCTGTCGTCATCGTCATTGAAAAATCACTACGTCGTCATCGTCGCCGGTTCCTCTCTGCATCAGAAATATGGAGGCAGTCAGTTACAAGAACCAACGTCACTTCCATGAAACCAGACGTCGTGCACAAACACACCAAAAATCCAAGCAAGGGACTCATTCCCTGGAGAACCCATAACTGCCCGAACGCCACCTCCCAAAACTCCGACAATCCACCACCCCTGACCGACCTGGAGAGGATAAATGGAACTCGGGGCCAGGGCAGTGTTAAACTAGCATAAGGTTTTGGAGGAAAGAGCCTTTCTCCATGAACAAAACCAGCAGATCAAAAAACAAACCATAACAAAGAGTAAACCACAAACATCGCAAAGAGTTATGTACAAATGCAGTGTGAAACTATAATGTCCAATGTGACTTCAGAACTACATAGAATAGAAACCCATGATTCTAATACATAAATATTAAATGTTTTTAGATAAATATTCAATACATTACTTAAACATGCCCTGGAGGACCACAATACTTTAGTGTCCTTGGATACTCGGAACACAATCTTCTTGATTGTTAAAATATCATTAATTTATTCCATATAGATCTTACCCTTTAGTACACATACAAAAAAAAATATTCACAAACTATAGAATGGGGACATAATAAAGTGTGAGCACATATTATTAGTAAGGGTAGACAAGGGAGATACAAGAGTATTACAAGAGCATAAGGGTATGGGAACTTGAGCATAACATTTGGAAACTATACCCAAAATATCAAAGATCCTAATCATGAGTCATTTCATAAATATTCATAGTTCATAAGACATGAACCATAAGGAAATAAAATATCATGATCGATAAGAGAATAAAAGTTTCATACATAATGAAATTATGTCACACATATAATCATGGAAAATATTTTTCTTAGTAGTCAATTCCCATTTCCAAAACTTATTATGGCACTCCAGGGGAAGCTATATCTCCTAGGAGGGACACACCACCCTCCCCAGTGGTAACCCTATACTTTTATTGAAATTAGTTCCCTACATAAACCATCAAAAAAATCAAGTTTCACTACCATGAGTTTCATATTTGACAAAGTCCCTTTCTGAACTAGGTTGACTCATCATTCGAGTATTGTCTATCCCATGAGATATATAACATTACCCAATAAATTGGAGGGAGATATATGTCCCACCCATATTGGTTATAACATATCAACCATCTTTAGTTATAACATAACCCCCATACATGGTTATAAAATAACCACTTCTACATAATTAAGATAATATATATATGTTACATATGATCAGAAAACATTCATTATATCCTAAACTATGAAATGAAATAGGTTTCATAATAATTTATCATAATATAACCTATGGAAAATCAGGATATTATATTATAATTTAAAACATTTCTTGAGAAAAATTATTTTTCTTTAAAAACATCTTTTTAAATAGAATTTTTTTTATGAATCCTTTTTATTCAAAAAAACAATTAAAATTATAAAGGAAGATTTAAAAATCATTTAAAAAAATTATTGAAGATAATAGGATTTCCCCTTTGAAAAAAATAGTGTAAAACATTTAAAAATAATATTAATTGAAAATAAACCTGAAAACATATAAATAATATTCATATAATTTTTTTTCATGAAGTGAAAAATTACATTAATTTCATATAAAGATTCCTTTCACATTTTTGGTAAAATCCAAAAGTGCATTGCTTCAAAAATGAAATGAATATTATTGTAAAAATTTTTTCTATAAAAAAATAAAAATGGATAAATTTTTCATTAATAAATCTATTAGAGAATAAAAAAAACATTTTTTTGAAAACATTTTTATAAAACATGTTTCTGGATGAAAAATTGTTCTCGATCAAAGAAGGAAATAAAGATGATTTTTCATTAAATTTTTTTTGAACTCTTTAGTACCTTAAGAGAGAAAAATAAAGGTAGAACACATATTATCATGAAATGAATAGAGGATAATAAAACTTATGAGTTTCATGTGATATATATTATATGATTTCATCATTGGAAAATTAATAATAAACAAACCATATAAATGATGAGATAGTAACATAAAACTATTACCAATTGAGTAACTTTTAATGATAATAACCATGAAATAATAACAGTAAATTAAACTTATAAGATCATGAAAATAAGTATACTAATTTTATAACTTTTTAAAGGTTCATTATATAGATCTTTTAAAATAATAATGGTTCATAACATTATCATATATCTCATACAAAGAAAATCGAGACAAAAATCCCTTATCAGAAACCCCATGAGAGGGAAATAATCAAATGGATGTGTAAATAACCATAAATTTTAGGATAATAATAATAAAATTAATTATTTTTATATATATAAACCATACAAATGAACCATATGGTGAATATGAAATTTTTCTCATCAAGAATAACAAGGAAGCAAAAATAACTTACCTTAAGTCTCAACTTTACTCATACATATATGAACATAATTTAAAATAAATATATGTTTATTATATATATATATATTAGATAAAACTGGATATATATATCATACCATATATCATTTAATTATTTATTTTAAATTTCCATTTATTAACAAGTCCCTGTAAATGTCATATTTCAAGAAATAACCACTTTGTTTTTTTATTTGTTTTGATTTGTTATTTTTGTCCCTCTAACATTGACCATAGTTCCATTATATCCAGAATAATAATAATTAAATAATAGTATTATTCAATTCATATATAATAATCTTAATACTAATCATGAAATATTTTTTTGAGAAAAAAAGTATGTTACAATCATGGAGATGGTAGGTCGTGCGTACAGATGAGTAATATTTACATTTTTCAAAGATACTTATAGAGAATAGAAAAGTAATATATTATATTTAAGAAATTATAATAATATAATAGATTCAATATTATTTATTTAAATCTAAAAAATATTATCCATGTGGTGTGGTGATGAAAATAGATTCACACTGCTTTGTAAAGGCAGTAGTCCACACATACACGAACAACATTATCATATTTTCATGAATGAAAAGGTAAGAAATAATACTATATATTATATTATAATATTTATTAATATGTTGTTAAGAACATATTTATTTCATTTATAGAACATATATTTATTTTTATTATCTTCCTTGTAAAGCGTTAGTGAAAAAAACCACATCGCTACGCGAGGCGATAGTCTGGAATACACACGAGCGACATTATCATATCCCCTATAGAATGAAATTTAAAAATGATATATATTATATAATGACACTATAGGAATAATAATGGTAAAAATATAACATATATACTTTAGATACATCATAATAACCAACTGTGATAGGTGGTAATCGAAAAATGAATGACATCAGTTCACCAGGCGGTTGTCCTCCATACACATGAATGATGATTTCATAACCCGTTTGAAATAAGTGGATATTTTTTATAGGTAATTAAAATTAAATAAATATTATAACTATATATAAGTTACTATGTTTATTATATTAGTATGGTATAATAATAATTGAAGTTAGTGGAGGAATAAATATTAGAAAAACGCTCGTTGATGAACATTACCTTTTCTTTGTGTATTTCCGTGGGTTTTCGCCAAATGAATTACTAGGTTGAATTTATGTTAAAATATAAGGATTGTATGATGATATTATGTAATTTGGGAAGCTATTATAGTACTTATTGGATGAATAAAATTGTTTTTAATGTGTGAATAAGAGAAGATAAGGGGTGTTCTTTTATAAGTGTGGTGAGTGGAACACATATTTTAAAAAAGGTGTACCCGATTTTTTTTCTTGCCCCAAGGATCAAAAATGAAGTATTATCAAGACTTATAATTTATATGGTAGTAATATTTCCATATAATATATTTTATATATGTTTTAATTCCATTTTATTCTTTATCATTTTATTTAACCCTCTAATAAATCCATCTTTACCATAACCATGGTAATTAATTTTTACAGCTTTCACTATACAGTTTGGTCAAAAATTAATTTAAACTTATTACATAATATATATTATTCTTATTAAAAATATATAATCTATTTTTCCAAATTAAATTAATATAAGTGAGAAAAATAAATTTAAAATTAACCCCATAAACACAAGAAAGAGAGTTTTCAAAGAGAAAATGGTCAAATGTTTACAAAGTTTTTTATATAAATATTCAAAATTTAAATGATTAAAATTACCTATATTTTATTAATATATATATATATATAATAGAATTATTTTTTCTTTAAAAATGATTTTAAATTTTATTCACCATTATAAATAATTAAAATGAAAAATATTTTTCAATTAAAATATAATATGTTTTTTTTCAATTCATCGAAAAATTATTCTTTTCAAAAAATTCACAAAAACTTACAGAAAGATAATTTTAATATTATGATTTAAAAAATTATGAATATCTTGACTAAATAAATTTAAAAAATTTCGCAAAATTTGTTTTAAAATACGTGCCAAAAAGGTGACAAATTTGTTTGTTTAAAATATAGTTTTTAAGAGTAAAATTGGATTTATTCTTTTCTCATATATATAAAACACATAGAGTGAATTTAGAAAATTTGATTGAATATATAATATATATATTTTGTTAATATAATTAAATAAATTTTTTATTTAGTTTATGGATATAAAACTTGTTTATGAACATAAAAGTAGTTTTTACTAAAATTATTCCAGATATTTTTCATATAGTATTCATTTTAATTTCTAGTTAATTGGTCACCATTAATTTAAATAAATAAAAACTTTTAATACATATTTTCATAATTTGGGTAATTATATTAATAAAAGCTATTCCAATTATTAGATTATAACTATAATATTAAATAATAACATTTTAATAATATTTCAGGATTCATTTTAACTAAGTTTGGTGTGTAACACAAGATTAACACAAAGTTATGTATAACGCAAGACAAACTCATATTTTAATTTTTTTAAATATAAAAGTGATATTTAGTGAAATGAATAATATATAAATTATTAAATTTATTTGTAATAAAATATTTCACAAAATAATTATGGTGTTACATTTTAACCCACTTTAAATGAATTTCACCCTTAAAATTCATCTCAGTCATAAAAAATTTAACATTTGAAAATTACCATATAATAAAAATGAATTATAAACATACCTTAATAATATAAAGATTGAAACATAATGGTAACCTAAAATAGCACATAACTAGGTTTCCACATAGGAGAACATAAGTGAGAAGAGAAAACATGGACATAGAAGAGAAAACTAATACCCAAATATTGATGGAGAGTGATAGAGAACATGATCAGGATAAAGTTAATGACCCAATGCCATAAACATATAGGCATGAAAAAATTCATTCATATCATCAAAAATGATGGTATGTGGATAAAATTTTATTTCATGATCTGTTTCATAAAGTTGAAAAATTTTCATGAGATGTTAAACTTACTTGATTTCATTCTATTTCATAAGAACAATATCACCCTTTAGTTATGCCTTGATCAATTTACATTTTATCTCTTACTCTGAGAAACAAAGGAAATTTTTTTATTCCTAAATAAGAAAAAAATTATAAAATCCATAAATTTATTTATATGTCATTCTTTTGATCATTACTTATCATCAGAACAAGATAGTTGGTATAGGTTATCCAAAATCTATAAATCTTCATATGGTGAAGTAATATATTAATATACAGAGTTTGATACAAATTTCAACACATACGATTCCAAAAATGGTAAACCTCAAAACATGTGTAAAATTAGAAAATTTATAAATAAATTCACAAAATTTCTAAAAATTAACTTAAAATTAATGCCCCACATATCATAAAGTAGACCTTGATTCACAATTACTGAACACGTGAATACCTTTATCATGTATTCTCTTGAAAAATGGTAATAACTTAAATTAACATAAAAAAATATTAAAAACATATATTCCTCTTCTTTCCTTACATAAAACATTGATTATTTTCCACACCCCAAGATTTCATATTACGTTATTTCTACAAACTAATTCAATAACTTGCGCAACACTCAACACCGAGTTCGAGCACACCATGACTTACCAATCTAGCTATTCAAAAGCAATTATGAATAGTATTATATGCATTTTTAATTTCATATATTCTATATATAATTTAAAATCCATATTATGTGTTTCTTAGACATAATATAAGAACAAATTAATTTTTTTAGATAAAAGAAGTATTTTTCCGAAAATGCAATTTTACAGCCTTTTAATGAAGAACCTTTTCTAAATACAATATTTGACACTATTATATATTCAATTCCACAAAGTAAACATTTTATTTATAATTGGGACATAAATATTTAGTTTTGATAATTTTTGTTGTTTTTCTATTAACTTTCAGATTTGGGTGAATAGTTAAAAATACCAAATTTTAATTGAAAACGGCTTTTTAATCAAAATAATTTATAGTGTTAAATTATACATTTGAATGGTTTGGAAGTATAATTACATTATATTTTTTTAATTTAATACAATGTAGGTCATTATAAGTAATTTCACTTTTATATTTCACATAAACACATGTCAATCTTTTGATAGTTTTTACTTTTAAAAACCCACTTTTTGGTTTTGAAAATAAGAATTAATTTTACATTAATAAATGAAACATATATGTTTTGAATTTAGAAAAAGGAAATTCATTTTTTATTTCAGAATATAAAAATTATCTTAGGTTGATTTTTTGGTATTTTTCAGAAAACATTCAATTTTTGATGAACAGTGAAAAACACTGCGTTATTGTTTAAAACCGACTTTTTATTTAAATAATTTTTTATTTTATTTATATTTATTTTAAGTAAAAATAGATATATAATAACTATATATGTTCAAATTAATTCATTGGATTCATTTTATAATAAAATTAGATGTATAATGTTTTATTAAACTTTTTACCGTCTTTTACCCACCTTCTAAGAGAATTTGAAAATTTGCATGGAACATAATTTTACAACTTTTGTGAGTTGAATTAAAAAAATATAAGTTACACGGTTGACATAAGTAAAAAATGTGGTTAAATAAGATGAAAATATTTTTTTGGTGAATTGAAACGTTTGAGTTTTATTTACCATGATTAAAAGTAAATAGTGTAATTAAGGGTAAAAATGATATTATAATTACCCTAAAACATGTCCTAATTATATTGGATAAGTTTATTTCTTCCAAAAACAACCTTAGGAATAAAATATTATCCTTTAGGTCCACTTGGATTATATTAGGACATCTATTATTATTTTATTTAAAGAAGAGTTAAAAGTGTTAAATACAATTTTTAATTAATAAAGCATTTTAATATAGGGTTATATACAATATAAACCCGAATATAAATATTTTTTATAAATTTAATAATATATCCTACATAATGGTGTTTTATTTATAATTTTTAGATTTTAAATAATTTCATTTATTTATGACACATTCATGATGCAATAATTACCTTATTAATGAAGGAATCAAATAAATGGTATTATAAATATTTAAATAAATATAATTTCAAAGTTCTTATGAAATACAATAATTTTATAGGTTAATATTATATATTAGGGTTCATTCAATGTATCGTGTTCAAATTATTCAAGTTGTGATGAATTTCACAAAAACCAAATACAAAATAATGTCAAAATCGACATAAAATAAATTTTAAAACAAATACTATATTATTGGTTGATATAATATTCATAAAACTCTAAGGTTCATCCAAAGGGCTTATATAATGTTATATATGTCATTAATTAACCACTTGAGGTTATATTCTATGTTTAGGGTAAGTTTATTAACCATATACTGTAAGAATACAAGAAGACATGGTAAAAGTTAAAATATTTAACTACGAGTTAAATCTAAAAGATAAGGTTAATATGGTGAGCTAAAGCTGTCTAAAACCTATTGGTTGAGTTGTTTTTGTCCCAAAGAAACCTTATCCTATAAATAAATCATTTTGGATCCATTATAATCTGAAAATTATTCTATTATAAAATAATATTTCATGTTTTTCCTAAAGTGTCTCTCACCTCTCTTATGAAACGTTACTTCTCCTTCTCTCAAAATCACTCCTCCAAAGCCATTTGAATCTACCAAAACCTACCCAAATAACCTACCAAATTCCCTCACATCAACCTAGAGTCCTTACTTTTATTATAAATCCTACCTAAGGATCTATTTTGACATACTTAAAAAAGGAAACACCTGAAGAAGAGGTAATAATTTCCCCACCCACTTTTAAGATATTTTCTTCTTCAACATCCTCTTTCCTTGTTGTTTCCATACAAAAATAATAACTAAACTACTTCATATATACAGTGATGTCATTATAAATATGGTATAACCATATTCATTATTATATCCATCATATAAATGATAGAGTCACCAGACGTGTGTACGTATGACTTACCGTCTCCATATTATGGTCTAGTTTGTTATTCTAACAATTCATTTTTTTGGATGGGAATAATAATGAGTAAAAATTATGTAAATAATAAATATAACATGTTTCTAATTCTATATATATTATACACCATCCAATTATATATTATTTCACCATCAATAAAATGATATTGTCGCTCGTGCATACTTACATATTGCATTCTCCAAGACGTGATGAGATTCATTTCCACATTCACCATTCAACGATGATTATAAAAATAATAATTATTAAAAAGTATTTAATATATGACATAATAAAACTACTGGATATAAATATATTTATTTATTTATGTACTTACATTTATCTTATTCACCTACTTCTGTTCAACACGATTTGAAAACAGAAAAACTGTTTATGCGTGCGTACGACCTATCGTCTCCATAAATGGTGTTTTCCATTTCATATATCTATCTATTATACATATTTATATTATATATATATGATATATATGTCATGTTTTATATTCTAGAGGTATTTAAATCATGATCTTAGTGATACGATCAAGAATAACAAGTTAAAACTTGTACGATTAAGAAAGTGATTATTACACAAAATGTTAATTTGACATGGAAATCATTATTTAATGGATAGTATAAAGTGATAAATGAATCATGTATGATATAATAAACATGAATATGGTTTTGGAATAATTTAATAACATACTATGGTTCTTATACAGTAAGTTAAATGTACCCTCGACCAATGTAAAGTGCAAGGTAAGGGTTATTTTCTCAGTCTCATTATTATCTGAGATTTTTTATGTGTAAGTATTAACATGGAAATATTTTTCCTCGATACCCATATTTCAAAAAAAATATTTTTAAAAGGAATATTTTAAGGTTTTATGGGAGTTTCTATTTAACTAGATCATCATTTTAAATGTTTTAAAGGTTTATCTTTCTAAATCCTTTTAATTAATGTCCATGTTTTCAAAATGATTTTAAGGATTTATTTATATGAAAATGAAAATTTTGAAATGATAATTCTTTTTAAATGTTTCAAAGTTGTATGGGACACTTTTATTCAAATATATCTTTTAAATTACTTCCTTTATAAATGTGTGAATTTTAAATGATTTCACAAAAAGGGATATTTCTCTCAAAAAGTTTTACTGATCATTTTCAACTATGTTAGCATCCTTTACTGGATATTAATATTGATTGATATTGATTTATTATAATACAATCATCCATATTTTATTGAATGTATTATGATATGTTTGAATGTGAATGTTCTATTTTATTCCATTCGTGGTTTATATTTAATGTATTTACATTTCGTATTCTTGTTTTAATACAAATGTTTATGATATGTTTCAACATTTTCAGATGAGGAATGCAGTGGACTTAGTAAGTGATGTGTGGAGCCCACTATAAATTCTCGATGCATCAGTAGGTATCATGAGAAAAACTAGTTTCTTGGGACAAGACGTTGACAAAAATTTTATTTATAGTCTTGTCACAATGCCTTGACTATGTGGTAAGGATGTCTAGCATTAGGCATTCCCTCGTTATAAAATTAGTTATTACATGTGCTTATTCGGATAGTAGAATATCCATATTCATGTTTATATGGTGATTTTTGATTTATTTTTTTCATATTATGTTCAAGATTATATTTTAAAAGGTTTTTATTTTTATTTCACATTTTTCTTTAAGAGTTTATAGCTTCTGCTAAATTATTTACCCATACTGAGCATCTGAGCTCACCCTTTTCTTATATTTTATTTTTCTAGGATTACACGAAGTGTATTATGATTTAAATGTATGGTTAAGATAAAGAGAATAATGTAATTGTAAAAAAACTATATATTCTATGTTGTATGTTTGAAATTAAAATGTAAATATATTATAAGTCCTCAATTTTCCAAGACTGCTAAACTGATTAGTCCTTCCGAACTTGATTCCTTGTAATCATGACAATGTATTAAACTAATGCACTATCTTTGGGTAACATTAACACACCAAGCTTCCACAATGCGATTCACTTTGAATAATACAATAGCGTGTGTTGTACACAACTTTGAGATTCTTACACACCATGACCAATCCCAGTAGCCATTATGAATAGTAATTCCCACCTTTTGAAATTTCATAAATTTTAACTCTCAAAATAGATTTCATTTTTGGATTCAGAATATCGAAATTAGCCTAGGGTGAAATTTTGGTACTTTTCGGATCTCTTATATTGTGATGAATAGTGAAAATTGTTAAATTTTAATTAAAAACAACTTTTTTTAATCGAAATAATTAATAGTGATAAATTATTAATTTGAGTTGTTTTAAATTATATTTAGAATATATTTTTATTATTTAATATAATTTAGGTCATTGGAAATAATTTCACTTTTAAACCGCACATAAACAATTGTCAATCTTTTGATAGTTATTATCTCTTAAAAATACGCTTTTTTTTAACAACATGAATTAATTTTAAATTAATTTACGCCACTTCTGTGTTTTGAATTTGGAAAAATGGATTCCATATTTTTAATCAGGATGTAAAAATTGTGTAAATAAGTAACCTTTATTTTTAGACATTTTGAATAATTACTTCCGTAAATATTTTATTTACCATGGTTAAAGGGTAAATCCGGTAAATAAGGGTTAAAATAATATTATAAAAATAATAAATTACCCTAAAACATGTCCTAACCTTATTGTTTGATACATGTCCGACCATGGGTATCTTTGGGTCGATTTGGAGACCCCATGGAGCCACTTATAGGTGATAAGCACACTTTATATTAATTAAGTTAAAGTAAATACAAAAATGACATAAGCATATATCTTTTAGAAAAATAATTTTTACATAGGGTTATATGTGTTATATTTTTTATTGTAAATATTCATTAGAAATATAAAAGTATTTACTACATAATGGTATTTTATTTATAATTTTTATACATTTAATAATTAAATATATTTATGATGCAATAATGATGCAGTATTTTCCTTATTAATGACATAATCAAATAACTGGTATTATATTAGTTAAAATAAATATAATTTGAATTTTTTGATGTCATACACGAATTTTATTGGTTAATATTACATGTTATTATTTCTTAAATTAATTTTACTCTAATTAATAAAGTTTTTAAGACTAAAAAAAATCAATTATTGAATAGTGTCAAAATTTACATAAAAAAGTTTTTAAAACAAATATTATATTATTAATTGATATTATATTCTTAAAAATATACGGTTCGGCCAAATGACTTATATCATGATAGGTGTATCATTAATTAACCACCTGTGGGTTTCTTGGATGTATATAGTAAGTTTATTAACTATATAATATAAAAAATACATAGAGACATGGTAAATGTCAAACTATTTAACTAAGAGTTAAATATAAATGATAAGGTTAATATAGTGACCCAATCCTGTCTAAAATCTATTTATTGAAAGTATTTCGACCCATAACCACCTTAAACATTAAATAATATAGTTTGGAGCCATTATAAACTTAATAATAATTTATTATAAAATAATATTTCTAGCTTTTCCAAAGGGGCCCCTCACCCCTCTTATAAAAGGGCAGTCCCTCTTATCTCAAATTCACACCTTCAAAGCCTTTTGGTTCGGCTAACCCCTACCAAAATATTATCTCAACTTCCCTCAATTCAACTTATAGTCCTTAATTTGATCTTAAATCCAACCTAAGGATCCATTTTGATCAAATCAAAAGGAAGAACCCGAAGAAGAGGTAATGTTTTCACCACCCTCTTTCAAGTTCCCTTCTTCTTCAACGTCTTCTTTCTTTGTTATTTCCCTTAGAAAATAATAACTCCAGTATATTCTATATACTTTGATGTTATTATAAATACGGTAAAACCATATTTAGTATTCTATCCATCCTTTGAATGACATTTCACCATACGTGCGTACGTACGGCTTACCGTCTCCACGACGTGGTGTAATTGTTATTCAATACACTATTATTAGGATGGGTATAATAACGATGTGTAATTCATGAAAATAATAAATATAACATGATAATTTTTCTGTATATATGATATAATATCCAATTATATATTATTTTTAAAAGAATGATATTGTCCCTCGTGCGTATGTATGGACTACTGTCTCCACGAACGCGATGAGATCCATTCCACATCGTATCCATGCAAGTCTAATTCTCATTTTATGATTAAAAATAATTCATAAAGACTTTATATCATTATGGATATGAATAAGATACAAACTATCCATAACAAACATTACTTATTTAACAAAACATAAAAAATAAAACGAGTAAGTAAACACCCGAAACGACAATAATACAAAGATATTATTAACAAGGCAATGTTAAAAGATCATATGTGATTTAATATTAATGTATATGATTCTTGTATAATTTAATAACAATTATATAACTATTATATAGGATTTTAACCTTCCCTCGACCAATGAAAAGTACAAGGTAAGGGTTAATTTAACAATCTCTCTATTATTTGAGGTTGATTTTATGTAAGTATATACTCGGACCTCTTTATCATCCACTTGCATGTTTCTTAAAAATGTATTTCAAATCATTTTTACTATTTTATAGACTATGGGTTAAATTAATTTATACCCTTGTTGACTTTTTATAATATGTTTATAAAGGAATCTCTCTATCGTTTTCCAAACAAGGTACTTTTTAACATTTTTGATAGAATTAAGGTAAGAATGTTTTTTTAACTTATACGGCGGGAGAAGCTAATTTCCACCATTATAAAATCGCAGAATCATCCCTTACAATATTATCGGAATATTTTCAATGTAAATGTTTTATTTTATAATTATGTGTCTTTTAAATGATTTCAAAAAAAGAG